>RJWH01000203.1:286496-917105 GCA_004363575.1 Solenodon paradoxus
GGGCGGGGCGTTCATAGTGCTGGTGTTGGGTGGGGGTCTATAAGTATCTTAAAGGATTGGAAACATTCAGCTTAAGAAATGCAAATTTCCTCATCCCTCTTTTATTGGGGGTTGCATTAACTTAAAGGGTCCCAGGATGTCTCACTCCTTTCTTTCCCTCTCTTCGCAGTTTTTAACTTTGAAAAACAGGTGGTATGTACAAACTGAAGCAGAAAAACTTGAGGTGCCCAAGGCACCTTCTTTAGAAGAATGCTCCCACAAGGTGCTGTGGCTAGTGACTTCATCTCTTTAAATGGCGGTATTCTCTTCTGTAGCTAGAGATGGGTTTCTGTTTATTGAACGCATACTCTCTACTAGAGACACTAGATATACGCACAGCAGGCAATAATAATGTCTGTCTCACATGATGGCCATGAAGATTTTTTCCAAAACCATTGCAAGTAAAGCATGGAGCAGAAGGTCTGACAAACAGTGACTGTGCGGATATGTCTGTCATCATCATCATCATCATCCTCATCATCAGGAATCACGAGTCATGGTGAGATTTAAGGGGCTTAGGGACTAACAATAAATGTCTCCACTATGAGTAATATAATGATCCAGAATCCAGGTTCTGCCTTCAAATTCAACTGCCTGTAAATCTTCCATCCACCATTTCCACATGTGTGCTCTTCTGCAAGTTTTCTAAGTTTTGTAAACCTCAGTGTTCTCAAGAATTGTGCACATATATACTGAGTACAGTGTTTTGTCTGCCAATGTTGCACTACGTTCATGTGGCAGATAGTGTCGATATTACTTGCCTATGTAATGTATACGTACCAGGACATGTTCCAAAATGAGCCTAAAAGACAAATATAGCTCTACTCATCCATATATCTTAAAGAAACAAATTACTTTCATAATCAGTTAGTTTGATGATTAGTTCATGCTTTGGTGCTAGGAAATCTTTCAAACCAAAGTGTTAACCAAGTCACGTACAAATTAAAGGAGCCAATTACCAGAGAAACTAATTCTGAGAAGAATTTTCCTGGGAGAAAGTTGAACGACACATTAATGAAGGCAAGCAATTTTGCAGTTGAAACAAGCCCCAAATTAGAGAGGCTTAATACAGAATATGGTTATTTGCTGCTTATTCATAATTCAAATCAAGTCCACGGGGAGGGCTTACCTGGTCTTGGGCCGCACCTGTTAATTGGATGAACCTTCTTTTAGGGTCTCTAAGTTCTCAGCTGGACTACTTCTATGTCTCCAGTAGGAAAGGAGAAAAAATTAGGGGATTATGCAAGACGTTTTAGGGGTCAGTACTGAAGACAGAGCATCTCACTTCTGCCTGTATTCCATTGGCTAAAGAGTCAGTTATAGTCACCATCTGCTTGAAGGGATAGTGAGAATCCTATTCATCCTTGAAGTCCAGACATGTGAGTTTCACTGTCTTTACCTTGGGTGTGTGGGAGGAGCTAACTTACATCTGTCAATCCAGCTTAAATTAATTACAGTAGAACAGTTACAAACACCCATGAAATACCTTACAAAATATTTCCTCCTTAAAAAAGCACCATATAATTTTTGGTCCAACCTGGCACAATATTGAGAGAGAGCAGTATTAAAAAATAAGTGAAATTAAATAATATTTTCAAATGTTTCTTAAATAAGTCAACACGCTGATCTAATTTATTAGTAGAACTAAAAAGTAATTCTAGAGAAAACTATTCATTTTTGAAGAAAAGTATATAAAAATTAACATGGCTTAATTATCTGAACACTAAAAAAAAACACAAGCAAAACCAGATTTGGAAGTTCTGAAGCACTCAAAAACATTCCCATATAAATTAATGTATATGTTTATACACATTAATTATTTTCAACATTATTTCATAATTTTTCTTGTTTTCATAAAATGACTGACATATTTTTCAAAATTGCATGATTAAAGTATGTGAAACTTTATATTCTTTTAAAGATAAATTCTCTTTGCATTTGCTGTGCAATCTGCCAAGCTCACCATGAATTCTGCTAAATGAAGGTTGTCTGGGTTCAGGCTGCTCAGATTGTGCTAGCAAAATACCACAAATAACAGAAATCTATTTCTCACAGCTCTGGTGATTGGGAAGTCCAAGATGAAATTCCCAGCAGCTTCAGTTTCCAGGGAGACTCCTCCTGTCTTGCAGACACAGTCTTCTACTATTTTCTCACCTGGTGAAGGGACAAAGAGAACTCCCCGATGTCTCTTCTTATAGGGACTCTTAATCCTCTTAGACGTGGGTCCCACCCTTCTGACCTTGTTGAATCTTAGCAACCTCTGCAGAAGCCCATCTCCAAATACAGCCACACTGGAGGATAGAGCTTCAACTTATGGAGGGGGGCGTATTATGGGTTTCACAGTTTAGCTGATAGCAAAGGCCACTATCTATATGACTGATTTTTTATTGCAATATGTAAATATTTCAACCCAAATATTTTTACAGGTACTGACATGTTGCTTTGTTTCAGAGTACTTTTTTCATGCAAGCATTTTTCAAGAAAACTTTTCCCCAAAAAACATAGTTTTATTTATGGTAGTTTTGAATGTTTTGCCAAACTTAAATGCTACATAATTTTGGACTTTCTTAATTTCATTTAGTTCCAGTATATAAACTAGAACTTTGTCCATTTAAAAATAGAAGCTTTATTAATAGATTCTTCTCATAAGAGTTTTCCATAGCATAATTACAGAATTGCAAATAGAAATTTCATGCACCATTGAGCTCTCATTGTTTAACTTGTATAATATGTAGAAATAAACTTGAGTGTCTTCCTGTCAGCAAAGTTTGTAGACCTGAATAATCAAGTCTCTATTATGATTCAATGTTCCTTCTATAAAAATTAAAAATTTTTAAATAATAACTTCAAGTCTCTGAAACCTTCAGCTGCTGAAATTTCCTTAACACTCCATTCACTAAATACTTTGATTTTAAAAATTCCAATTGATTTTGAACAAGGTGCAACCAAATTTAGAAAACTCACTGCAAAGAATAATTTATCTTCACCAGAATGAACTACCAAAATCTATTGTTAAAATGCATTTCCACGGTGAAAAAGAAAAAAAAGGACCATCAGTGGAAGCACCTTGATAAACGTACTTGGGAAGAATCACTCAGGCTGCTTATGGGCCATAACAAAACTAGCTGGTTCACATACTATCCAACTGGGGCAGAGCCCTGAGTTCTCCCACCACCATATTCAGAGGAAATTAGCCCTGTGTAGCGCCTCTGGCCTGAATGCCTTGTGCCCATCCTTGAAAGGGAGATGTTGACTTTGATGCTTCTAGAGAACATTCAGAAAAGAAATATGGGTCTTCTTTGTTCCTTTTTATATTTGACCTCCTTTTAAAATGAAAACCTGGTTTATTCCACAAGCATGTAGCTTACTGGTAGACAAGATCGTGGAGAAGTACAAGTGTAATATGGAGATCTTCCAGGTCTGACCTAGTACACATATTGACAATAATTCCATTCTTTAAGGAAAAGGGACAAGTGCTAACCTGAATGGATGACAGAACAACAGACATAAACCAAGAATGCCCCAGGCAAACCAGTATATAGGGCACATATAGCACTATTATAGTGCTAACTCGTGGTAACAAATTCCTTGGAGATTTCCTCATGAAGAAAAGTGATGCATCCATCTATCAGGCATTTCGGATGCTTTGCAAATAGAATCTTCTGTGTCCTGATGAAACCTCAGTTGCTCTAGCCTTACAAGGGGGTTTCCTACCTGTTCACTGCCCTTCTCTAGAGTTGATCATTCACTGAAATTCAAGTTGACAGGAGAGGACATATAAAAAGGCTAAAATCCACCAGAACTCTCTAGTCCGGAAAAATGTGAATAGAGATAATAAACGGAGTTTTCACTCAGGAAGTATGAGGTTGTAGAGCATGGCAGCAAAGGCAGGATGGGATGTAGTGGCCATGAGTGCAGTATCTCAGTCACATTGTTATCATTTCTACCTATAGTCCACTTGTGATCTGACTTTCCAAGGTGGACAAAGCCACCAAACTATTTAAAAAACTAGGAGGTACGCTCTCTATACACAATTCCAAAAGCACGGAACAGCTAGCTTTATGACAAGTTAATAAAATCCATGTTTATATCCCAGATAGCAAATCCTGCTATTATCTCCAGAGCTATTTTAAATCGAAGAGATGAACAAATTGAGGAAAAATATATACAGCAAGCATGCCATTTTCTTTTTAGTTTATATGCGTGATTCTGTGCCGAAAATATCTTCCTCAGCCTTCAAAGTTAAATCACAGTCTACATGTAATTAATGTATTCCTTAGTTTTAAGCCATCGTCTGAAAACTGGGAGATTTTTTACCAAACTATTCATTAACCTATCTGTTCACTCAACATTCATTTCACATACATTTTTCAACAAATAGTATATCAGGTTCTGCAAATATTTTCCAGAAAAACATATGGATCATCAGATCTGATCTCTTGTTAAGCTGCGAGGTAATCTTTTAGCTGTAGCTAAAAGAATGGTCATAATATTTAACAATGGTAGAACATCAGCACCAGTTAGTCAGAACTGCATGCTCCTATAGACTAAAGGTTTGTGCTCCTTCGAATTTACATGTTGAAACCTAAATCTCCAATATGGTGATATTTGGAGACTGGGCCTTTGAAAGGTGATTAGGTTATGAGGATGGATCCCTGATGAACAGGATTAATGTCCTTCTAAAAGAGACCCCAGAGAACTCCCTTCTACCATTCAAGGACGTGGTGAAAAGATGACCATCAATGAGCCAGGAATTAGTGACTATCAGACAGCCATCAGTTTTATCTTGAACTTTCTTGTCTCTAGAATTTGAGAAAATTAAAGTTTTTTGTTCAAGCAACCCCGTGTATGGCATTTTTATTACAGCAGCATGAACAGACTAAGGTGCACTCAATCAAGAATTACATGAAGACTATAATGTAGCCAATCCAGTACTCACCAATTGAAAACAACCCTGGAGCAGCCTAAATTCCTAAGAACCATGGGAACATATCTTCTTAGTGACTAATGTTTCTAAATGCTCAGTAAATGTAAAAGTAGGTTGAGCTGTAGTATAATACGTTCTCCTGCACTACTTTCTAAAGGACCAAAAGGAAAAACTATCTGAAATAAGGGTACCTCCCTTTCATTTCATTGTATCAATTCAAGGTGAAAACTAGGGAAATTATTGGTCTCCCTCTCTCCTTCTCTCCCTCTCTCCCTCTCTCCCCACCTCCACCACCCCACTCTCTCTGTTGTTCATGCTATAGTGTACCCAGAATCTGAAATTCCTACATTTGCTACAGTTTGTAAAAGAAAAAGCTCTTTACAGACAGGGAAGCCAGTTCAAACTACTCCATTGTCCTACTACAATATTCTGTACTACTTCCATTCCTCCCACAAAATAAGCCTGGGATTAGGGGGCAGGGATTCTACAAATAATCATTTGCTTTCTTTTGTCTGATGAATAGTAGTTTTAGCAGTTTACCAACCACTAGATTATTCTCATGATTTCAGCATCATATTGGAATCACTCAGATACATTAGGAAAAAAGAAAATATTTCTCAGCTTCCCATCTCCCCAATGGATTTTTTTTCTTTGCATAAGAAAGTCCTCAGGAAAAAAAGACTTATAAAAGTATCAAATTAATGGATGAGTTGAGCCTACATTCTTCTTTTCCCATGATGTATTCTAAATGCCAAAAAAGAAAAGACTAGACAGAAAGTGAGACCCATCCATCCACATTCCAAGACTTGCTCCAGTTACCCAATCATGGCCGAGCATTGCCAGGATGCAAAGACCATGATTTGGACTAGAATCCAGCTGTTTTCAGTACATTCCAGTTATTTAGTTGATACCAAAGACTCAGATCAGCCATTTAAGAGTCAATGTACTTTGCCAAGGAAACTGCTCGAAGGGCACTGTGGCATCTTATTTGTTGTAAGTTGCAGCAGTTTGGATCAGAGAAGCCGCCTCTGAACAGCTGAGATTACACAACAAAGCCCTGGAATGCATAGACTCTCATTCATTGTTTTCATATTTCTCTGTTTCCAAAATGTTTGGCTACCTTTTCTTCCTCTTCCCAGTCCCAGCTTTTTCTAAGGGACAGAGAAGGAATCTAATTCTCATAAAATGATGGTTTTCAAAATATGCTAAGCATGTAAAGATTTATTAGAAACAGTTTTAGTTCCTCATTAGTCTAGAGCAATTTTTTATTGATTTACAACAGACGGCTCATCTGATATCCTTCAGGCAGTCATAAAACAAATAGTCTGAGCATTAAAAATGGTTGATGTCTTTCTGGCAACAGCAGCCAAACTCAGTCACTGACAGCCTCTTCCAACAGAATGAAAAGCAGCGCTTTCTCACTGTGTGTTCTGCTCACTTTTGTGTAAATGTTCCAAATAACCTGCATTCATGTGCACTTATTTTCATACTGAGTTCATTTATCAGAGAGCTCTAAGTCTACTCCATTCACACCATTTAAAGTGGGAACAAAAACAAATCTGTGCTTAATCTGGATGTGTTTTGTTTATGAGGGGTCTTGCTACCTTTGTGCAATCCCAGTAATGGGTGAAGTCTTGTACTAACTGCCAACTTGAGAGCCTGACTGCCATGTAAGCAATGAAACTACCCTGGGCAAACCTTAGTTTTCTACCCACAAAGTGGGAATATCAAGAGCATCCATATCAATGATGAGATTAGGTGAGATTTCTAATTTCTCTTTTAATATCCTCTACTGGCACCAGAAGTATTAATAGGTGAATAGCAGCAGTTTTGCCCAGGCCTGACCTTTGTTAAAGGTGATTACATTTTGCTAATTTACCTGCTTCCTTGACCTTGGTCCTTCCAGGAGGAGGGTCCAGTCCAGTCAGACTAGAGCAAAGGAAAAAAGGAAATGAATGAATGAATGAATAACAATGTAGGCCAATACAGTTTCAGGAGTTTTGAGAGCCTCAGAAAAAAAGGCACTGATAAGTGAGGAAGTTTGTTGGACAATGAAGGGAGATTTCAAGTCATGTTCCTCATAATGTTTAGGAAATGCAGGTAAAGAAATTGGTGATTAACATTTTCTGGTCACTCAGGCTCTAAGCCAGCACTAGGGCATAGACCACTCAAGGATACAGGTTCGAGACACTGGGCTGAGGGGAAAGAATCAAAATGAACAAATACACACACATATTTATATACATACATACATATATATATACACACACACGAATTTATATATATGTATATATGTATCTATGCACACACACACACACACACACACACACACACACACACACACACACACACACACACATATATATTTAAATGCTTCTTTCTCTTCTCTCTTCCTGCCTGCCTGCTTGCCTTCCTTTCTCTTAAGAAAAAAGAAATTTATTATTTCCAAATTTCTTTTCACAGATATATGTGTGTGTGTGTTTAGCGATAATTCTGATTGAACTAAAAAACAGACACCAAAGTGAGGTCCCATCTTATGTAGACATCTCATGTGGACTCTTTGCCTATGGAAATCTAATTTAATGTAACAAAGTCATTTACATCTCTGACTGAACTGGACTAACTGGATTGTGGATTTATACTTCATTACTACTCCTTGTGATACAACTATTCTTACTTAGGGTTATTTTATATTCTGTGTTAACTGGTTGACCTGTCCTGAACCATTCATAACATCTGCTTTTTCTTTAAAAAACAATCCAGTTTATATAATAAATTGTATGCTCACTCTCATACTTTTTTTAAATCTGCAATTGAATTAATGCAAATTAAATTTTGTTTAAATACCTATACTTGGGAAAGTTTTTCATAAATTTTACTAGCAAACAAATAAATTCCTCAGATAATTAAAACACCTCGACTCGTTTGTTCCATAAATGCCAACTTCTTCCTGCAATGAGATTTTAAAGACCATCTCACCCTAATCTACGCAATGAACTCTTCATTTACCCAGTGGCTTCTCCAGATGGTATTTCCTTTTACATGGCTTTTCCCACTTTAAATCTTGAGGAGAAAAAGGATAAGTACCAAACTTAGGTTTCCTATATGGACACTTTGCCTATGGAAATCTAATTTAATATAATAAAGTCATTAATATTTCTTCAGAAAAAAAAGCATCTTAGTGCCAGGAGAAGCATCTTCCCTAAACTTAATTACTCATCAATAACACATTACTCACTTTAGTGCCTTATTGCTTAAATATTCATCAAGAAATATAATAACTATAAACTAAGGATATTAATACACTAAGAAAAAAAAAATATTCTAAGTCACAAATAGCAGTGTTTTTTCAATTTAATATCCTCTGTTAGTCTTCCTTTCCTAAAAAAATAATGTTTGAACGTATTCAAGTGGCAGTACAGTTGACCCTTGACACAGGAATGAGGGACACCAACCTCTCACAGTCAAGGTGAAGTTCAGTTCAGTATACACTTACATCCATGGTTGGTTGAGTCAATGAATGCAGATCCCATGGATAGAAAAAATATCTGTGTATAAGTAGACCTGCATAGTTCAAACCCACATTTTTCAAGGGTCAACTGCATTTACATTTTGTATTGAGCATCTTAGGATTCAAGTTAAATATTGTTTATTTGCAGGCCCCTGAATTTAATATCCTCCTAAGACATCTATGAAGCACCTAAAGATGAAATTATAGGACTTAGTTTAAAGTAAAAGAGAATGAGAGAAATATCTACTATAAATCTCTGAAGGCAATTACAGTGAAATACTCATTGTTTTATACTTGAAAATTGTTACCAAAACTTTTTTAAAAATTATTCCTTACAAAGGAAATGTTTTCCACTACATGAAAATGGGCCATGTAATATAGACATGCTTTCAAGTCAAATGGATACATTTCTATTGTGGGTGAGGGGAAAGAAAGTGGGGATAAACAGAAAACAGAACAAATCTTATTTTTGCTAAATGAGCTGCTCTGTCAATGACTTTTTGCAGTTCTTTCTACTTGTCAAGATTTCCTCCATTTTCCGTGAATATCTGGACCATGTTTTTCTCTCTTTCTCAGCCTTCGTCTAGGTTTCCAAAATGTTTCCTTGGCTTCAGTCCTCTAGCACCACTCAATAAAATGCATTCACTACCTTGGGAGTATCTGTGGTCATGCAATTCCATAATCATATTCCTAGATGATATGTCACAACTCATTTAAGTTGGATTTAGCGCTCAGCATGAGCTCACAAAGATGTCCATGAGAGTGGTCAACGATGACCTCATCGTCTAAGGATGAACTCACCAGTTTTTCAGTGTCTGCAGAGGGGAGGTCTAAGTCAATGACAAACAGAACCTTGAGGTCAAAAGAAATCTTAAGAAACCAGTATCTCTGAAATCTGAAAATAGCTCATTTCATGTAAGAGTTTGGAGAAAGAGACTAAGCATGCTTCTTTGGCTGACCTTGTCATGGAAAACAAGCATTGGAGCTCTGCTTTCAAGAAGTTATGATGAAATCCCAAGGGCAACACACCAAAGTGAAAGTAATATGTACAAAGCTGTGTGTGGGTGACTGACAAAAAGTTCTCAGTTCTGATCTGTACATGAATTATTAAATATGATCAGAACACATTAATCTGTGTGTTACAAATTCAATGGCCACTTTTATCTCAACTTAAACAATTTCCAACTCTTCTCCTTCTATGTCATTTCTAGGAAAGTTTTGTTAATTGGGTTTGTTCTTGGATTCTATCATTTAATTGGCTCTTATGTAAACTATTTTTCAGCTTATCCCGACAACATTCGAAAGATTTTTCCATTTTGCTAAACTGCAATTTTCATGGCAAAGTTTTCTCTTTGTAATATGCCTTCCAAAGGCCTTCAAAATTATTTTTGGGTCATTGTCCTAAAGTCATATTATTTACCTGAAAACATCTGATATTATTGCATTTTCTCCAGTTAAGAAAGGCAACTGGATCATCCATGCTAAATCTAGGAAAGCACTGCAGAATTGAACTTTTAAGAAATTTATTCCAGAAAAGTATCTAGTACACTTTAAGTTACCTGTCAAAAGGGAAATAACTGCTTATTCTGGTTTTGTTCTCTCTTCTTATTCCAGAAAGCTTATTTGACAAGATGAATACTACAGAAGGAAGAGAAAACATGCAGGTGGTATAAACACAACCTCCAAGAGAAAAAAACACTAAGGTGGTATGGAAAAATAGTTGTCTCTAATAGGAATTAGCATAAAATTCTAGGTATGTAGAAAACTCATCTTTGAGTTGGGTGGAGAAAAATAAAATTTCAATACGAAAAAAATTATTGTGAAAAGAAAAAAATGTGTTACCACAGGGAGTAGAACACTAGGAAAATTGCTTGAGGGTGGAACCACAAATGGCAGATGGACAAAGTTAGGTGGAGCCCAGAAATAAAGTGAAGCCTTTATTAGCAGACTGACTGATATATAGATCTCATTGTTATGTAAGACCCAAGGAATTTCTCCCATGACCCACACCCTTCTTAACAATCAACCTGATACCAGGTTAAGACGCTTGTCTTTTTAGGTTCTTGGACTTCAAGCACAACCTTGGTGAAAGCATAGTCAGTGACTCCCAGCTCCTGATAGTCTCCCTGAAGTGGAAATTAAAGCAGAATAAGTATTCCCTGCAGTAATTATTTTGATAGGGAAACTGGGCACTGGACCATGAAACTTTGCTGAGACTCCCAAACAAAGGTCAGATATAAAACCACCACCCTATCCTCTGTGAACTGTCTCTAAGCAATGACTCTTCCAGAGGTAGAAGGAGAACTCTGAGACTAAATTAAAAGATTCCAAATAATTGGAGTGATTGAAAGTAAATACATTTTTTCTAACTCTGGAGCTTTCAGGAAATCAGCAGTTCCCATTGTTTATCATTTCACACTTTCTGTAACCTGTGCAGCTGCTCTGTGATTTAAAATGTGTCATTCATGCAGAATCCCAAGGACAGCCATCACAGATCTCCCAATCATTTGTACAACCAGACAAATGACAGCTTTCAATTAATCTCTGTAATAGAATCATATTTATATCCACAAAAGAAGTCAAATCTGAATGTCTATGGGATCTACATGGCCAATCTAAGATTGCGATCAATTATTACTACAAGTATTTTGTTAATTCGGTCTGATATTTTCAAGCTTAAGGAGAATACCATTGAAGACAGGTGGAAGTTATATTCTCCTTTTATCCCATGGCCCAGGAGGGTGGGGTCACAGTGATTACGAAAGCTGAAAATCAAAGATCTTGACTTTCCCAAGAATATTCAAAATGCACATAGCAATGAATATTTTTTTAGCAAAAAATTAAGCAATAGAGTATCAGAGATGTCCTGAGGGCGTCAGAGAAAACAGGCAGTCCTGACCCACAGCAGAATCATGAGGCAGCGGAGAGTTTATCTTCTTTTTCTTCTTTTTCTCTCTCTCAGCTTCCATTCTTAAAAACCAATTGGTGCTCACCACCTTCCTTCAAAGATCTTAAGCAAGAATGGCTCATTGCCCTTGAACTACACAGAAAATGTGTCTGTGGATGTCTCAGGTCAGTTTCTTGAAATCAGAGCCTCAGATCACAGGAGATTTTGTACAAGTGATATTGGGAGGGAGGGCTTGCAAGGGTAATGGTAAGGAAGCAATGGAAATGAATTGGGCAGAAGGAAAAGTCAAAGATGTGCTTTCAGAAGTCCAGCCTTAAGCTGATCCCTTAGGAAACTGTAGAAAGTAAATGGCACCATGTAATTTGTCCAGGCTGTTGGACCAGAAACCAACACTTGCAGTAGCTCATCAACCCCCAAACAGAATCTGAGTGGGTCACCTCTAGCATCAGCCATAGTTGGTATGTATGATCATTGTATAATAATGGAATATCTTCCAAGACAATTAGCTTTGTTCAGTATTTGAAGAACTATTGTTTTATTGCTACTTCTGTCCTATTGGTAAAACAGTATAATTTTCTTTATGTTAGGGAAAAATGATGTGTATTTTTTGGGGACAAAACAAGTGGTTTCCAGCACCAAACTAATCATGTTATATCTTTCAGCAAAATTTTCCAAATCTGTTCTCCTGGAAATATTTGTGATCTGTCTAGCATCTATTTGGAGAAATGCCCACGGAGTTGGGTGGAACTCACTCTCTAGTTCCAGGGACAACCATATGACCTGCCAATCAAGTTGACATTTCCTTGTCTCCAGTAACTGGTTCAGACAGAGAAACATGAACTCAAGAAGAACCATTGAGAATTCTCCCTGGAACTTTTAATGGAATTACGAAAACATTATCCTGTTTTTGCCGGAACTGCTAGATATAAGTTTAAACTTTGTTCCCTAAGAATAAAATTGACCCAGTAGAAGCAGAGTTGAGGAACAAGTTGAGATAGCTGTGCCTCAGGTCATATGTAACCCAAGTAATTGCCAGGTGCCTATGAATTACTTTGCAGTGACATTTAGTTGAACGAATACTGATCACTGGAGCTACTCATCAGCTTCAGGGTAAAATCTAAACATCTTTGAAGGAAAAACATGGTCCTCTATTGACCTGCAGAAATCCTTTACTTCTCAGTCCTCTGCCCATCCCAATTCATGTTTAACAAGAGTGAAGTACACCATTCTCCAGCCTCACAATGGTTTCATTTCATGACACTCAGACTTTGAAAAGGCTGTCCCTCTTACCTGACATGCCTGTTCCTTATTTTATCTAGTTCTCAAACTTCTGCTAGATTACTCACTCCATCTAATCTTTTCAGATGGTCTCTGGTTCCTCTAAGATGCCTTTTCATTCACCCTTGCTGTCATGTGGCAATAACTAACTGGCGTGGATGTTTCCTAACGAGGAGGAGCATGTTTTTCCTTTTTGTATCCTCAATCTGAAGCAAAATACCATGTGCCAAATGGGAAAAAAAGAAAGAGAGGGAAGTAAAGAGTAAAATAACGAAGATTCCAGAAAGTTCCAAAATAGTCTTGGTCTCCAAGAAATATAATATTCTTGTAGAGATTAGTGCATTTATACTGAGCAGTAAGAAAAGTATTTTGAGGTAGGGGTTTCTCCTCTTCCCTCACAAAGCACACTTTTTAAAAATTTATTTCACATGAAGAGACAAAGCAAAGGGACAGACTAAATAAAACCAGACCATGGACATTCGCAATAGAACTGAGGTTACTAGTAGGGAACAGGGCAGCAGGTGGGAGCAAGTGGTGGTGGAGTCCAATGGACAATGGTGTAGAACATCTGGTAACTTGATGGTGAGCAGAGTGTATTGACATATACATGAGGAATGGAGAATCTGCACATATGGGTTTATATTGTTTTGTAAAGCAAAGTTACCTCAATAAATATTAAAGATAACTTGTTTCATTTACTTATGAATTGGATCATAACATCTACAAATGCTTTTATTAATTCAGAAATTAATTTAATTTCTGCTACCTATAAAATGCCTAAAAGGCTAACACTCAGACTTCAACATTACTCTTCTAAAAGTACAGAATATATTTCATTCCATTGACATTAACAAAATCACCTGTCATGAAGGACACAGTCAAGAAATGTTTAGCTTGAGTCCCTTTGCAGTCTGACCTGATATTTAAATGATGGGATTTTGTTTTTTCATCTATGAAATGAGAATATATAATATACAATCATAATATAATAAGGGAATATTAATGTCCTTACAAAGTTGATTCGAAGAATCAAATTGAGAGGATGACACATAGTAAGATCTAATTAGAAATGTGAACTTCTTATCTTCATTACTAGCACCTCTACCTGTTGTACCTGAGAAAAATGAACCTCTCTTCCTGCCTCATTCCCCTTTTCCATTCATCTGGAGTGCCTGTCCCAGATATTGGTTTCCTCATGTCTTAGCTATCTCCCTAAAAACACCTGAAGACCCACTTCCTTCAAGTATCATTGTAACAATCAATATGGTGTCAATTCTCCAAGAACTAAAAATAAAAGGACTTACAGCTTTAGGTGTTCTCTTAACTACAAACAAATAGAATCTTTTTATTGATGATTAGAAATTAAATGTTTACTTCACATATAAGGATGCTATGTTCTTTTCTCAGGTCTTATCTTCTAGTGTCCTTTAAGGTTTTCACTACTGATATCTGATTCAATATGACAGATGCTCTTTAATCCAAAGGCCAAACCACCAAAGAATTTGAAAAGCTAAATTTCTTCCAATTGTCTCTAGTCAATTATAGTGGCTTCCCAAAGACTTAGAAAGGCCTTGGGAAAGGTCAGCGAACTTAGCTTGCTTAAATTGCCTCAATATATTTTAAGTCTTTAAACTGAGAAATACAGATGTAGTAATCTGATGAGTCTTGATTAACCAAATGGTTAACAATTTACTAAAATGCCTCCATTCCTCCACCATTCTTAAATAGAATTCTCTTGTAAAGTGCACCTACTTTTCCCAGACTGAGTGAGAAAGGCATGATGATCAAGTCATTGTGTGACAAATCCCTTCCATTCACACCAGGAAATGTTAATTATCTGCTAGGTCTCTGTAATCCTTCTCTGCACTCTTGAGTGAGGGGAATTTCAAAGTGACAAGTGACTGTGAGGTGTGTCCCACACTAACCATGGAGAAAGAGGCCCTTTCCACTCCCATCGCTTCCTCTCACCCTTGGGGTAACAGGAGTGTCATGGAGCTGTGGAGGAGATGTTCCAGGCTCAGAAAGTTCAAGTCAAAGTCTACCAGGAGGAATTTGCTGAAATCTTACAACTCCTTCTTGCCTTTGCTGATTTTGTTTGTTTGTTTTGGTCCTGGAAATCACTAAATACCAAATCACTTATCCATACAGAAATCTTTTGAGCAATTCAAAGACTATGTATGTTGCTTTGGAGCAGTGCAGAATGTGGCTTGGAAGAGTAAAGTAAACTTGCTGGTTCTTCCAAACCTAAGCTCTGCTACCTCTCCCACGTAGTCTATGAAAATACTCATTTGGTTGACTCAAATTCCAAAGAGCTTTATCTCCAAACACTAATAGATGGAAATTGCAGGAAATATATAATAACTATATTCATATCCTGAGCACATATCTATTTGCTAAACACTTACTCTGCATGAGTCATTTTAGAACTCAATATATTTCCTCTTATAATCCTTCTCCCTTAATGTTATTTCACATGAAAATCTAATAATCTGTGAAAAATATAGTTCTGACCATTTCATCCTCTTCTAATATCTTTCCTGGGCTCCCATTATCATCTGTACATTGAAAATATTAATAATTAGAATAATATAACTTTCAATGGGTACCTATCTACTATGTACACCAGACACTATGCTGCAATAACTCTATCCTTAATAAAATCCTGTGTAGTAATACTACAATTACTGAATCCCCATTTTACTAATGAGGAAACCAGTTTCAGAGAGGTTTAGCAATTAGTCTAAGGAAGAAAAATGCAAATAAAAACAGCAAACAGCTCATTTTAATCTAGAAAATCTAGGTCCCTATTCTTAACCTGTAGGCTTTATGATGAACATCTGAAGATAAAAGCCTAGATATGGATTATAATAGTGACATCTAAATTTATCATCCTGATTAGGACACTTTTGAGAATGAAAGGGAATGATGCTGTGAACACTTACACTACGTCGCGGATGTAAACTGGAACTCTTCCAGGCAAACGAGGACATAGATTCAGCCCTACGGGGCTGGTTGTTACCTGGTTTGCCAGTTCCATGCATAGAACACCCCAGTCATCCTACTTGCTCTTCTTTCTGTTCCTTCAACATGCCCCACTGCTGTTGGATACATTATTTTTTCTTCACAAAATGCTATCCCCAATCCACTCTCCTCACTCTCCTCTACTGGCTATTGTATTCATACCTCAGACTTCAGCTCACAGAAGTCCCTCTGGCCTACTTTAGGAAATCTCTCAAATTCTCCATGGGAGGTCATCACAGTGATTTTGGTAAATATCAGTGATCCTACTTCCTTCTATCTTACATAGTGGCAGATACTGGGTTTGTTTCCTATACTCCATAGTTAGCCTTGACCTGACATGGGATAAATACTTAACAAATATGATTCAAAGAAAAGGAGGGACAAAATGAAGAAGCATAAATGAACAGGCACATGGCTTTTGCCAGATTGCATAGATACAAATTTATTTGTTAGCTCTTTCAACAGATAAATATTATCTGTTTGATAATAAATATTATCCTTTGTTTTAAATATAACACTCTAGTTCTAATAATATATCTGGAATACAATAGGGAAAGTGTCCATTCTGGACATAATTAGTAAAACTATAAACCAATAAACAAGGCAGTTTTAGATGGTGCAGACAGCAATAAAAAAAAAAAGGGTGAGGTGGTTGAAATGACTGAAAGACAGATTTTAATTTGCTAACCAAGAGTTCATTCAAGGTGACATTATGATGCGTTCCAAATGATGAGAAGCTTGGCAGAACACTCCAGGTGAGGGAAAGCTGGTGTTGGCCATGTGGGATGGAACCATCAGTGATGGAGGAGAGAATGCCAGGAAAGAAAAGCTCAGGGAGTATTGAGAAGATGCTGAGGCTACTCCACAGGCAACTCTTAAGCAACAGCAAGGAGTTCATATTTTATTTTATGTGCAGTGGAAACTGCGGGGTTTTTAAGAATTGAATACATCGATTTGCCCCACTTTTCTTTTTCTTGTTGTTCTTCTTCTCCAGAATTCTGCTTTCCTTCCTCTTCCTCTCCTGAAGATCTCTATGGCTGAATTCAGAATAAAATAGAGGAAAAGGGCAGATGGTGGGAAAAGTTTCATAATTCAGGCAAGAGATGGGCAGTAAATGAAGGGTATTTTATGGAGGTGAGGTCCAGCAGTGCTTCCCAAACTTGAATATGCACAAGCATTCTAAGGGAGCTTTCTAAAGAGCAGATTCTAATTTGGCACGACTGGGGTGGGACCTGAGATTCTGAATTTCAAACAGACTTCCATGGGATACTAATGCTGTGAATCCAAAGATGAAGTTGAGAATCTGCAGAACTTGCTGATAGATTGCATTTGGAAGGCATGAAGAAAAAAATCAAGGATTGTTTGTTTATTTCTTTAAAAAGATGGCAGTGGCATTTATCAAGATGTAGAGGTTTATCTCCATGCCTGCCTTCTTAGTTATCTTAATGCCATCCCACAAGTTGGAAAACTTCTTTGGAGGATTGAGTAGCAATTCCCTTTGAAAAAATTGCCACAGTGCGGATTTTGATCATGTAGAAGTGCATTTCTGGTCCAGAAAAAATTAACACATGAGCTAGGATTAATCCAAGCTCTTAGCTGTAAAAGGGCCATTTTCTGATAAACATGCATGGATTGCCAAGTACTTGGTTAAAAAAAATCTGGTGGTTTACAGATTTTTTTTCCCCCCAGAGACATCAGGTGCCTTTAAAGGGTGGTCAAAAAAAAAAAAAAAAGAAAGAAAGAAAATTGGGTCACAGCACAGCTGAAGTAAATGGGACCAAGGAAATGGTTCTTATACTTTTGTATATACTGTCCAACACTTGTTTCTAACAAGCCCATAATCTTTATATTCCTGGCAGAACTTGTTTAACTCCATAGTCAACAGGTCTCCATCTTCAGACTTTATGATGCTTTCCAGAAAATGAAGCTGGGTCATTGAATTACTGAACAACTGCTAAGTGTGCTCACAAATGAAGCCTTTTTAGATTTATGAATCCGAAAGCTGTTCTAGAACTCTCTGCCCTTGCCTAAAGATGTTATACAGAGCCAACCGAAAATTATCTGGCTTCAGATGTGCATTATAAATGGAATCTGACGTTATAGGTTGTGGGACTTCACTGGTTGCTCCTAGAAATGGAAAAACATGGAAGTTCCAAGACTCCCTAAACAATTCAGGTTCTTTTCTCAGCCTTCTTTGCTTCTCCTGCCGCACAGGGACGAGTCATGCAAATCTTCGTTGTGTAGTTCACAACTGTAGTTGTGTTTTGCCTGGATTTCAGTCTACCTCAAAGTGATATTTACAATAGGCCCAGAGTATTTCTGATTCGAAGGGGTAATTTGAGCTGGGAAACATGATTTTCTGGCTTGAAGAAAAAATGTAAAAGACTTATAAAAATTCCCAGAAGACTCTTTGGACATTCACTAGCTCTTACCAAAGAATATTGTACAAGTGAATCAGAAACATATGGATAAAGTTTCCCTGAATTAAACTTAGATTTCACACATGAAGTGGGTGAGAGCAGGGATTGGTGCAAGGAAGAGGATGACAAAAAGATTTGGAATCTTTATTAAATCAAAACCATTTATTATTATGCAGAAATAATAAACATATTACTTATATTTCAGTAATTCTTGATTTGAAATGTTAAGCTTATTCTAGTACAGAAAGCTGTTCCCTGACCTTGGTCTTCAACAATAGCCTGACAGATGAGACATAAAACTGGGTTTCCTGGGTCTTTTTTATACAATTTCATTGGATTCTATTCACCTACTCTGATGGATGCCAATGGTCTATAAGTAATACTTCTCCTTGGGTTCAAAGTCTACTTTCCTCTAATCCTGATCTAGTGGCAATTTCTAACCATGCTACCCGGTCCACTGGACTTGGAGACAACTAAGGAAAACACACCACTATTTGGCATTTGGAGATAAACGTGCACCAAAGGCTTATGGTCTTCACACAGAGCAGACCATTGAGATGATCTCTACTTACTTGTTGATTCATTTTAAAAGCAATTACAGGAAAAACAAACAAACAAAAAGTGACCTTGATAACTTTGCCTGCATATAGCCAAGGTCAAGTCCAACTTACATTCTTTTCTAAAAATGCTGCTTTGTCACATTGCCAAGGACAAAGGAAAGTTGAGTCCAACTATATATCTTTTAAAATCTTGGGAATGTTTTAACAGAGAGAAAATTTTCTCATAATTACCATATAAGATGTTTGAATTCAAAGCCTGCTATGCTCCTGTAGTTTGAAAACAGCGAAATATCTTTTAACCCTAAGCTTTTCTTTATTACTCCATGAATCTTTTTAGTAAACCCTTCTTCCAATAGTCAATGTGAAAGCATATCCAAGTGGAAGTCTGACAAATTTCCATTTTCACTATCTTAAAGCAAGGCCAGAAACTCATCTCTACCAGTGGAATGCAGTCACCAGACTCCTCGCAATGTTGTTTTTTCCCTCCGTCCTGGAGGATCACCTCCCCATCCTTTTCTCACAGCTCTCCCAAGTCCACTCAGGCCCCATAGCCTTCATTCTGCTCTCAAAACACATTGAGCTTCTGGCCTTGACAATGACCATCAAGACAATGTACTTGCACAACTCTAGCCTCACCATTTTAGTCTCGGTTCAAGTGCCTACTCTTTCCCCAGTCATTCCATGTCTATTTTCTCTCTTAGAAAATTATCACTCTCAGAAGTTATCTTACTGCTACATTTATCTACTCGTTTATTTTTGTCTCCCTCACACATTCTAAGCTTCATGAAAGCAAGGGTCTTATCTGACTTGTTCACAACTCTACCCTTTGTTCTTAGGTCAGGAATTTTCACAGAGTAGCAATAAATATTTGTTAAATGAATGAATGATTGAATGAATGAACCACACAGAAACTGCTATTGGTGCCCTATCCAGAGTGCTCTCTACCAGTTCTGTTCATCCCTGGTTGCTCTGTGGACCATGCTGCTAAGAGTTTATGCCTGATTTGCTTTCCAGAGGATTTCCCCTGGACAACGGAAGCATCTCACCTGTACAGAGTTTATAATCCCCCCTAAGATATCCTATAGACAATGACAATTGGTGCAGGACAGACAAAAACCCAGCTCTTAGGTTAGAGAAACTTATGATGGTGCCCTTCACTTCCTTGCAAGATCAGACTAAAGCTAGACTTTGCCTGAAATCTTATCTTTGCTTTGCTTCTTCATACTTACTAGCGTGATATTTCAATCCCTTTCTTCTGCAATAAATAATTTTTTTCCAAATCCCTCTCTCAAGCTCCACTTTTAGGGAACCCAACTGAAGACAAGTCATTAAGTGAAAGTGTATGAAATCAACACCCACCCCACTGCTAGTGGGAGTCCATGTCCAGTTAAAATTCATTCTGTGTCTATACACAATTGTCACCATGTGTTCTGAAGAGGGGAGAGGAAAAGTACAGATTTTACAGCAGTGGGCCAGGAAAGCTTGCGGTTATTGATAAGGTGCTAGATATTCATTTGCACACAACTTTTCCCTTTAGATTATATTAATGATATGCCTCAGACACATAAATATCAAGAATAAGATATGCATATGGATATTGTAATGCTAAAACTCACTGCTATAAAATGTTTAATTCAGTCTTGGTGATTTTACATTTTCTCAATACCCTGGAGTATCTAATATTAATTTTAATGTTATAAAGGTATTCACATGCTCTAAAATAGTATGTATTATTGATTTAGAAAGCCAATTTCCAAAGGAAAAGAAAGGGAGAACTTGTGCCTAAAAAATCAACAAGGATTTTGGGTCGAACTCTAAGGAAAAGTTGACTTCTCTGTCTTAGCACCTCTTTGCCCAGTCACTTACCTAAACATTTTTTACTTATTTTCCTTGTTACCTGAAATTCCATAAATCAGAAATCTATTTAAGTTAATGAGAATATTGTCAAAAGTGCTAATGTGTGGGAAGATTAGAGGTTCATTAATCATTCTCAATTTAGTAAGAAATTGTCAAATCATTGATTCTCTAAATATTTCTTCTTTACATATAAGGTACAAAGGTTATCTAGCCAGGAATAGAAATCTCTATAAAGAACTCTTCTGAGAAAAAAAGAAAGAGGAGAAGAGGTGAGGGAAGGAAGATGAGGGAAGGAAGGAAGGAAGGAAAGAAGGAAGAAAGGAAGGAAGGAAGGAAGGAAGGAAGGAAGGAAGGAAGGAAGGAAGGAAGGCTTTCTTCTCACCTGGCTAAAATAAATTAGAGATGTTAGAAAACAAAACTGGGATTGAAGAAATTGCGTAGGACTAAATGCCAGCTGGTTGGAGGCCTGAAACATAGGTGGACTGGGGAAGTTAGAATTCTATATAAGCATGGTGCAGAGAGGTTCCAGGAAATGTGGATAACAAAAGAAAACTGGTGTAGTCAAAAATATTACTTGAGTCATCACACAACAAGGAAAAGGCAAAAACTCTTCTCCCTCTCCCCTGTATCATGTGGCTCTTTGACTTTAATTTCAGGTTAATACTACAGTTGCACTCCTTTATGTGGTAAATGAATACTATTGACATACAATAGGACTCCAGTTATCTTTACAGAAGGCAATGCTGTTTCTAGACCTACTTTTGAATATGTATCTTAACATGCAATTCAATCTATAGAGCACTAGGTTTTGTCCACAGGCTTGTGGATATACTGTTCATTAATGATGAGCGATGAGTTGGGAAATAAGCCAGCATTTTTCCATATGAAGTCATCTTTGTATTGGCTAATAAACACTCCCATGTTCAACACAGGAAGCCTTTGTTACCAAGTATACCTCATTGGTTTTAGATCCTATCTGGAAGTTTGAGAGGAAAGTTAGACGTTCATTCCAAAAGGCATATATCGATCACTTATTATGCACCAACTGTGTGGCTATGCATTGGGGACATGAAGATATATTCATGAAACAGTTCATTTTTAGGAAATTAAACTTTGGATCCCAAAGAAGTAAGGATGAATTCTGCCTACTGAAATCAGAGAAGGTCTCTGAAGGAGTTAATATTATGCTGTCTACCTGGTTCTCAGAAAAAAAAGAAGGTGGAAAGGAGATAAAGATGCCACAGGTTGCTGGAAGAATTTTTGCAGAAGATTCCAAAATAGGAAAATATGTGGCCTAGTGAGAACAAAGAGATGAATAAAATTGAAAGGAATTTCTGCATGCTTCCTTGTGGGTATAGGGTCACTAGCTATTGAAATATGCTCTTTTGTGAAGTGCTTGCTCATTTCTTCTGCCTATTTCATTACTGGGGCATTTGTCTTTTCCTATTGATGTAGAAAAACTTTGTATAGTTCAAGGTATGAGTTATTTCTGCATATATGTGGCAAATACCTTCTAGTCTCTGAGTTTTCTTTTCTCACTCAGAATTGTCTTTTAAAAGACAGGATCTTAACAAAGCAAATGCATCATCTTTTCCCTTTTTTGTTTAACGCTTTGGAGTCTTATTTAGGATACCTTTCCAAAACCACACTATGCATTATTACCAAAAGTAGTAAGAAATTCAAATATCCATGGCTAGTATAATGGATAAATAAATACCCTTTCAATGGAATATTACACAGTACTAAATATAAATCAACCCCAACCATGTGTCTGATATGGATGAAATAAACATAATGTTAACTGACACTATGAAACATATACTCAATGATTCCATTTATGTAAAATTCCACAAAAGGCAAAACTAATCTAAGAGATTAGAAATTGAGACACTGTTATCCTTGGGAGGGTAAGGGAATGTTGGGTAGTAGTGACAGGGAAGAACCTTGAGGGGCTTTTGGGGTGCTGGGTATATTTTATTTCATGAACTGCTTTTTAATTTCATGGGTATGTGAATTTTCTAAAAACTCATTAAGCAGCACCTATATTTTCTTATATTTATGTTATTTTCCACAAAAATATTTACATTTAAAGAGGAAAGAAAAGACCACCAGAGGGAGAACAGTGGCGAGGAAAAACAATACTAAAAGAAGCAAAGAACCCAGAATTTGAAGATCCCTGCTAGAAAGTTTAGGGAGTTTTAATAAGTTTTTAAGACCTGTACTTTAGAAAGACTAACCTGCTATGTGCCTATAATGGGGGAGGCACGGAGACCTATTTGTCATTTCTACATTGTCTAAGTGAGTGATGAGGAGGCCTGAGTGGAAGAAAAGGCAGGGACAATAGAGAGAGATGACTTTAGGCTTTCCCACTGAATGTTTCTTTAAAATCCACTCACCAGCGTCCTAAGACCAGAAGCACCTGCCCAAAGTATGGGGGGCAAAGTATTACAAGTCTTTGACAGAAGCTGAGTTTTCAAACAGTGAGAGACCTTGATAAACAAACCTTTCTCCTGGATTTATTAAGTCCAAGCCTTTTTTGTCTGGCTCTTGTCTTGGATTGTAAGACGTGAGTGCTGATACAAATCCACATATGGATTAGTGGAAAGTTGTAGAACTGACACCATATTATTTGCATACATTTTTCCTTTCCTTCTTTTCCCCCACCCTCCCCTGCACACTATGCAAGTGTTCTTGCTGGGTGGTTTCTACTTGTCTCCTTAATTCCCTCCTCTGTCTGTATGCTCGTTAAGGGAAAGAGTGATTCCTTTTCTTGTAAATGAGGAGCTCTGAAAAGCAACAGCAGCTCAGGGAAGCAAGGTGGGCAGCACAGAGCAAGATGGAGCATAGCCAGGGCCTCCAGGCTCAGGCAGGCACAAGGTCAGGACCACATGGGTGCCACCTCTGAGAGGTAACAAGTGTGGGGAAAGGACTATCTTGCTGTCATCAGTGTTCCCTCCATTATGTTCATGAGCAAATATTTATTGGGCATCTCTGGCTGAACCACCCACTCAGCTGCATGCTTCATGGGAAAGGGCAGGAAGGAAGCATGAAACTTATCCCCACAGCTTGAAGTGAAATCATGATCAAAAGACCTAATGTGTACCAACTTCATCATGCCTCAGGCCCTGGGAGAGGAGTCACTGCCCACCCAAGATTCTTTAAAAAGAAAAGAGGTCACACAGAAAAACTTAGACAGCTTCTCTAAGAACAGAACGAGAAATGGAGACAAAGATTTTCAGATAGGGCAATAGATTTGGTTCCCAAATCTTTCACCAATGGCATATTGTATTCCCAAGGTTTCTCTTTGGAGTTGCTATTCTCACACTCTTTTCTGAATGTCTATGAGATGATCTCTTTTTGTACATTTCTTGAACTCCCTTCTCTGTTTATGTTTTGTTACCTTATGAAAAAGCTTGCTGACATGGTCCAAAACCAACTCCAAATTTCACCGCCTGAGTTTTCTTTGTGGCTCTTTCCTGGAAAACTAAGATGTCCAAATTGTCACCTGCCTAGAAAACAAAAGCAAAACAACAACCTTCACCCAAAATGGGGCTTTTCCACCTATGTTTTGTGAAAGAGCATAATCTGTACAGACCATTGCTCTGACATAAGGGTCTCCTATATCTGCCACACAAAAAACACCATTGCTTTCTTACATGAGAAAATACGACCTTCGTCTCTGACCTGGGATAATTCCTGAGTCAAGCTCAGATAGCACACTGCTACTCCCAAATTGTAGCAATATATATAGTGATTTAGAATCCATAAGAGGAAAAGCTTTTCTCAGGCTAAGTGAAGACTGCAACATCCTCAGGACTGAACAGCTATTAGTTCACTTGTGAAACAAATGAACATAACCTCTCATTTCCTGGTCAAAGAATTATAAAGGTCACCATTTATTCTCTGGGCACCCATTTAATCAATTACTACTGAGACATTTTGAGTGGTCATCTGGTCTACCGCCGCTGGGCTCAACTAGATGTGTACCCTCATGAAATATACCAAATCAAATCATATCTGACTGAGGTGAATTATTCATTCCAACAATACGGAGAATGATATTTTTAGCAGATCAGGAGCTCATCCTCTACATTTGGAACTTATTGTCATTTCCAGGTTGACATAAAAATAGCACTAGAAATTTTCCCATCATTTCCTCTCTCCTGTTGCATAGTTATTGTAAAGCCTTGCTTGCACTGTTTTTGAACTGACAGAAGTCATATCTAAAAGGGTTCCTTAGACACTGACACCAAAGTCGTCCTTTTAGCGAGAGAACATTAGACTGCACCAGAGATCTGAGGGGTGAGCTTATTATGGACTATGATCATTGCAGCTTTTTTCCCTTGAAATCATATGCTTGTCTTTAAAGGTCATGTGCTACTTATATACTTAAGTATGTGTGCCCCCTTTCAAAATAAAATGAGTATTAAAAATTATGTAGTGTCACCTTCAGTTGATGCTCTAGGAACTTGCACCAGGTTCTGTTCTATAGCCAGAACACGACTTTGAGAAGCAAAGGAACACATTTTATAAGAACCTTGGAAAGAGGATAAAATGTCATTTTAGTACATGTTAATTCGTTTGTGGAATTGAGTTTACAGAGATATGCTTATAAGATGTCACATATTGGTTAGATTAAGAGAAAATTAAAGAAATGTGAGAGATGATCCCTTACCCACTTCTTTGGGAGAAAGAAGATAATGGAATAAGACTTCAAATTCAAGTGGATGGTAGTTTTTCAACACTTGTAATCCCAAGTCTTTTATCACATCTTTTTGGGGGGCAAATTACAGTGACCCTGTCATAGAAAACTTTCTCTAGGCCCCAAATGAGCTAGGTCTTCATAAGCAGACATCTTTATACTTACCATCCTAAGTCATCTCCAGAGTCCTTCAGACAACCTTCTCTGCTAAATGTGAATAACTGTCATAATACAAAAGGTCAATTTCCACATTGTCAAAAGAAGTCATGGAATTTAGGATGATGATCATCCTAGGTCCTGGAACACTCTAGGTCTAGCTGATAAGTAATCATTATAATAGAAACATGGTTCAAGATCTTTGTATAGGCTCAAATGAATCATCAAGGTCTACACAGAGACCCCACTTTGCTGGTTCACATATGCCAGTACCTGAGGTTCTGTTGTTTTCCTCACTTCCATTCAGCCCCTCTAGCTTCTGCTCCTGCACAAAGACTTGGACAAAATCAAAACTATGCATACCTGTGATGTTTGCCCTGCTAGAAAAATCCAATGGCAATGTCTCCAAATCTCTGCAATTGCTTGTGGTTCAGATCGGCCTTCCTTCCTATCTTACGTGGAGGTCTAGAAGCAGAGTCCAAGATGAGATTCACGTGGGAGTAATTTATTGCTAGTGGAGAGAGTCAGGGAAGCAGAACAAGGAAAGAAGGGAAGCAGTTAGGGTGTGGTCTCAGCTGGAGTCTAGCCTCTGTCAGATCCCACAGGGTGCACTGGAGCACAGATTGCACCACAGAGTTGCCCCCCTCCTCCTTTTTTGAGGCAAAGGGTCCTTTTGTGCCCCTGCATCATTCTGTATTGGCTATAGGCCACACCCAGGGGCAGAAGAGTTGCTTAACTTCCCAGGCAATTCCAGGCTAGGCAACTCCCATTTGGCCAAGGGCAATTCTCCAGAGAAAGATGCAGCTGGAAGCCATTAACAGCCAATGCTCAAAGAGGGGGATCTGGGAACTCCAGCCTGGCAAAGGGGATCTGGGTGGGTCGGCAACAGCATCGCTATGCTTACCATAGACATTCATCTCAGAAGATATTCCTTTGGACAATGTTTAGACTCCAAATGCTTATTGTAAAACAATCTCAGTGAGAGGAATATAATAATATACTAATCCATGGTATTTAGCAAGAAACTAGCTTGTGCCAGGCATTTTTCTAACTGTATCATGTTTACGTAATAATCCTATGAGGTGGGCACTATTATTACCCAGATATTCCATATAAGAAAATGGAGGGACAGAGTAATATAAGAATGAACCAAGCTAAGAAGTGGCAGTGCCAAAGCTAGCACCCCCTTCTCTTAGCTCTGCATTAAACTGTCCCTTGTTTGTCACCAAAGGGTAGCAGCAAAGAGAGAAAAAAAAGTTCAGAGCTGAAGTGGTGCATTTCATTTATATATGGCACCACACCCAATTAGGTGAGAAAAATCTTTTGAATTATGGATATAGGAACTTGAGGACAGTTAATACTCTTTTATGTATGTATGAATTTCAAAATCATGTGACAGTTTTATCTACAGGGTTGATGTTCACCATTTGAACTTTCATCATTTAAATCCCCTGAAAGTGCAGTTGCATAAGACATGAATCTCTGCCAAATGAAATAATAGCTAACATTTGTTAAGTACTTTCTGTGTGCCACATACTGTTCTAAGCAGTTTACATGAATTATATCATGTAATCCTCAGAACCAGGTCATGAGTTAGCCTCATTGTCAGAGAAGGAAACTGAGGCACAGAGAAAATATCTAATATGCCCAAGAGTGCAGAGCAGAGCTAGAAAGCATCAGGTTTCAGAGTGAGTAATCTGGTTTGGATCTTGTTCTAATTTCACTGCATTGCTACCAGAAGACTCATCACTGGAGACAAGAGTCATATTGGAGAGACAACTTTCCCAATTTAGACATGGGAAACTGAGGCCCAGCAAAAGCTGGTAATTTGCACAAAGTCGCACAGACCTAGGACTCTAAATTCTTCTAACAGTGCTTTTCATATTTTGACAAGTTTTGTCTAAAGAAAAAAAACATATGTTTTATATGCCATTATCTAAGTATGTATGTATATATCTATGTATGTGTGTGTATATATACAGGCATATGTATATATAATATATATATAAATGAAACTCATTCTTTTTAATATAGTTTTTAATATAGTTTGCCACTTTCTTTAAAAGGGATGCTTCTATCCTGAAAAATTAGAATATATACTTGTGACTACATAATACAGTTTGGAGACCTGAAGCTTGACTTGCTGCTTATCATGAAAATAGAGGAACTGTTGAAAAGAACTGCAATTAACTAATGGTTGAACTATGTATATTTTGCTGTATTGTTAAATAAAGTCATATATGTTTACATGATTCGGATATTAGTCAACTCAGATGAACCTTGGAAACATAATGCAAAGTAAAAGACACCATTCATGAAAATATACACATAAACCAGAGATAATATCATTTACTTGGCAGTAATTCAGTAGTGTGCTTTAAAATTTTTAAGGTCTCTTTCCTCTTCTCTCTCAGGAAGCTAATGATATCAAGGCTTCCTATTTAGGAAGTCAAGGAAGCTTACAAAGAAATTACCCCTTGCTTTCGTAGACTGTTGAGTAATACAGTCACTCAGGTACACTCATGTGATATGACTTCCAAGTCGTTCTTCAGTCCTCTGACTTGGATTTGCAAACTTCAGTCTAGGAAGACATCTCTTTAGGGAAAGAAAAGGAAGACAGGAATCAATATTTATTAAACATCTACTAGATGCCAAACCCATTGCCAGTGCTCTAGTCACGCTATGTTAAGTTATCCATCAGAATCATTTTTAGAATCGGAATGTGTATCAGCTAGCCTTTGCTGCATAAGAAGCCAACCAAATATTTCATGGCTTAAAACACTATAATTTATTATTGCTGATAGGTAAGCTGGGTGGTTCAGTAAATTCACACCGAGCTGAAGTGATTTCACATGAGTCCACTGATATTCCTGAGGCGAGTTGCTGGATTGACTACGAGTTGGTTATTCTAGGAGAGCCTGCACCCGAATCGTTCATTTCTGTTCCATATCTCATTCAAAGACATTCGAGTGATGTTCACGTGGCAGAAGAGAGCAGGTGGGAGGCAGAGGCCTCTGAGATGGGCACCTGCTCAGAATGGGCATCCTTCCCTTCTACTCCACTCATTGGCTAAAGCAAGCCACAAGGCTAGCCAGATTCAAGGGAGAAGACGGAAAAATACATGCCAATTCTTGATGGATTGATCTGCAAAACCACCTTGTCAATGGCGTGGATACAGAAAGTGATGGGATATTGGAGACAATCTGTCACAAATATCCTAGAATATTCCACATCTTGTAAGTTGTATATTTTCTCCAAAAAGTAGACCTCCCTCACATATCTAGTCCACTTGTGAAGAAAGTGGAGTCCCTTTGGTTTCACTTACAAAAAAATTCAAGAAAATTCACACTGGCTTTTAAGATGGCACATACGAATTTCAGTGTATCCAAGGAAGACAAATAACCACCTAATCCACCAAGTCTTTGGGCTTTCAATCAAAATAACAGCAAGATAGAGATAAATCTATCTTCCTGCCCAACCACTATATCACTTACTGATTGAAAGAAGAAACAACTAGACAAGAAGCATTCTGCTTGTGCCTGCTAGGTTTGGTAAGCATGTCTTTCCCTGGGGTTTTGTTTTGCAAATAAAGAAGCACACCTGAAAGGGGAGGGGGGTGGAGAAAGAAAAGAAAAACACCCTCTAGATCAGGGATTGCAGATAGTTTTATCTCAGATGCCAACTCTAATTAGTATATGCTGCCTGCAATGCAATACTGAGAAGGTCTAAGACAGTTCTAATAAAATCAGTAAATTACAAGAATTTTCCAGCTGCCTTTATCCTAATTTATACTAAGGGGAAATACAGTCTAGATGTGACTGATTCTCAGCTCTAGGAAAGCGGACCCTCATCTCCTGAACCTCTCCCAAAACTTCCAAGGACAGTAGGGTTTCAATCATCTATTGAGTTTTAACGTGGCTAAATTGAAGATAAATATATGGAGTGAGACTGAACTCAAAACTTAGGAGGAATGATCAAAAAGACAAAAATAATTCAAGAATGTTCCCTCTCTTTTTCACGCCAGACCTATACTTACATGTTTCATATATAATGTCTACCTACTGACTGAAGAAGGAGCTGAAGTTAGACCCAAAGGTCAGTGTCTTCTTTAAGAGGAAATATCCAGAATAAAGTGTATCAACAGTGAAATAATCTACAGCATGGTATAACGAAAAGGGTCCTTAAAACTGGGTTTCTTACCATCATTAGAGTTTTAAAATCTTGCTCAAGGTCTCAGAGGAGACATAAGATATCCATTTCAGAATTATGGTGAGAATCAGGTAGGCTGACAGGTAAAACACCCAGATTAATAACTGGCATATTAATGTAGCTATTATTAGTAATAGCAGAATTTACTCTGTTTCTATTCTGTGCTGGGAACTGTGTTCCATGTTGTGTGTAAACAATAGAGAAAAGAACCAAAACAGAAAACCTGCTTTTCACCTTTGGGAAATACAGGGACTATTTAGGAGACAAGATGACTATACATGAGATAGGAGCACAGTACACAAAATGCTCAAGTAGACTCTCAGAACACTGGAAGTCTAGGATCTTTGCTTCTGTTTCTTGCCAGAACAATAAATTAGCTTCCCAAACATGCTGACAGTTTCATTTTCTTAAGACAGTTATTGGAGGTAACTTTACCATCCAAACTTATTTCATCTGATTTTTGAACATTTTTATTTGCACTTTGAGTGCCACCAAATCATTTTATATGACAGATATATAAAGGATAGCTCATCATTAGCTAAAGAGAATGAGGCCCCCACCTATTACCCAGTGCCTCATCATTTATTTTTCCGTATCATCATCCACTTATCCACACATATCATGGGCCCTCATGGGAATAACAGTGACAACTGGCCAAGGCTTGACGCTTTCCAAATTTTCCCCAGATGCCAATGCTTCTGAATAATCATCCTTTCTTTCCATTACTGAGATGTCATTATGCAGGCAAAGCATGTTCTCAGTTGCCCGCAGTAGACTAGAGGCAGGGATACATTGTTCAAAGATAATTCATGTCTTATTAAGTGTCAAAACTGAATTCACGTGATTCAGCCACTGCCTCACCCAGCTGAGAGCTGGAAACTTCATCTAGGCAAACACCTCTATGAACGGTGAAAGGGAAGGTGACTTCTAAGCCCCATCAAAGAGCAGAAAACAATGGCTGACCGATGAAGATGAAGGTCTTTGCTAGGTCATGAAGTAGCAGTAAGTGATTGCAATTAATTTCTGTGAAAGTAAAAGTTTCTTGTTGTTGGAGGTCATTTGCTTGGACAAAGTACAACTCTTTCTGAGAAGCTGGGAAGCATAACTTTGACCTGTGCTTTTCAGAAGCTAGATGAACTGATCCTCACTTGGGCCACTGCTGAGGGCACAGTAGTATACGGCTACAGAGAATTGAGAGAAAACCCCAAAGGTGGCCAGCCCTTCTCTGGGTGATATATCACTTCCCGGCTAATAAATCTCTTCCAGTGCGTGGCTGCTTTTGTGTGATTTCCTCAACTAGATTGCAGTGGACATGTTGATGGTGAGAGGGCAAGTCCAGAATTGTTCCACTGGCACAAGTCAAAAAAATAAAAGGACAAAAGAGAAAATCTGTCTGAAGTTAACATGAGAAGACATTCAGAAATCTTTTTGGCTATAGGTTTTTGGAATAATGTCTAGGTGTTGTTCAATCTAAGATGGTATTTAGGTCTTGTCAAGCCAAATACAAGAGGAAAGGAAGTGGTAGTAAATGCCTGCCTGGAAACTGTCAGTGAAGTCTAAAATATCTCCTCCCTCACAGCTCACCCCAGGCTCAGGATGAGTGTGAGTTGTTCATAGGTGGATGGATGTATGGATGGATGTGTTTGGCTATTGATAGTTGACAGTCATAAATGCATATGACTTTTCTGGAGTATATTGATCTTCTCAACAGTTAAGGAATTGATGAGAAATACACCAGGAATCAATATGTACTTGAGAAAGTCAGGTTTAAAACTCAGATCACACCAGATATAATTTAATATTCCTAAAGGTCAGAGGCATTCAAAAGTTGGTCATGAACTAAATAAATCAAAACAATCAGGGGGTCTTATTAAAATACGAATGCCTATTCCTCAGACTCTTACTCAATAGGAACTCTTAGAGAAAAGTCCAGAAATCCAAAGATTTTAAAGGTCCCTCAAATGATTCCTCCATTCCAGATTTTCAAACTTCTTCTGTAGGTAAGAGCTTTAGTTGCTAAATCAACTAAATCAGAACTATACCCTTTGTAGAAAAGAGCACTAGAAGTGAGTGGCAGAAATGAAGTCAAGCTCAGCCTCTGTCTGGGAAGCTTCCCCAGGTTTGGACTATGAAACAGCAACATTGGTATCTCTCGGGAGCTTGTTAGAATCTCAGGCCCAATTCTAACCTACTGAATCAGGATCTGCCTTTTAATACAGTCCTCATGTAATCCCTAAAGTTTGCAAAGAACTATCTAGACAAATAAGTCATACAGTCCTTCCTGGGTTTCATTTGGAAACTGATGGACTTGAACCAGATGATTTCTACATTCTTCTCCAGCCTGTTCTTATATGATGACCATCAGATTAAAGAAGAAAAGTGAGAATACAATAGAAAGTTCTGGGTAGGATGCCAGAAGAAAAGAAAACGTGAAACTTTACACACACACACACACACACACACACACACACACACACTTTTATAGAAACTGCTTATCTAAGAAAATGCAAATTCCATGGTATATACACTCTCATTTGTGGTCACGAGAATCTGAAGAAGCAACAGCAGTCCCTGGCTGGTGATGAGAAACTGAGGAATTGAGAAAGGTTGTGGGCAACCCAAAGTTCTACGTCCAAGGGAGAGGAAGGACGAGGATGCAGGTGTCTCCACTCCCAGCCCTGGACCACCCTGTCTTGTTGTCTCAGCTGCTTCAGGAAAAATTCAGAAAACAAGAACAAGCCATAATAACAAAGGCAGCAGGTGTTTATAGGGGTGGTATATGTACATGGTTCCTCACTTCCATCCTGTAGTCACTTTAGTCCTTGCATTAGTGTTTCAACAGTATTAAAGTTCCCATGATCAAAATTTAACATTAGAACCCCCACATTTTGACAAGCATCCTTCTCTCCCCTCTTCTCCAGGCTTGTATGGTTTCTCTTTGGGGGCCAATGTCAAATGAGTATACTCTTCTAGTTCCCAAGAGTCAGATTTCATGAATTCTGATTGACACTCTTCCATTCCAAATCCCATGCCTTAGTTTCTTATCTTTACTCTTTTATGAGCCATGTAGGTAAATTATGTTTCTTATAAGATTCCCATGTATGAACTCAGATACACACAGAGTATATACAATGATAGATACACTCATTCTAATTGCTCAAGAAAAATACATGAACCTTAATAATATTCAAATATTGTAAATACACAACAGAAATGTGAAAGTCTCATTCTCACAAGATTCCCTGAAACAACCACTATCAACATCCATGGTACACATTTTTCATTGCTTTTATTTTTCTTACTCATACCTTTAAAAAAAAAAGATTACAACACATATTATTTTGCAACTTGCTTTCTTCATTTTATATCTCGGTCATCTTTTCAAGTCAATTTATAAATATCTCCCTTCTTTACAGTGCGTGCATGAGATTCCAACATTTCCCCCACCACACACTTGTTGATGGACGCTTGAATTATTTCCATTTTTTTCTCCGTTATCAGCCATGCTGGACATCTGAACTGTAACATGAGGAGAGTGCACAAGAAACGGTATTTTCTTTGGTTTATTCTGTTTATTGATTGCTGATTTTTGTCCCAGGCATCTTTTTATCTTCAGCTGTGGTATTCGTCATATTTTTTGTTGTTGCTATTGGTCTGCCTGCCTTCTTCATAGAGTCAAGAATGACTATTTTGACAAATTTGTGATATTTTCCCCAGTGTGACATTTATCTTTTGATTCTAATATTAGTGTTTTTATCAGGTACAAATTCTTTATTTTTAATCACTCCTTTGTTTTATGTCTTTTAGAATTTCTATCTTCTTAAACTCCCCCTCCCCTTTATGATTTTTCCTTTTTATGTATTTTTTGTTTTCTTAACATTTAAATAAATATTCATTTGGAACTTGTCATACTGTGAGATGAGATGTGCTTTTTAGTTATCCTAACTTAATACACTATGTCATCTTCCTTTATTAATTTTAAATGCAACTTTTATATAATATTGAATTCCCATGTGTATTTGAGGCTTTCAGTCAGATTTTGGATATCCTACTGTGTTCCAGTGATGTCTACTTCTTTACGGGTAGGCACTATTCTGTCTCAATTAATTGGTTTTTATAAGATTTAGCAAGGCAGTTGCCCATAATTATTTTTCAGAACCGCTATTGTTATTATTTCTCTTTCTAAACAAAATTTAGCATCATTCTGCCTAGTTTTTTTTTAAAAAAACCTGTTGTTATGGGGATCAGATGAAATCTATAAATTTTTCCCTTTTAAGTCATCTTATATGTATCCTATATCATTCATATTTACTCCCCGTTATTCTACATTTTAAATGTTTTTTTGAAAACAGTTGTGATCTTATATGTAGTAAAAGTGCTAGTGAGATTACAAAGGGGAGATATAAATTATCTGGGGTGGTGGGGAGATAGTCTGAGACACTCAGCTAGGAACTCTCTTCAAAGAGAGTTGAGATAAATAACCTCACATTAATGCACGTGATACAGACAGACATTTCACTTTCATTTACTGAGAAAGATCTGGTACTAATAACATTTGACATAAAAGAATTTTCTAGTGGTCAGAACATGGATGGATGGATGGATGGATGGATGGATGAATGGTTGGATGGACAGATGGACAAATACCAGATTATTGAAGGAGCTTGAATCTCTGCATGTTCTGCCTGTCCCTAACATAGAATATAGTTTTAACTCAACTGAACAAATATTGATGGAAAGTCAAGACTATCAAAAGGCCTTTCAAAATATCTTTCAATTCCAGGATTTCACAAAGCCATATGGAAAAGCAAAGTGTTCATTAGCTAGCATTTGTTATTTCTTTTCTTTTCTCTATTAACTGAACAAAACCCAAAGCAAATTTTAAAGATTAAAATTTAGTAAGGAAGAAAGAATGTTGTTCTTAAACGCTTTCTTTACTGTGGTTTCCCTTTAATTGATCTCTCTCCCACTGAATCATAACCCAACTGGCATAAAATGTTGCTGCAGATGGAGACAGAAAATAAATTACTGAGTTAAACCCTGATTGAATTTAATATTTCCTAACTAGCCTGTAGAGATGCAACATGTCCTGGAAGGTAGGGAAAGGGGTGAGGGTATGTGTGTGTGTTGAGGGAATTGTAATGTGGGTGGACAGTTTGTTTGCTGAATTTTAATGAGGCCATCTTGATTTCCCCCATGAAAACTGAAACGTGACTTCAATTCATTGACATATATTTTCCACTGAAAACCTAAAGCCCAACCCAGAATCACTGCTCTGGCTTCTTCAGATTTGAACCATTATTGTATTTTTAAATCTCTCTCACAGCTGTGTTGGAAACTCCTTGGACTGGAAGTAAAGCAGCCTAGGTGGAGTCTGATTATAACTAAAAGTCTCCCTCGTGTTTCCACTCACATCCCAAAATGTACAGTTGTCCTTCGAAGGTTGCATTTCATGAGAAAGCAATGCATGGAGAGAAACAGGAGGAGATAAACACCACCCAAGAACTTTTTCCATGTCCCAGTGTGACTTGTCCTTCTTGTATACAGGGTCCCCTCTGTGCTTTTGTCCATGACCTTCTAACCCAGAATGAGCTCTCCACTCTTCCTCAACCTATTCAGATTGTTTCAATCTTTCAAAATCTCTATCACACTTCGCCATTTCTAGCTATGTCACAACTAAGAGAATCACAGAGCTTGCAGCCCCTGGTTCACAGCTCACTACTTAATCATTTGCATTTGTGTAGTCTCTGACTCTTGCACATGTGGGAATCTTGTCTTCCTAATAAAAGTGGACTTATTCTTGGGAATAATAATTACATCTTGTACCTCTCAGTCCTCCTAGGGCCTAATAGTGTGGCACACACAATTACTTGTCAATGCATGACTTATGCATTGAAGTAATAAAAGACAAAATGTGTCTTACCAACAGCAATGAATCATCTTTAATGGACTCCAGCAACTTCTCTTTTCCTTTCACGCAAACTGCCTGGCAGATGGAGTTATCTGGAACATCTTTCCTGGTGATCCTTTCCAGGGATTCAAGAAAAGACAACAGGCCACAGCAACACCTTAGTTTATACACATAGCTGCCCTTGCCAGCTTCAAGACACAATGAAAGATAATGCTTCTCATGCATAAATAAAAAGTACTTAAATGTAATTTTGACAAAATGTGTCCCAGGGGTTATTGAAGTCTTTTTCTCTCTGTTGTGATTGTTGCTGCTATAAATAGACAGTCATAAAAGAATCAAAAGGGGAAACCTTTTAAAGGCTTACTCCAGGTCCTGAGACCCTCCCCACTTTATTTTTCTTAGCCCTAATGCTGAAGGAAAACAAACACTTATCAACGTGCTAATGGTGTTTATTCCCCCAACTGCCTTGGAATGGTGGCAGCATGCCAAGGCCTGAGACAATTCTCTAAAGCACCAAGTGAACAGAGGTCCACTCCACTGTCAGCTGTAGCCATGACTTCCATTTTGCGAACCATAGAAAGTTTGGGGATCCTGAATTCCTTATCCCTACCTTTGCACTTGCAACAGCTCAGTCATTTTCCCCAGGCCTGTTGCATCTCAGATCTCTTTGAATTTGCCTGTGAAGTCATGATCAACTGAATGCCCTTCTAAAAACAGCTTGGTTGAAGATGGTCCCCCTAAAAATCCCAGAAGCCTCCTTGCTTCTGCTTTGTCCCAGGTTCTGACTCCCAACAGGCCACACTGGAGGGGTCCTTCCTGGAGACTTCCAGGCACGAGACTGGAGTCACACCTGTCCCCAGGCCTCTTCTATATCATTGCACCCAGCACCCAGCAGCTCCTTAGGAGTGTGAAGATCTGGACTCATATCCACTGCAAGGCTTTTCATCCTCTGGCACATCAACCTTTAAAAAGCAAAGTTCAAACATCCTGTTCAGGTGGGAGGTCCTTGAAAGATCCCAAGGGTAGAAATGAGCATTTCCTGTTGTTTTTCTGTCTCCTCTCCAAGCAGCAAAGCATACAGGGGAAGAAGCTCTACTTTCTCCTCTCCTTTCTCCAAGTCTTTGCATTTTTGGCACTCACACTGGAACACACACCCAAAGCAATTTTGTCTGCAGCAGGATTACCCTTTGGTGAGGATACAATTCTTCACGGCACCTCGGAGTACCAGCTGCCCCAGCGTGCCTCTTCTAATCCGCTGCCGTGAAACCTCCCTAAATCTTGACAGTCGACTTCTTAATGATGACTCTTAAAAATAAACAGTAATTAGGAAATAGAATCTAATATCCGTTTAGACTGAGTTCAACCCATTTGTCAGCTGCTTTCAGTGACTGGAGTGAGGCTAGAGAGTTTTACTAAACCTCCTCTCAACACACAGGAGTCCTCGAAGGATAAAGTTGGGAAGGTTTGGGTTACAATCATCTGTCTTTTGTGTAGAACTACTTCGTTTTTCTTTCGAGTCACTCTCATTATCATATTTAATTCTCACAGGACCAGGCAGGCTTGCTCAGTAGTACTCTGGTTGCCTGTGCCTGTCATTCAAGCGAGGCTGGAATCATGCTGTCTTCCTGATTCTGACAGATTTCCCTCCACGTGCCTCTAATTTCTTATCTGCAGATGGTGCACCGTCCTTATATATACCACATGGAGTTATGTGTTTTTAATGTCTATAACTCTCTATTTAGAGCATGTGGAATTATTTCCAGCACATACCGAGTGCCAAATAAATTATTATTTTTTTAATCATGATCATCATCATTTTTTTAGTATTAGCCGAGGAAAGGAAGAATTACCAGATTCTATGCCTAGTCTAATCAGTTCCTCAAGTGAGGAGATCAGATTTTGTCCTAGGTTGGGTTCCCTCAAAAGCAGAACCTGAGATAAATATTTGGGTGCAAGTAACTGCTCTGGGATGTAAAGAACCAGTAGAAGGGAAAGGAAAAGAAGTAGTAATTCAGGGCATGTTCATGAGTAGGCTACCACTATAGGAAACAGGACATAATCCCACTAGAGGCCCTCCAAATGACCCTCTAAGAACACCTCACACACCTCAGAATTGTCCTTCTGATGAAGGAGGCATTTGGGGATTTATATGACAACTCTATTTCTCATCGCTGAGGGCTGCTTCTGGGACAGTGACCCCACAGTAAAGACTTCCAGCCTGTCTCGTGCACAGAAGAGGCAGACACAATCAAGCTTAAAGACATAGGAAGCCATCAGCATACACACTAGAGGTATCAGCAAGTGACCTCCTAGTGTTGTCAAAGGAATCTGAGCAGGGCAGCAACATCTGTGACTACAGGGAGACAATGGAACTCTGAGTTCTTTGATCATCTTGTGCATTCAGGCAGAACCAAAGCAAAATGAGCCCAGCCCAGGAGGACATATTCTAAATTAAGGATACTGTATAATCATTCCTGGTAAGCTTGTTCCAAAGCATATCAAACTTTAGGACACGCTTACAGGCCATCACAGTCCCTCCTGGTGAGCTCTTTTCTTTGACATTGGTTTCCTACAGGGAGAATGGAAGATCAAGGTTGAGAGCATGTTTTAATCTGTAAAATAGAAGACATTTTTAACCAAGGTCATAACTTTGCTTTAGATGCTGCTAGGTATGAGGAAAAGTAACCCTCAGAGCTAAAATCCTCTACCTTAAAAATGTGATAACCTATTTGAAAACGTCTATCTTGACCCCTCCATATAAGAGTATCTCCACACAAATGCTTTCCAGAGTCATATTTTTGGGAAAAAGTAAAGTTTTGTGCAACTGTTGTCAGGTTGACAAGTTTACACTTGAAAGTCATCATGCACACCTGAGCCCCTCAAGGCAGGTATCAAACCAAGTTCCTTCATTTTTGTCAAATACCTTCCCTTCATTCCTCTTCATTCCTCCAGGCAGGGCTTTCGTTTCATCTGATTATCCTTCTTTCCAAAGGGTAAAAATCCACTATCAATTTATAAAAGCAAGAACTTTCCTTCACCATCCATTTCTAAATAAAGAAGGAATACCAAAGCAGAACAACCCCACTTATTACAACAATTGTCTTTGATTTCTAGCCAAATCCTCTAAATGCGGACAAGATACAGTTAGTGACGAGGAGAGGGTAGAATCTGGCTTTTATTTAGAAGGTCAGTTAAGTCCATTTGCAAATAGGCCTCTTTTTGTCTTTAAATGCAGAGGGCTACTTTTCTCTATATTTGGGCAGAACCCCTGGAGTAAGTGAAAACCACCAGCTCTGAGGATAAACTGTGATGCAGACCAGAGAAAGTCACTGTTGAGCAAACCGAGGCCAGAGATCCACAATGAAACTGCACTGTATTATTTCATTTTTCAAACTTATACATTCTCCTACACCCCCTTTCATTGGGTGATTTATGTTCAGTTGATTTTGCTACAGGCCTGGAATGTTTACACAGAGGCTTAATAGACATTTACTTTGGAAGTTACATTGTGAGATAGATTCAAGGAATTGGCCCATTGCCGGAATCAGAATGGGAGGCCACCTGGAAGAGAATGATCACTTTGTGAAGACCAGAGGCATGGAACAGAAGGTTCCAGAGAGTGGAGATTTCATGCAATAACCACATTGCCTTCAGACGTAAACTATTGGAATGGCTGAAGAAAAACACATGTGTAAATAGAGGCAGACATTCACAGATAATGATGTCCAGGATCACAATTACCCAGTACCTTAATACTTTAACAACATATTTTGCACTGCAGACTCCAGTGCATATATACTCTTATGTAACGTCTAAGTTACACCCTCCAAAAATTACCTGTAACTCTAAGTGCCAGAAGTTTGCTTTAAATATTTGATTCATGTCAAATTCATCTTTGGGGCAAATATAAAGAATTATAACCCTTACTTTACAGAGGTGGAAACTGAGGCTCAGAAAAGACCTACTTTTCAATAGTGCATGACGTGTAACTGGTAAGAACCATGGTTGCTTTAGAAACTTCACCACTTTTCCATAGCTATTGTATTTAAGCTATTCATTTACCTATATTCAACCAAAAACACAAATACTTATAAATCAGCATTAATATCATTGAACTGAGCATAGTGGAAAATAAAAAATAATCTCTCTGAGATTATAAGCTAATTTAAGAGAAAATATGTATATTTAAATTCTTTTTACAAAGAAAGTATAACTCATTCTAGGGAACCTTCTGTCAAAGATATAAATAAACAAGTCTATATATGGTGCATCCTTCCACAGGGCATAGGTGAGGAGGAATTACTGCTTAATAGAAGGTGCTCAGCAAAAAATGTCTATAATAAAATGATATCTGATGACACCTGAAGGAAGGAAAGGATAAGCTCTGCAGGTATTTGGGGGAATACCATTCTAAGGAGAGCAAACAGCACCTGCAAATTTCCTAAGTTGAAAATGAACTTGGCCTGTGATAGAACAGCAAGGAAATCAATATGACTGGAGCAGAATGGGCAACAGATGAGGAAGATGAGAGAAGGAACATGAAAGACTTCGGAGTCAAAAAGGTCATTGTGGTGTCATTGTGAAGAAAGGAATCGATGGGGACCAAGGCCAATGTAGGGTTACCAGGCTTAGAGCAGATGGGATAAAAATTATTTGATTCAAGATATACTTTTAAAATACCTTTCTTTGGAATTTTCTGGTGAATTGGATGTGGGGTAGGGGTGGGAGAAAAGGAAAGGAGTAGCTGATTCCTCTACTTTTTTTTTTAATAACTTCAGCATCTTGAAGGACAGTAACATGAGGAAGACCAGGGGTAGAATATATTGTAGGGTCAAATCAAAAGCTAATCTCTATCCATGTTGGAATGTGGAAAAAAATCTGAATACATCAATTTGGAGTTAAGAATGCCCATAAGCAAGAGACTGGATAAACAAATCATGGGACAGTTATACGAGGGACTACCACCAAGCCACGAAGAAGAATGTAACTACCGCTACTCACAACAATACAGATGACTCTCCAGACAGAATGCTGGACAGAATAAACAGACAAAAAGAAGACACACCTGATTCCAATTATGTGAAGTCCAAGGAAACACAAATTTACTCCATAGGGATAGAAGAAGTAAGAACTTACCTCTGATTTGAGAGGAGAAGATATTGACTAGGGGTGGGGTCCAAGTGGCTAGAATATAAATATAAATATAAATCTATCTATCTATCTATCTATCTATATATTCATTAGGATATTGCTTCACATTTACATATGTTACTGTATGTAAATTACGTTCAATAATAAAATAGGGGAAGAGTGTGGTATCAGTGTCTATGCTATAGAATAAAAGGACAAGAGTGGAATAAAAAGCCTATAAAAAGCTTTTGAATAGCTTATTTATCGGATGAAAAACAGAAAATGGAAAAATTTCCCCTTCATAGCAAACTGCATATTTGTCTTTTCACATCTTTTTTTTTCTATAAAATCTTTTGCTCTGTCTTCCATCACGCGCACTCTAGTCAATGGCCACCTCTGCCTGGCAAGTGAACCCTACATACCTTAGAGGAAATAGGAGAATCTCTGAACAAGATACCTTGGCAACCAAAGCTCTGCCTTCCTTCTGGTGTCGCACTCCTAGTTCCCACCACTTCCCCAGATGCTAATTGTCTGCACCTTCCAGAACCTCTGTTAAGCCTTCCAAGGACTGAACTGTCCCCACACACCATATCCATTCTCCTTCCTCTCTTTGATTTCTGACCTATGTTTCATTCTAAATTCAAATACTTGTTTGCATCTAATTTTTAGCAGGTTTCAGGGTTTCTAACCCATAGTCTTATTTGAATCTCAAGTCTTACCACCTCACTGTCACTCTAATGAGCCTCCCATGACATGTTTTCCAGGACAACTACAAACACTCCTTCATGGATGAAGAATTCTTCCTGTATTCCAAATCTTTTAAGTTAAATGAGCTTCATCAAGATGTTAATCATGGAAGTTAAAATGTTATAGTCAGGACTCGAAATATCTTCCATCAGAAAGCAAAGAAAGGTGAGAGGTTTCTAGTATGAATAAGATCACAAGTGCTGCACCTACTTACTCCCAATTGGTACCGAGTGCTCAGTGGCAAATTGGATACTTTTACCCTCATGGCAAGATTGTCCTAACTTGAACAGCCTGCTTTGGCTGCCAAATTTTTGTTTTCAAAGAACTTAGATGTAATTCAGAGGCAGTTCTGAAAAAAAAGTCACTCCAGGCAAGAATTAAAAATTATTTAGGAGTCAACATGCGATCCCAGAGTGGGCATGGCTCCTAGTTGTCCCAGCTCTGCCCAACATGCTCTGCCATTCCCCGTTCCCTGTCCAGGCTCCCAGGGTGGTCACAGGGCACAGTTCCTAACAGTGGTGTGTTGGGTTGATTCCATTTTTCCACAAGCAGTGAGTGAAGGGAAAACACAGCTCAGGGTTTAGAACAAGTATCCAAAACTAAAGCTCGGTAGTGAGAAACAAGGGATGGGGAAAGGTGATGAAGTTTCTGCAACTTTTGTTACTGTCCCTGGATTGTTTCCAAGACAAGTATCATGAGTATGTGACTCATCAGGGTCCTGTGCTTAGGAGAACCCACACGTGGCTTGATGTACTACTGTTGCCATCTTGAAAGTGTAACTAATTTTTTAACAAGGACCACACATTTTCATACTTCACTGGACTTTCAAATTATATGGCCAGTTCTTATTGTTTCAGCTCAATAATAAACAAACTAAACGTCACTAAGTATTTTTAAGTATTCCACTTTGAGTCTTCTCTGTGGTAAATTCAAAATAATAAACTGCAAGTTAGAGACCCACACTCACTGTCTAGAGGGATCACACTTTTCAGTGGATAATTGGAGGAAAATATTTCAGTTGAATTTCCAGACTGGGATATCCCCTATACAAACTGGAAGAAAAAAAAAAAAAAAAAAGGAAGTCTCTGTAAATTGAAGTTCAAGATGATGCATAGAATGTATTTAAAATTAAGACTTCAAATAAAACTTTTATCCTTGGCTTGGAGATGGCATTAAACATATATTTATTACTACAAATATCTCCCATCAGTCATAATGCTGATGGTTGAAAAGCATCAGTAATCTGAAAACCCCTAATCCTTCATTCATCAGAGGTAACATGTGGTAATGCGGCTGGCGAGGGTTACAAATCAACTTCTGGCGGTGGTCCAATGAAACTAAAAGAGAAATCTACTGAATAATAACTGCGTCTTCCTCTCCCTCCCAAAACATTGTGGATGTTTCCAAAGACGCCCATGTGATCCCTTATTATTCTGCCAACTTTCTCTGAGTTCTAAAATCAAAGCCCTTCTAAACTCTCTCCTCTGTAAAGTCTTCCCTGATTATTTAAAACAATTCATTTTCATCTCCTTATGATCTCTGTTCCATTCAATAAATCTCCGAGAATGTTAAGTTTTTCTGGCCCTTGTCAACATCAGAGGCAAAGGCAGCTGGGGCAGAGTGACCAGAGAAGGTGAACTTGGGAGCTGAACTAAGTGCCTAGCTACCATCCTTTTTATCACCCACAGTATACTGCCTACATGGAATTCACTGCAGCCTTCCACATTGCCTTCATTCTTCTGCAAGTCTGTTTCTAACCCTGCCCTTTCACTCTCAAAGGTGACCTCTCCACCTACTTCCTTAGGAAAATTGAGAACATCTGATGAGAACTCCCACAAGTTTCCTCCCAAGCTCCTTAAGTTTTTTTTGGATCATCACCCAAACTTTCTTCCTCCCCGCCCATCTTGGAGAAACTTTCTCTGCCACATGAACAGGTTAACCCCTTCACCTGCTTCCTATCATGCTGGGGCTTCTCTCTCATGACCTTGGTCTTCGTGTTCCCACTCCATCAGTTATTTGTCCGGTTCCTCAACTCATGCTCATATCTTCTCATCTCATGCTCAAATCTTCTCGTCCAATGAGAAACACACACATATACACACACCAGTGGCATTATTTCTTGATCTACTCTCTTCTTTCCTTTATTCTAGGTCTTTCCATATCTTCTCCCTCTTCTGTCCCTCCATAAATCAAGATAATGGCTGAATACTGTCCAGCACAAAATTTTGAAGGCCTCAGATAAATGGGAGGCTCATTCCTCAGTCTCATTCTTCTTGGCTCTTCCTCTCTTTGGCCTTTTGAGATTCTCTTCTCAAAGGTCAAACCAAATCAAAGGCCTCAGTTTGCTGCCCATCCTGCCTGCATTCCCAGGAGCACACTCAGGTCTCAAGATGAGCCTGTCTCCTTGGTTTTTGTAATGCTGACTTCCCTCTAACTTTCCTTACTATGCATTTGAAATATCCTTCAGTGCATTTCCCTATTCTTTGTCCATCACTTAAGGGGGATCATTCCCACTAAGTACTTTTATTGGTTTGTTCTCTGCTCACTGTACTCTGTTTATCCCATGATGATTCTCACTGGAGCCCATCTTATTGCGTGTGTTCCAAAAACATATTTCTACATCTAACTTAGTCCTAAATTCCAGACCATTCTCCACCACCTAGTAAACACTCCCAGCCACCTGCCTGACATCCTTCTAGAGTGGTCTGTTGGGTCCCAAAGCTCTAATGAACTAAAACAAACTGATAAGGCACAAGGAAACATTTTGTGTTAACTTTCAGGAAGTTTCTTATATGACTCTTACCCAGGGCAGGAACTAGTGTCAGACTGGGGCACCACATGCCTTCAGCTAGAAGCAAAAGATAATTTTACCTAGCTGAAGAGAGAGAGAGTGAGACAGATGGGACGGATCAGACCCTGACCTAAAGCAACACATTGGCAGCTACTTCTCTGCTTGGCACTGAGTGCTGCCTCTGGTCCTCCTAAAGTTTATACTGTGCAACATACTGATAACAGAGACATCACCAAAAATTAGACAAATACTGCTTGTACACCTAGAGATAGAAATTAAGTACTTGTTTTGGCTGCAAATCAAGGCACAATGGCATTACATGAAGCAGGAAGTGATGGGGGCGTCTGGCGTGGGCACAGTAGGTCAAGAAAAGCTGTGACCTCTTTTCCACTTATTGTTCACACTGTAAATGCTTTCCTTCCATCAATTAAAAGGCCCATGTGGACTCTGTCCCTCCAATTATTCTTGAGTCTGGTATGCATTTCTCTGTGATTGAGACTCACTTTCAGTGTGAGTGCCTGTATCTGCTTTCCCAGTCATGGTCTCCCCACATCCCAAGAAGTTCTGTGAGGGATACTCTTCTATAAGACAACAATGCTAATATTTTCTTCCCTACTTAGGAAAGTTAAGCAAGTTAATACATTTTGATCTTTGCTTGTGTCCTACCCTCCTTATGGTGACAGAAAGCAATCTTTCTTAAACAAAGGAGAATGCAGCCAGTATCTCTTCCTCAACCAGGAGTCTCGACAACCCAAGCAGGGACTCCAGCTAATTCTGGGCCTCCCTGAAATCAGGGCTGCCCGGGCCCTTGGGATGCTCACCACTCATCTCGGCATGCTCTGTGGTGTTCACAGCTTCTGAGTATCCTAATTGATGCCATACTTCAGAAGGCTCTCTGAAGAGCAAGGTATTCGTGCTCAGTCACTCCACACTATCCTTCCTATCACATCCACCTGGAATTGAGAGCAAGAGGGGAATGGAGTCCTGCCCTCCCTAGTGCTCTGTGGCTCCTTGTTCTTTTTTTAGTTAGGGTCACTTTGATGGCTGTGAGCTATATACAAAGTGACCAACCCAGAAGAAAAGCAGGGAGCTGTGGAAATGCCTTCTCTCAGCTTAAAAGGAGTATTTAATAAACAGAACAAGCCCAGTGGCGCAAACACCCTTAGGTATAAACAATTATAGAGAAGCCTTCATGGAGAAAAACACAATTGAATGATTCTATTACAGGTTATCACTACCATTTTTTATCACTTTGATTTTAAACTGTGTCACCTTGCAAGTTCATTCACCAAGGAGGAAGCTGGTATAAAGAGTAAGTAACCTAGTAGAGATATTTCCAAGGCTTAAGATAAAGCAAGCTCTGTTCCCACCACACCTAGTTCTTTCCCTGACACCTAACCTAAGATTTCTTATCACTGCCATACCCAACTAACAGGAAGTCCTAACTCTGCCTCTAGACTATCTCACAAATCCAGCTCTTGCTCACCTTCTTTACCAAGACACTATCATCTCTTGACTATAACACGAAGACTGATGCCCAGCTAGGCTCTTTTTCTCATTCTGCCCCCATCGGGAATTCTTCACTCTGCAACCAAAGAGAGCATTTGAATAAATTACCTTCCAAAGACTTCACATTGCTCTTTGAATTAAATTTAAGATTTTAATCTAACCTGCACAATTTTCCTTATACTGTATTTCCTTATATATTTAAAGTCTATAAATTCCCTATATGTAGCCTCATGCCCTAATGCTCTCTCCCTTGGTCACTGTACTCAGCCATGCTGCCCTTCCCCCTTTATCTCTCCAGGACACTACTTCCCATTGTTTTAGATTCTGTCTCCTAGTAGCAGGGCCTGTGATGGGGATTATTTTGCATGTGTTTTATTGAGGGAAGGGTCTCAGGACAAAACTGTAAGAGAGTGAGAAAAACAGAACAGCAAATGGGAAAAAGTCAAGCAATGATATGATTCCCACTGGAGACTTGGCTGAGCTTGGCGGTCACATGCTCCTACTTGAAGCAAAGGGCCAGCATCCTGTACCACTCTATTAATCAGCCATTGGCTGTGGTCCCCCACGCAAGGGAGGACATAATCTCAGGCATTCTCCTCCAATTAATGCAACGGAGTTGTGAGTAGACAGCAAACAATACCCAGAGTAGCTAGGGAATGAGTCACCTGGGCAGAGAAGAGGACCTAGAGTGTGGTAAAGACCTTTGCCCTGACCCCAGTGCAAAATTAGTCTGCCAGGAATTTTCCATGGTACTACGGAGACTGTAGCTACATCCTGTTACCATACCGTGGAGGCTGTAGCTATATACTGTTCCACGGAGGCTGCAGCTATGTCCCGTTATTGTGACCAAGGATAAGCAAGCATAGCCTCCCTACTCTGCAACTGTACCTAGGTGATAAGAATTGCCAACAGAAACCACAGGTCACCAAGTTGATGAATCATTACCTCAGAGTATAGAAGGAGCTTCCCTATACCCCCTGTTGCTCAACTTTGGGTAACAATACCCCTGAACCAGCACTGGTGCTAGTAATAAAGTGCTATTTTCTCAAGCACCCAGCTGTCAGTCTTCTCTCTGTCTGGAGGCTCTGCTATAACAAGAGAAGGTATCGACACTTTTACTAGACCCAACCTGAGACTTGTTTCAGCTATTCTTTTTGACTGAAACACTCTTTCAGATATTCACGTGTCTAGTTTCTCATCATAACTTGCAGTACTACAGATTTAAGGGTCATGTCTTCTGACTGACCATGCCTCCTGGCCATCTAGCTAAAGTAGCTACAGTGACTTCCTAGGTAGTCAATTTCATCCTACAATTTCTTCTTTCACTACCAAAAAAAGAAAGAAATCCTATTTCATTTTCACTTACATGTAGAAATTGACTGTCTCACCTACAAGGACACAGTCTTGTTTACCTATCTAGTGGTGGGAAAAAAAAAAAAAAAAAGGCAAAAGAGTCCACAGACACCCAGGTTCAAATCCTGACAATACCATTAACTAACCACGTAAACCTTAGCAAGATAACTACTTAAAGTGCCAGATTAATAGAGATATTAAGAGATATTAAAGTACTTGGAATAGTGTCTGATGCACGTTAACCACTCATAAATGCTGACTTAGAAGATGCCTGGTGAATAAATGAATGAATGAACAAACAATTCCCTGGCAACTCAAGATGATGCCTAACTTAGCTATATGATGGGCATCGAAAGTCACTGGCATTTCTCTGATTTTTACCCTTGAAGGCCACACAAATTCTCATCCTTTTTCTTGGTCAAGCACCCGAAATACCCCTTTATTTTAACAATACTTAAAGTCAGACATATTCCCGTTTTGACCATACTCATTGCAAGTGTGCAGACTTAAGAGTATGTTTTTGGGGCTGCAGCATACCAGGCATTGAAGGCAAGGCCCTCATCACTCAACCATAACTGTCACTGCTACCCATTGCTGCCCTCAAGCCAGCACTGCCATGTGATTAAATAAACTGGCTGCATCAAAAGGAAAGGAAGTTTTCAGTAAGCTTCAGCCACCAAATGATCTGTGGCTTTGTCTGTGGCCTGAATGAAATGGGTAAAGGAGTAATCCGTTCAACTGCCCTCCAAAAGAGAGGTTTTATGGGAAGTAGGAAATGGGTAGTCATTAAACAAATCGAAGTCGTCTACTTTCTGTGAGCAGGCAGTGTAGGGAACATACAGATGAGGCATGACATGGGATGAGATGAAGAATTAAATACCCAGCTCACAGAGTATTCCCAAGGAGGGGGAGATTAGTTTACTTACCTAAATTCTTCTCAAGGAGATTACTGTCTTTGTTTGGAAAAGTGAGATGCGTGTGCATAGTGCTTGATATGAGGGGAATTTTTTAGAAAGCAGTGAAAGGTCCCCAGACCAACTGACTTAAAGTGATTCAGAGACCACACTCACCCTGCAGGCTTGAGGAGATAGTGGATCAAAAGGAAACTCAGGAAAGCATTTACCTTCCTGGTTGTAAGATGAGATTTGTGCCTAGTTATTTCAGATCGCCAAAGAATCAGGAGGGCTCAGCAAACTTCTGCATACTCATATATTCAAACAAAAGGTAGAGGGAAGACACCCACATCTTACTGGCAATTTCAATGACCCCATTTTCAAGCACAGTCTTGGCTCTTCATCATATGCCCAACTGTAAGATGACAAACATTGTAAACAGTTATTGAAGACTCTTCCAATGTAGAGCATAGAGGAGCAGGCCCATGGAGCTTATTCAGCATTTCTTCTCCCTTCTCTGTATTCCTCCTGTGTTAGCATACTGCTTTAGTTTTGTTTTGTTTTTAGTGTTAAAATCCACCTTTAGTCTGAAGATTCTTCAGTTCAGATTTCTCTCTAAGCACTAAATCCCCAGCCTCATGTAGTAACCACTAGCCGCATGTAATTCTTGAGCACTTGAAATTCAGCTAGTACAACAGAGCAAACTACAATTTTTTTAATTTAATTTCAGTCTATTTAGATTTCTTTTGGAAAGGAAACTCAATCCACTTATTGGAATGATTTTAGTTATGTGTAGTGTAAGTTAAGTATATGAAACTATTTTTCCACCATAGACTTTTAAACTGCAAATGAAAATTGAGCATCCAAATCAGGATGTGCTGCAAGTGTGCAATGTCTACAAGATCTAGAAAATTCAGTATGGAAAAGCTATGATTTCATTAATATTTTTTCATTTTTATTGAGATGCACAGCTGACCTTTAAACAACACAGATCTGAATTGTGAGAATTTGCTTACACGCTGATTTTCATCGACTCCTCTTCTACTTCCTCCTCAGCATACTCAACATGAAAACTGAGGGGAAGATGATAATCCATTTATGACTATTAATAATGTTTTCTTTTCTTTAGCTTACTTTATTGTGAGAATTAAAGAACTCAAGAACATTTGAGTTCTAGTCGCTTAGCAAATTCCAATTATACAATACAGTGCTATCAGCTCTAGCGATGATGTTATATGTTAGATCCTCAGAGTGTAGCTATATATGGCTAGAAGATAGGTAAACGTCTGTGCAACTTCTCCTTGTTTCCTCTGCCTCCCTAGCCCCTGCCAACAACTTTTCTACTCTCTTTCCATATGAGTTTGACTTTTCTGTTTTAGATGCCACACATTAGTGACACCATTCAGTATTTGTCTTTCTCTGCTGATTTATTTCACTTAGCATCATGCCCTCCAGGTCCATCCATGTTGTTGCAAATGACATGATTTCCTATATGTTGAAATGGTAGTATTTTGGATATATTTGGTTAAATAAAAATAGTATTCAAATTAATGTCACCTGTTCTTTTTTACTTATTTCAATGTGGCTTCTAGAACACTTAAAATCACATATGTGGCTTACATATGTTTATACTGGACAGTGCCTCCCTAGAACCATATAGCCACATCTCCCCTGAGTTATTTCATAAGTACCTCCAACTAAAATCAAAATGAAATATCATCTATTTGTTCTTCACCCCATGCCCCAATCTCCTTCTTAGCGTTGCCTAAATGCTTTCATTCATCAAAATACTATGGAAAAAAACTGGGAGTTATCCTTGATGCTGCAAAGTCAATGTTACCTGCCCTAATCCTCCATCATGAAGAGGGCCAGTCTATCTAATCCTTAACTGCATGCATCCCCTGCAATGTGCAGCGGGTAGAAGACTCCTGATAAGGGCTTTCTAAATGAATGGGCAAATGAATGAATGGATGCCTCATCTCTGGCATGACTGAGAACACAAAGCACACGTAACACAGTTCAACAGCGAAGAAACATTCCAGTATGCTCCCCTGGAGCTGACAGCCCTGGGGATTAGTGGGAAGGCAGAGTCCCACATACAAGGTCTTAGAGAGGAGACATGAAATGAGACTCCAGCAGCCTCTATGCAGGGAGAGGGAAGGGGATAAACAAAGAAGTCAGGAACTGCCCTGTGGTTTAGGGGGTTTGGGGGTTTTATGGTTGCCTCATGAAACCACACCCCCTTCAGCTTTGCAATGTGGTCTCTTGATATGAAAGCCAACAATTATAAAGTCAGCAAATATAGGTCAGCAGGAGCCATGGGTGGATTAAGCTGGGAGTCAACAGCCTCTCTGAGAGTCCATTGAACCAAATGATGGGCTAACAAGTGCAACTGAAGAATAAGTGCAGAAACTCAGGCTCATTCCAGAATGATTTCAGAATGTGAGCACTTTTTCAAGCATAAGTTTTGCAAACAGAAATGGACAGTTGGCATCCCATTTGAGATAGGCTTTAAGTATAAAATACATGTTGGATTTAAAAGATTTAGGCCTAAATACTGCCTAGAACAATAACAATATTAGTATCAGTAGTTAACATGTATATAGATTTATACGAGTCTTCCTACACATCAGCAGCTACTTTAAATATTTTCTCCTCTCTCTTTCTGTACATAAATGTGTGAGTTATATGTGTGTATTAACCTTAATCCTTATAGCAACCTCTGACACTGAAAACAGTATAGTTCCTATTTCACAGATGAGGAAAATGACACATAAATCTGGAACTCAAAGCCGACCCATAAGCTGTGGCCTGCATCTTAAAACAATGTGTGAACTGGCGTACCCTAGTGGAGCAGCCGCCAAAGAAACTCAAGCCACAAACTCCTGGGATCAAGTACTAGGGCCTGGGGTGGGAGCGGGGGCAGGGGCAGGCAGGGGTGGTGAGGGACAAGCAGTGTGAACAACTAAAAGGTATAAAATGCTTCTGCCTCCTCTCTCTTCCTGCCTGTCTGCCTATTCACCTTTATTCCTGCCTGCACCTTTCTTTTGAAAAAACACAAACAAAAACAATGTGTGATCCTACAAATCACAGGTCAGAGAGGGGATGTATAGAACCCTGAATTCAGGCATACAAAATCTGAGAAATCCAACCAAAGAAAAATAATAGAACAAACCTAGCTATAAATATTATTTTCATAAACTCATAAATTAAATATTAATAAGCACAATCTGGCAACACGCTAAATGAATAACAAATCACAACCTATGGGAGTCAATCAATTATGAGAAGTCAGTTAATATAATTTAAAATGCAAATGGCTATAAAACCTCAGTGTATTCAGAAAAGGCATTGAATAGAAACATTTATATCCATTTCTAAAATACTCCTTAGACCCTGTAATTTGGACAACAGTGCAATACCACTTCATACTCCTCTAGAGGCTAACATGAAAATATCTGAAACTATCTTATGAAAGAGGGCATGGATGTAAGGAAACAAAATTTTCATAGACTCCTGGTACGAATTTAAATTAGTTATTTATGTAGAAGAACAATTTGACAGTATCTAGAAAAACTGAAAATCTACAGACGGTAACTGACTAATTTTATTCCAGGGTATATGTTCTAGAAAAAGTCTTGCATTTATTGATTAACAGACATGTCCATTATTTCCACGGAAAATGCTTTAAAATTGAAAACAATTCTCTAAATTATATCACTAGGAGAATGAATATCAAAAATTTGGTATATCAATGCACTGGAATACTATACAACTGTTAAAATAATCTATCTCTATTCAGTCATAGAATTAGAGTCCCAAACAAAATGTTGAGCAGAATAAAATCAAGTTGAAAATGAATTAAACTTTGAAATCTATGTCCAATTTCTAAACACAATGATGAGCACGATACATGATTCTTCAGGCACACACACACACACACACACACACACACACACACACATATGTTAGTGCAAGTGTATTAGAAAGTGAAAAAGATAAGGCTCAGTGCATGTTTCCTCTGGGTTTAGGGAGTGAAACAATATAGCTAGTAGAAGACAAAGAAGCTTCCAGCTTTCTCTATAATGCTTTAATTCTCTCATGTAAAGTAAAGTAAATGGAGCAAAATATTACCCACCCTCAATCCTAACTGGTAGTCATATTGAAGTGATTGTTATTGATTAGACTTTTCGGTGTTTTTCAAATTTCTCTGAACAGAAAATCCCTTAGTATAATAAGAACAGAAAGTCCCTCACTATGATAAAAATGTGCAAATATTTCAAAACAAAAGTTACACCATTCTTAATGGTGAGCCACTAGAAGCATTTGCATAAAAATAATTTTTAAAATAAAGATACACAACTATTAATCAATATAGGTCCAGGGGTTCTATCTACTAAATTAACTGATCAAAATTTAAAAGTGTATTTGTGTGCATGAGTGTATGTAAGTCTGCATGTGTGAGTCTATGTATAGATATAACAGTGTGTGAGTGTATATGTGTATGAATGTGTATATGTGTATGAATGTGTATACATGTGTATGAGTGGGTGAGTATATATGTGTTTGAATGCAGTATATATGGGTACATATATGTGAGAAAAGTGTGTGAAAGTTTGTATAAGCAAATATATATTTCTGCCCATATGTATGTAGTTGCATATATGTACCTATGTATAAATAAGTACAAAAATGTGTCTTATGGGTATGTGCATATACATATGTATGAGTATATGTCTAACTGTCTGTGTAATCACTATATGTGTGTACACATGCATGCATACACATCAACTAGCAGGAAATACAGACCAGAAAAAAATGTTTTTTTCTGTCTTTTCAAGTAGATTTTTTGCTTGTTAAGTTTTAAAGTTGTGACTGATATTTCTCTTGGAATTCTCATATAGTGAATTCTCAACAATTCTTGTAGAATTGAATTTGGCACCAGCAGATCTCTATTTCCATGAACCAGCAAGAATTCACAGACCAAACTTCAAGACTGTTCTTTGATCAATAACAGAGTTTGTAGTCATAATAAAAAGCAGAAAATAAAACCTAAGAGATTAGTTTATGTTAAAATGTATATATACGTAAGACATAGTTATTCCATTTCCTGGAATCCATAGAAAATACCAGATATCAGGAACCTATAATTACCTGTGTATACTTTGCATTTTCTCAAAAATCACTAAAATTAGTTAAAAGATAGAATATACTATGTTATAGATGCCCCACTTTCTTAGCCAGAAGAGCAGAAGAGATTTCATCACTCAGAGCTGATCTCCACTCTGAGCCATTACGTAGCTCAGAAGCTGGCCCGAAAAACCAGTGGGTGGGGACTCCCCTTCATGGCTCCTTTATAACAGGGGAGCGGGGAGTGGAGAGAGCAAAGAGGGTGTTGTGGCCTTCTGGTCCGATATGGATAAACTCCCAGGTTCAGCTGCCAGGATAGGAGGATGGGGTTCCCAGCCCAAGTCTGCATAACACACTTTAGCAATTGGTTGCATCCCACTGACAAAGAGACACAGTCATGGCTTTTGTTCTGCAAACCGGCAAAACATTTGGAGCAAGAGAAGCATCCAAAAGCAAGAGAGACTATTTCCTCACAAAGGGAGACATTAGTCTTACTTTCTTTTCCCCTGGAGCCTGAATCAGGCAGAAAAGCAACACCCTAAGGTCAGCTCTAAGTTGAAGAGGTGAGAGCTCCATTTGGGATCAGTTCAACAGGCTGCAAAACATGCACAGGCCAGATGGGCTATAAACCAGCAGATCCGCGGTGGCAGAAGTAATGCCTTATTCCCAAACATCACTTCAAGCCCAAGAGCAGCCTCGTGCATTTCAGCTCAGACTTCCCAACCAGCAAACCAAGCTGTGTTCTTTCTGGGTGGCTGGCTCAAAGAATTGTACATTACAGTGGAAACTCCCATTTACTTCATTTACTGCCATTTATAATATTTTCCACTATTTGGAGATAATGAATTCATCCTTTTCTTTTCTTTTCTTTTCTTTTTTTTCTGCCAAACATTATGCAGGCCACTATAAGAGCCAAATGTTCCAGAATCCTTCTCAAATGTGTTACCCTTCATTTTCTATGATAGCTTTAGTGGTTACTTTGGAAAGACCCCAATATCAACCAAATTAACAATGCTGAGAATAAACCCAACTGTCACCTCCATTCTCTTTGAACAGCTGGGGGGGGGGGGGAGAATGCCACCTTCAAGAGCCGTATGAGTGTGTAGGTTTAAAGAAGACAGGTTAATTAAAGTCACTTCCAGAAAAATAACCACCTACCACAGAGTTTCTCCCCAGCCCAGTCTAATTCTGTATCACAGTGTAGGCAATCTCCAGTTTATCTGAAATTCATTTCACGTGCAGAACTGAAACCATGAATTTTGTCAGTGGAATTAGATCCCTGCAATTGCCCAGTTGAGAGGTCTTTGGGGAAGATGTTAAGCCTGAGTCTTCGCAGGAGGTCAGAGGGGAAAAGGACTATTCCAGGCTGTCTCTTCTTTCACCAAGATATGTGCCACATGTGTAGAAAAGAACTCACCACTTGGAAAGCTGACTTTTTACCAAATCACGTCTTGAAGCAGAGCATGACAAACAAAGCCATAATAGCATCTCTTTCATTTTTACACCCTTCCGTCTGCTGGCAAAACTGAAGCAATAAATATGCCAACAGCTCATTCCTCTTTCTTATATTCTATCATTGTTTGCTTTGGCAACAGCCTAGGGCCAGCAGGAAGAGAAGACGTACTAAATCAGAAAAAAAGATGTCAGTCAGTTAGATTTAGCCCCAAACTCTAATTGGTGAAGGATGTTGGTACCCAAATCAAGGTGATTAGTCCTGCTCACAGCTAAGAAGTGTGAGGTGAGGCTGAAGAGCTAACCTGAAGCAGGTAGTAGGAAATCACTATTCACATAAACTAAAATTGACTTTATGTTGGAAGTTCTCTACAAAGCAGAAAGAGAAGGACATTATTTGATTGTTTGCTAAATACACTAGGTCTCTGGGGAAATGATTTCAATAGCCACAATATGTGACTTTTCTTGCAGTCATTCTCTATATGCTGTATCATCATCTTTTAAGGTTTTGGATATCTCTCTTGATACCTGGTATTTCCTGCTTTGGGTGAGACAGAGGCCCCCAATTTATGTGGTTCAGTCCCTTCCAGGGTATGTCTTTTTGCAATCCTGATTTAATGTCTGTCTTATTAAAACTGTGTCTCTCACAGATAAAACATAAGTAGACGGTCTCTTTTACCTAGTCTGACAATCTCTGCCTTTTAATCTGAGTGTTTAGTCTGTTAACATTTAATGTAATTATTGATGCAGATGTGTTTAACTCCTGCTATTTATTTTCTATTTGTTGCATTTTCATTGTTCCTTGGTTTTGTCTTCCTGTCTTCATTTGGATTGATTTAGCATATTTTAGTGTTCTTTTTAATCTACTCTATCTTTTTAACTATACTATTTTTATCATTTTTATTAATGGTTATTCTAGGGTTCAAATATACATTCTTAATATATCACAATCTACCATAAATCAATATTAGAGCACATCACATCCAATGTATGAATCTTATGTTCTTCCTCTTACTTTCCTTCCATTTCTTTGTGACTACTCTAATACATATTGTAGATCCCCAGAATATACTGCTATTTCGTTGGAAACAATCAATTATCTTTTTAAAAAATAGAAAATAAATGTAGATTTACCTGTGTAATTGTTTCTGGAGCTCTTCATTCCTTCCCAAAGAACATTACACTTCTTCTTCCCTGTAGGGCTTTTGAACTTTTCCTTCCCTGAACACAAGCTTAGGTCTAGGCATGACAGAAAGTTAACGGAAGCTGATGCCCCAGCAATGACCAGTAGGGAAGTGCAGCCTCCTTTTGATCATGACTACACATAATACCAAATGATTTGTAGCAGGGATTTTTTAGGGTCTGTTTATTCTGGAGGAGAGAAAATCCAGGCTTGATAGAGTAAGTCTCAAAAGGCTGTCAAGATAGAAATAATCTTTTCTGAAAGTTAGAACTAGGATCAAAGGTTTTAGGAGACTTAGAAGCTGATTTACACTCAAGATAAAGAACCAAGATTACTCAACATGAAACAAAATGTGTCGAAAACCACTGATTCTCCACGACAGTACTACTAGGTTAGACTTCAAGTATGGGCCTTGGAGTCTTGAGTTCCTGAGTGTCTCCTGTATTAGTACTACCGACAATGTAAACTTAGACAAATTAATTAATTTCTCTAGCCTTATTTTCTTATCTATAAAATGGGAATAATGATAGTAGGACCCATTTCAGAAGGTTGCTGTGGAAGGAATGTCAATAAAGCACATGGAATATCACTGGATACGTTCTCAACATTCAGTCAACATTAGCTATTACTATAATTGTTAGTAGATGACCCTTCATGTTATTTCCAACTCTAGGATTATGTTTTACACTGAGTGTTCTTTTATTGTTTTGGGTTCAAAGCAGAAATAAGACATTTGTTTTCATATTACTGCTTTCCTCTTTTACCCAACCTCAATACACACTGAAGAACAGTAATTTTTGCTTAAATTCGCAGTCAGCAACACTGAAAGGAATTATTTGTTTTATTTAAATAGCCTATCAAGACAGGAACAATGCACACATGTATCATGTCACAGTCCCAAATCAACTGAAAATCAAGTATTACAGATAAAAGCAGACTGACTCCCTGATGTGTACTCTTGATAAGTGGTCAGCCAAGAAAGAGATAAGATTTGGCCTTCAAGTGATCAGATAATGAGAAACAAGAGAACTATCTGACGCCCGATGACTTATAAGCTCCACTAAACACCTAGAAGAACTTTTAAGATCTAAACTGTCTTCATGCTAGGATCTTATAACTGAAGTTGAAGTCGTCCAACTTCATATCAATATGGCTGCCACAGACAGTATATCATGTTCCCGGGCATAAGGAGAATAGGGATGCATAGTATATGTCAGGACCCATAAAACCAGATAAAAGCTGTAAAGATTCAGTTAGTGGAGAATATAACTTCTGCAACTAAGAAACATAAATAACCGAAAAAGGTTGTTGACAGAAATCAGAAATAAGCCAGTTTTGGTTTATTTTCCCAAAAATTAGACAAAGAGTCAAGGACTAATTTCAAGCAGTTGATCTGGTAGGTAAAGAGACACTAGAAGACTAGACAAGTCAAACAGGGAAGGGAAGGCAACCAATAAAGTTTGGGGTATCAAGTAAGTTACTACTGTGAAAAACTGGACCTAAAATCCACAGGGGAACTCTGGAACCAGTAAAGTGTCAACAGTCTTAGACACTCAGATGGCAAGGGAGATAAGGTATTTATACACCAATTTAAGCTCTTTCTTCAGTCAGTCAGTGGTTGATGTTGCTCCTCCTGGTAGTAATTCCACGGCACTTCAACCTACCATTTGGCCCTCAATGGAAGAAGAATGTTTGTGAGCAAAAGGGGACAGGAGCTGGCAGCTGAAACTTGGGTCAACTTACATTGAAATGGTAAAAGCCAATGTCAGGAATTTACCTTGATAAATATCAGAAATTATAATAAATTGGTGATGTATAATTTCGCAAGCAGTGAGACTTGGTAACTAGAAAACATTGATTCAGCTTCATAGAAACTGTACATATCATCTAACTCAACACCTTTATTTTGTGTTGATGTCACCAAGAGTCAAGAAGACAGTTGCTCTCAAATGCTCAGTGCACTAACAGCAAATCAATATTCCTACTAGCTGCCCTCAAAGTTCAGGATTCTCAGCTATTGTACCATGTAGAGAACTGTGATGCACTTTTCTTCAAAGAAGATCTGACCCAGGAAACAGCCTCTTCTAAACTAAGGAAGATACAAAAAAATCAATTGGACAAAATAGACATGGTTTGGGGTTGCAAATTCATATTAGGAATGCAACTAACAGAGGAAAATAGAGAAATAAAAAGTCACAATAGGAACTGTTCACACTGATAGTAGGTGAGCAAAATGGTACAGCTACTTTGAAAAACAATTTTTCTGTTTTTAAAAAAAAAATGGCTTTGGATTCCAATAAACAAATTGGGAGTCAGAATAATAAAACACATACTTGCCATATAATCTCGTAATTGCACTCTTAAATATTTATCTAAGAATAATGAAAAGCTATATTTATACAAAAATATATATACTCCAATATGTATAGTAACTTTTCCCTAACAATCAAAAACTGGAAACAATTGCAAATGTTCTACCATCTCAGAATGGATAAATCAAGAGTGGTACATCCATAGGGCACAATACTACTTAAACAAAAAGGAAAGAACTACAGACACACACAATAACACAGATAAATATAAAATGTGACATGATAACTGAAAAACGTCACACTAAAGAAGCTAACCTGTGTGATTCCATTTTTATGACATTCTAGAAAAGTCTGGACATGTAGGGAAGGATGATCTACAAATGAGCAGCACAAGAGAAGTTATAAGTGAGAATGTATCTTGATGGTGATGGTGGTTACATGACTGTGTCCATTTGTTAAAATTCACAGAAGACTGTACCCCCAAAATGAAACCATTTTGCTCCATGTATTTTTTTAAGTGAACCAGCTGAGTGAGGGGGAAAGTCTGGTCGGTTCTGACAGCAGCAAATAACCTCAGTCAAAGTTGAAAACTTTACCCAGGACAGCCATTGGCAGCAGCATCCCAGGCCCTTAGTAACTGAGACAGTCAATGATTAAAGCAAAAATATTTGCAGACTAACAGATTCTTTGAAGCTCCATGAGACTACACCTCCAACTCTAGGACGAGCCAAATCATGTGGATTGATTGCAGTCCAGTACCACAAAAATGACAATCATTCAATGAGATAAATAGCAGAAATTTTAAAGTCAGAATATCATATTTTTAAAGGATGGAAACATAGCATCAGTCCTGGAGAGTAGAATCACATGGATGGTAAAATTGACTTTGACTGTACATGGAGCATTTGGGGGTAGAGGGAAAAGCAGAGGCTATGGAAAGAGACAAAACTGGAGATGAAGTCCAGACCCTCACATCACAGAACACTGGCAGCCAGAATTTGGGACCTCATTTCTTCACCCCTCCCTGAACCACGCTTTTGTCATGTTATTTCACAATTTTCCCTCTTACACTGTGGGCAGCACCAGGTACTTCCCCAACCTTTAACTTTGGACTTTGTGAAGATACCTGCTTTGCCAATAAAATGTGGATGGAAGTGATAATGTGGGGGTTCTGAAGACTTGCCTTAAGGAACTTTGTGAGGTCTGTCTGTCCTCTTGTACTTTTGCCATCTCCAAACAATGAGTTTCTCTTGTGAAGCTGCTGTCCCTTTGCCCTGGGCCCCTAAATGAAATATCTGACAGGGAGGATCCCAGATAATCTCTTGACCTATGAACAAGAATGGACAAATCTTGTTTTGCATCACTGAGTTTTGGGGCAGTGTGTTAGGCGATCAATAGCTATGGCAATAGCTAACTCATACAATGCTCTCAGTGAGAACTTTTGTCTCCCATTTGTCTATTCATTCTTCCAAAACAAATATTGATTCAACACATACAAATGTGCTAAGAACTAGAGTACTTTGCAGAGCAATGAGCCGAATTGTCCTTTCCAAATAGAATCCAAAGCTCACTATCATGTGGGTCCATCAGCACACGTATTGGCTAGCTCTCAACCTTCACCTGATTGTACAAGAAGTCTGCTATATAAGCTGAGTCCTATCAGGCTCTATATTGATTTGGGCTGTATTGTCTCTGACATCTCTCATTATGCTGCATGTCGCCCTCCCTGACTTTCACCTCTCTCAACTTGGCTTCACTGAGCTATGCTTAAGTGGCACATTGAAGTATTGATACCCAGAGCTGTCAGTATTGAAGTTGTTAGCTGTGGTAGACACTAGACATATGTGGTCATTTAACTGAAATTTGATCTCTCATTTAGTAGCCTCATTTCAAGTGCTCAATGGTTTCATGTAGCCAGTGAATACTGGATTGGATAGCATAGATATAAAGTCTTCATAACTACAGAAAGCTCTACATTAACTGGAAAGCATCAGAGTTACTAGTTTGCAAATATTCCTCTTTTTCTTCGAGTGGTTCATATATGCTGTTACAGAGTAATGTTCTAGACTCAGTACTAAACCCAGACTAACAACAAGTCTGGTCGTATTACAGAATCTACCTCATTGTGCTGTTTACATTTACTGGAATGAATACTCATTGGGTCTCCAGAACAATCTGATTCTGTTATAACACTCCCCTGGCACAGTCCATTCTAATTCAAGATATTTTCCTTCTGCAGGAAATTGCTAGAACCCCATGAAAACCAATTAATATCTAGTAGTCTAAGGGAAGAAATGTCACTCTTCTTCTCCTGCCCGATATATCCATACTTCAGATCCAGTTAAGAAGGACTGCATTGACATGGAAAGCATAATGCTCAGGTGTTAAGGTAAATACAATCACATGTATAAAATTTCCAGGGTAGGATGAGGTGCATAGTAGATATAATAATGCTTTTCTCCTCTGATCATCTTAATTACCTTGGAACTGAGCATAATTTCCTGATAGCTAGAGACTGACTGAATCCATTGTTTTCCAATGAATGCCCACCCAGATAAGTCCATAGGTGACTGAAAGTGACAGCATGATCAAAACTTTCAACGAGGATCCGCAATTATCTTCATTCACTTGCATCAAGATCTTATGTTTTTTGGCAACGAAAGAGTAGAAGGAAGAGAGATTCCTGATCAGATGGTCCCAAAACTAACTAGATTCCCAGTAAAGACTTAAAATAACTCTGGAGGAAACCCTAGTCCTTCCTTGGCTCCCTGCTGACTGTTTTTAGAAATAAAACAAAATGGCCATGAAAACAATGTCAACGCATCAACCACCTCTTTATTGGTGTTTCTTCCTTCATCTTTAGAGTTCTTAAAAAGTTAGAATGGAACAAGTCTATTAGGGAAGAATAAAGTCTGACTTGAACAAAGAAGAGTTCACCAAGAACAAAGCTACAGGAAGGTTTCTGTTGTGTTTTCTGCTAAGCGCTTTGGAATTTTTGGTCTTGGAAAGACAGATCAGTACAGCACATGGCTCCCAAGTTTCCAACCCCAAAATATTTTTCTTAATTCTAAATCTTTGAAGGAGAAATGCTATATTTGCTTCATCATTTTTTTTTACTATTGAATATGATGGAAAGAAAATGTGAGCTCCTACCTCTCATTCCCCAAAAAGAAGTTGGGCCAATGGAAAAAGCTGAGAATTTTTTTTCCTGCCCATATATTGAAATTTTCAAAGCACACCACTCGGGAAACAGTCCTGTTTGAAAAGAACTTCACCTCTGATATGTATGACTTTGATGACTAGATTATATATATGTATATTATATACATTATATACATACACATACATTTTATATATACATATATATTATACATGTGTGTATGTGTATATATATGTATAGTGTGTGTGTGTATATATATATGTAATTCTAAAGTAAGTAAACCATCATCAGTCCATCCAAGATTCAAGATTTCAGAAACTAAATCTTCCCAGACATTTTCTCTCAGAGAACTGGCAGAATAAATTGGCATTTGCCATTCTCTGAAAGTGCTGATAACCAGACCAAATTCCTTTGAATAGACCTTTTAAATTTCAACAAAGCTCATAATAATATTATGCATCAAATTTCCCAGTCAACAGTATTAAACCCTTGTTTACTTCATTTTCTTCTAATTTAAAATTTTCTCCATCTTATGTTGTACATTGTGGCATACTCCTTTACTTTCTTTTCACTCCCTATGTTTTTTATTTCATTTTCTTCCTTTTCTCTATGATATGCAAGATCTCTGCCTGTTCCTTGGTCATTCTCATTTCTTAGTAAATTGCTAAACCTCCGCCCAAAGGTTCAAGTCATCAATATAAGACTCATTCTGGATTTCTCCTTTTCTCTCATGGCCAACAAGCAATCAGTAAATATGTTCTATTAAATTTTTCTCTAAAACATTTCCCAAATCCATTTGTGTTTATTTCCTCTGTTTTATTACCGTATTCCAAGACAACATTATCTCTACTGACCTATTTGTTGGTCTCTCTGCTTCTATTTTGGTTCTTCTACAATCTATTCTTAAAAAGCAGTTGGCATGATTTTTGTAGGAAAATGATAAAATTAGATGATAGATAGATAGAAAATTACATTTCTCTCCCCTGTAAAAATTCACCGAAGGTTTCCCTTGAAATGTATACTAAAATAAAAATTTCTGGTATGCCCTTGTGTCTTTGGCAGCTGAGACACTGGTGTGCAAACCACATATAGCCCATTGACCTGGGTTTAAGATCCTGGACTGGGTTGAAAACCAAAATTAACAACTAAATAAAAAATTTTCTTCCTCCCTCTCTCTCCCTTCCTTCTTTCCTTCCTTCCTTCCTTTCTTCCTTCCTTCCTTCCATATCTTCTCCCTCTCCTTTATTTCCTTCCTCTCTAAAAAAAAAAAAAAAAAATCCCATTAAAAAAATGTAATCAAAATTTCTTAGAACTCCTTACTGTGGCTCTAAACCATCTCACTACATTTACTTTCCGACCCTATCATCTGAGTTTATTCCCCATAGTCTCCGTACTCTCTACATTCCAGCACAATGGCTTTTCTCTCAGCACTTCGGATTTGCCAACTTTCTTCTTGCCTTAAAGCTTCAACTCTAGTTGTTGTCTCTGCATGTTTTCTCCCATAACTCTGAATGACACATTTATTCTTGACCTTCATATCAATGTCATTTCAGAGAGGACTTTCCTGACCACTCAATCAATGTACACTTCTGCAGTCATTCTAGATTCCAGTTCCCCAGCAGATATCTTTTATAATACTTATCACTAGCCAAATGTTACTAGTTTTCTTTGCTTATTATTTTTTCCTCTACAGGCAAAATTAGTTGAATTAGAGCTGAGATCTTATCCATTTTATTCATAACCATATTCCTCACACTAGCACACAGGAATGGCCCTTGGCAGTCTTTGCTGAAGGTACTTTTAAAGGAGCCAGTGCAGTTCAGTGTTGAGAGCACCAGGCTTGTGCAGAGCTATGGCTGAATTCTGGCTCTAACACTTATTAACTCTCTGACCTTGAGGATGTGATTTATTCTCCCTAAGTGTCTTAGGTTGCATTCCTTAAAGGCAGAGGCTGAGATGGAGATTTTTGTGCAAACGATTTATTAAGGGTGCACTCTCAGGAGAAATCTGGAATAGAATGGGGGAACCTGGAGAGGGAAAAGGAAGATGCTGAGCAAGAATGTAGAATCTAACTACAGGGAGGACTGTAACTCCTACCAGTGAGCTGGTCAAGGGAGGGGCAGAGGACACCTTCCGTACTCCAGTATCAGGCAATTTTTGTCCGTCAGTCTGGGGTCTGCCGTGGAGGTGTGCCATGAGTAATATACTCATATACATGTTAAAAAGTTCTAGATGCAAATGGTTGCAGAGTAAAATAGAAGGCTCCTTTCCCACCTGTTTTCTAACCACCTAATTCATCTCTTTTGGAAGAAAATATTATTTCCATTTTTTGTGCATATCCAAAGACATTTTTGGCACATATGTACAAATACACTTTCATTTTTATTTTGTACTATGATGATAATTCACAACAAAAAGTATTTTGAACCCTACCTGCATTATATTCCATATCAATATATCTTGGATATTATTCCACTTAGGTACATATAGAAAGACTTGCCTATTTCTTTTAACAACTACAAAATATTGTGTGGCATATCCTCACCTATTTATCTAGTTCCCTACTGATAGACATTTGGAATGATTTTAAAGATTCTGAAGTCAGATATAGTGCCATAATGAATAACTTTGTACATTCATTATTTCACTCCTCTGTGGGTATTTCTATAGGACAAATTCCTAGAAATAATTGTAGGCCAAAGGACATTTGTCATTTTATTAGTTAGTGCCAAGTTGCTCTCCAAATAGTTTGTACTAATTCACGTAACTATTCATAATGCATCAGAATTCCAATTTTTTCACTCCTTTCAACCAAGTATACTATCAAACATTGTCACATTAGCTAATCTGGGAATTGGAAGCTACCTTAGTATAATTTTTATATGCATCTATGTTATTATGGATGAGCTTGAGTAGCTTTTAATATAAGCAATATTAATGTTTCATTTATTTTTTACTGAGCTGTCTAACATCATCTTTCCATTTTTCTACTGGGTTTTTCATCTACTCTTCTTGACATGTAGGCACAATTTATATATTATAAAAATGTTCTCTTTTGCTGATACAAATTACATTATTTTCTGAATGGTTTAGATATGTATATATATTGAAAAGAAACCAGTTAACCACTGGCACTTTCTCCTTTAGCCCATGAGCTACCCCCATACGTAAATACATTCAAAATGAGTAAGGGGTTTTGAGTTGAGTATCCATGCACAATATTAAAATTAAATATCTTCATTCAAATGATAGTTCTCTAAAGTTTTGACAAAAGACAAAATCTCCAACCAGAGCACTTGACAGTAATGTATTGATTCTAACTGCTAAACTAATAAGGAAAAGAATCTCCTAGTGCTGGCCCATGAGAGCTGTAGAGAGGGAACTTCTTTGGCCCTTTGTCTCAGTAAGTGTCAGAGTGGATTGTAAGGATGGTCTTGGGAAATGTCTCACTTGTTTATTTTCAAATACCTTTAAGTGCCCATGAGAAAAGCCTTGATAAGAGCAGATAAGGCTAGATATGGTTATTTCATGATCCATGGGAGCTCATGTGCGTCCTTACAAAGAATCCCTGCTCCCACCCCCAACCCTGTTATTCCAAAGACATTTACAAACTGGAAAGGAGAGGGCAATGTGAATTATCTCGACACGTATGCCTGGATGTCTGGGCTTATTTTTAATAGCAGTTTTATTTCATGATTCGACACATATATCTCTTACAAATAAGCAACTTTCTGTTTCAACACAACAGGTTTGCCAGCTCTGAGCTAAGAACAGAGATATCTAGGTTGTCGCTTACCCCAGATTAAGATTTTCTTAAGCACCGTTTTCAGGGGGTAGGGAGTTACTCATGTGTATTTCTGATAATTAAGTTTTATGAAGACTTTTGGCTAAGAAAACACTATATAAGCCTCTGGCTCCCAAGGAGGCCCAGTGGAAACTTTAATGAGAGAAGATAAAGTTCTCCACAGGAACCAATGTCCTGGGGCTCAGATCTTCAGCTCAGTGTGAAAACCACACTTTCAGGGGCTTGGAAATGGACCTGCCAGTCTCTGAAAAGTGGTCATGAGACAGCATTCTGGGATAACTGGTAACCAAGCTCCCAGGTGTTATGAAGAACTTCTGAACATGAACTCGCTGATCTCCAATTTCATTACTCTCCCTACACACTGCCATAAAGCAACATCCCCAATAATGCAGATGAAAATGAATGATAATCTTAGCTTATGCTGAGAAAAAGTCAAGATGCAAATTAAAGGGACCTTGGCACTCCAACTGGCAAGCTAACGCAATTTCCGAGAACAAGGTAGTGTTTCCTGTTTCTGTTTTCATCTCCCCTGGCTCTTCTCACAGGGCTTAGCACACAGCAGGTGTTCAGTGGGCAAGAGGGACCAAGAAGACCCTCCCACAAATGTCCAAGTAATTCCAAGGGTATTTTCCTCTTGCTTCCGGGCAACTATTACCCACTATTTAAGTTACACTCTAGATCCTTTTCTTTCTAGAAGTCTTCCTGGCTATTTATTTCACTCTTTATAAGTCTCCCTTTTTGCTCTTTCCATTTTCAGAATCTGAGCAAATTCAGCATGTAATACAGTTCACTCTTGCAATACCTGACTTCTTCATTGTATATGAATCTTTTTTTTTAAAAAAAAAAAAAAGGAAATGTGTAAGCAGGAATGAAAGTGAATAAGCAAGCAGGTAAGAAGAGAGGGGAGAAAGAAGTATTTTACTTATTTTTATTAATTGTTCATCATGGTTTCCCCTCCAACCGCCAGCAAACCCAGGTCTTTGTATATATGTAGACTGCGCTCAGCCAGAGACAGTGGAACTAACCACTGCTCCACCAGCAGGCAACAATTATATATGAATTTTGACATCATAGTTACATAAGAAGCTCCATGAGCAGAGGAATATTTATATTCCTTATCTCTGTAACGGCATGTAGGAAGAATATAAACTTGGTCTTGACGTTCTAGGTTTCTCATGCTGTACTCTCTGCCTGAAACAATTCCTTCCTTCATCTTTACCTTCCACACCTTAGCTTAGCAATGTCTTCCAACAGGAAAGCTCCTATGAGGCCCTATATTTCCTTTCATGACTATATGGCAATTTCTGCCACCTTGATTGGGCAGTCTCTCTGTCAGTGACGGCTGCACACAAATCTCTCCCAGACTTCAAGAATGAATCTACAGGCTGCACCCAGGGTCTCATGCATCGACAGTATGAGCACTAGCTGGTCTAGAATGTTCTCAGCTGGGCTGACTCAGCTCTGGTCCGTGTGCAGGTGGTCCAGTAGGATCCCTTGAGCTTGTTTACCAGGCAGCTAAACAAGGCTGATGGGGGTTGTGGGAAAGAGGGGAGGAACTCCAACCAAGCCTATTGAGGTCTAGGCAAAGAACTGGCACAGATTACTTTTGCCACATTCTATTGGTCAAATAAAGTCAGAAGACTAGCCCAGAAATAAAAGTAAAGAAATGGACTCTTCTTGATAAGAGCTACTGAAAAAGTCACATAACAAAGTCATGTGTTCCAGAGAGAGGTCAAAATGGAGCACGTTTATAGCCGGTCTTTAAGAGTCTTCCTCACCTGACCACAAACACCTGAGGACAGGGACGATACTCTGTTCACTCATACATTTCCAGCTTCTAGGACAAGACTGGCACAGAACCGTGTTCTAAGCTTGATAAATATATGAATCAATTAACAAAGAGTGCTGAAAGAGAAAAAGGGAGGGACAAAGACTATTAAAACTAAATGTTTTATTTAATCCTCTCCACTAAAACGTCACACTTCAAAAAAGCTGGGTGGGATATGAATCCATCCAGTCTGGTTCCAGAGTCAACCCCCTCAGTCACTATACTACATTATATCTCAAGATTGGTGATTCATAGCCTCTTTTCCCATCTGGGCTACTAGACAAATCCCTTACTTCACTAGAGTGATGAGTGGTCCAGTAAAGTGGCCAATAGCCACGTGAGGCTGTGTGGATTTAAATTAATTAAAATGTAATAGAATCAAAGGTTTAGTTCCTCACTACTGCATTTCAAATGCTCTATAGACCTAGTTGGTAAGTGTCTGCTGACCTTGACAATGAAGAGAACATCTCTGTCCTCACAGAAATTTCCAGTGCTACTCTAGGGTATTCCACTCTCAGAGAATTCCCTGATGTCACCAGGAGAAAGAAACCTGAACAGGATGCACTTAAGATCTAAACAGGATGTGCTGACATATGGCCATTGCTCAGTTATATGGGACAGGAATCTTGAGTCCTGAGGGCACTGAAAGTAAATGTGAGCATATGGGGACCATTGAAACACAAGTGTTCCCTCTACTGAATATAATTTGTGATTGCCATTATGTTAAAATACAGGATTCACACAAAAACTAAAACTAATAAGCTTTCTAAACCCATGCAATTTGACATCTCGAGAGCTCGAAGCCTTCACACCTTGTGCTCAAGTCTCTCAATCATAAATCCACATACGCAGAAGATAGAATGTTGCTTATTTTCTGAATAAGGAAAGGTACTGCATAACGAAGGGAGCTTGGGGGAGTGCAGAACATAGAGAAGACCGGTAAAAAATTTCTAGGTAAAGAGTGGGAAGAGCCACAGGGCAGGATCCAAGGGTATTTTTAGAACATCTGACTATACACCTGGTCAACAATTCTTATTTGTCTGAATTTCACTTTGAAATTGATGCTTAAATAATGCCCAACAGCTGAGGACATTTCAGGCATGCTATCAAATTATTGTTTGTTCTTCACTCATCTTATTTATATCTTTTATTCAAATCTTATAGCTGCTCTGCAAATTTGACTGGTGTCTTTCTGGAAGCCTACATAGCATTGGAAAGTGATTTTAAAAAGACAGTGATACTATGAAGGTCGACTGTTTTGCATTTCAGGCCTCCATCTGCAACTTACCACCAACATTCGGAGATCAGGAGTCACCTGCCAATAAATGACTTTCTGCATCCAGGCATTTCCAGGTCTCCTGAAGTATTGAGGAATTACAGTGAGAGCCCTTGAGGTCTTTCTCGAAGAAGAGCCTTTCTGTGCCTCAAAAGTCAATTTTTCATGCTTTGAAAAATAAAGAAAATCATTACAAAAGACATGTCATGGACTAACTTCACAGTCGCTCCATTCTCTTATGAAGTCTCATACAAACTATCCTGTGCTTTACAGTTTGCAAAAACATGATGAATTTCAAAAAAAGTCAACCTCGACCCCCTAATGGTGGAGAGTTTAATAAAATCTAATATATTTCTTTACTGCAATTCAGCCCCTTGCCTTTCATCTTCTTCTTAGGCAAATACAATTAGACCTGAAGTCAGATGACGAGAATGTAAAATCTCTTTAGAAATAAAGAATAGAATCTGTGCAGGAAGATGGACTAATTTTAGTCCATGGCTCAAATGCACTTGAACAGGTTTAGATGGTCTTTGTGGTTAGATTCCCCACCTTTCCCATCAGGATGGTCATTTAATGCCTGTCATATTTCCACTTAATACTATAAGCCCCATACACCCAGACACATCTATAACCTCAGCTTTATCAGAAAAGCTTGAGAGGAATATGATCAGTGGCAAAGATTAAGGGGGCTTTGCAAACAGAGGAAGGCATGTTCCATGTTAATTGCTAATCGGTTTGAACCAATATGGCACCGTGACAAGGCGGCAGGTCTTATCTACAGAAGGGGACAGTCCTGCTTTTCTGGGGTACAATGTGTCTAAACAGAAGAATCACCCAACAACCCCAGGTGACTAATTTCTCTATAAATATATTATTGACATAATAGAGGCCTTTTTAATGGGATTATAACTACTCAGACAGCTGCTCTGCTAGTTGAGGAGAACATGGTTGACAAAAAGATTTAAAGGAAAGAATAGGGGAAAACAGCAAACCTCCAGCCAGGCACACTTAAATGACCTCACTGCTTCAAAATAATAGGATCGTGTTGCAGATATGAAAGGAAAAGCCAAGATGCTTAAAGCAATCGCTTTTTGCACGCTCTTCACCCACTGCTGGTCTGAGGAAGCCCCACCGTCCTTGCACCAGAAGCAGGCCTTCAGCAGCAAAGAGCACATTGTCAGTTACAATGCTCTTTAAAGGAATCACGTTTGAACTTGAAAGGTCTCTAAAGTGCATACGTTCTTTGCTTTCAGGGCAGACTAACTTTTAAAATGTGCATGAAACTCTTTCCAAGTTTCACTTTAAAAAAGAAAAACAAAAGGTAATGTTCTGAGATACTCACTCTTTAGAAAAATCATAAGTATATAAAGAACTGCTCAAGGAAAAGGAAAATTGTCTTAGAATCACTCCCACAATTAAATCCTACTGAAATTTAAAAATAAAGACTTTGAATAAAATGGTAGCATCTTTTAGCGTTCTTCTTTAAGAAAATAAACTGCAAGTAACACAGGATATTGTCTATATTTGTTTAAGGGTTATTGAAAGAATACTTTTAGATAAGGCCTGAGAGAACATAGAGTCAAATCAAAGACTTACATTTCGTTCTAATCTTCTACAGTGTCTGGTGATTTATACACATAGGTACTTACATGTTCATTCATTGGAGAACTAGAAATTCAGTGGAGAATGAAACAAAGTATGCCCCTGCCCTTAGGAGCTTACATTCTAAGGGTGGGGTGCCTTCAGTTGGATCCTAGGGAGCAGGGCCTAAGATGGGAATTCTTGTGCGTGAGATTTATAAGGGAGACTGTCAAATGAAACCTATAAGACAGTGAGGGACGTAGCACAGCGCAGAAGAGAAGCTAAGGAAGTATGTGGTTTCAGCTGATCCCACAAAGAAGTCTGATTTGAGAAGCACCACACACCCAAACCACCAATCCTTTTTCTATTCCTCCAAAGTCAGGTAATAAAAGCAAGCTAATTTAAAAATTTCAATGACTTAATTTTAATTGATTTTTTTTTTTCTTGCTCAGAAAATTGTTCAATGCAGGTTGTTGCCATCAGGCAGTTCTTCAAGTCCTGATTCAGGACCTACATGCCCTATGTCTTTTCGCTTCACCATCTTCAATGCACAGCTTCTATGGAGGAAAGAGAAGATGTGAAAAGCTCACAGAAGATTCCCCTGGGAGTTTTGGAGGGTCTGGAAGGACTACACATTGCTTCCAACCACATTCCACTGTCCAGAACAGTCCATGGCCAATATAACCCACACAAGGGAAGCTAGAAACATAACAGCTCTGTGCCAGGATGAAGTGGAGGTACAATTGTGACTCCTCTAGACAGTCTCTCCCAGTCCTCTCCTGCTCTGCTTGAATAAGGCCATCAGAACAGGCATACAAGCACCTCACTCTCTGACTGCTCACCTGTACCTGTGAAAGGAAGTCTGTTTCTCATTGGCATATGCCATGTCTGCAGATCTACACTGAAGAAGAAGGCAGAAAAATGGAGTGGAGAGAAGACAGGATCTTTGAATCTGCATAAAGCTGGTTCCCTAATTCCGATTCATCCCCTTGGATAAGTTGCCAGTGTGAAGAGATGTACATGTGCTGTGCTAAGAGTATGAACCATGAAGTTTAATTTTGATGAAGTCCAAGCTTTTGATGATATACTTATCCATTCTGTGTCTCAGGTTCTCCATCTGTCAAGCAGGTTAAAAACCCAATAACAGCCATCTCTTCTCTACATTATACTAGAATTCTTTAGCAAGAACTATAGCCAAAATCACAATAAATGATTAGTAATGTCAGCAAAACTCCAGCTCAGATGTTTCAAGGCCTAACTCAGGACCCTTTGGTGTATACGATATCTCTCCTATCTGAAAACTCATATATGTGAATAAACAATTCATAAGTATATGGATTGCCCACATAAGGATTTTTATCACTTCTCAGAAAACCTTTTGGGAATCCTCTAAAGAAAATTTTCCAATCAGCCTACAATAATTCAATGATATTGCCGTCAGCAAACAGAACATCATGATAAAATCATTAATTTATTCACTAGGTAAAGGGTTTCACATGTATCTTTTAATGTAACCCCCAAAGCAACATTATGAGATGGTATTTGACATTCATTTTACAGAGGGGAAACTGAGACTGAAAACAATTAAATAACCTGCCTTAATTTACCCAACTAGTAAGAAGTAGAGTCTGGTTTGCAGTCTAGACTACTCACTTTCAAAATCCTTACAGGTTACCAAAAGTGGTAGCTGGATGTAGGAACCTATTCAGTATCTTTATTCATTTTGGGAATAAATGAGCAAAATGGAAAAAAAAAATTAGAAATTTATTTTAAGTAAATTTTTAGGTTGTAAAGTTCAAAGACTACATAAATCCATAACATTTGAAAACCAAAAGTAATATGAGTCCTTTAAAAATCCAATTGCAATAATTCATACCCAAAACAATATGTTCTCTTAAAAACCTATATTAAATATGGAAGGATATAGTACAGTACTCCAGAAATTTTGTTTTGTTGCTTTCTTCCAAGAAGATAATAGAAACCACAGACCCAGAGCTGACTTTGGCAAAAATAAAACAAAACAAACAAACTATAATAACAAAAATACATAGCTTCCAGTTGAGGATATTTATGCACCTTAAAGGAAGGCAGGACATTCTAAGTTCATCAGGAATTTTTCTTTTCCACCAAAAACAAACAAATAAAAACTTCTCAAAATATTGGGTTGTTTCTTTGAAGAAAGGAGAAGGCTTATGTATTTGGAGGACAAATGACTTGACCAAGACTCAACTGGAGAGTTTTATTATTTAGGAGTCTCAAAAATAAATGGTCTACAGTGCAAAAAGCTAAACCAAATTATATGAGTATTTATTTTAATGAATGATATGTAAACCAACTAAGTATGGTGGACAAGTTGCAAAAATGGCTTCACTTCTTTATCTCCTCTTGGATCTCTGCCCTTGACTATATAATAATGCTATGTCTTCTTATCCCAGGACTCAGTCGTATGATTTGTTTGGGACAATTAAATATCAGCAACAGTGATATGAGCAGTCTTGAAATGTGTTGGCATATTTCCTGTAAGCCTCTTGATCCTTTGATTTACATGTAAGCATGCCCCAGCTAGATGGCTTAAGGGACAGAGCTTAGGAGCAGACCCCACTTGTCTCCATCAAGGTCTCTAACATGCGAAGGAGTCCAGCCAAGATAAGAAAAGTTATCCAACCAAATGGTAAATGATAAGTGCACAGGAGTGTGCCCTCCAAAGTCTAGCTCAGATCAGTAGATCTACCCAGCCAAGCCACAGATTTGTGAACAAAAATGTGAATTGTTACTTAGGTTTTGTGGTTACTTACAATAGCATACTGTTGTGGCAACAGATAACTGATACATTTAATAATGAAAATTACATTTAGCAACCATTCTAGATATTCTACAAATATTACAATCATTATAAATTTTCAATAAAAGATTTACACACACAATTTCCCTTAGACCTGATTCTCTCCCACCTCTTGGGTTATTTTAAGAATCAAAATATTATCTTCTATCAGTTCAGCTATCACTCACTCAAAGCCATACCTCCTTAGTACGTTCAGTACTAGAGAGTAATAGTATATCCCTTTCTTTTCCATCCATCCAACTGAAAGCTAAACTTTTTCACAGGCCCAGGATCAGAGTAAACACTCAATAAACACTAAACAAATAAATCGAGGCCATAGGTCCTAAATAAGTGAAAGAAGAAAAAGTAAGATTGACCTTAAATGGAGATAAACTCAAAACATTTATTGGTTTCTTTGGTTGCAAGTGACAGAAACTGCACAAGTCAAATTGGCTTCAGCAAAAACAGGTATTTAACTGGTTAATGTACCTGAAAATTTCCATGGGTCACTGAATTCAAGAATTCAAACAATTTCATCCTCTTAGAACCTGGTTTCTCCTTGGATCTCAGTTCTCTTTCAACTTTGTTCATTTATTTCTCAGGATCTGAACGGCACCCATGAAGCTACAATCTGAATATCCTCCCAGCAGGGAAGAGCCAACTTTCCTCAACAGTCTAAGGAAGGTCTTGGTTGAGTTTCAACTCTGACTGTATCACAAACCTATCTCTGAACTAATTACTTTGGTTGGAGAAGTGCAAGTTCAACAGGACCAAGTCTAGAAGATGGGAAAGTGTGGAATTAGTTCAATTTTTAAAAAGAGTGAAGTTTCAAAAAAGGAGGAAAAAAAAATCAGATTATAACCAAAAATGCTACAACTACTCAGGTCCCAAGTCAACAAAATTAAATAAGGAAAGGTTATTCTAAATTTATAATTCATACACCATATCTGACCCCACTTATTTCTTACCCCAGTTCTCGCCCCACCCTTCACTATAGCATTGCTGCACCAACCAGAGACATCTGAGGTACTCACAGCATCTCACTTCAACTGCATTGTGTACCATTCACTTTCTCTGCCACATTGATGAATGAAAACAACAGAAATCCACCAGCCATTCTGACACATATGTAAACATAGAAATATAAGGGAATTAACAGTCTATGGGTATCCTTGACAACGAGAAGGGTATACATACATCCTCCTTCTCTGAAGACAACCCTGTATGACTTCTGGTGTGGGTCTTGGCTGAGCCCCAGTTGTCTATAGCAAGAACCAACTCAACAATGTGCTCTGATAATGACAGTCCATCCCTCCTTCCTTCATTCTTCCCTGTCTTCTATTCTTGCTCCAGAGTCTTATTTCCCAAAATAACCCACCTGCACACAAATCCTTGCCTCAGGCTCTGCTTTCCAGTAGAATCTAGGCAATTACATATGCACATACACAGATCCTGAGAAGGCTTTTCTCTAATCAGGCATAGAACTTCAGAGCTAGTAAACAGAAGGTAGCAATAGGAGAAGACCAGGAAACAGGAAGATGTTATGTCTGACATGGGCTTCAAGGAGTAAATAGAATTTTCAAGTGAGGACCACCTGGGTTGACACCTTGCAATGTGAAAGTATTAATTGTATTAGAGCTAGGGAGTCTGTCTCCCTGGAAAACAGAGACAATGCCATCTCATGAGACCACCACTGCCTTCTAGCATACCCAGAGCTTAGTGGAAAGGGTATCTACACTTATAGTGCCTAACCCAGCAAGCAAACAAAACACTGCTCTTGCAAAAATTACAGAAACTATCAACAAAGATTAAGACATGTTTAAGATCCATAGCATATCTAACACTGATCAATATTTTTTAAAGCATGAAGATTCCATAGCTAAGTGAGTAAAGGATGAGGACAGGCGACCCACTCATTGTAGTTATGCAGTCAGATAGAGAAAAGACAACCCCACTGAGTTCAGAAATCCAGTCCACACTGCTCAGAGATTCCAAGGACCAGACAGAGCCGATGCATTGAATGACTCCAGAGTGTGGCTTTCATGTGATCCTGTTCATGTGGTACTCATGGAACCAGAAGAGTATCCTCTTCCTCCAAGCTGCTACCCTACAGAATGCATTGGAAATTAATGGGTCCCAACGACTTCAACATTTAATCCTAGTGCAACTTGGTCAGGCACTCTGCAGAGCCTCTGATATTACTGAGGAAAAATAAAGCAGATATAAGATTCAGGAATCTCAAATTATCTGGTCTACATAAGTATAATCAACAGGTTTTTCTGCACCCAGCTGTCTACAAACTACCTCTTTCACATGTTCCCAGTGCAGGCTAGGGCTCCATGAAGAGGGTTGCCTCTTGATTGAGAGGTTTCAGAAACAGTAATAATATAGTAGTCAGGACCTTGGGTTCTGGTCTCTGAAGTTACAGAAATGAATTCTCAACACATCATCAGTATGTCTAGGGGGCTGTGTCAGCAGTTTACTGTGTCCTCCCTCATCTCAGGTTTCCCAACCACACAAGGGTGATAGAACACACTAAGTTACTAGCTAATGTATGTCAAGTGCTCCATGAGAGACACCACCTACTCAAACATGTTAGCAGCAGTTCTATTAGCCTTCCCCAAAACAGTTTACAAAGTGGGATTCATATGCTCTGTCCAGATTTCCTTTATGCGATCAGGGCACTACGCCAGTTTCTGCCAACAGCTGGAGACCGCAGTCTTCGGCAGGCTGCCTCTGGGTCTGCCTCACCAGCATGGAGAACCATAAGAGCCTGCGTGTTTACATTCTCTCCAGCGGACCGTCTACAACCAAGGACAGACAGGGCTGGGCCTGTGAAAGGCCAGCTCCTTTGTCTTAAAGCGGGACAGACTGAAGTATACTTTATACTCTAGAGCCCGCCATGGGATCAGACAGAGGTTGCAAATTTGTAGGAAATCTTCACCTTTGCTCAGCTTCTTCCTCTTTCTTGCCCAGGACTCAATATCTGGTTTCTTCAGTGGACTGAGAATTCGATTTCAAAGAAGTGGGAATGAAAATTGGAGAGGGGGCACCCGACTTCCTGAAGGTCAGGACCTGGGCTCCCACCCCCTGAGTTTCTATCCTGGAAGGTGACCTGTCTCTAACCGATTTATCTCCCCAATTATTCTTAAGTATACAAGGAATAGTTAGAAATAAGAGATAATCCAGAAGGAGAAAGACAGGCATCGCATATTTTCCCTCATATGTGGTATAGACAGAACACAAGAAAACAAATGAATCAAATCAAACAGAAATAGACTTAGTCAATAAAATCAAATTCATGTTTATAAAATGAGAAGGGAGGTAGGGGGCGAGCAATTTGGGAAGAGGGTGTCAATTATCTGGTGAAGGAAGAACTAGCATGGTGGTGGTGAATTCAATACATTATACAGAGGCATTGATTTCCCAATGTGGCTCGCCTTAAACCTACATAATGTTATGATGCCATATTATTTCAATAAAGTTAATTTTTGTAAAAAGAATAAGTGGAAGACTACAGTGAAGGATATTAGGTATTGAGGAGACTCAGAAAAGATTGAGCTGGGTTAAAGAAAAGGCCCGTGAGTCTTATCACAAAGGCTAGATCGTGTTGCTTTTGAAACCACATTGCAGAGAGATAATCTCTGACAGCCCCAAGAACAGCCTGGAAGGGAACCTGAGGGTTATTGGATTTCTACATTCGTGGTACACTGCAGCCCGCCTGTTGCTGGCCTCGGCCTGCTTCATGCTTAAACCGCTTATTAAAGTCTAGACGCAACATAAAAGCACATAAATTGGTTCCAGTCATCTCTAGTAAAAACTTCAGCCGGAGCTGGGAAGTGATTGGAGCATCTCTTGGTGTAATTAAAATTGACTCTTAAAGTTTCTTTAGCTTAATTGGTAACACTTTCTTTGGAAGCTGGTGAAAGCCTCTTGCTGGGAAGGTTAAATGCATTTCTGTGTATAAGATCAGCATTCAAATATAGTTTTATGGACACATTTACAGTTATGTTCTACCCGGGTGGTCTTTTTTTCCTGTATCTTTTCTATTTAAGATTTATGCTGTCATTCACCACAGTCTAAATGTGTTTTGATAAAAAGAAAAAAAATGAACCGTTGCTGACGCATTTCAAACAGAGAGTTGGTAATATTCTGAAGCTTTCAGTAAATTGAACGGCAGTTTGGCTTAGCCCGAGCTCCTTCTCTCCCCCAAGCCTTTCGCTTTGGAGTTTAGTGCTTGAACTGTGTTATTCAAAAATTGAAAGTAGCTGCTACTATTTAGCTAGGTTCAAAGGTGCCCAAAGTTGGGGACATTTAGAGATGGTCATGTCTTTGCTCTGAGCGAACCCATTTAACCCCATTATCTGAGAGCACTGTGTTTATGCGTGTGAATGTGTTTATATGCACTGGGATGTTTCTCCACTGGTTTTGCTTCTTGAGGATCCTGAATGTGTAATAGGTTCTGATAGTCAAAAAAAAACTTATGTGATTAAATTTTTGGAGAACGGGCTCAATGAAGCTCCAATACCCTGAGCCATCCTTAATCATGCACCGGGAAGATCTGCCTGATTTTGTTTATCTGCATTTACTCTCAGTGGTCCCCTAGGCCATAACTTGAGTTTTGTCTTAGGATCTAATTCCACCCATCTCAGTGGAGCAGAGGGACCAGCCATCTTCAAATCAACCTCAGTATGATCTCTTTGTGTGTGTATCGAGGTAGAGGTTTGCAAACAATGGCATATAGACCAACACAAAAATTAAAAGCACTCTGGTTCTGGGATCTGAACAAGACAACTGTTATTGTTGACAATTGCTGTCCACAGGCAGATCTTTTTTATATGGCATTCCTCTTTCCATATATAAGCAGTGGCACTAACTTAATGCCAACAGGTAGCTTTGGACCTTACCATGTGTCTTATAATTGCTGTCACACAAAAATAATATTGTTAACTACTAATATCTACCACTTGTGGAACTATATTTTCAGGGATATCTAAACAAGAATGCAAAGATACAAATGATAAGTTTTAGATAAAGTCACATGAAAATACTATTTTTATAGATTAAAAAGAATTGAGTATCAACAGTTTCTCATAACTCAACCTCATAGGTCACTGAGGACAAAAAAAGAAAAAAGACACCTCTTCAGACTTACTAAAGAGATGGTTTTTTATAAATTTTCATGATCCTTTCAAATGACTGAATGATGTGTAACACAAATAGGCACAGTTGTTTGTTAAAATCAATGCTTGCCTTCCCCAGAGTAGTGGAAAATGACAATGAATTACTAAAACTAAAAGCAAGGAGTCTAGAAACTTTGGGCTCACCAAACATTTTAACCAAATAAGAAGAAAAGAGATTGATTAGTCTTTTGGGGGTGGTTTTAATTGGTGGGTAAACAGACCAAAGGAAGGTGGCAAAAGGAAGAAAAATAAGTCATAAGCATGAGTAATTTTCAGATTGGATGACCAACACTGAGCAAACATTTAGGCATCCAACATGCTTTTCTCTCACATCACTGCTGTAACTTATGTATGAATTACGCATATCATAAAAAAATCTGCTTCGGCTAATATGTATAATTATGAAGTTAGAAAACTCCAGAATTAAAAGATAAAATCAGTACTATTCTGCTCTGTCATTAACAAAAGTGGTAAACTCTTAGGTCTGAGAATAATGACTACGTCTATCCCAGGGATAGATTGATTTTTAGGTGGTACCAACCTGCAGTACTAAATGAAGGACTCTACAATCTTTTTTGATTTAAATGGGAACCAGTTCCATGCTCAGTTGCTTATGTCTAGAGAAGACCTGGGAGAACACATGGTCATACATGCAACACACATTTATCTTCCCAGACCTAGGCATTGAAGCCCCTAGAGCTCAGTTCATTTATCTATGCAAGAAGACACTTGACTGTACCATGACTGAGATCTTTTCATGTCTTATACTTTAGGTCTTTTTTAATCTAATTATAAATGTGATCTCATTCCTGATAGTCTCTCACAGACTACTGGCTACCCCCAAACAAGTTATTGCCAAGAGATAGCCACAGCAATTCAACAATAACCATTCATTCCTTATTTCTTCATAATTTGAGCTACCTCTTCTTCCTTCTTCACACCTCAACTAAGACCCACTCTAATAATGTAAAAACAACTAGTGGCCCATATCATGCCCTTAAATTGTATCATACAATGCCTTACCACATTCCCATCTCTCAGAATCAACTACAGAAAATTCAACACCATGCCACTGGTGAGCCCATTAACTTCATCCCATGATAATGAAAGTGACTGCTGTTAGGTAATTAAGGAAACTAGAAGAAGAAACTATGTGGGATATGCCTAGGGATTTTCTGTCTCCAAACCACATAACATGGCAAAAAATAATAATAATAGGAGCTTTAAGTTATTGAATCTCATGGTGCACTAGGCCCTTAAGAGCATAATTTAACTCCATTTAATTCTTACGGTTATCCTTGAAACCAAATAGTTGTCCTAGAGTCCTGAATAGTATGTGCTGTGTTTAGATCCATCATACCCACAATCTCTAAACCAGTCAAGGTTTCTTTAAGTAAGACCATTTTACAAAACTGTGATCAGAGTTAAGGGAACCAAATAGGGAAGATGAATTACCTAGTGTCCAGCAAAATAGGAAAACTGGAGGGGACTGTAACTAAATGTTTTACAAAGTTGTAGCGATGGTAGAGGGGCTGATGGACAGAGATTGGGCACTTTCAAAAACACAGCCATGTGGGAAGGGATACAGAATAAACACCCTAACCTCTCTCCTCCATTATCTGATGTTCCTCCAAAGCCTCCTAATAGTTAAAAATAATATGAAATAAGATAGCAACGGGGCACAGACAACATAGCTTACAGAAGTCAGTCCCCAGAGCTCACAGCAGGCAGAGAAGAAGATAGAATGGATCTGGAAGGGTGCATGGAGACTATCACACACAGTCCCTCACTGAACAAAGTAGCCATGTTTGGTGTCATGTAACTCTGTTGCCTGGTCACTGCAGATGGTTCCAGGGATTGGATCCTGAATCAAAAGTCATCATCCATAGCCTCCAACAGCTCTGAGGAAACCTCCCAGAGGAACTCTGACCAAGAGAGGGTCCCTAGTGGGTAGTAGCCTGAATCACTGGGCTTCTCTCTGTTGGTAAGGTTTGAATATAAGACCATGATAGGGAGAAAGAGAAAGCATGGAAGAGAAAAATAATCATGAAGGCAAAGTGGAGACAGGCATACAGAGATATGTGAGAAAAAAAGTGAAACTCAATGAATATGGCCGGGTCTCTTCTGAAAGAGTTGCTATGTCCTCTACAATGATCATTCGCTACGTATCCTTAAGTGCCTGTGTTTCTCACAGCAATCCCTGACCTCCAGTGCAGCCGGAGCCTATCTTTGATCCTTACAACCTGAATGGCTCCAACTAGCAAAGTGCAAGTACCTTTATTTTACAGCTGAGCTAAATGAGCAAGAAGGATTAAACATACACCTCAGGTGACACAGAATGTAAGTACCTGCAAAGGAATTCAAACTTGGGTCCATCTGCCAGCAGTCAAGGGACTCTCCACTGAGTTACACTGCCAGCGGCAATCCAAAACAGACTGTCTCAATAACAGAACTGAAGAACAAGTTTCTGATTTCCCAAGAAAATCCCCCAGTGATTGTAGAATTTCTGCCACTACTGCTACCAAGTGATAAATGTTCAGGCTTTTTTTTTTTGGTCTGGAGTTCACCACCTTTTAAGAGCCATTCATAACAGTCTGCATAACTCTAGGACGTGAAAAGTACCATCTCAGGGATCCTGGCAAATGTTCCTGGCTAGAAAGACTGTCTGGAATATAAGAGAAAGATTTTTTTTATACTAGGGCCTTCCCCCAAGACCCGATGTGACCAAAACGCACTTAAAACCGTGTGACGCTTTTTTCCACAACAAACACTTGAACTCAGGAAAGATGGAAACAATTTCCATTATGTGCATAATGATAAAAAATTGTACCTTCATGGCTTCAGCTGGTAGAGATAATGGAACCATACTGACATGATGATTCAAATAATGGAACCATAGCAGAGCAGTGGGAAGACTGATGGGCAGCTGAGGTCAGGGAAATGTGTGGAGAAGATGTCAGGCTCTGAGGTTTCTCGCACCACCTGGAGGAGTATAATCTAAGACAGTGTAAGCATGTGTTCCGGATTCCCCAATGGTCCGCTTTATGGTCTTGTCGTTCATTTTGAAGGGAAAGTTCATTTCCTATAGGTCAGGCTTTGCAATGAATGTTGAGAACCCAGTTCAGCAGTGGAAAAAAGCTGGAGAATGTTTTTCCACATTCAAACCAGGGCTTCCTTATCAAGTTCATCAAAGCAATTTTTAAAAAACAGAAATGTCTTACCAATTTGCCCAGGAAGAATAAATCTTCACAGCCACCTCAAAGGCTTGACAACTTTGTTTTCATTGTGTGGAGCTGGGTGGGTCCCCCTGAACTGGGCTTCCTAAAGAGACCCAGCCCTTCTCTTCAGTCTCCAAGCCTGCCACTCCAGCGTGTGTGATCAAAGGGGGAGGAAAGCCGAGCCGCTGAGCCTCGAGGAATGAAGCTAAAACAACAGATTTGTTTCTTGGCTTCTCTCTTAAATACGTTCAGAGTGTTTAAAGCCCTGTAAGGAAACGCTCTGGGGCCCTGGATGTGAGAGAGGCACATCTAAACCCTTTCCCAAGAGGAAATCTTTCACCTCGGTGGGGTAAATTAGCTCATTAAGAGCAACCAGAAGCAGGCAGGAAACCTGGGAAGTAGGAGCTTTAATTCAAAGCACAGAAAATTATAGATTTCTTTACACATTAAAAAAGCATTTATCTTGGCTAAAAATGAAACGACTTTTCAATGATCAACACATGGTTTAAATCTGCTTTGCTAATTTATATCTATTCACCAGACTGACATTGTTCAGCTACCAGGAAATTCAATTATATTCAGTACATCTTTGTTGAACACCTACTATGTGCCTGTGGCACTTTTGTGAATCGCATAAATACAAACAATACAAATAGAAGGCAGGTGCCCACATTCTTGTTCAGGAGGCAAGACTGAAGTAAAAAGAGTGGAAGAGAGATGTATCACTTCTCAACAAACACATGGAGACTATTTTTGATATATTATGCATTGGACTTAAATGGGAGAAATGCAAAATGGAATATTAAAAAGTGCTGCTTTCATAGAAACAAATGCTAAGATGAACAGAGGAGGGTTGGTTCAAGGGGAGGTAGAGTGAAGCTTCTCTGCAAGGTTCCCTAGAACAGACAGGACCATAACTGAGCCTGACAGTGGTCAGTGTGGAAAAGTAGTAAGAGTGGTCTCTAGAAGATCTGGCTTCATTCTCTTTCCTGCTTCTGGGACCTTGGACTACTCCAGTTCCCTAGAGCTTAACTCCCCCCTTTAAAATAAGCACATTGGATTTGAATTATTCATTTGTTCATTCATTTATTCATGCATTCATTTACTATTTATTCAAGACCAACTATCTGAACAGACCAAAGTCTTGACTTGTCAGGATGAAGATTATGGTTTTCTTGGACTTAAGATATGAAAGAAAGGCCTCAGCTTTCTCAGGAAGGCTCAGGTATACAAAAAACCATGGTAGACCATTATCACCTTTTCCTTTATCAAGCCATCATGGTCCGCCCTGGAAAAGCAGGACATGGGAGAGAGAAACCAACATTCCTGGGATAAGGGGTCAAGAAAAGTGTGAAGTATGGGGTATGGTGGCAATCGCTTGGCATCTAATGAGCATGTGTGTGTGTTGATAGGACAGATGGGGGGAGGGAATAAACTTAAATGGGTGGTGACACAATGCTAAGGTAGCGAAGGGACTGAGAGCTGCCATTTTTCTGAGAGATAAAGATTTCAGAGTCTACTTAAAGCTGGTGGGGTGCCCTGAACAATGTGGCCACCTGGCAAAGGTCCAGGAACAAGAATTAGCAAGCTTAGGACTTAGTCCTAGATCTGCTACTCTATCTACTTTGAGTCTGTGGGACTGCAGGTTCTACATGAATAAAACTGAGCTGATAAACTGTGTTGCCATTTTTCCCCTCACATGTTAGAAAGAATTCAGGTAAATAAATAGCAACAAGAATAACATGCAGCATATTCAGTGTTTTCACTTGCTTATGGTTATTTATTAGCTCTGGACAGAGATTCCAAGTGGGTAATTTTGCCTGAACATAGTACCAGCCTCTTAGAGATGGTACCATGTGCAATGAAAAGTTTAAATTACCTTTTTTGATGAAATTTGAGAAAACATATCCATTTTTAGAAAAGATCCCTTGGGTGTCAGACCAGAACATCTAACGCTATTTTTGAAAGTACAAGAGAATGGGTACATTTGAATGAAATATTCTCACTCACATGATTTAAACCATAATTAAAACATCTCACAGTATCTGCCATGCTTTTGATTAAACAGACTAAGAGTGGGAACATCTGACAAGTTTAAGGCACATGTCTCTCCTGTTTGACACTTCTCTTCCGCCTGTCGATGAAATTCTTGGATATAAAAGGAATTTTAATCAAAGACATGTCCATTCCAATTTAAGACAAGCATCATGGTGGTTTATAGAAAACTTCCTTTCTGTGCTGACCCACAACCTAAACAAGAGGTCAACATCCCTTAAGTTGCTTCAAAACGGAGGGCTGTGATAGAAGCCAGCAATGTGGTGTGGATGGAAGCCCATGCCATTCCTTTGCATGTTGCAGAGCTAAGTAAACACTATGAAAGTCTGCTATTGTTTACTCGGATACCATAGTCAACACTTTGGAATCATTAGCTTTTGGCCCTTGAGTAAAGCTCTTTTTTCAAACTCTATTTCAAAGTCAAGGTCAACTTCTTCTATAACCAACAGATCCATAACCCCGAAGGCCACATCCTCCTCTCAGATACATATGCTCAGCTCTCACAGGCATCAACAGGAGGGTCTCCTGAACCCCTGAGGCATGATGGGGGTTACCTCCTCCTTTCTTCTTTTCCCAGATGATTATATGCTAAGGTGTCAGTGTTTAGATTTATCGAATATAAAAGCCCCAAAGCAAGAAATGTTACCTTCAAACTGAACTTCAGATAACTACAAATTTCTTGACCATAAAATTTTATTAAAGGCAAACAGTGCAACTATTTAAAGACATCTTAAAGTATTTTCTCACCAATTTGCCCAAATGAGCTACAAAACCCTCTGCCTCAAATGTTACCCCTTTATGAAGACTGAAATGACCACATATTATCAAGTAAGAATAAACCATTTACCAGAATATTAGCCTTCCTGGTTTCCAAAATTGCACAAAGTTTACACACACACACACACACACACACACACACACACACACACACATTGATCTAGAAGGCAAGAGTCTTCAGTCCCAATCATCTAACCACTGACACTGACTCTCTGACTCAGCTTTCTCAGGAAGGCTCACATTTGTGGGGTCACATTTGTGTGCATCACTGAAAATCTCTGGACATGAGTTTACATTTCTTTTTATATAAAAATGGCACCCCCCAAAATGATGTCTAAGAACTAAATGAGAGAATGTAACTGCATAAGTCAATAAACACTGCTAGAGGGGACTATAAACTTAAAATAAAATAAAACCTCTGGGGCAGTGTGATTATCTTCAATTATGAAGGACAGGACATTAATTATTAACAGTGCACCACTAGTAAAGGCAGATAAATTAAGTACTAAGGTGACTTTCTGGGCTGTATCTAAGGTACAAGCTCAAGAAGTTAGACTGGTAGAACACCCAGGCTAAGAACTAACTGGATGTGTCAACCTCAACTGTCTAGGACTAGAAAAGAGGAAGAGCACGTAACATAGCATATTTAGAGACTGTCCAAGGCCAGGACTTGTACTCCAGGTCCTATGACAGGACAAAGACTCCCACAGTCAAGGAATCCCTTCTTTTTCACCAGGCTGGGAACGTTTGAAAAAAATACAGGAGTGCTACTCAGCACAAACAGTAAATGTCTTAGCCAGCCCACAAAAGTCTGCTCAACTAAGAACATCCTCCCTGACATGTAGTAGTTGTAGAGACATCTCCGTAAGCTTAGAGTCTCCATGTAAAAATGTTTCCAATGTAAAAAGTTCCTTCCAAGCACCAAGAAGAAAGCAATGCACTCTTCCCCACACCCCACACATACTGGACATTTCTCTTAAGCACTTGTTCAAAATGGACACTAAAAGTTTAGTTATCCCGAATAAAGATATCATCCTATGGGCACTGACGACCATGATTCTTTGGAAGTTGAAATTCTGTGGATTTTCTGTGGAAATTCTGTGAGTCATCTTTCCAGCAATGGCATTCATCAATTGATGGTTCAATCTCAAAAAAAGAAAAAAACAAAAACAGTGGTTTCAGTAAAGACATAAAGTATCTATTAATGATTCCAGTTGCATGAAGTTTAAACTAGGCAAAACGAATCCACAATGATAGAAATCAAAATAGCAGTTGGTTCTGGCAAGGAGAGGAGTGTTGATAAGGAGTCCAAAGGAAATTTCTAGAATGATGGAAACGTTCTGTGGATTATGCATAGGTATATATTTATAAAAAATGGTTGATCTTACACTTAAGGTTAAGTGTAAATTACACATCAATTAAAATATACAGAAAAAAATAATGGACCATACTAGAGAGGGAGATGATGACATAAAAATGAAAATGGCAATATTGCATACCTTAGGGCTTTCCAGCAATGGAGGTGATAAGGTCAAAGAGTATGAAGAGTAAAAGATACAGTTGCTGTACACATTCTACAGAATAAATGTGGCCTCTGTTTTTTAAGACTTGGTAAAAAGAATATCTGTCACACAGTTGAATATGCAGTCCTCAGCTGAAGTTAACTACTGCCATGGGGAAGGAAAAGGGCAAAAGTAGAGGTCACCATAATAAACATTAAGATTACAAATCACAACATCACTGTTTTGGTGTAAACATCTTATAGATAGTGTCCCAAGGGATTTGAATTTGAAGATAATCTATTGCACTGAGGTCATGAAGCCCTATAAATTTTCTGTGTAAGACACAATTTTCATAGGGCCTAAGGATGACAAAAATGTGTTCCCACTGCTCTGGCCCAATCCTGAAAACACCCACATCACAAATTCCTTTGGGATACAGCAAGGATGAGACACCTAATGACCCAACGTCTCACCTCTTACCCTTAGCTCACTTCTATCCATGACACTTGAAATCTTCCATTTGTAGAGATTTTCCCTCAAGAGACACCCTCCTACCCTCCCACAAGCACTGCAGTCTTATTTCCTCATCTAGGAAACATACCTTGGCTGATAAATTCATCTTTTCTCCTAGGGAATAAATCCAGATTGTAAGATGACCCAATCTCCCAAAGCCTGGGAAGGGAAATGGGACATAATGACACCTGGATATCAGGGAAGGAGAACTAAAATGTTGACCAAGAAACTAAAACGCTTTAGTCTGTAAATTAAGATTCCTCTTCTAAGGCCATTGTTCACTGGCTGTGAAAACAGCATGGTAGCTGGACCCTGTGTGAACTCTTCAGGGTCAGCAAGAACCTAGGCAGACCCACCACCTTCATCACTCCCAAGTGGCACCTGTCTCACTGCCTACATAGCAACAAACCGCCCTGACTGATAGAATCAAGTACACTTTGGGCCCACAGAAGGTCTGAAAACTTTTCCAAAAATATGAAATTGGAAGCACTGAGAGATAGAGTTTTATATCTGTATTTTCCATGAAAAAGGAAAAAGAAAAAAAAAAAAAATCAAACCTGAGAATAAATCCACCTGTGAGTTCCTATCTCTGTTGAGGTCACCAAAAATCCCTCCTCTTTATTTGCAAACAGTTCAGAAGCTACTGAAGGAAGTCAGTCAATAAACGTTTTTTTTCAAACCAAGATTAATGGCTGATTTGTTATCTGGAAGGGAAGGTGAGCCTCCAGCCTCCACGGAGGAAACAAACCAACCGGAGGAGGCGGGGTTACTGATTTATGGGGCTGTGAGGAGGCTAATTAGCTTCTTGGAGGGAGATAAGAGGGATCAAAGGCATTTGGGAAGATAGAGAAGGTGGGGACATGAGAGCACAAAGAGCCAACATTGCCTGGAGAGGAGAGCCCTGCAAAGTGAGGTACAGAAGCAAAGAGACTATGTGGCGATTCCAAGAACGTTGCATGTCTGGAAAATTCCTCATTGGATAAAAGGCCCACGTTCTTGCACCTTTGAAAAGAAAGTCCTTGTGTCTCTGTCACCCCCGTGATTTCCCTAATAGCCAACATGGTTGGCATGCTCAATGGTCCACAGGGGTTTGGGAAGCACCACCACATCCATACATATGCAGGATTCACGTGGGTGGTCTACCTGCCCCCAGCTATGTTCGGGGCTCTCAGAGGCCCTGATCCAAGAAGGTGCCATCAAAGACCTAGGGGGAGTGAGTCCTGGCCTGGCCAGAACCAGAGCCAGGAGGGAAGACCCTTCATGCAGCATGCTCCCGAGAGGAGCAGGTGGACACTGCTAAGTGGCCTCTGCGGGAGACAGACACAGCATCAGGGACAGGTCCAGAGGTCAGGGCCACTAGAGCGGATCTGGAAAGGTCCGGGGCGGGGGATCGGGGGTAGAAGGAGGGTAACCTGACTTACTTCCCAAGGAGAGTGTCTTCTTTCCAGAATGGCTAGGTGGCATTTGCGTCACCTGTGTATGTGTCTGAGTATACCTGTGTGTGTCTGTGCGTGTATCTGTGCCTGTGTGTGTCTGAAAGTGTTCATTCTCCTCTCGTAGCCTCGAGATGATAAATCTATGGCCTTGGCTATCTTTATTGGGGGCTGCATTTGGGAAGAGAAGGCAAACATGAAGTCTACCTAAAAGTACAGCAATCTTTCCCCACGTCGCCTTTAAAAAATGAGGCAGAGAGAGGAATAGATAGGGAGGAAGAGAAAGAAAGAAGAGAGGAAGAAAGGGAGAGGGAGGGAGGGAGGGAGGAAGAAACAGAGAGTGGAGGGAGACAGGGTTAGACAGGGACAGAATGAAAGCAAGCAGGCAGCTGGTGCAAGAAATAAGTGAGGGTCTTTTCTCCCATTTTCCTGTCTTTTCATAAATCACTGTAGCTGCCTGTGACAGCTCTCTGTTATCCCTAAATGCTCAAGCAAACAGCTTTTCTTTGAGACTATTCAAGTGGCTGCCGGGAGGCTGGAGCAGGGAAAGCAAGGCGGCCCTCAGAAGGCCCCCCCTGTAATTCAGTTAGAAAAGCCAGCATGGAGTCAATATTCATTGCACAGTGTAAGAACCTCACAGCACAATGAAATGGTAATCAGCCTGTTCACAAAGGAGTTGAGCCAGATAATCAGTTTTTAAGGAGGCACTGGGCACACAAGGCGGCCAGAGCCTGAGCTAGTGGCCCAGCTGAAGGCCCTCACTGAAGGGCCTGCCAGGCCCCCACCATCTGTGCGCATTGGCAGGAAACTGACAAGAAACCAAGGGAATCTGCCCAGGCCCTCTTGCCCACCACTCCTCTCCATTTGACCATTGGGAGGCCCCAAGTGGCCTAACATGTGACAAAAAAAGTCATTGCACAGCATGGCCCCTACCCGAGTTTTCAGATGAATCAGAAGGCCAGCAGATGGTAACCGGAACCAGCCTGCAGCTGTATCTGACATATGAGTTCAGCACACCAGCCGGGCACTGCTTGACCAGATCAGGACACCTGAGTAGAAGTCACCAAATCAACAAGTATGGAGGTAGAGTCAGACGTGGGTATTTTATATGTCTGCCATTTCAAACATACAAAGGAATTTATTTGTCTTGCAAAATGTCATTGAGTACACCTTTCTTAACAATCAGGCTTTCAATCTCCTCAATAAAGCTAGACTCAAAAAGGATCAAAGATGAACCATGATGAATGGTTGTATTCGAGCTGCATTTAGGTGACCATGGCTGTGAAATAGTTCTGGGGTGACTGGAGTCCCTGGATATGAAGAAAAAATTTTCAAGACGTCCAAACTGACAGTGGTAGAAGACCATTAGAATCTGTGCTGGGTGTGTTGTGTTACCATATACTTGATAAAGAGTGAACCTGTGCATCTAAATCTTACCCTGCAAATAAAAACTTCAATTAAAAAAAATAAATAAATAAATAAATAAAATGAAAGAAACACACTTCCAAACTGATTTCCTCTTCCAAATGATTTCATTCATTTTCTACCCATATCTGTTTTGATATTAGGTCTATAGTAGGGAAGTGTTTCTGATAATTCAAGAATTGTCAGCATCATTATCATTATATTTATACCTCTAGTGACTGCGAAACTAATTTAGGTTTACATCAAAGCATACCAAAAAGTAAGGTGATGTATAATTTAAAATAAGAGGTGAAGGGAAAACAAGGGTAAGAGGAAATGAAAGCCCAGGATCCTGCCTCCCTTGCAGAACTGAGCCAGGATGTGGTACCTGGCTTTCCAGTTACTGACTCAAAGAGGGAAGCATAATCCTATAAATCAGTTAATCTCAACCAAATCCCAAACATTCTGATATATGTAGCCTGGCAGTGGGGGGCCCAAAGTACCTGAATATTTTTTAAACTCCCCTGCAAGAGAAAAACAAACCAGTTGCTCAGGGAAAATCATTCATGATGCTCACAGTAAGGATGTTTTGTTATGTTGTGTTGAGGGGTGGGGGGACCCTCACAGTAAACCCTCTATGGTAAGAACAATAAAGATTATTTATTTCATCAGGACATGAATAAAGCACATGGAAAGTCATAGGCGATTGAGGAAAGGAGAAGGGACCTCCAAGGAAAAGAAACAGCATGAGCAAAGAATAAAGACATGCAAGTCATGAACTAATTCATGACTGGCGGGACACGGACATGTGTGGAAGGAATTCAGCATGTTGACAAGATGGGTGGTGTGGAGGATCCTGAATGACCAGCTCAAGGCAGGAGGTTAGCAGGGCGAGGGCTCCAACTGCTGGGGCTCAAACCCCAGCTGCCCCACTCACAGCTCTTTCAGGCTGTTACCTGGCCTGCAAAATGAGGGCAAGAAGGGTATCTACGTTTTAGGAATAAGTGAGACCTTCTATGTAAAGAACTGATGTGGAATCTGACAATTAGTTACTATTTATTATTTTTACTATCATTGCATGTCTTATTCTCTAAATAATCAAAACAAGGGAATAAAATTCTTTTCAGGGAATACTTCCTAGATGTACTGATCTTTTCATATAATAACTTATTTAATTTGTAACAACCCAATCCAATAGGTATTATTATTGTTACTCCATTAAGCCAAGTGAATCTCAGTGTGGTTAAGTACTGTGTCTAAGTTTGTACAGAAAGTAAGTAGCCAAACTGAGATTCAAACCCTGAAACTATAAAATACCCTAATGATAAACTGAGGTCAATTTACAGTAAAGCAAATAAAGTTTATATTTCTGGTACTCGCTTCCTGGAGAGCCAGGCCTCTCCGAAAGTCTAAAACTAACTGTACATTCACACTTTTGTGTTCTTTTTCTTACAGAGGCCCCATATTTGGGTAAGTTTAGGATTCCCCATGATGCTAATCCATGAAGTGCATGTCATGATCAGACCTGTGCCCTGAAAAATGAACAAGGGTAGTGAGATAGGAGGAAGGCCAGGAGAAAATGTTTAGCCACGGGGTGGATGGGTCAGGAGAAGAAGTATCACAAGAGATTCAAAGCAGGAGTAAAAGACTGGGAGCTCATGGACATTAAGGGCAAGACTAACACCCATAAAGACTGTTCTAGAGCTCTGCTGTCTACCATCACAGTCACCAACACATGTTTTTATTGAAAGGTAAATTAAATGAGGGGTAAAATTCAGTTCCTCAACCCACTGGCCACAGGTTATGCCGCATGTAGTTAGCAGCTACGATACAGGGTGGTATGTTTCCACCATTGCATAAAGTTCTGGGGGTCTGTACTGGTCCAGGAAGTCAAAAAACAGCTCAGGACAGACTCACAGGGAAACATGTGAGGGACAAATGGAAGCAGAGGACTGAACAAGAGCTGTGGAAGGAGGTCTATAGAATGAAGACAAAGCCAGACACAGAGATGCCAGCAAAGAGAACTTCCAAGAAAGAGATAACGCACCAGCTTAGCAGTTAGCACAGAGTCCCAGCACAGAACCAGCACTTGTCCAAGCCAGTTGCCACCAAACCCTGCCTTTTGGGCTGTTTAGCTGCTCTAGTCTGTTTAGGCTGCTAAAACAAAACACCAACCTCTGGAGCAGCCAAGAAAACACAGGGATCTATTGCTCCCAGTTCTGGAGGCTGGTAGTCCGAGGTCAGGGTCCGTCAGGGTCCAGCTCTTCCAAGTCGCAGCCTTCTCACTATGTCCTCAAATGGCAGAAGGACTTGGGAGCTCCCCGGCGGGCTCTTTTACAAGAGCACTTACCCCATTCCTGGGACTCCACCGTCAGGACCTGATCACCCCTCAGGGGATCCAACTTCCAACGCCAGCACACTGGGCATTAGGATTCCAACCTGTGGGTTTAGAGGAACACACACATTCAGGCCACCGCAGCCCTGCATCCGTGCCCCCACAAAGACCTTGAAAAGGCACCATTTTCGTACAGTCACAAATCCGTCCTAAAGTTGGTCCTGCCCAGAAAGGAACCTTGAGAAGGACAAATGACAGCTGGAGTTAGAGAAGCAGATGCCCAGAGGCCTGCTCTCCCGCCCTCCTCTCAGCAGAAGCCTTTAAAACCAAACTGGAACCAGCAAGGCACACGCCTGCCAGTGCCAATGCGCACCTCTCCAACAGACAGCTGCCTGCGTACCCACGCAACTTCCTGTTTGCTCCTGCAATTACCTCCAGTTCACAGAAGAATGCGTGTTCCGAGCGCAGCCTTTTCTGGCCCACACATGTACGTGCATAATTTGAAGGTGCAAATGAGACGCTGAGCATAGTTTTTAATGTAGCCCTAAGGGGTACATTATTCTGATCAGCGCTAACACAGTCGTCCTACATTAAGGCAACAACTTTAGGCCCCACTAGAGGCAACAATGTTAAACAAGCAAACAAATCCAGTTTCCCCTTGTGCTGGAAGTTTTCCCTTTGCCCTTCACTCCTGTCTCCTCCTATTAAATTTCCACTGCCTCCAAAGTACTCACCTCTCTCCAAATTCTTCCCCAGGCTCCTGCCTCCTATGCCAGGAATGTACACAGGTATCTGGCTCTGTCTCTCATTTTTAATGACCCTGTCTTGCTAAACTTCATCTACCCCACAGTGTCATGCGTCAACATTTTGAAAATCATCCAATGCAGTGAACCTTCACCTACAGTGAACTCTGAAGTTACAGAAACTATAACTGTGGCATCATCTAAGCAGATGTTCAACAAACCCTTTCCCCCTTTCTGCTAACACAGATTGACCATATTTCCCAGCCTCCCTTGGTGTTCTCTTGGACCACGTGACCAAGTTCAGGACATGGGAAAGGGGAAAAAAGCGGTATGTATAATACCTCTGGGTAGAGATGGTAGGAACAGGTGCTCCTTAACGTATTTGCTCCCTTATCTCATCTACTGACTTGGAAACAGAGGACCCATGGCGAAGCTCCATGCAGATGATGTCTAAGTTTATGAATGACGGTGTGTAGTACAGCCCCACCCCCAGCTCCCTGCCCACCTTTACTGGATTCTCAGAAAGACAAGAACTAAAACTTTATTGTGCAAAGATGCTGAGATTAAGGATTTGTTTGCTATAGCCACAGTCTATCCTGATATGGTAAACTGATAGCAAATTACCCCAATTATTTCCCTCCCATGCAATGTGATTTAGTAGCTTCTTCCATCAAGTGTTGGAGTCTATTATCCACCTCTTGACCTAGGGTTGGTTATGGGACTGGCTTTGTTAAATGAAATATAGCAGTAGTTACTGCGTGCCATTTGCAAGCCTAGTTCTCAAGAGGCGTTGCATGCTTTTGCATGGATATAAAAAATGTTTTGTAATTATTCTGTTAACCCCCGCCAATGAAAGGATGCTTTCTTAAATCTTTCAAGTTGCTTCTAAAATCTTTGGTCTCCTTAGAATTTTAGACACTTCTCCCAACAGAATTTATTTCATGGAGATTTGTTTTATAAATAAATCCTTCAATGGTCTTTAAAAAAGAAGAAGTCAGCATTAAGCCCCAGCCTTTACAAATATCTCTAAAGTCCCTACTAATCTGATAAAAGATTCAAAACCATGATTGACAATTATCTCAGTGGGTTCAAAGACAAGGAAGGAACTTTATGATTCTGAAGCCTTGTATTTCAAGTAGTCTGAGGACACTGTATGGGAATCACAACATCTTAAACAATGTCTGATGTTTTTCTTTACAATAACAACTGTGACACGGAATGAAGCAAGGTATAGCTATAAAAAAAACTTCTCCTGTCATACCTGAAAAAAAGGAAAGCAGGTTTTTCTTGAAAGCTATGTGTTTGAGTTAACATTGTTTCAATATTAGCTCACAACAAGGCTAAGCATTACACTGTTAAACAGTGATTATTGGAATTACATTCAGTTTTTCCACTTGTTTGCCAGCTTTCTTTGAATGGTCTATTTTTGGCAGAGAGTTTGTTCAGTGGTTCCACTCAAGGAAGTACCCACTTGTTTTGAGTAGCACTTCTTGTCTATAGCAGTGCTTCCTAAATTTTAACATGTATTCCTAGCCCCTGGAGATCATGTCAAAATGCAGATTCTTATGTGGTTGGCTTGGGGTCAAGACTGAGATTCTGCATTTCATAAAAGCTTTCAATTGGTGTTGATGACACTGACCCAGAGATCACACTAGAGTAGGGTAGACTTCTACTGTGTTGAATTTCCCAATACCTAAAAATTTACTCAGATGGAATATGAGATAGTACATAAAAATCAGGCCAGATAATAGGTAGTGATTTACATAATAACTGTAATTCGCCCTATGATAACTAGTTTAAAAACAGTCCTGGGCAAAGCTAAAGGTGTCATCACTTACCTGGTTCTTCACTGAATGAAAGCAAGACACTCATTTGTGTTGACAAGGGAAGCAGCAGTTCTGAGACATCTTTATAGTCTAAATTCACATCTAACTCACTTTCACATTCTAAAGAGCCTGAATTCCTTCACTAATTTCCATAATCCTATTTCCTATCCTTGTCCAACCCATTACCAGCCTACCATCTTGAATATCACCAAGGCTAAAAAAACACAGATGTTATCTATTGATCTGAGCTCTCAGGCTAAGGGATCAACAAGTTGGGATTTTTTTTTTTTTTCCGGGGTGGGGGCTTCTTTTTTTTTTTCAATCAAGTTGTTTGGTTCTCCTTTTCCATTTGATAGCAGTTCCTCCAAGTGGGATTGGGCATTCATTCGGCAGCACATAGAACAAATCCAGCAGAAGAACATTTCTAAAGAGCTATAGCCTCTGAAATTTGGTTTCGCCCTTAACTGAGTACATCTTTCAATTTCATGATCATAGTGTTTGGATCAAGTGGGTGTCTTTGGCCATTAGTCTACCATCTCAGAAGACTTACTACTTAGAGTTTGCCACAAAAAGTGTGGCTCATGGATTAATAGAAAGATCCATAAATTGAGCAATAGGAAACTAGCAATTAGAGCAATTCTGGTTCCAATTCTGTCCCCTAATCAGCTGAGTGAGCTTGTACACGACATGTTATTTCTCTAAATCTCACTGCTATTAATTATAAAAATAAGTTTCCAGCTCTAACTTTTCTTCCAGCTCAGACATCCCTTGACCTGAAATGCCTCCAGACTAGAGGCTGCTCACAGCAAGTGACCCCACACAGCACAAACAGACCCTTGACTTCACTGTCTCCTGTGCATGTATACTTGGCTGCTGCATTTCAGGCAGGAAGGCGCTTAAAGCTTCTCATGCCTGCTCCTTCATTTAGCATGAAAGGAAACCAATGTCCTGGAAGGTGAGATAACTCCCCCAGGTTCACACAGCTGGTCAAGGAAAGAGCAGGGGCTGAAACCAAAGACTCTCATCCAACAATCTGCATAGCAACCCATATGCTCAAGGATCCAGGCTTTGAGAAGACACATCAGGACTGAAATGTGTCCTCCATGCTAATTACCATGGAGCTCCTTAAGGAGAGAAGTGCTCACACACCAGCAAACCACAAAAAGCAAACAAATTCAAACTCCAAGTTTCTCTGCAGTACTGGCTTATAGAAAGGACTTTAAAAACATTTGTTGATGTGTCCTGGTAGAGTAGCAGTTAGGTCAGCCACCTCTGGAACACGTACATTCTAAGAATCCATGTCCCTGTTCCAGGTGTCAGGAAACAACCAATAGGAACAAGCACATAAAAATAAAATAAAGTGCTGCTTCCTCCTCTCTCTTTCTGCCTGTCTGCCTACTCGCCTTCATTCCTGCCTGCACCTTTCCTTTAAAGTGAAACAACACAAATCATTGTCAATGGAGAGAATAAATTACCTTTTTGCATTTTTCTCTTATGCCAAGATATACCGGAAGTTTTTTAGAATCTCAGAGGGTATAGCAGGGGCTTTGGTATTTTTTCCAAATTCCCTCAAAATTCAAAGACTCCTTCCTGAAAACAGAGCCTCCTCTGAAAGTACTTTTCTGACCACAAGATCCTGATCAGAAAGCTCAAGTCACCCCAGAAGTACTAGAAAGTGAGCACCCTGGAGCAGACCTCAAGCAATGACAGATGAGGAGCTGACAGAGCAATAGCCCAGTTCCTGCACCTCTGGGGGAGACAGCATGGCTTCCTGTTCTATAGAGCTCCCGATGACTCTGCACGATGGGGATCTGACTGTCCACAGTGTCATTAGCTTTATAGCACCCCTTTTATTTCTCTCATCCCTTCCCTGTCTTAACTCCCCAGCTACCCTGTCAGCCTTTCCTGGAATCACCTCCCAAATAAGCTATTTACAGCAAAATTCTTGTTCTAGGACTTGCTCCTGGGGACTCCAAACCAAGACAGAGGGATATCAACTTGGTGGGAATAGAATTCTCAAGGGGCCCCTTCAAGTCTTTTTGATAAAAATAAAAATGGAGCTACCATTTAATCCAGCAATCCTACTCTTAGCACATACCCAGAGAACACAAAATCTCTAATGGGGAAAAATATCTACACCTCTATGTTCATAGCAGCACAGTTCACAACAGCCAGGACATAAAACAACCTAAATACCCATCAACAGATGGCTGGATAAAGAAGCTGTGGTCTATATACTCAACGGAATTCAGTGCAGCTACTAAAAAAGATGAAATTGTGCCCTTTGCAACAACCTGAAGAGAACTGGAGGAGATCATGTAAAGAAAAAAAAAGGGAGAAAGAAAAAGAGCAATACAAGACGGTTTAACTCCTACATAGAATATAATGAAATGAAACAAATAAACATACAAACTCCAGCAAAATTCACAGGACACAAGAGGATGGGCTGCCAAGGGGGAGTGAGGAGGAGGGAAGGAGACAGAGAACAAGGCACTGGTAAAGGATTCCAGCTCTCTGGTGGCAGGTGTGGTGTGTAACGCCCACAGACTGAGAAGCACGGTCAGTATCTTAAAACGGGTACAACTTTGTAAACAAAAGAAATAATAATAAAATTACCATTTTGGAAAAAGTCTTCTCATCAAATTTTTATCTGACAGTCATACTTTGGGGTTTACCCAAAAGCAGATTCTAAGAAAAGGGCTGGGTGCAGTTAGTTGGTTGGGGAAGCAGCCCAGCACACAGAAGTGAGAGAGAACAGAAAGAGAAGAAAGAGAAAGTGTGTCCGTGAGTGGGTTGCTGTGGGAGACTGAGCACAGTCCTACGGGGAACACCCCCGGAGGCTGTGAGCAATGCACCTCAGAAGTGTGCACTGACGATCAAGAGGTCGACTCACTAACATACCCCAGAGCCTGTTAGCGCGGTTTCTCAGCACGTCTGAAATGAAGGTAAGCACACCTTGGAGGGCACAGAAGTCTCCCAGACTGCAGAAGCTCTCAGAGTTCAGTGGAAGGCCGGCGAGGCCGCTCTGGGAAGTGAATACTGTTTGCAGGACTTTTACCGCATCCGCAGGCTGTTCAGTTCAACCTATGACCATCCTGGCAGCCTCACAAACTACTGAAATCTCCCTGTATAAATCGTGTGTGGGCTTCTTTGGAAGACACCACTGAACCCCCTCAGTCTCTAACACAAAGTTTCGAGATCCACTGAACAGCAGTGGGCTGGGAAACGGAATAAGGAGAAGGAAAGTACACCTGAAGGCTGCCCACCCAGCCACTCCACAAGCCAAAGTGGCGGAGCTCCAGTGGCCACGAGGGTCCCATGTCAGTCCTGTCTTCAACACCCTCTCCTGCCAGGCGGCTGTCGACTGGCCGACCGCACAGGCCCTTTCTTTGATGCCTCCCTGTTCAAAATCACCCAGACTGCCTGACTGGGGGCCCCCGAGGTCAAGGCACTATCAGGAGTTAGGTTTCTTAAGTGCCATGTGTGAGACACCATCTGACAGTGTTTACAGATCAATTTACCCCCTTATTGACCACGAGACAGAAGTTAAAAGCATTGCTTGTGGAACTCAAATGTGTTAACTTCTGAAGTGATGTTTGAATTAAGGTTAAGAAGGGCCCAAAGTTTTGATCTGCTGATTGGAGATGGGGGCAGTGGGGAGAAAAGAAAGGAAATGGACTTAAAAAAATTTTCTTTTTCAAAAAGGAAATCAGATTATTTTGACTAAAACCCAGAGACTGGCTTGTAATGAATCTATCAACTTTGGGGTTGACCTGAGACACCTACAGAAGACTCGGAATTCTGCCGCTGCCCAAACGGGGATGATCTTTTAAAATGTAAAGGCTCATTCTTGAAGTTACTCTCTGAAAGAGTTGGCTTCCGTCTTCAGCAGATCAAGGCCAGAAAGGGGAGCCTCCATCGGAGTCAGACCAAAGTCAAAACATGCAAGTCAAATAAAACAACATCCAACGTTCAAAGTGTTGTTGTTGATGATAGAATTGTTGCACCATAGAAAGGCACAATCCACAACTCATGTCGCTTGATTGCAGTACCCATTCCCTGAGATGTCTTTGAATTCGTCACACAAACGATTAGCAAATAGATTTCCCGCACTTTAGTGAACCATGTGATGCAGCGCCTATCATCAATGCTACAGAGTAGGGCTGGCGATTTTTAACTGATGTGTTTGTTATCTCTTTGTGTGGCAATTTAGATAATGAGATGTGAATAGGAAACAATTCTTCTGATCAGAACCAAAGACCAGGCACGCTGGATATTCATCACAGGAGACATGACGTGTGTGTCATGCTCTGGGCTGGCACTTCCGCAACGCACTGATAATTGTTGCATTAGGGATGATCAGGGAGGCAAGACAAAGTGCTGGGGTTTCTCTTGGCTCCATTCAAAAAAGAGAAATTGAAGACTTGGTGACTACGATTAACAATACTATATTTGCATATTCGAAAGGTGAAAAGAGAGATTTTAAAATTTCTCACCACAAAAACATTGCAATTACATGAGGTGATGGGTAAGTTAAATAATGTTATATTGTAGTCATTTTGCAATATAATCATACAAAAAATGACTACATCGTACACATTCAACTTACACAATGCCATATGTTAATTATCTCTCAATAAAGCTGAAAAAAATTTTAAAAAAGTTCAAGCAAGAAAAATGCAATTTAAAAAGTGGAAGAATAAGTGGTACATCAATAGTTGGCTACAATTCTTTATGCTTTGGGAAAAAGTTGAAACAAAAGACTATAATAGCCACTTCCTTCAAAAAGCCTATTGAAATAATGTCATCATATTAAAAAAAAAAAGATGAAATAATGTTCAATAGAATTTTGAAAGTGTAATCAACTTTAGAGTGTTATAATTCTGTTTAAATTAACCAAGTAAAGAAAATATGAGCTAACACTCTATTAAGCAATATATCTGATGAATCATAGGCTTGTTAGAGAAGAATTTGATGTGGAGATTTATAATCCAAGTAATAAATAGCAGAATCTTCAAAAAATTAATAAAATCATATCTATCTGTAAGTAAAATACTCCAAAAGGAAAAGCACCTTGCTGATATGAGCTAGAAAGTATTTATAGGCAACTCAAAAGATATTTTTAACCTATTTCAGATTCTGTTCAGAACAGCAATAATAAAGACCTCAATTTTTTGGTAGCTTCTGAATTAAATTTAATCTGGGCAGGTATTTATTTCACAGATTCAAGATATTTGCTAAAGTTGGTTTTGTACAGTTTTTGAGTCCCTTATAGGTCATGTCAAAAGACATTTATAGTTCATTCTGAGCTCCAGAATTAAAACTGGAAACTTTGGTCATACCTGTTGGACACCAACAATGATGACCTACCAAGATACACATCTGGAAAATTCCAAATGACCCTGCCTTACCCAGATGGCAGGCACACGTTCCCCAAGCTGAGGTGAGGAGGCTGCCCAGGTGGCCTGAGCATGTTCAGGTGCACGTATGTGGACGGAAAAGGATGCGGAGATACATGTATAATAACAGAAGGGGCTAGAATTGGTCATCTTTCAGGTCCAGATCAATACCTGTAGTTCAGTAGGATGAAGATCTTGAACATAGACTTATAGTTTTAGAGCTATACTCTCTGAGAACCACTAAAAACCCTCATTATTTGTTTACTTGGAAAGTATTTATGGAATATTTTTAAGTGCCAGGAACTACACTAGTGCTAAGAGTATAAGAAAAAAAAACAAAGTTCTTACTACCTGGTATTAGAATCAAAAATAAGTCTGAAAATGTTTGGAAACCAGTAGAGTTTATGACTCATTTTGTTTCCATTGCATCCTTCTGATATACAGAGACTTGATATTAATAAAACACCTGGTGAGCAATCCCATTTGAACCAGGATGAATTCTATTCCTGGGAAAGTCATGTGACTGGAGAATCGAAGAAGGTGAGTTGTCTCACATGTCATGAGAAAATCTGTCCACATGAGTGAAGCATTGGTAACTCTTCTGCTTTAAATGCTCCATCCCAAAAGACAAGGTCAAAATTGTATTTATTAGTAACAGAGTCAGTGATGTGAAGTGAACTGTCAGGCGTGGGACAAAATGATAAGGACCAGGGGCAATTGTTGAACCTGCCTGCCTAATTCAGGATTTGTTCTTTCTCAATTCCAAGCCCATTTTGCAGCCTATGGAAAAATCTACCTGCACTGCCTTTTCTCTCCCAGTTTTCAACATTGTAATTCTTTCATATCTCATGGGGTTTACACATACAAAAATTATAAGATTCTACCTTGAAATAAAAAACTACCATTTGATGTAATTGTGATTTATCTATTATTTGAAAACTCTGCACACTGTGACTAATCACAAAGATATATAAGAATCTGCTCTCCATGATTCATATAGAAATCTAAAACCAAAAGATGATGCATGAAGTTTAAAAAAAAAGAAATGCAGGATAACAATATTATAAAAGAAAGTGGATGGGGAAGAGGACAGATGTTATCCAAGAAAAATTGTTCTACCATATCAGGAAAACCAGTCATTGATTTATGCCAAACTCTTCCATTTATTACTCTTTCATTTATACACTCCTGCATTATTTCTACTCTTATGTGAAGAGTAGTTTTATAAGTCACGGTGCATAGCAGACCTCTTTCCCTCAGCATGCTGAGCCACCTGCCTTTTCAGTGACTAGTTTTCAAGCAGGTTGGCAGCTTCCCACATCACTTCTCAACCTAATGACTTTCTCTAGCACCATGACCATTTCCTCAGCCCACACACTGGCCAGCCCAGAAGCACCAGAGGTTTAACACCTCTGGGGCAATCTTCAACCAATGAGAGACAGGAGTTGAAGACTACTCGAGATTCCCTGTCATGGTAAGGTGTGATCCGCATGACTCCCAAGAGAGCCTGAACCACAATTGCCCACAGCAGCGTCTGCTCATGAGTACAACCTCTGCTGGCTTCCCCCTTCTCTGACTCTATCCACTCCCTCACATGCTTCCTGGAGTCAATTCTAAATCGACAATCTGTTTTTGAGGTAACCCAAACCAAGACAAAAGTGAACAGCCATTTAACAATAATTATCAGCAAGGTTTCTAGTCACCTTACCCTCATGTTTCCTCCTAAGTAGACCATTTTCTTCCTTAGTAAGACTTCAGTGATAGCCCAAAGTCAGCACTTACCAAGGATGCCCGTGGAGGCCTGGCTCTCCCACACATGTCTTTAATAGTCTTTTCCTACCCTTTTATTACCACTCTTCTTTTCCTCTCGCCTCTCTCCTCCTTTCAGTGTAAGTGAAACCATGACTGCTGGATAAAAAATGGTGACGCTTGGAATGGTTTACATGTTTTCCCCAAACTGATTGGTTTCCAATGATACCAAGTAGGAAAGACAACAGAAAGCAGCACCATGAATTCTTCTCACACTTTTCTTTTCAGACTCGTCTTCACAAAACTCCTTTATCTTGACATGAATGCCTTACTTGGATCCTACTTCTCAGTAGAATCAGTAATACTAGCTAACATTTATTGAAAATTTAATAGCACTTCATGTCTATTTACTCACCTCTCACAGCAACACTATTGTCATCACCCCAGTTAAGAGGCAGGAAACTAAGGCAAAGTATCTTGCGCAGGGACACTGGAACTGAGGTGTAAACGAGGCAATATAGCTGAGAACAGACTTCATTCCCATGTAAGCAGATTTCTCTTAGCTAACTCCTACAGTTAAACTAACAAACTCACAGACCCTCGAATTAAGAATTAAAAATGTGCTTTGTTGTCTCCAATGATAAAAGAAAGAGAAGAGTGAATTGAAAGAAAACAGCTCAAACCAGCACAGAGAGGAGGAAGTTGGTTCAGAATGAGTCACTGTCGATGCTGCCGATCCGAAGGCTACACACCTAGTTTTCCTGTCCGAGGTGCATTAGGAAACCTGTCAAATATTGGTAAGGGTGCCCCAAGCTGCGTACAAATGGTGTGTTTAGATGGATGTTATTAACAGCAAAGGCAAACGCTGCCAACTCAAGCACCTCCAGTGACATCTGAACTCATTGTGCGACTCAATGTGATGCCACATTGCTGGGTGGAAGCTACAAGCCATTTAGAGTCAGACAAGGAAACTGGCCATTGTCAAAAAATGTAAGAAGAAATCCTTAGTTTCTATCTTGCTGGCCTCAAATGGTGTAACTGTGGAATTTTTTTTTCTAATTTGACTTACTTTGGGATTAACTAGCAAGGGTATTAATGTACTGCTCATTTCCTTAACTCATCACTTCCAAGGTAATGTTAGTAATCGTAATTGCCTGCCTTCCCCAGAAGAGATGAACAAACATGGTCAGAACTTGCATGTATTTGGTTGAGTATTCTCTGCAGGTCTATGCAGGCTGGTGCGCAAATGCATGAAAACAAAATCGCAGGGCCCTGCATGTAAACATAGCCATCATGTAATAAACAGACAAGGAAAAAGAGATGGAGAAAGACTAGGTCGTATTTACAATGTTTTATCTTTAAAGAAGAACAAAAAATGTCCACAGAGTTACTGGGTGTCTGCCCCGTGAGTGGGGCATCCATGGCAATGGCTGGTGTGTTTTTAAGGAAGAAGGCTTTCAAACTGCGCGTTTGTATTTGGCAAAGACGGATGATCCTCTCATGGTAGGTGGCAAAAATTGACAAAGAATCTGAGTCACTGAATAATTTTTTGTTTGCCAGTTTTGCACAATTCTTTTAAAGTACATGAGTTTCATCTGTATAGTTAGCTATAAACAAAAAGCTATAGACATTTTAACTTAACAAGAAAAACAGCACAAAACCCTGACTCCAGTTCTCGCAAACACCACTTCCCCCAAACACCACTTCCCTATCTCTCTGCAAGTACAAACCGCTTCACCTGAAGGAAAGTGGAGTTTCCTGATTCTTTGCTCAGACATGGCACCATACACCTGTCCTTATTCAACTCTCAGTTTGCAGAGAAGTCACAGAATATTTTACAAGCACAGGGCAAGTCATTTTGTTGATGAGAATGTTGAACCATTTCTCCTTCTTTACTTCTAAGACCAGGGTGGCTCCATAAACAAGACTGGCTGGGAACACATGTAAATTTCCAGTCAACACCGCCTTTGAAAATTCACAGGGTCTCTTGTCAGCAGTCCAACTAACAGGCTATCAGGTTCCCACTTACCTTTTTAGCATCTAGTAATTAGTCACCAAGACAATCTTTCAGGACTCATGCCACTGTGAGCATCAAGTACAGGTAGGCCTTAGACCTGCTCTTAAAGATCATTGAGAATGCTCCTGTTACATTCTCCAAAACATGTCTGGGATGGTGACGGTTCTATTGGAAAAGAATGTTTTTCTTTTCTCATTCTGCTTTGGAACTCTAACTGATGCTAGTTTTCCTGAAGTCACAACTACTGCCATCATAACAATAATCTGTTACATAATGTAGTAACACCTTGGATATCTGACATATTGACCTTCCAAAAGCTCAAATCACTTTCATAAAAAGAAACTAACTCTATCACTTCCGTCCTTACTGAAATAGAATTAAGCATAGATGAAATTCTCATGAACAGGACAGCAGTGACACTCAAAAATGAAGTCAATTCTCTGAAGCAGCACAATCTGGTTAATGAGACTGAAATGCTCTGCATTAATGTTCTGAGTTGCTTTCTCTTCTTCCAAGATTTTGAAAGACATAAATAAATTAATTTTTAATACACTTCTCTAAAATGAAGAAGAATAATGGTTACAAAAGATAGAAAAAAGTTTACTCTCTTAGCATTGCGTAACCATGCATACTGTTTAAAGGGTCTTTAAAATGTCCATTTCTAGAGTAACCATATAACTTGGAGACTCACCCACCAATAGAAAGTAAGACAGGACTAAGAAACAGTAGAGGTGAAAATACAAGTTTCATGAGTGTTAACTACAGCATCACTAAAGCATGTAATAGCAGTCGAGATTCAGGTACCATACCAGATCCTCAATACATGATTTCTCATGTAATCCTACATCAATCTATAAGGAAGGTATTCGTGTCACCATTTTACAGATGAAGAAAATGAGACTCAGGAGGTTAAGTGACTTTATATAGGGAAATTAGCCAGAAAGTGACAAACTCCAAGTGGGATTACAAAGGAGGTGATCTGCTATACCTCAATTTGCATCTTCAATTTGGGGGAGAATGATGGATCCCAGATAAGTGAACTTATCTGCATATATTAAGTTAAATCACAAGAAATTTCTGATATTCACCTGCTTTTGACCTATGAAAATGAATAATGTATGTGGTTCAAAATCTTATTTTGGGGGGAAAAAAATCTCAAAAGTCAGATGCTGCTTTTGAAAGCACAACCTAGGACTTTAGATGAAAGAGGAATGTTGGATGGAGAAGAGTAATTAAAAAATACAGCAGATCATAATAAGTATAGTGAGAAAGGGTGTGTTCCCACCTGGAGCAGAAACTTCCTTTCCCAAACCCTTCTAGGATTTTGCCCTCCCATTTATCCTTTCTGACCAATTCATCCTTTAGGTAAACACAGAAAGGATTAGAGAACTTTAATTGGTTTTGAGAAAGAAATGGTAATCTGAGATGCCTGTGGAAGAATTATCTTGTGTCTGGAGGGAGAGAAGTAGGGAGAGAAAGAAGAAAGGAATTATCTGCAACTTGACAGACTGTTTCCAGCCAAAGAGGAGAGCATTCAAGAACAGGAAAGATTGCTAAACCATTCACTCAAATTTGGCTGTCAGCTATGAGTGTGCCATTTTGGATTTCTTTTTTCAATCCAACAGTTCCCGCGTAAAGAAAGACGTTTAGAGGCATCCCAAAATCAAGACTAGTGATTTTCATAAGGCTTGCATAAGGCTCATTTGGGGTCTAGAGTAAGGAGTACTTGTTAAGTAACAGGTTGCTGGGCCCCACCCCCAGAGTGTTTGATAGAGTAAGTCTATAGTGGGTCCCAACAAGTTCCCAGGTGATATTAATGTTGTTGATCCAAAGAGCACACTTTAAAAACCACTTACCTAATTTCCAATTCTGCAATTGCATTGCATCTTCCTACCATGCAATGCAAATGACCACGGCTTTGTCTGTACATACAGAAGTCATCCATGACCCAAGAAGAATAAACCAAAGTGATAATACTGCTCAAAAGATTGTGACAATAACTCTAGTTTTTGCGCAAACCAAGTTGTAACACATCTGATTCTGGAATTAATAGCTAATAGTTTTTGAATAGTATGTGTGACAGGCAGCATGTCAGAAATCTCTATCCATATATTATCTTTGAGATCAGTGTACTTCTATTTACCCCTGTTTTATAAATATGGACTCTGAGCTTCATTGGGTTCAGTCCATGGTCACTCACCAAGAGAATGGGGACCTGAATCTAGAACCCATACCTCTCTGACTTAACCCGTGCACTGTATTTTCGGAACTTCAGAAACATAAGATCAGGAAAAGAGGTTCACCTCTAAGGTTCTTTGATAGCTAATAAATATGACTGAATGGGAGAACACAGCACCTTCTTCCCTCTCACTTCTTAGATCTTCTCTGAGTTATGAAAGCATTTTCCTCCAGTTCCATTTTCTCCTTGACCTTACCTGCTAACATGAATATGTTTCTGTGATAAACTGCAGGAGACTGGAAAAGGGGGAGCTCTGCCACTGAAGGTGGTATCTTAGATTAATTTATCTTTTCAGTTGCAACAAACACCTAATTCTTTGTGATAACATCACCTGCTATTTGGAAACTCTGGCCCCGGAAATGTTATGGTTTGGGGCTCCAAAGGATGTTGATTGCAAAGGGTGGGGCTCCTTGAACAGAAAAGCTTTTTTTAACTTTATGACACTCAATTCTTTCATTGTCTATCATCTCTTTGATGTTGGGGGGCAGGAGTGGGATAATGGCGCTACAGATACCAAGCTCTTATCTGAATGGAGAATTGCTTTCATTGTTGCTGCTCTGGCTTTGATATAGCTATTTAACTAGTCTCATAACTTGCTCCTTCATCCTGAAGTTCTTGTTTTGTCATTTAATTCAGAACCTGGCTTCTAAGAGCCTGGAACTACCAATCCTCCTCTTACACATTCTAGAGAACTTTCCTTTGGAAACTGCTGCCCTTTAAAATGAAAATAAGAGAGATTTAGACACAGAAAAGCAAAAAGGAAAAGTCCCAGAGGACAAAGGTAGACAGTACTCTCAAGTGAATGCAGTTGATGGATGGAAGAAAGATTCAAGGGCCACATTTCCTAAAATACAAAGTTATCGGAGACGTCGAACTTCCGTGAACAAAATCTTTGGAAAAATGCAGAAGCATGTGATACTTTCTCTAAGTAAAACAATATTTCTCAAAATGAGCTTTGTAAATTACATGCACTTGCCATGAATTCTATGTACATGTAATCAGTCCCAACCTTAGGGAAGTTCCTTCATTTTTTTCACTGTTCATCGGCAGGTGCTCTGTTGATGTATCACTTGCTGAGTGTGGCACCAGCACCATAACTTTTTCAGAACCAGAGGGAGATTAATGATTGAAACTCAGGGGGGCAAAGGGTCGGTCTGTGTCCTACAGTAGCATCTTTAGACCCAGAATTTTTGAATCCTTCCCTCCTAAAACTTCTACCCTCTTGACTGACTCTTGCTCCATCATATAAGTAAACTCATATTCCCCTCTAACTACCCCGCATCCATCAACTATGACATTTTTTCAGACTGTCTTCTCTCCAGTTTCTGGACTGTTTCATCTTCATTACTTTTTGTTTTTCCTCCGCCACTCTCTTAGTCCATCCCACCAATACCCAGAAAGTTATTTCCCTAAAGCTATCCGTGATCTTTCCCTGACAAACCTGATATTTTAAAAAAGCCATTTTTTACCTTATCATAAGACCTCTCTGCATGCACATCACCCTTAGCCACTGGCTCCTTCACCATCTCTCCTGGTTCACCTCCTACCTCCATTTCTGCTTCCTCTCAGATTCCCCTTGGCAGAATCCTCTTCTCAATTCTGCTCTGGTACAGCTTGTTCTCTGCCCTCTCTGATTTCTCTCTACTCAATTTCCTCATCTATTCCTATTTGTTTTATTACAACCTATGTAATAATGATTTCAAATGGTCTAGAACCCGACATCCAACTTCTTATATCATCTCTTGGCACATCAAGCCCTATGTGTGCAGAATTCTGAACACATCAACTTTTTTCTCTCCCAAGGCAAGTAGTAAATTTCTTATGTTAAAGATTAGTAACATCACCCTCTTAGGTGCTGGTGGTTGAAATCGTTAACTGATATGTCTTCCTAAACCCTATGTACCATTAATTGCCAAGTCTTAATGTCTCCATGTTTAAAATGCCCTTCTAATCTATACCATGTAAACGTGATTTACATGATTTCACTGGAAGTTTGTAACATTTTCATCCCTAGATCTATACCATAGGACCAACTTCTAAGAGACATTGCTTTACTTTTTTTATTAGTATACCATTGGTTTATAATTTTATGTAAGTTTCTGGAGTACAGTTTCACACCTTAGTAAATGCATATAACCATACCACACTCACCACTAAAGTTCTAATACCATTCACCACTCTCAAATGGACCCCCTCTACTCATTTCTCTCACTCCCCTTCCCCTTCCCTTCTAGCAACCACCATTCTGTCATCAGAGTCAAAGAACTTTTGTTGTTTTATCATGTTTGATTCTTTATAGAATCCCACAGATTATTAATATCCAGGTTGGAAATGACCTATGTCACTGTCCCAAAGCCACATTCTCAGATAATAGAGAAAGCTGTAAATAGATGAGTAAACTCATCAGGTACTTATCTTTATCTTTCTTATTTCACTTGGTAGTATTCCATTCCATATTCTTTATCCAAGCATCTATCAATAGGCATTTAAGCTAGGAAAACTGTTTTAGAGTAAAAATATTTACGGGCCTCAATAATGAAACTCATTCAAACAGAGACCAACATGGAGTCATTGTATAGAAAACCCAACCAAAGAACAAATAGAAACCACCTACAAAGAGCTTGCTGAGCTACAGAAATTAATTGTACATGGATTCACTTAAAACTCAAAATTTATTTTCCCAGAGAAGCTAAATTATATATCATAAACCCTTGCCCTAGCTTGCTTATAATGGATATTTAATGTTCCTAAAATTTAACTCCTTTAGAATCAAAGAATCCGTTTGTTACATCCAACACTATGCATGTGGATAACAACATATGATAAATCCAACTGCCGATGAGAAAACATCTGTTTCTCCACAACCCTTGCTGAGGAAGAAACTATGCCTGAGGAGAATGGGGAGGAAACCCCCAAGGCAGGTTAAAGCTGAGTTTGTCTGAACTGTAGCCTACTGGGCTGGAGAAGCTGTTAGCTGTAACCACTCACATCCCAAATGGGCCTCTGTCCTTCAGGAGGTAGTGCATGAAACTAAAAGGAAATTCCACAACATCAGACATGAGGAACGTTCCACAAAATAACTGGCCTGCATTCATCAAAAATATCATGAAAGACAAAGACTCAGAAACTCTTCCAGATTAAAAATAAAGACTCACAATATGTTAACTGAATGAAACATGTGATCCAGGATTTTCTTTTGTCATAAAGAACATTATTGGGACAATTGGGGAAGTACATAAGGTCTGTAACCTAGATGATAGCACTATGTCACTATAAATTCTTGATTTTAATAGAGGCATTATGATTACAGGAGAGAGTTCTTGTTTTTAGGACATATGCACTGAAATATTTAAAGACAAAGAAGCCTCATATTTGCAATTTATTCTCAGTTTTGAGAAAGATTGATTGGGAGGGAGAATTGGTAGAAAAAAAATATTGAATGTGAATGTGAAATGTATATAGTAAATCACTGTACCATTCCGCAACTTTTTGTGAGTTCGAAATTATGTCAAAATAAAAAAATTAAGGAGAGTCTCTTGTGTTATTATAATTCTCGGTTCTGTGGTATCGCTTTCAGTCACATGGTCTTGGGAGCCTGACATACTTTTTGAAGTGCGTTCAGTTGATAGTTAGTCAAGCGATGTTACAAGTCCTCCATGGTGTGAGGCTACCCCTCTGGAAGTGTCTTTTCCTTTTGTTTGCTGAACTGGCTCTTAGTAGAAGCAGGGAACCAACCCACCAACCCACAGTTGTTTGCAAAGGACCCTCAGTTGTCAGTATTCAAAACAGAACTCCCATTTCTGAAGGCATGAGCGACATTCAACATTTTTACCCAAAACTTTGATTGAGACTGTTTAATTTGGCTTTCCCTTAGTTTTCTTCTGCTATGCTTGGACAACTGTGTGGATCTATTTACAGGTTTCCCTATTGTCTGAGAATGTAACTTGAGACAGTGGCAGAGGTCATTTCCAACTCAGACGTTAATAATCTGTGATATGTAGATCCACTTCCAGCCTCTCCTGTTTTCTCCTGCCGGATCATCCGTACCAGAGGACTTGGGCTGATCCTCTTCCTTCCCAGCAGCTCGCCCAAGCCACCTCCCTTGGCTTGTCCTTTCAGCAGCTATCACCGTGAAATGTTTAACACAGCCCTGTTCGGGTTTGTCCATATGCCAAAATCAACATATAATATGCACTTCTGGGTTTTTTAGAGTTGAGCCCCAAAATACATATTTATCTAGACATTGACATTCTCTGGGGGCGTGCTGTTGGTGGCAGAGGGGAATTGGGAATCCCACTTAGAATTTTAGAGCTTCACAGGGACTTGGATGTTATCAATTCCAACGCTCCCCTTTTAGGATAATGAAAATGGGACTGGAAGTGATGAAGAACTAGCCTATCAAAAGCAGCATTAGGGAATCTGCCTCCTGGATCTGTTCTTTTTGACTCTATCAAAGGAATGCATACACTTGGGTGAAAGAGCCCCAGGAGCCTGAGTTATTAGGTGGGTAATGCAAAGGCAGTCTCCCAAATACATACTTTGGGATTAAAGACAGCATTTCCAAATCCTTTTGTAGAGTCTGACATGAAGAAACCTCAAACCCAGGATTCCAGCCAAAAAAAATGATTCTTGAGTCCCTAAGAAATCCTGGATGGAGGTTTAGCTGGGGAACACATGAGCTGACTCCCGTGGTAGAAGAGGAGCTCAACAGAGTGCCAGCGCTGACACTTCAAAGGGAATGCATGTGTGTGAGTCTGAACCACATGCAGGGGGCCATCTGATCCCGTCGACATGATAAGAATATGAGGGAAACTTCTGAAAACGTATCTAGAATGGTAAGCCCCCTATTCATATGTGCGTCACAACTTATAGGAAAGTCTATGAAGAAACTGTGGAGAATAATCCACACTCAGATACTGGAAAAGGGTTATTTCACTCTCTCAGAGGCTTGCACTACACAGGACAAACAAAAGCCATTTACTCATCCATTCATTCACTCACTCTCAATTAGTGATTCACTCATTCACATAACAAATACACAATAAATGATATCTGCATTGTAATAAGTATCAAGATGCATACATTACAGTGAGAGCCCCACCCTCAAAAAATTCAGAGTTCTAATCACCTTGGTATATAAATACCAATGCAAACAATAAGAAAAAAGGAACCCAGTGGAATTATGATGAAAAGATATGAATAGGCAGTTCACAGAAGAAAAAACTACTACTACAAAGGTTAGCTAAGCAAAAAAATGTCAGTAGGCATCAGGGAAATCAAATTAAAAGAGTTAGATACCATTTTAGCCATTATGTCAGCTAAATTAAAATACCAATATTGCCCAGTGTCTAAGACTACAGAGAAAGAAAACTTTTCATATGCTGTTGGTGCTAAGAATATAAATTGAAGTATAAATTCAAGAGCAATTTCACTGTAGTTAGCAAACATTTTGGATGCACATGCCCTTTAACCCTCTATTTCAACTTGTAATAATTCATCTTGATTCCTTCTCTTTCCATGTAGTAATTCTCCCTGCTTCTAGCAACAGGAGTAGGAATAAATCTGGGGAAATCACTCCCCTTCCCCATCTTCAGCCTATGTCACTAGGGCATGTGTCTAGGCCTGGTCAATAAATAACTGGTTCAAGGGTAGACATGAGAGTGAGTGTCACACAATCTGGGGATACTTCCGAAAAGCTTTTGAAAGAAAAATTCTGTTTTCCAATGAACTTGGAGAGAAAACTTTTGAGAATCAAAACCTGGAGCCCCTGGTAGCAATTTTGTCAGTGAAAAAGGTCTCAAGAATGCAGACAGTGGAGACAAGTTCCCTAGGACACCTCTCGATCCCCTGAAAGCTGATCCTAAAGTAAAATTCTCTCCTTCAACTATTAAGTTTGTTTTTTGCTTAAGCTAGTTTGGGTTGGGTTTTCTGTTACTCACAACTAAAACCCCAAGCAGGCACACACTGGTGGTTTAGCAGTTAGGTCTGTCGCCTACAGATAACACAAGCCACCTATGTCCCAAGGACTCGGGTTCATGTCCTGGAACCCCAGGAGTGAACAATCACAATGAACAACAAAATAAAATCAAAAAATTCTTCTTCTTCTTCTCACTCTCTGCCTGCCTGTCTATTCACTTTCATTCCTGCCTGTACCTTTCCTTTAAAAAAAATAACAACAAAACAACACAAGCACAGACACTCATCTCTAAGACGACTAATCCACATGTGCAAAGATATATGTATATATATATATATGTGTCTGTGCCTGTGTGTGTGTGTGTATACACACAGGTAGTCATTGCTGTATTTCTTTATCACACGTGGAAGTGTTAGCACCCTAAGTATTTATTAGAGGAAAAATATTTAAATAATCATACTATATCCAAAGTATATTGTGGAATATAAGGACAGGCACCGTATTATTGAGGGAGGGGGGAAAACAAGGTACAGCATAATATAGATGATGTGATTTCACTCATATGAACGTTTTCTTTTATGTATGTGTTTACTTGCATTTATCATATATACATATAGGTAAATTAAATTACATTTGTACATATAAATATACAGAGATATACAAATGTGCATAGTCATACTTTCAAATGTGGATGTGTAGATTAAAAGATTGGAAGTGTTCACACCCAACAGTGATTACTCCTAGAAAGGGGAGTGGATCCAGATGGGAGAGAGGAGGGAGGGAAAGAGAGAAAGGAAACTAACATTTTATTCTATGTTTTCCTGTATCATTTTAAATGTTTATAAAAAGAAGGAAGAGCGGATGCAAATCACAGCATGAGTATAGGCAAGACAGCACTGAAGGAGAATGCTGACATGTCTTGACATGTTTCTCCAAAAGCCAAATCTACAATAAGGATCCAAGTACAAGTATTTTATTTTAGAGGGGATTTCAGGAAATGCTGGTAGGGAAGTGAAGACAGTACAGAAAGGAGGCAAATAAAAACTGCATCAAGTCCAAATGATTCCTGAAGGTAATTAAAGCTTCAGCCTGCTGGAGAACTCTGTGATACAATAAGTGCCCCAGAGTTATCCCACTGAGGCAGGAGGGAGCTGAGGAATTTACATACACATTGCTGAAAGTTATTGAAGAGAGGGACTATCAGGAGACATTCACTCTCTGGCACATTAAGGCTTCCTCATGCCCGGGCAGAGTGGGCTCTGCTGGTGAGAGAGACCGGTGAACAAAGAGTCAGGTGTGGCAGTTGGAATTTGGGCCAGCATGGGTAAAAATGTCAAGGGGCCATGCATTGGGCACAAGGTTGTCTGCTTTGAGTGTATTCTAAGACTGATAAGGAGATGAGCATAGATGGTAAACAGATGGTGTCGGGAGAGGTGAAAACAGGGTGAAACTGGGAGCTCAGGAGGTGAAGAGATCTTTACCAGCCGTATTAAGATCTTCTTAACAATGAAAAGCTATCAGTAGAATGATAAGATCAGATTCACAGAAATTCATTTTAGAACAACAGATCTTAATTGTGGAGATCTAATTATATTCTTAACATCAATATGCTAAAATAAATATTGTGTGTATATGTCATAAGTGACTTCCACTTACTCTTTCAACAATTATCTGTAGAATACCCACTATGGATATCCATTGGGCCTCTGAAATATGTTTTAGTAGTTTTTTAAACACAGAGCTTGCCAGTGATTTTCCTGAATGAAATAAAGATAGTTCCCTACTCATCATGTGATATGAGTTCTAGAGGTAGGGCCATATGTTCTCCTGAGTGAGCATGTTAAGAAAGGCGCCTCAGTCATAAGTAAGTCACCCCTCTCTGCTCCACCCAGGAAGTACCTTACATATGAGCACCATCTGTCAGCATTACAATTGTTAAGAAATGTTAGCTTATAAAAATGAAATTAGATCACAAACTGGAGACAATTAGAGCAAGTGGGAAGATTTTTTTTTTTTCCTACCATCCAAGAAAGAGATTAATGGTTTTAAAGAGTCTGAATGTTCAAGTATTTAAAAACAGGATAAAAATCTGGGCTGATTTTCCTCTACTTGTTGCTTACCCTTTTGCTCCCATATCAATCAGGCCCTCTATGACCCAGGACCCTGACCCCTATGACCTATAGCCCTAAACTTAGGCTGACCATAAATACCATTTTCAACAGGACAGTACTGGTTTGCTTTTGTTTTTGCTTTTCATATTTCCTGACTATTTCTTCATTTTAATATGAATGTAAATTCTGTCTAGTTTTTAATAAACCAGGGACCTCTTTAACACAGGGTTAAAGGTGCAATTGAGTTTTCCTGGGCCCAGTCTGTTGAGGGGAGCCAAAGCAGCTGCCCCTTTGCCCCACCAGAAAGACACCGCTTGCCAGCACTGACTGCAGTGGGCCACAGTTGCTAGTAGGAAAGAAGAGCTGAGTTGAGCAGGAGGAGGATTCCTCCAATCCAACACAGGCCTGTTTCTTCAAAGGGAGCAGAACACCTCAGTGGTCACAGTACTATGGGGTTATTTCTGACACTATGGGGGTTATCTCTGGCACTGTGGTTTTGGGGCATTTCTGGCACTGGGATGGTTAATATGGCATGTCTTTTAGTCAGGATATTGAGAGTAGGACTTAAAAGGGTGACAAACTTGTTTTATACCTATGGTGCCAAAATTCCTTGCACAGATCCTGGCCATTTGCATGGAGTCCTGCTGGACCACATGTCATTACTATGCGATCTCCAATCGGCGTCACATAGTACTTACATTTTGCTGGCCCAGCTGCTCTGCACCTGCTCAGATTGCTCTGCCTCCTCCCCTCCCCTTGGTTGCCAGTAAATAACTTTGTCCCATTTTTGCCATCCTAATGTTCCATTTTTGTCTCAAGGAAATATGGTCAGCTTACCTAAACTCTTTTGTCCTCTGGAATTTGGCTGGACTTTGTCAGAGGGAAGCACTGACAGGAGATGAGAGGATGGGAGAAGGAAGAGTGATGGAGCAATTGTTCTCCTCCTACTTCACCAGCAGTGACTGCACTTGAACTCTTTCAGCACCCATCAGGTGGTCCTTCCCCAGTTCCAAGAAGATAGAAATGTATTTTTTGGAATTCTACTGCCACCCTTGCCCCTTTTTACCTGGGTTGTTAGTAACATCCCTCAGTTGGCCCTGGGTTTTTTTGCCATTTTTTTTACGAGTTTTTTTAATCTCTAGTCTGAAAATGGGCTCTTTGCATATAACTCTCATCCATTCAGCCCTTTCACATTTCCTCTGGTAACTGTAACTGCTACAGAGAATAGAAGATTATTTCCAAGGTTACTTGGCTAGACTTTGTGATCAACTGGATGTGTTGAGGACAAGGGAAAAAATAAAGACTCCCAGGCTTTGACTGGGACAGTGAGGCAGATGGGTTGATGGTGTTAAGGATGCAGCCAGGGAGCAGATCAAGACCCAACAGAGGAAAGAGTGAGTGAGTCACTCGTGGGTGAGTCACTCGTGGGTTAGTAGCACTTTGCATGTGTTGACTTGAGTCTCCTGGTGCCAAGGGAATAGAGGTATTTGAGCTGAGGGATGAAATTGAGGTTGGAGGTGGATTTGGAAGAACTGAAAGTCATTAAGAAACATCTCAGGCAAAATTTTCCACTTATACCTCCATCCATCTTTTTCTGCTTCAGCTACCGTGATCACCCCCTTAGGGCCCAATATTCCTCAGATCTCTACCTGAGGTTACCCTCCCAGGTACTATCTCATAATTTCCAAGTTTCTCCCTTCACCATCACCAAAGATTGTCTATTTTTCAATCCTTCTGAGACCTGAGTTCTGTTTTCCAAAGTGACAATAAACTTCTCTGACAAATGGTCTACTCCTCATGTAAAAATGAACTCATGTTATTGTTCCAAGAGAGGATTTGTACATTTTCAAAGGATGAGGGCTGAGCACCAACTAAACAATGGTTGAAGTCCTTGTTTCTCAAAACAGGATCCTTCTCCTTCCAAGGAGATAAGACAGTATTCCAGGGAACACTCAGAGTTGCAGGATAAACATGGTCCATGTTCCTGGAACACTGGTTTTACTCAAAGATTTGAGGGTGGATGATATCTTTATATTAAATAAAACATGCACACATTATGGAAAAGATGCAAAATTCCTGACAATGTTTAAGATAAAACATGGTTCAAAACATTCTCCACCAAAAAGTTCACATTGAATATGAACTGCCGGTAGGGTTGCTTAGTGGGAAAGTTGGTCTCAGTTAGTGCTTCTCCAAGGACCATGCCAAAGGCAGGAATTTCTGGACATTGAAGGACAAATATTTTAGAGTCAGAAAGACTTATGATACTCCCATAAATTATGTCTCTTTGGCCCACCCAGACACCGTATACTACATGCCTATGCCTTAAGTGACAGTTCCTTTTTTAGCTGCCTTCCCTAACTTTGGAACATAGCACATGAAATACCTTTCGAATGATGTAAATCTCTCCACTACAAGATGTCTTTAGGGTTTTCTGTCATACACTGTTTTCCATGTCACACATTTGCTTTCTTCCTGCAGAGGACATAGTCTGATTCCAGAATAATCTTCCAGGGGAGAGGGAAAAAATGCATACACCAACTTCTTGAAACATTTGGCACCTGCCACAATCACCAATAAATCTAAAGTGGACAGCTTGACATTTCCTCAAACAAGACCCCACCTCTGAGAGAACATTTGTCCTAACGTGAGAAACAATAAAAGCCCAGCTTACAGAATACAAAACATTTTCCCTTGTCTAACTGGAGCAGCAAAAATAAAATAATTGCTTGCTTAGCAGCTATTTGAACCAATCTACAGTAATGAATATTACAATCCTGTTCAAATGGCATCCATAAAAATCTTTAAATTGGAAGAATTTATATGCCGTCCAAACCAGTTTTGTTTTTAATTCTGTTCAAAGAAAACTACATACCGCTCTTCTTAAGCATTGTATATGCGTACATGAAGTCTGTGGAACTCATTGCAACCTTTTTCACTTTGTAAAAACACAGTTGTCAATTCCGGCCTTAGAAACAATTCAACGTATAAACAATTTAATGGAAGTTTCCTGTCTCCTCCTTTCCCCTTTTATATGGAGCCGTTCTCCTCCGTTGTTTCTAAAGAAGATCTTAGCTTCCCCACCAAGTCCCCACTCACACAGAACCTCCTCCTGCTCTACTCAAGGAATGCCAAATTACCCCAAAAGGAAGTGGACAGGATATGTCAGAGCTTCCATGAGTATTTCAATGCACTGAGCTGAGGCACTTCAAGAAGTTTGGAAATTTGGGCCTCAGTGGTTCTCTGACACTTTCCTTACAGTTCAACCCCTTGGGTTTTTTTGATGGCCCAGGAAGATAACCAGACCTTGGAACATCATTCTCAAAGAAAGACATAGCCAAAGTTCCAAGGAACTTTTAGAACAGAACATTTTCACATCATAAGACTTCTGTGATCTATATAATGTGTTTTAAGGTTACGCCTGGTTTCCATGGGTCCACAAGTTTTCATGGGCGATCCCTAACAATGTCACCATAAATTAATCTAAGATCTTTGGGAAAGACTGGGCTGATCATCCACTTGCTTAAAGCACTACAAAATAGGAGCAAAACATTTGTTCTTTGAATTAAATTTTTGTTATGTTATAAAGTATCGGGAAAACGCTGGGGAAAATGAACTTCATTTATTTTATGGCTTGATATTGTTATTTGAATCCTGTATGGGAAAACCAAGCTTAAACTCTGTAATAACCTTGAATAGACCTCAATACTAGAGAAAGGGGAAAATAATAAACATTTGTATAAATACCAGCTTTGCTTTCCACTCCCTGGCTAATATCTAGTTGTCCATTTTCTCATGAATTAGGTTTGTCCAAGGATTCTTCCAGTTCAACATTTCATTATATCAAGAATTTCTATTATATCTCCAGGCATGGTTCTACAATGGGACCTTGCTACCCTGGAGGAATCCATGCCAAAATTTCTCATTGTGTAGCTATAAACACAATTTTGCCTCCTGGATCCAGAAATTCACATCCACAGAAACAAATAAAGCTGCAAAGAGCATATCTGAGACACTATCTTCAACCAGGACCTCAGTAAGCAAAACCTGCAAACCTTCTCTGATATCACTCATGTCCAATGTTAGCATTCACATATTCCAAGGTGGACAAGTGAATTCCACATACCAAAGACCAAACTGCAAAATTCTCCTGATTCTTTATAATACAATAAGTCTTAATGTTGACATTATTCAATTTTTTTCTCTCAGCAAACAAATAGCAAGAATACTTACATTTGGAAATGAAAATATCAGTATCAGTCAATTGCTATAGCCAAAAAAAATTAATGAATTTTGCTATCTATTCTTTATCTCTCTCTCACACACCACACACAACACACACCACACACACAACACACACACCACACACACACCACACACACAACACACACAACACACATACCACACACACACACACACACACACACACGCCTCTGTCTGACAAAGTTTTCCTTGAACAGTCAAAGCATATGGAGTATAAAGCCAAGTCTTGCTTGGCAGGGAGGTGTTAACTCTAATCCTACTAACCAATGTGCTAAGTCAAAACAGTTTTGTAGAAGCTTTGGAATCAGAAAAAAACAGGGTTGAGCTAATGGTAAACTATGGGCCAAATCTGACCTACCACCTGTTTGTATATACCTTCGAATTAAAAATTATCCTTACATTTTTAAATAGTTGAAAATATTCAAAGATGTAAAATATCTTGAGGGACATGAATACTAGATGAAATTTAACTTTCAGGGTACACAAATAAAGTTTCATTGGAATACTGACTTACCTCCTTGCTTGTATATTATCTATGATTACTTTTATTATACTATAGAAGGGTTCAGCCATTAGAACAAAAATTCTGTTTCAGTACAATGCTGAAATATTTTCTCGCTGATCCTTTATAGAAAAAGTAGCTAGTCCATGAGCTACATCATACTTTAATTCTGCCAGTTAATAGCTCTGTGGCATTAAGCAAGTTTCTTGACCTCTGTGACCCTGATTTCCTCTTCCTAAATGAAGAGGAATGCTATCTAACTTGTAGGTGTCTATAATGAGGCCTGGAACCATATACATTGGCTCTTCTGTGATGTCTCCTTCCCGTGCCTTTCTCTGTGTTACTGTCAAAGGTACCAGGCCAACCAGCATTGGCAAAGATCTCATTTGCAAAGAGAGCAGACCATATCATATGCTGGTTGCAAGGACCAGAGCTGGACTTCTAGGCCTATTTGAGTAAAAGTTATTTTTGGCCAGTACCTGGACTTTTTATTATTTTCTTTTCTGTCGAGGTGAAAGTGGATATTAATAAATTTGCATCTACCGCTTTTTCTATTATACTTCTGGGAAACACGACCAAGAGGAAAGTCATGTTTTTGCTGTTAAACTGACAACCATATAAAACAAGTCAATAAGCATTAAAATTTGGTGGGTCTAGACATCCCGGTCCATGAAAATTGGAATTATTTCTTCAATATGTAATCACTACGAAGCATAAAAGCCCCCACAGTGAGAGCTCAAGGTCACAAGGTCCTGTGAGATATTCTTGGTGCTCTCCGGACACCCCTGGCCACTTATTTGAAAATGATTCCCCACTAAGTCAGCTCAACAAGAAAAAATGGAACTCCAAAAAAATGGACTCCACCTTGGAAGGAAACCGCAATGGTTTGAGAAATTCAAGTACAAATTGATAGTTTCCTACCTAATTGGGAGGTGGTAAGCTCTTTGGAATGAACTTTGGAAGTGAGCAGGCCAGGCTTCAAGTATCAGTGTGTCTCCTTTGGTTCCGTGGCATTGCCCACCTTAGCCACATCCACCTTAGCTGGACTATGGGGCAAATCATGTTTATTCCACAGGGTTGAAATGGGACTAAATAGATGACAGTGAAGATTATAAACTTCACAGCAAAGCCTGCCATTGAAAAACTGCCCAGCAGAGATCCATTTTTCTCCCTCTCCTCTATTCCAAGTTGAATCAGGGGTTCAGGGTTGCCACTACCCCGAGGGCCTGGCAGTGCCGGGAACTAGAGCACTGGGAAAGGTCGCCATTACTATTTACAACTGTGATATTTCCAGCTTCAGTTTGTAGATGATGATACTGGCTATACATCTTGAAATTGTGATGTGAAACTGCTCTATTGTGTCTGAAATGACATCTAAATCGAAGGACTGGACTTGGCTGGCTCAGCAGGCTAGCTTTATTACACAAGTATTGTTAATTGCGTCTCGGGCTGTGAAGGTGGTAGAAGTAATAAACTTCATCTCGCTGACTTTAAAAAGGTTATACTAAAATATAATATAGTGAGAAGACACTTCAGCATAAGTCTCAATGAATATTCATAACACAACCCAAGAAATCCCAAGTCATTTTTCTTCTGGTCACTATTCTTCCAAGGGTAAACACTATCCTAACAGCATGGATTCATGGTGTCTGATTTATACTTTACGTAACTGAAGTCATACTGTGCTCGGTCTTTTGTGTCTGGTTTATTTTCTTCAATTCTTATGTTTAAAATTTTTCCTGTATGGATGCATATAATTTAAGATTCTGTCATTCATTCCAATACTCTAACACACTCATGTTGCTCATCCATACTATTGTTAATGGGTGTTTGGGTAATTCCAATTTGGAAGTAGTAGAGCATTTAGTTACATGTCATTTGGTGGCTATTTTTATCCATTATTGCTGAAAACATAAATACAAGTGGGCTTGCTATGCATGAGAGTAGCGTATATTCAAACATATTACCAAGCATTTTCCCAAGCCAGTATATCAACTTATACTCCCACCAGCAGTGTCTATGAGTTCCAGTTGTTCCACATCCTTGCCAACAGTTGAAATCTGCCATCATTTTCACTTTCCTCATTTGTGTACTACCTCTTCTCATATTCACTATGTCCCATATACACAAACTATCCAACTAAAAGAAAGAAAGATACTAAGTACATGCAAGGAGAGCATCACATTGACAAAGCAGCATAAAGACTCCATGAATACATGAGGACCATGGGCACGTAATTAACCAGTGGGTAGAATTGTCATCAGATACGTGAGAAACTTACTTTACTCCTCAATGACTCAGTGCCCTTCCCCATGGTACATTTAAATTAAACTCCTGTAATAAGATCCTGATCCTGTATTTCCATCATCCCACATTTTGATTTGAGAATTGCATTTTCTTCCCACCATTACCCGAGTCTCCCAGGATAGCTTTAATGAAATTTGGGGTATTGGCAAAGAACAAGTAGGAGAAATAGGAAAAGATGGGGCATCAGATCCAGTGACCAAACACAAAAATCTGTGCTTCAATGTAGGAAGGAGTGGGGATGGAGAAGCATGGGTTGTACCCATCTATTGGGGACCAGTTGATGTATGCAAATAGTAATACCTGGCATTTCTACAGCCTTTTTCAGTTTTGGAGAAGCTATAGAATGCAAACAAGTCTTCTGAAAACAACAAGCTGAAGAAGAGCTGCTACTTACTGACTTGGCACGAGAACATTTTTGCAGTAGTCAGTTAGGGGCCACCTTTCTCTCCTGGTCCCTGTGTTCTGTGTCATGCCATTTGATCTAGGGGCAGAGTTGAAACAGACTTCCTTCCCGCCCTCCCTGGCATTCCTGTGTAATTTAGACCCCCATCCTCTTCATAGCATCTCAAGGCAGTCAGCATTTTACCACTGAATGTCCTTGAACACATGGTCTATACTCAGAGTTTGTAATAGTGGCCAAGACTCACTGAATGTCCATTGTCCACCAGGCACTGCTAATCACGTGGCATTTTTTTAAATTTAGATTTAACTCAATCCCCACCAAGTTCATAGTCAAAGAGTACATAATTTACAAGGTCTTGCATGACTCCTGAGTGGTTGCCTCAAATGTCCAGTGCTCCTCCCATCTGAACCCTCTCATCTGAAGGCAGTCTTTCTCATTCCCTCTCCCAACCATTTCCATGCCTGCTAAAGCTCAAGATTCCACAAGTCTGATTTCTTCCCTGTCTCAGATGTGGTGATTGTGCAGGTTTAATGAGCTTATTATGATACATTTATCCCTTAAGGGAAATATGTTATAAAGGAAAATGACCCTATGTAGACCACATAACAAGCTTCTAAGAGGTCAAGGAACATGAATTGTACTTTAGTACGTCTAAGTTCATAAATATTTCTGTAAGTTTCCTTGAAGGTAATTCTTAGACTCTGAAGTAAATACTAACTCAGAAGGTAAGGATAAGATGGGTACTAAATTATTCTCCAAATCCCAACATAACAGAAGAAATGAGTCCTCTTTCATTTTTCACTTGGAGCTAAGTTAAATTATTTTACCCAATAATGTGTTAGTCCCAAAATGAGAACAGTTTAAAAAAAAAAAAAAAAACAGACATTTTTAAAGGTCTAGATAATTCATGGCTGATAGTGGCAATGGGGGTATATGCTACCCATTAGGACATCACAAGGGGATAGCTGTTATGATTAACATCAGGAGAAACAGAGTTACCACCCTATCCAGCCCTATACCATGAAGGGAGAAAGAATTCCATCTCTTGGGATAACAACACCAGCAAGGGTCTGGCTTCTCTCTACTTCATCTGAATCATCTCTCACCAGTTCATGTGTCTGTCATATCAATATTCTTTTAGATATTTCTTAATTTATGTTCTTTATATTTTTATTCATTTAAAACTAATTTTACTGCATCAAATATTATATAGGTTTACGTATGCACTTAAGTAATTGAACATCTAATACATTAAGTTTATTGAAGTCTAGTTTTTCCTACACCAACACTATTTTAGCTCTTCATACATTCATATTCACCTGCATTCAGGCTTTTACCTATGCTCCCTTTCAGCAAGGAAGGGATCCCTACTCCTTGTTACCTCATAAACTTCCATTCACTCCCTGGGTCTCAGTTTAGATTTCTTCAAGAAACCTTTGTCAAGTCCCCAAATATGAGTAAGATGCCATTCCTCCTAATGGCCTCCCTTGAATTAATTCCACACACATTTTTCACACTGACCATAATTGGCCTACTCATGTGTCTCTATCTATGAATATAGTGTTCACCAAGTGCCCAAGTGTAGCATGAGTTCTGGCTCACGTGAACACTAAAATATCTTTTCATTTTGAGACAATGGAAGTAACTTATTCATTCGACTAAGATCATTTCTTCTAATCAAATAATAGTAGATACCCAAGTTGATGTTAAGCATCTAAGATAAGCTTACCATTCTTTTGATAAAGGAGGCAGAGAAATTGGATGGAAAGAAGGCCTACTCTGTAAAACCAAATAAATTCATTCCATTTAACTAACAAATAAATACAGGATTAAGAGTCAGAAGGCTACAAAACCCCCTTTTCTTGGCATGTGCAGAATGCATGACCAGCTCCAAAATGTCCTCTATTTTCCCAGACTGCTTTTGTAGCTTAATTATCAGGGAAAAAAAAAAAAAAAGGAAATCCAGGGTCCCAAGTCTCCCTCCCATGGAAACCTTCTTTACTAGCTGCACTTTATATGGCTACAGAAGGCCCCAGGAGGAACTCATAGAAAAGAGCCAGGGCTAAAAACATGCATCCTTGCTGCCCCAGAACACACACCCAGGGCTCATAAGGCTCCAGTTAGGGTATTTTCCTCGTGTTCCTCTTTGAGTGGCTGTGTCATTAATAAACTTGTATTTGGGTACTTGCATAAAGTCCTCCCTTTGTGGTTCGCTCCCTGTCTTAAACCTTGCATGTGACCACATGTAAATGTGTATTTTTATGGTCCTATAACCTCAGGACTTTAAAATCTCTGTTACTTAAAGGCATAAAGTGAGCTGAAGTGGAAAACTGGGGTGGTTTCTGATCACTTAAAGGCAGATTATGCGCTGGTTCTAAGAGACTACTCAGTTTCATTTCTTGCAGTGACATAGCAAAGATAAGGTCCTGGCACCTAATTAGCTCTTCAGAACCTTAAACACGAAAGTCAAAAGTCCTTTAGTAATTTTCAGCCTCTATTTAAACATCTTATTTGGAAATACATCTGCTTACTTACTGGATGGCTTCCATCTTAAGAGTTACTTCTCTGTTATCTAATATCACTCCATCTTCAGAACTCATTTTCCTTCCCAAGATTGCATGAAACTTTTTGGATGGTCCTAAAGAAAGGAGGGATATTGACAAGGAAATAAAATAGGAGAGAATCTTGTTCAAAAGCCAGGAAATATGCTCTCTTCATATTCTGCAGAAATCCTCCCAACTCACATTTATTTTAACCCATTTCTCATTCCTCATTCTTGTAATTGAGTATTTGTGGACCTGACAAAAACGAAAAGGTAGGCAAAATACAAAAATAAACAACAATGACCAAAAAAAGAACCCATCACAAATCTATTCTATAGTTGGATTCTGGTTTTCTTCAAAATAAGCATCAATTCTTAGACATTAACCACAGGGAATTACAAATCCAAAGAATATTTGCAAGTGTGAGTCTGATGAAAAAGACTGCATCTACCACTCCACTTTAATGCCATTCAATTAAAACTTTCTGTGCTCAAACACTTGAGATATTTTGTATAGTACAGCTTTAATTTCCACATGCATAAGTAGTTCATTTTTATGCCAAATTGGTCAATGGCTTTCTTTTCCAAATCCTCCTCAAATTCTTTCTCTTTTCCTATTTGTTTTCTGCTGCTACTGTTGCTTTTGTTTTAGAAAAAAAAAATCTGTTTGTTTCTAAAACATTGTCATAAGAACAGGAAGAGATTTTGAAACTTAGCATGAAATCATACTTAATATAAAGTCATACAACTCCAATGACTAGGAAAATATCTGCCCAGCAGGTTTGTTCAAAAATTAAGAGACTAAACACTTGTCACTGGACAACTATGCCCTGGCCCATGCTCCCCACACAACAACCCCCTGGCACTCTTCACTTCCAGGTCACTAGATGTTGTGTTCAAGGAACTATTCAGTGATTTGAGGTATCCCAAGACATGAATATGAGAAGTTACATTTCTAGCAACTCCATATCTCTAATATGAGTTTATTTGTAATAAAAACTTCCACCCAAATTTTTCTTTTGTTTTATTTTGGTTTTGTCTATTTGCTTATTCTTTGATCTGTACTTATGCCAGCAGATCATTTCTGATCCAAGTGAACAATATTAACAAATAGTCCTGATAATTTCATTTGTTAGATTTGACTCAAACTTGACAGTCATGATCTTTTGGATTTAAGTCAATCTTAAAAAAAAGCTTAAGTAGATCATCTAGAAATTGTGTTTTCCCTCAGCATTGTTTTCACAACTCATTAAATAAATATACTTTCAAATCTTCATCCAGAGTTCTGATTACAATGATGATCAGAGTCAGTCAAAAAATAAATTGGCACTCACTATTATGATTAGATTTTACAAGATTGGGTTTTTACTGAATCATGTCCTCAAATAGACATCAGGGAAGCATTATGGCAGCAAAAGCTGGTGAGAGAGATGATAGAGGAATTACATTTCCAGATCTACAAATGGGAAGATTTACAAACAGGGATGGTTTCTGATGAAGTGAAGGTGAAACTAAATAATCTCTTTCGATCTTCTCTGGGCTTATAAAATTATTTTGTTTGGATCTTGGGAAAAGAAGAAATGATCCCTTCTCTCTCAACATTTCTGTTGTGTATATCTATACTTTTAAAGACATTTGACCTACAAAAAAAATCAGTTTTATGGGAAATTGGCTATCATTCACAGTTGGAAGAATTGCCTGATAATGGGGTCTTTTATTTATGAACTCCATACATCCCAAGAATAAGTAGGCAAGACTCTTATTTGATGGAGCATTGGATTTGCACTACAGAAATATTCTAAATGGATAGCCAAATATTCATAAAAGAAATTTCCTGATCACAACCACCACCCCCACCCCACCCCCACCTTTCTTCTTGAAGTTCCAGTTCAGTTCACTGTGATGGATGTTAGAGTACAGCATGAATCTAATGTTCTTGACACTTGTGTAACGAAAGATTTCTTTCAAATATTGTCTTTGACCTTGCAGGCATAAATGATCATTCTATGCCACACTCATGGGATATGATCAAATTATACTTGTGCACAAAAGACTCCATGTTGTACCTTTTTCTGTGTTTTTAAATACTTGAAATGCAGTAAGAAGCTTTAGGAATTACCACACCCATCTTTCAAGTACATTTATATTATGTGCACATTCGTAACTGTCACATTCTCAGGGCATTTATAACTTTGGGCAAGTAGAGAGAGAAAAGAATTCAGTAGTGAGGTAAAGAATGGGTAGCTATGAAAACCAATCTAAATCTCAAGAAAAGGAAATTATTCAGCTAAATTTTAATTTACTTTGAAACTTCTCTAGAATAAGCTTGCTTTTTTTCCCATACAAACTAATCATTGCTTCAGACAAGATCAGGATTAAAACTGAACAGTGAAAATATGATGAGAAACAAAATTTTTACATAGTCTCAAAGTATCTGCCCAATAACATTTATTAAATAAAAGGAGAAAAAGTTTCGCTGTATAGTGTAGCAATGTAATCAACCCCACATTAACTGAGTTCACAATATCAGTAATGAGACATCACCATGTGATCTGATGCAGCACACAGAGAAGGGTGTAATACATGCCACTTGTATCTTATTCCTACTAACCAAATTCCCTGGTGAAGATTAACCACAGGAATTTCTTATCATTTTTTATTACTCTTCTCAAAAATGTCGTTTTAAGGAAATGTCCCAGAGTGTTTTTACCAAGGACATCTCTCCTGCGGACTCCTATATGGTGAGAATACACTGGAAACAACTCTTTGGAAACTAACTTTTTCTCAGCTGCCCACCAAATTGCCTCACATCCCCAGCTGAAAATGGAAGAGATTAGACAAACAAGGGTTCTTAAGCCTTGCATTACAGAACACTTTAGCATTCGGATTAAAGCCTATGACCTCTTCTCAGAATATTTTTGAATGGATAAAAGATGATATATATAATTACAAAAAATCCTAATAGTACAAAATACAGTACTCAAAATAATTTAAATAATAATTATCTGCTTATTTTCTTTAGTAACACACTAAATAAGAATATCTAGAAGAAGATCTAATAATGACCACAATTTCAAAGAATTGATGGGCATAAATAATATCTTGAGACAATCTGCAACAACTATAATGTGATATGAAGACATCTTCAATTTCTTCTGTGTTCAAAATCAGGGTACAGCTGATATCCCTGTGGTTTGCTGTCCAGACCTGAAATGGAAATAAATAGCAACTTTCGATTAGGGGTTAGTGAAAACAAAAATGTAATTATTTTCCCATCCAAGTTTGTAGATCCTCTGGATTCTTTCCAAGGATCCCTGGGTTACAAAGCTCTAGACCAGATGACCTCCAAGTTCTCTTCTAGCTCTGTGAGCCTGTCACTTCTGCAATCTTCTCCAGCCAGTCACCTTGAAGGGACCCTAGTCAATCATGTAGATGTGTTTGGGCCTTTCTCTGGGGACTCAAGTTTAACGAGATATCAAAATATTTCATTTGCAAGTCTTGGCTGCTGTACAGCACTTAGCAAAGCAGAGCCAGTTTTCCAAGTCGAGATTGGTCAACATCAGGTTCATTTGTCTAGCATTTCACAAAATATTTTCCCACATTTGTCCAACTGCAGTTTGAAGGCTGTAAGTGACAATATAAATGTGCCCTAAGGTGGAAAGTCCAACCCCATTTCCCTGAGTGATCTCCAGGGTTGGCCATTACCATACAGATGCCTGGAGTCAAGGGATCTCCATGGATCTGCTAATTATTCCCTAGACTTTTTCACCGGCAATAAAAATCCCATTTGCTGCAGCTTGTTTGCAGAACAGTCTCCATTTCCACCAGTGGTGGCATTAATTAGCAAAAACTTGTGAAAATAGTCAGGGTTTACAGGTTTTAAGGGGAGAGAAAGAAAGAACCCTGAGTCACTTCTAAATATTCTTATAAATTCCCCCATAGCTAACAGGGGCTAAAAGCCCACTTGTCTTAGATGCTGTGATTTTTCGTATCTGTAGTCCTTAGTGAGAATTAATCAAGGTCTCCCGTTCCCATGAGAGTAGTGACTTTGGTGAACCCTGAATGTAGAAAGATGGTGAATTTCTCAGATCATCAATCACCATTTCCTGATGGCCTAGTGACATCTCATACTGAGGCTGGAAAGACTCTGGATGCTCCATTCTGGAAAGGAAGACCTCTGACCAGTAGGGTGTTCTAGAAACAAACCATCTCTTCAGGGTTCCAGGAGATAATCCAGATGATGATGTTAAGGCTCGATAGTGATGAGAGGTTCCTCTGCCCTCCAGCCTAGACAGATGCACAGTATCTAACCTCAGCGATATCTCATACACCCATACAAAGATGGAGGCTGATGGAGGAAAAAGAAAAAGCCTGGAAATGATCCAATTGATCGTTTTATCAAGTCTTTGTTTAGTTTTTGCTTGTTTTTGTTTTCAGGTTAAGTAGACCTACTTTCTATTTAACAGCTAATCTGCAAAGACAATGTGATGTGCTTACTCTTAAAAACCCAGGACTTGATCACTTTCTGAGCAAGTTTGACTATAACTCTACTTCTGTAGAGTTAAACAAATGGATAAAGGGTAATAAATCTTCCCTCTTCATTTTCAATGAGTTTCAGAATGTTTCCCTCCCTAATTCCTACCCTGAGCCAACAATCACTGCTGACTTTAGCTAAGAATTCTATTTTTTAATTTTTATAGCTGCAATGTGAGTTTCCCATGCAGTTTTTATTAACTCTGTTTCATTGCAAGACTTGCAAGCAAAAATGGCCCTTATTTTTATTTGGAGAAATCTATTTCAGTGACAATCTAGCCTCAGGGTAGCTATATGTCAATCTCTTTGCTTTTTTTTTTTTTCCTGTTGAAACAAGCATGGGAAAGTTGCAAGACAAATGCCACACAGAACAGGGCTGAAGAAAGCAGCATACCAATCCTCATATTGTCCAACTGAAAACCAGAAAACCAAAGGAAAATGCATTAAGGAATGGTCCAATAAAGTGAAAGAAAACTCTTTATCTACCAGCTTATATTCCCAGCAGATGGAAGGGCTTAAGTTCTCACCACTTATCAAATTTTCCCAGAGATGACATTATCTGGGATTATGATGGGAAGCTATAGTATATTTACAATAAGAAGCATGTCTTATTTAAAAGGTAATGGGAACTCAGCACCTGATATGTCTGAACTGCCCCTCCCACTCTCAACCCATAGATTCCTCAACTCTTCCTTCAGGGTCACCTCACATATAGATACCTGGATACCTATAGCAGGGATTGTTGGAGATCAGACTCCCAGACTTCACACTGCAGAATGGCAGTATGGTAGTTGGGACAGCCTATCAGTGTGTACATCCTGAGGCCAGGTCTCCAGACACACATGAACTTTTCACCTGAAGCCCCAGCTACTTGACTGAAAACAGGATTTGAAACTTTATTCACTAAAGCTAAATTCTGAAAATAAATGGGAAAATATTGTAGTGGGGGGCGAACATGAATGTCTTTGAATGAGCTTGACATTTTCCCAGATCTTCATATCTTGATATTATTACACTTAATCTACTCATCGATACTGCAAAGTAAATTCATTTTCATCATTTTATTTATGAAGAAGAGGCTAACAGGAGAAATAATATTTTAAGTTATAATGTGCTGTCTTTAGTTGGCACTATGAGAGAAAGGAAATCTTAACCTTTTTTACAAGAGAAAGGCAGTTGGAAGTAACCTGAGACACTGTCCAGTCTTCTCATTCTTCAACTAGGAGTAATCGAAGAGGGACAAATCTCCTCTGCAATCTGTTTTTGCAAATAAAGTTTTATTAGAACATGGCCCCACTGACCCATTTTCATGCTGTCTCTAGTTTAGCATTAACAAGGTAGAGTTGAATAGCTACAATTAAGATCATATAACTCAGAAAACCTGAAGATTGTACTACTTGACCCTTTACAGAATATGTTTACCAACCCCTACTGGAGATCAATTTGAGAAGAATTGCTATCTTAATAATACAGAGTTTTCAAATTCAAGGATATGATGTATTTCTCCACTTACTTTGTTCTTCTCTCCCTACAATGTTTTTTGCTTTTTAGTATACAAGTCTTGCACATATTTTGTTAGAAATAAGTTTAAGTGTGCTATGTTTTTTGATGCTATAGTAAATGGTATTTTTAGTTTTATTTTTCCATCACTTGCTGTTGGGCATATAAATGACGTTAGTTCTAGGATTTCTTAGGATTGTCTACATATATAAAAATGTCATTTGTGAATAAAGAGCAGTTTTTGCCCTGTCAATCTTTACAACTGTTTTTTTTCTTTTTCTTGTTATCTAGGTGTGACCTCAATATCAATGGAAATGGTAAGTGTAGACATCTTGTCTTATTCATGACTTTCAGGGGAAAGACTCAATAGTCAAAATTAAATATATTGTCAACTGCTGTTTTCTCCTTCAATTCCAAAGTCCTTCATCCTTTCATTTTTGTCCCTTTTGACAGGATGATATTTTTTCCTTTATTTTTTTAAATTGAGGTAACAATGATTTATAACACTAAGTTTCAGGAATGCAGGCTCCCTTCAAATGTTCTTCAAATATCATACCATACATACCACCAAAGTTCCAATAAGCCTTCACCACTGAACCCCCTCTACCCTTTGCTCTCTACCCCATACCCCCGGCCCCTCTGGTAACTTCAGTTCTGTTATCAGAGTCTAAGGGTTGATTCTGTTTTATCTGTGTGTTTGCCTTCTTTCTTTATATTCCACATATGAGTGAGATCATTAAAAAAGGTGGGTTGTTGCTTTTTTTGTTTTGGGTTTGTTTTTTTTAGAAGAATGAGTGAGTAAAAACCCTAAGTAATATGAGATATGACTGATTACTAATGAGTCTTGCCCATATTCAGAGTGGTTAGTGGACATGATTGATAGGGAAAGAGTGAGACGGGGTCAGAAAGAAAGCAATCCAAAGATTCCCTTCTAGCACCATTGATATTGTAAAAGAAAATCTTGTGTAAGAATATAAAATGATACAGCTGCTTTGGAAAACTGATTTTTGATCATTTTAGGACATTAAACATATACCTGCCTTCTGACCTAGCAACTCCTCTACATAATCTACACAATAGAAATAAGTGCATATGCCAATAAACGATTCATAGATGAGCTATTAGGCAAGATTTATTTATAACGCCAAAAATTAGAAACGACCTAAATGTCTGTCAGCAAGAATGAATTTTAAAAGGTCATACAATGGAATACTACTCAGCAATAAAAGGAACAGCCCCTTGGTCTGTGCAGCACTGAGCGAACCTCAAGATCACTACACTAAGCGAAAAAAAGACCAACTCCAAAGAGTTATATATGGTTAGGTTTTATTTATATGAATTTCTAGAACAGAAAAAAGTATTCTATGGTGATAAGACTCAGAACAGTTATTACCAGATGTGGAGAGAGGGGCAGCAATTGATAAGAAAGCAGTAGAAAAGGAAATTCTAGGGAGATAAATATGTTTTCAATCTTGCTTGTGGTGGTTGATCCATGGGAGTACACACTTGTCCAAACTCAGACTCTATACTTAAGATCTGTGATTGTCATTGAGTGCAAAGTAATCTTCTAGAAAAAAAAAATGTAACGAAAGCAAATCTCCAAGAAAAGACAAAGCACTGAAACTCCAAGGATACAATTTTGGTCACTCTGACCCCTGCAACAAAGAAGATCTGCTGGGAGCTGAAAGACAGCTTCGAGTGGGGGTTGGGGCCCGCAGTCTACCAACAGACTTCCCACCATCTGTAACACATAGTCAAAGCAAGAATAGTGTGTGTGCCACACAAATGAAGCTCCAAGACAAGTTTCCTGTAAGCTTTTCCAACTGAAGTGCTGATTCCTAGCCCTGCCTATCACAAATACAGGGGCCACCAGTGTGAATCCAAAATCACTTTGGCACCCAGACACCCAGAATATCCCTCTCCCCATTTATTTGTAAACCCTTGTGCATTCTCTCAGCATCCTAGGTTCATGCACAATGCCCCAGGCACCGCTCTAAGTCATCAGGCTAACTGACTAAAGGAGCAAATACAGTCCAAGCAACAGGTTCTCTGCTGGGCTGGAGATGGAGCAAACACTGAGGAAACAGCAGGTGCCTACATCTCCCCATTCTGCTTCCCCTCTGGTTCTCCTTCAGTGCCACTGTATCTTGAGGGGCACCTTGGAAATAGGGTCACGGATATGTCTTCCTGACTTTTCCAGAATTTGGGAGCAAACTGTAGGAATCTCTTCAGGAGATAAGAGATCAGAGAGCAGACTTTTCCTTCTGGGGGTCTACATCCTACCCCAGACTCAAGGTACCCTAGAATTTCAGAGGCCTCTTAAACACCAACATTCGATACTTAAGAAAATCAAAACTCAAGACAAAATGGGTTTCACAGGCTCCCCAATCTATTACACCCTGCACCCATGTTGAGACCTTTTGCCTAGCTGCACCTGCCCCCAGGAGTTACCTGCAGCCATTGTATCAAGCAGGTGCTCAATAAATGTTTTCATGAAATATGCCTGGAATAAGGAGAAAGTGCTGCTTTTCAGGGCAATGAGAAATTCAAACTGTGCTGTGATAAATTCACTCATCTATACAGATTAAAATTTGTTGAATCTTGGGTTACACAGGGCAACTGAACTGAAATAAACTGTTTTAATTTTTGTCTCGATAAAGGCTGTGTAACACGGAGTGGGAAAGTAGAGGCTCGGGGCTAACTCATCCAAACTAGAACATGTTACTTAAAACCAATCCTTATCTGTGTATCATAACCGCCTACAATGTAAAGTGAGAAACTAAGACAATCTAGCATGATGCCTGGCACATAGTAAGGTCTCAACAAAAGAAGTTGTCTTTAGTAACAAGAGAGCTTCCCCTTTCCCAATTGTCCCTGAGCCCCATCATCCCTGCTCATCACCACCTGCCTTGTTCCAAACCTGTCCCCAGGTCAGAGCTTCAGAAGCAACTCAAGCAAGATCGATGTCCTAAGCCAAAGTGACGAAGTCACAGTCTGATCCAGCTTTGACTTAGGCCATTTGGGAACTGGAGAAGAATGATACTTGAAGTATCAAGAGCAAGCAAACAAAAGAGGAACTGGCAGTCTGAGCTCCAAAATCCAAACTGAGACCAAGTAAAACAGCCTCAAACTGGGGCACTAGAAACATTATGTAACCATACGTCTCCCTTATTTATTCCATTGGCAAACATTTCCTGCTTGGTTTTGTATAAACAAGGGTGCAGAATTTCCTAGCAGTCGTATCTTTTGTGGGACCAGCTATCATTACCCTCTGTGGTTCGAAAGATTGACCTCCTTCTTTGAGCAGTTTGCTATCCCACCTCACACTAGGCACTTAGGTTCTATTTGGAGGTGGAAGGGGTGGTGGTTAAATGCTTCAGGGTTAAGGACTTGTCCCAAGAAGCATCTGCAACATGAAAGAAATCCTTCTGCCCAAAACTTGGAGCTCAAGTAGTCCCTCAGCTTTTCTGAGAGGTAGAAAGAATGCAAAAACACACACAGGCTCACCCAGGTGGGATTTCACCATATGTGTGTGAAAGAACTTGAAATTGTTCCAAGAGCTATCTAAGAACTTTACAGACACTAAATCATTCTAAGCACACATGATTATGCATGAGACAATACTACTTCATTCCCATTTTACAGATGAGTAAACTGTAGCATGGGGGATTAAGATGACAAGGTCAGTAAATGGTAAATTCCATATTCAAATCCAGGCAGGTGAACTCTAGATTCTGTGACTTTATCCACGACACCACACTATCAAAATACAGTTCCTGGGAAAAATGAAGTAGAACAGATTCCAACTGTGGCTTCCAAGCTATCCCAGCCCCCAATCTCAGCCAGCATGCTCCTTGCAAATAGCAACGAACATTATGAGAGCTAGGGATTCAGAACTAAACAGAACATGGGTCCCATTCTCCAGATCAATATACTCAACATTAGCCACATTTAATTAATTCATGCATGTATTTAATTAATTAAATAAAATGCAAAATGTATTCCCTCTGCTGTCCTAGACACATTGGACATACGATTTAGCCATCTGGGGCCAGTGGCTAGTATTGGGCAGTGTATGTAGTGAACATTTTCATCATTGCAGAAAGTTCTATTGGAAAGCAATGTCCTAGATCTCTGCTACACAAATAGGGTTCCCTGGACCAGTGGCATCTATATCACCTAGGAGTCTGTGAGACATGCAGAGTCCCAGGCCAGCTTCAAATTTACTAGATTAGAATCTTCATTTTAACAAGATTTCCAGGAGATTCCTGTGTATCTTAAAATTTAAGAAGCACTTAATCCTACAAACTTTTTTCTACCTTTATTTTACCAATAATTCTCTAAACCTTTTTGCTATATACACACACCCCTCATTACTCCTAATTCTGCTAAAGTGTTCATTGAAAAGTAAGATGGTTACAATTAAATAAAATGATTCCATAAAATGGAGCATGTGGAATAATGCTGTGACTCACAGAACCAAAGTGGGCCAAATTAAAGGAACAAAATAGAGAATGTTGGAATGACAGGCAGCGGGATTCTTTCTGATATTCCCTCAACAACTAAGTAGAAGACTCTGGACAGAAAAATTTATAGGGGTGGAGCTGTTGTGGACAGAACCTGAGCCTGATGATCAGAACCCTGCAGGAGTCCACCTGTATCTCTTCTAAGTATCTGGGAAGTCTTGGGCGAATTATTGAAACCCTCTGGAGTCTAGGTTCCTCATCTGTAGAATGAGGAAGAACTTCTAGAACTGAAAGTCTGTATTCCTAGGGAGGAGGTAGGTAAATGAATCAAAAGGAGAATGTTCTGGTCCTTTGGGATAAGGTGTCAGTCTGAATAACAATGAGGGAAGGATTATTTCACTCATGTATGAAGGAATCTCACTAGGAAAGATTGCTCCTTTATAAGCAGAATTCAATATGGAATAGAGTCATCATGGAGCCTGTGGCCATTGGGATCAACTGAAGTTTATTTAGTGTCTCTCAGTGCTAAAATAATTACATTAATGTCCTCTACCCTTTCTATACCCATACCCATTACCAGGTGATTTTGAAGCACCCTCCTGTATCAGGCGGGTCTCCCCTCCACCCCTTTTAGTTTTACTATGTAACTTAGTAGTGCCCTTCTCCTCTAACTGCAAATGGCCACATGACTTGTTTTAGTCAATAGAGAGGTGGAAATGACAGTATATTAATTCCAAGTCTAGGCCGTAAGATGCTATAAGTATCTCTACTTGTTCTCTTGTACCTCTACAACCAACATGACATGACTAGGCTGCTGGAGGATAAAAGACGCATGGAGTAAAGATAAGTATTTGCAGTTGACCCAGTTAAGTTCATCCTACATTAGCCAACATCCGGCTGAGACCCAGACTTTTGAGTGAGTCCATTCAAGATCAGCAAAACCCACAACTAACCCTGGATGCAAAAGCCATGAATGCTTAACTTTGTATACCACTGAAATTCTGTGTTGTCATGCTGAATAACTGTAGTGATAGATAATAGACACATTCCCTTATTATGTCTTCCTAAATACAGATTTATGAATAATATCATCATAGCGGTGAGCTCTTTTCATTAATTTCTAATTTAATGCTCACAACTATCCTATGAAGTAGCCTCTTAAAAATTAGAAAACTGAGGTTCCTGAAGGTAATATATAATCATATAGCTTATAAGTATTTGAACCAGGTTCTCCAACTCCAACTCTGACCCACATTTTTAAACCTCCCTTTTATAAAAAATACTGTATGGTAGCCTGGAAAACCACTGACCTGAGAGCCTGGCTTCTATCTCATTCTTGTCACTGAAGAGTTGGGTGAGTTTGAACAAGTTATAGATTTCCAGGTCTCAATTTCCTCAGCTGTAATAGGAGGATGATTAACACATTGATACGTATTTTCGTCTATTCTAACAGTTCATCATTCTATAAAATTATGATACCAGTTTTCTAAATGTTGGACGACTGCCTGGAATGATTGAGGCAAAGGTCTCAAGGTATCATTCCTAATAAACTTTGGACACAAATCCAATTCTAATGGACACTGACATTCTGCTGGGGACATTAAAGTTGTCCTCCATATCCTGCCTATAGTTAGATGACCTGAGTTTGGAAACTTAAGAGCGTTCAGGAACCAGAAGGAGCCAGACTATACTCAAGGACTCAAAGTCAAAGGAGCCTGATGTGTCTTGCTGCCGTCAAAGCTCTCCCTTAGAGCTTATGGCAAACAAAAGGACGGAGGGGATACTGACCACTTGAGGGCAGTGGCAAGGGTGGGGGTTGTAGGGGGCAGAAAAGCTAAGAAGGATGAGATAGCAAAAATGTACATAAGTATACATATCTATGATCAATGGCAATCAATAGCAATAATAATAATGAACATTTATTAAGTATATACAATGAGCTAAGTTCTTGTGGTTGACATGAAGTTATACCAGATCTCCCTTCAGGAAGGGCTTGCTATCCTGATACAGGTTGTGAGGTCTACACACAGCCTCCATCTGCCAGCAACTTCAGGGTCTACCCCAGCTGCAGAGTTCCCAAGCCCAAGCCTCATCCCTTGTTGAGAGAGCCCATATCAAATGATCAATCCAGGCAGAAATTTAAAGGATTGGTCATCTTGAGCCAACTCAGGAAACTTCTGGAAGTCTGTGATAGCTCAAAAGTTCATGCGTGGTAGGCTGAGGTTTTATCAAACATTACTACAAGCTGACTTATTTTTTCCCAATCTTACTGTCTAGACCTTGCTTTTATGGGTGTTAAACCTTTACATAGATCTTGATCCCAAACTGTGTCTCACCATCTGTTTCTACCAAACCAAAACAACTCACTGTGTCAATGCTTATAGCAAATACTGAGATCAAATTCATTCAACTGATTAAATTCCCATTTTATTTTTAAAATTAATAAATGAAATAAAATACAAAGGAAGAATGGAAGGAAGAGAGGGAGGAGGGATGATGGAGACAGAGAGGGACAGAAGAAAGGAAATTAATAGAAGTTATGCACTTCCTGAGATTCACAACTCTCAATCACAGGCTCCAAGAAAATGAAATTTGTGACTCTTTGGAGACAATTATGAAGTATCAGTTTGTGGTCAATTGAGCACCAGCCTAGATGTTGAAAAGAAAGACAGATACTTTTCCCTTCTACTCTCATGTTGCAAACGGTCTTTCAGGTTCCACAGTGGAGTGGAAGAAGTAGGGCAACAAAGAGACTCAGAGCAAGTTGGAACATGAATCTCAGTAAGTTCTGAGTTCCCAAAAGTTCCTATGTTCTTTGCTGTATTTCAATGCATGCTACAATCATTTTTGTTTTGTTTTCAAAGGTACAGGCAAGAACGAAGGGGAGTAGGCAGGTAGGCAGGAAAAGAGAGAAAAGAGAAGTATTTTATTTAGTTGTTCGTCTTGGATATATCTCTGGGCCTTGGGTCTTGAACCAGGGTCCTTAGGATGTATGTTAACTAAACCTCTAGGCCACCAGGGCGCACTAGCACCATCTTACAGTTATAAGAAATGCATATTGATTTTTTACTATGAGACAAACAGATATGCTAAGAGCTGTATGTGTGCTGTATCTATTACCCCTCACAAGAACCCTAAGATAATGATGCAGCTATTATTGTTTTAACAACTATTTGCCATACCTCACTCTTTCCATAGGAAAACCATAGCTACCCACCACCTCCATGTTGAATATGGTCACATGATTTGTTTGACCAATTAAATGTCATGCATGCAAATATGCAAGCAAAGTCTCTGACTGAGATTGTTAAATGATTTGTCTCATTTTGTTGGACTCTGTACAGCCCCCTCAAAGAATCTCTTCAACCTAATACCTGTGGAGTGATCTGAACCCAAGTTTCAGAATAGAGCAGAGCTTCCATAGCTGATCTATAGATACTTGAAGGAGAAAAAAAAATTTATGATTAGAATCCACTGAGATGATTTGTTAATGGAGCTATGTGTCACATGAATTATTATTAGTAAAAGTTGACTAATGTGGATAGGGTCTGTACGTTTTGTCATTTTCAGATGAGTAAATTCAGGTACAGGAATGTTAAGTAACTTCATCAAGTTTACACAACTAAATCAGTAGAGAAGCTGAAATTTTAATCAAGCAATAAAGCTCTAAACTCATTGTCCTTAACCCCTGCAGTACTCAGCATTATATTCAGTGTTTCAGAAAAATATGGTGATTTAATTCTATGTGACATGTAAGGAGATCTTTGAATTCCACCTCAAACCAAAATTTAGTTATTTTATTTCCTACATTTTTTTAAGCATTCCGAGATGGTAATGTCTGTGAATGGGCTAACATTTAACATATTATTACATGCTATGACTATTTCAGCCAAAGAAATAAAGCTAAAATAACCAATAATTCATTCAGAAAATATGTGCATTTCTATTTTCAAAGGATAATGGATTATCATTGGAAAACACCTGATCTTTTTACCAGTGGAAAACTCAGGGCAACTCTAACTCCAAGAGTGATGAAGAACATGTTAAAAAAGGCATCTCATTAAGACTTTGTGCTTTATGAGATGTAAGTCTTGAAGAAAAAGCTAAATGAGGAAATGGAATGTGCATTTAATTCCACTTCCAAATTAAATATGATTCCAAATCAGTTTTCACAAATAATGATCACAAAACCATTCCTCTTTGTTATCTCATATGTGTGATCAAGTTTTCCTATACAATATGGAAATATATACGATTAAGTCAAATAATTTATCTGAAACTCCCCTTATTTATTTATTTATTTATTTATTTATTTATTTATTTATTTAACATACACTGAGTTTAAGCTACAAGAAATTCTTGAAACCTCCTGGGGAATTTCAAGACCCCAATAGAACTTTCATGCACAGCCTTCCTCGGGCCAACACCATCCATCATTCTTGGCTGATGTGGCTGCTTTCCCAGCCCTGAGAGAAGATAAACTTGTGACCCACACTGGGAAGTTAGGACTGACTCACGCTGAGAAGCTGAACAGTAGAAAGGGCATCTGGTGCTTTAATTTATTCCTTCAGACTTCGCACTGCCCTGACTAGAAGCTTATTGCCACAGTCCTCCAGGCTCTTTCAACTCAAACCATTTATACACCTCGCTAGAAATGCATAACTATAAAAGTTCCAAACCATTAGTTTAGATTCTTTCCAGACCCCTTCAGAAGGTCTGCCCTAAAGACAGTGACATGCTGTAAATGAGCTCAAAGGGAAAATGCCACAAAATACTTACTGGAAAGATGACCTAGGATGGAAGAGGCATAACAAAGAAAGGCATGTTCAGAGTCTGCCTCTAATTGTCTGAACTGCATTTTACCTCTCTTAGCCTATGAGGGCCATGAACAACATGGCAAGACTAATTTTGTTTCCTCACCTCCATGGTAGATGAACAAATTATTGGTGTAGCTGTCCATAGGATCCCCCCACAATGACTTCCAAAAGGCAGCTAAAAGGCAAGAATACAGGATATAGGTACAAAGTCAAATGAAATGCCTGCCAGTTTTGTAAATTCAATGAGAGGTCAGCTATAAAACCAGCACTGCCCTGAGCACGCTGGGAAATGAACTGTAATGATGAAGCTATCCTTTCCTTCAAGAAAGCCACAAAGTCAGTAGTCATTCAACAAATAACAGCTAACATAAGCTTAAGGTATGTTTCGGTCCCTGAGAAAGAACACAAGAGCAAATCAATAAACTACCCTGGCTTCAAGGACTTCACAGACCACTAGAGAAGAAAAAAAAACTTGACATTAAATAATTCTAATGCAAAACAGAAAGTGATGCATGCCTAAGAGAGACACCAGTAAATGGACAATGAGTTGAGAAAGAAAGAGAAAATTTGTTAAAATAAGAGGAATGGATTGAGGAGGGAAATCTCCACTGAGGACGTTTTCAAAATGGGTCTTAAAGGACAGGATTTTGACATTTGTGAGTGAAGGAAAGGCACACAAAGTAGAGGAGATTTCTACTCAAGTGGACAAAGAACTCAAAGTGGGGAAACAAATGAGTATATGGAAATGAATTCCTTTTGGTCCGACTCAGGGGGACACAGTTGGCACCACTGGGAAATAAGATGGGAAAAGTAAAACTGGGAGAAAATTTCAGAGGGCCATGACTTTGAGGCTTGGGAAGCTGGAGCTTATTCCAAATCTCTTCCACTGAGCCCCGTGAGGTGATGTGAAGACAGAATGGGCAATAATCCAGGATAGTCTCCTGGTGTGAGCAGAACAGCCTTTTATCTAGTTAAGATACCGGCATTTCTGGACAAGAATTCAGTCAGGGGAACTATGTATAAAACCACTGCTGTCAGCAAATAGAAGCTGTGCAAGGGTTTTAAGAGGGTCTGGTGAGTCAGAACATCAGAGGCCAAAAGATGAGTCTAGTAGCAGTGTGCAAGGCGGATTAGAGGGAGGAGGGTGTCAACTTGAGAGGATAAATTAAGAGGTTGTTGCAACATTCCCAGGTAGAAGTACAAGAGGACTGAACTCAAGCAGGGTGGTGTGTTACAGGGGTACAAAGAGGTCAACTTTCCGGGCCTTGGGAGCAAGTGAAATATATGCAAAACATAAGGGTGTCGAGATGCGGGGTGAGGTAATGCCACTAGAAAGAGAGGACTCAGAATGCCAGACAAACCTGAAAATTGAGAAGCCAAATTCCATTTGGGAAATATTAAATTTGAGATTCTGGCAAAATCTCTAAAGGACAAGTGGCTTGTTGGGAATGTCTTGCAGGGAGTTGGAAAAAGAAATCCTACTGGCTAAAAACACACATAAGAAATAAGCACATTAAATAATTAATCATGTACAACAGGCTACTATTTTTCAATAAAGTGCAAAAGCTCATTACATGCCAGACTCTATTTGACTGTTTGCTTTACAGGTTTACCTTCCTGTGCCCCAAACATGTCAGCTACACAGGATTTGTTCCTGGACTCTGTTCTTCTTACTGCTTAGTCCTCTATTTAGAGGTCTCATTTACTACCAACTTTAAATATTCATACTATCAACTTCAAACATCCATAGTTCACATCCTTATCTGCAGTTCCATAACTTTAACTGCCTGCTAGGGATGGCCACCTGACCACTGGGGCATCCCAACAAAGCTGGGCAAAAATAAGTTCATCTTCTCTCTTTAGCTGGTGCTTCCTCCAAATGCCCATATTTATAAGGAAAAGGGACATGCAACTGTGGTGCCTCAGGTCTCCCCACACGCATGAGACCATTGTCTGAGAATAGCATTTCACCAACATGTTTTTCCCCTGCTCAAGAGTCTCTGGAAGTTCCTCCGGGTGGATAGAATACAAGCCTAGGTTTTTAGCTCAGGGTTCAACACCATGTGTGGGTTCATCCCAAACTACCTCACAACTGAGGTTTTCACTGCCTGTCTGCCCAAACCTATTCTGGGGAACCATCCTGTACCTGACCTTCAGGCCAGTCCTAGATTCCTTCCCATCTCCTCAAGCGCATTAGCATTCCTTCCTCCTGCCGTTGACCAGCCCATCTCTTCCTTCTTTTGAACTCTACTCACTCTCCAAGCCTTCGCCAAAGCCCCATCTCATCCTCAACTCCTTCCTTGACCATCCTAGGCCATTCTAGCATTTCCTCTATACTCACTAAGCAAACCAAATGGAGTTAATTCTCTGTTTCCTGATGTGTGATGAGGGGTTATAACAGTACCTATATCTTAGGATTGCTCTGAAAATTAAATAAATGCTCAATAAATAATCATTTCATCACCATTATTATTATATTAGATAATGAGCTAGACATTTAGGGAATTTTGCAGGAATAAGGTTCAGTTCCTGACCTCAAGAAGCTCAAAAACCCAATGGAAAGAAAAGGGTTTGGGTAGGTAATAGGACAATTTTCACACTCTTATCTAATTAGTGTTTCTAGGATATAGAACATGCCTCTTCTACATGATTACAAGCTTTGGACAAAGTAAGCTTAAGCTTTTCTTTGCACACTCTTTAGAAAGTATATCTTATTTCTCTATTTTTTGTGCTTATTTTACTTCTACCAGAGATTGTGTACTAAATAATTGTATTTTGTAGATAAACATTCTAATTCTAAAAATCAGAGATTTTTACTCATCTGACTGTACTTCAAAATAATAGTATGTATTACTAATAGCCCAATATTTAACAACTTCCACTGAACTGAAAGGTTCTCATTCATACATGCCTACATATCACTCACAGGCATACATCCACACCCTCACCCACAACTCTCCAATGCAAAAGTACTTAAATATTTGAAAAAACCACTGACCCTAGAGCCAAGATGAAGAAAAAGGAAAGAAATTCCAGTCTCAACTCCACTTCTAGAAGAAGAATGGAGTACATTAATTATCCTGGCCAAATCTCAGTCTATACCTCTATAAACATAGGATAATAGATTGTGGCTCCCAGACCTGGTTGATCACAAGACTCCCATCTAATTCCTCCTCCCCCATCTATAGGGAAATGCAAATCAGAATAACAATGAGATACCACCTCACACCCGAGAGATTGGCTATTATTCAAAAGATTGGAAAGAACAGATGTTGGTGAGGATGCAGAGAAAATGTAATTATTTTACACTGTTGGTAGGAGTGTAAATTGGTGCAAGCTTTACAGATGACAGTATGCAGGTGCTCTCAAAAAATTGAGAAGAGAAATCCCATATAATCGCAACATCCTACTTCTGTGTGTTTACTCCTCAAAACACAAAAACACTAATTTGCAGAGATCTATGCATTTCCATGTTTACTATAGCATTATTTATAATAGCCAATAATTGCAAACAATTTAAGTACCCATCATCAGATGAATGGATAAAGAAGATGTGGTATATACACACAATGGAATACACTACAGTCCTTAAAAAGATGAAACTCTGCCATTTGTAACAATGTGGTTGGAACTAGAGGGGATTATGCTAAGTGAAATAAATCAGGAGAAAAACAAATAGCAAATCATCTCACTTAGATGTGGAATATAAAGAATCAAAGCAAATAAACTGACAGAACAAAAACAAACCCTTTACATTGACAACAGAACTGAGGTTACCAGTGGGAAAAGGGGTTGGGGAGGGAGCAAGTGGGTGCATTCCTATGGACAGTGGTGGAGAACTTTTGGTAATTCGGTGGTGAATGTTGTGTGTTGTCATGTATTTGGTGAGTAGCGAATTGGCACATATGGACTTAGATTATTTCGTAAATCAAAGCTACTTCAATAACATTTTTTTAAAAAGACTCCCATCTAACAAGATTTGTTAAAATTTAAATTTCTGGATTCCAGTCTGAACCTGCTGAATCAGAACTTCTAGGGGGGAGGAGCCTGGGAATCTGATCGTAATAAAAGCACTCCAGATGATTATAAAAATCATTCAGATTGAAGAACCCCTTTTCCAACTATGATTCTACTGAAATTAAAAGTATCCAGGGAGCCTTCAAGAGTCTGGAGTCCAGGTTCAGAGGCAGAAGGAACATTCCAGGTCTAAGAAAGATGCTATAATAATGGAGTCTCCTCCTTCCCTATTTTATTCTCAGAAACACGCTTTCCTTGCACTTCCCAACTGCGGTTTCTAATCAACATAAATGTTTCAACCATTTATGATTCTTTCACAAGATGGTTAAGAGCAAAAAAACCACTTTGATTATTTTGATAACTCTAAGGACTTCAAGCCAGCTTTGAACATGTGACACAAAATCCCCTTCATCAGATAATATTGTTGCAGTTGCTGAATTTGATTTGAATCAGATGCATATCTTCAATTGTTTCACTTACTCAACTGTGTTATTTTAAATCTTATTGCATCCTCCCTGTTTACATAAAGATACACTTAAGGAATTATACTGAGCTTTACTGGCTTTGATGGAGCCTCTTCTATAAAATGGCACTTTGCTAGGGCTTTCACTCAAACAGCTTAAGAGAAAACTTCTTCCCTTTCTCCCAGGGGAGTGTCAGGCTCTGCTTCACAAACTCTGGAGAATGTATTTTTCTTGAAGAGAAAAACTATCTGTGAGAGCTTCATAGGCAGAAAAGTTTCCAACTTCTGAGCTAATGCCCAGGAAATGTGTGTGTGCATTAAGAATGATCATGTGCTCCCTCATTTCATGCCTGGGTACTTACATACAAACGATAAAGTCACCCAGCTTCTCTAGGAAATTAACTCTTAGGAAAGAATCATGTTGTGCATCTTTGTAGCACAAGAATTCTGATCCCAAGGAGTCCCATTTTCTTATTAAGGAAATTCCCATGTTCTGGTGAGTTGAAGGAAGATATTCATGCTTTTTGTATCTCAGCTTCCCCATCTGAAAAATTTTAAGTGTCATCCTTAAGAGTTTACTATGAGGTTTCAGTTCATATATAAATTTCAATTCATATATAAAAGGCTGAAAATAAAATCTTGCCACATGGTTAATATTCCATGAAGGCTGGCTATTGTTTCTCCTTGTATGGCTTTAGCATTTCAGGAAAAATAGGTTAAAAAGTGTCTCTAAGATCCAGCTGTCCAACCAACTCAGCAGTGGTCAGCTATCTTCTTGAATCCTTTGGCTTTACCTGTTCAATCAGGTCAACAGCTGTCCTGGCCAGTAAATGCTTCCATTTTCCTCCTAGAAGGGAGAATTGAAAGAATTTTCCAGTCTTAGATAGCTGACACTCTTAATTCAAGGATACAATTTTGTTTTATCTCTTTTCTGTAGAGTAAGGGATGCCAAACAAGTCCCAAATGTTCCTTTTCGATTTGCCATTGTAAAGTCATCCTTAATAACTTTTGCACACAAAGTCAAAATGCCATTGGTTCATCTTGTCCATTACTGTTGGAGGTGAAAGATGCATAGTTCAACCTCAGTTGACCCCAGTGACTGGCATTCAGCATAACTCCAACAAATACCTGAGTAATTAAAATCTTTTCTCCCAACCCGGGACTCTGAAGACACTCAGACTGTAAAAACTTGGTTCTCTGAAAAATTACCCATCTATACAAGAAAGTCCAAGATTGTCCCTCAAAAAGGAAAGGTAGATGGCAAGGAAGAAAGAGAGGTTTGGGTGGGGATATTAAGTCATAAAAGACCAGGGATTACTCTATCTTTTAAAGGGGGAGTATGAGGATGAGCTGGTGAGCATCTAAATAGAATCCTATCTGTTCTATGCTTATACTCAAGTTTTTACTTGATGTAGATACAAAAGCATAGACGCTTAAGCCCTTCCAGGAAAATAATAGAAGAACGCCCCAAGACTCTGAGCTATTTGACCAGAGAAACTGATGAGTCAAATGGTCTGACACAGCTAAACAGTCAAGATTTCCCCTGCACCAGCATGTCTTGATCAACACCAGCTCCTTAGCCTTATGCCATCACATGCTCATTTCCTATCAAAAAAGAAGGCTGTGTGTTCAGCAAAGGCAATGGAAAACCAAAACGTGCAGAAAGTCAGCTTGCTGGCACAGCTTCCAAAAGGAAAATAACAGAAACTAAGATGACAAAACCTAAAAATATATTGATTTAAAATTTGGGTTTTCGAAAATAGGATGATTTTGATAATCATGTTTGATTTCAATGGATGATCTTGATTTACTTCAGAGCCATGCACAATTGAGCTAAGTTTGTAACTTACTTTCCTACACAATGTGTAAAGTACATGGCAAAGAGTTCACTCTTCATGAAATTTTTATCACATTCTGTTCATGGGGACATTAAAAACTCAACCTATTCTCAAAGTCAACATGATGGCCAAAATTCTGATATTCAAAAGAAATGAAATAAACCTTAATCATTTAGTTCATATCTAAGAGTGGGGTTAGTAATGATCACTAATACACAGGGAAAATAATATGAACTATTTAAAAGAAAATTCATAATAACAACATTCTCTTGTTTCTACATACTCGTAACTGATATACTTCAGGAAGTAAAGAAGTCACACCCATCCTAGTTTTAACTGAAAGGACCCAGGACATTCTGGGAGTAGTCTCTCCTTATCAGTGTTACTTTGAGGAACCCAATAGTTTCTGGGTATTACTAGTCATTGGGGAAACAACGAATTGCTAATTCTCTTCCTTAAGAGAGTGGTTTGATTAATGCAAAAAGCTCAGATATGATGCATTCCATTATCCTAAGGACATAAAAAGGGAATAGCTTTTAAAATGTCAAAATATCCAAATAAGAAATTATTATTATTATTAATGAAGTTGGTACAGGTAGCGGGAAAGTGATACATGAATACTTTATTTATGCAGAATTTGTTTATAGAACATACACTTACTTTAGAGTCTACTCTACGTTCTAGACAGAAACACAGCTTAATATGCTTGACTCCTTTTTCTGCTCTCTAAGTAAATGTTTTCTGCAGCCATCTCTGTCTCAGGCTGTGCCACCAAGGAAAATCTGCTTGCTCTGGGCTAGTGAAGGAAGCACAGTTGGCTCCTGGACAAAGAAGTTCACAGTGGAAACACAAGCAGAAACAGCGTAAAATTTTGCATGTAAAAGAATGAGTCACAGATATCTAAAGGATATATTACTTAGAGAAGACAGAAAGTAAACTGATTATACATTAGGGAAAGAGCAGAGAAGAGGAATCGTTAAAGAGCTGAGATTGGCCCCTCAGGGTGGTTGAGTAATATATGGAGTGTTATTAGATCAAAGTTCTCTATCTCCAAGGAGAAAACAACTCAAAATTGGCTTTAAGTCAGTCCAGAAAGATGTCAGCTTAGCTTTTTGGATGAATTCTTGGTGTATAAATTGATACGTATCATATTAGATTACAAAGAGAAGTCTTATAATCTCTCTCCCAGGAGATGCACGGGACAGGAAGTGACCAGTAACATGCATGACCATTTCAAGTGGCTGATTCACCCAGAGCCAGAGAGACAATAGTAGAAGACATCCCAGTGTCCTTGTAGACTCAGGATTTTCTAATAATTCAACCAACATGAGCACGTAGCAATGACTGCTCAGACCCAGGTTCAGCAATTTTGTCAAATTCTAAATATTTTTTCCTCCCTGCAAATGAGGTTAACAGCAAGAGTGGGTTTTGCAAGGACATTTTACAACCAATCGGCACTTCAAAATACCTGCTTTTTCTTTAATCTGGTAAATGGCTGGTCACAGTTTAGGAGCAAGCCAGAATGAGGTGCCATTGAAAAGAATTGGTGAAAAAAATCGCCACATGCAGGGCCACTGGAGTCTGCCAGCATTCCGGGAAGAGAGTTAGCGAACCCAACTCTCACAAGGCAGTTTCACTGGCTTCTTTAGCCAAAGTCAATCTGCCACATTGAGGAAATGGAGGGTCAGCCTTAATGTCTTTGGTCCCAAGGGAAAGTTGTCCAGTTGCCAGAACATGAAGGCAAAGGAGATGGAAAGTTATCTCATTTTCTGTCACTGCTGTGAACAGTGACGAAGGAAAAATGGATCCTCTGCTGAGGCCTGCAATAACTTTTTTTTCCTTCTCTCACAGGAAAATGACAATCTGGGCAAGAAAACTTTTTGGAGGGCAGATCCAGCTCAAGAACTCATGACAGTTGACCCAACTTAGCCTACCTACATTGAAATGAGCCCTCCCATTTCCTCTCCAAGTGGGCACTTCCCAAAGAGACACCAGCAGCTCTTTTCAGAAAGACATCTCGGGAATCTGCTGAGATTGTACTTCCAAATTGCTTTTGACTCCACAGCGGTTGTGTCTCAAAACCCCTCACCCATTTTGTACTCTAAGTCATGAAATATTTTTAAGACAGTTAAGGCCCATATTATTCTGCCAAATAAGTGATGCACCTGGAACTCCCTGCAAGAAAGTTCCAAGCTGTGTCTAGGTGTGCCACTTATCTATTCTTTTTTTCTGCTAAAAATATTGTTGCTATTCATTTACTAAATGAAAGAGTACAGAGTTTTATCATGCTGAACATGAATGGAGAGCACCTATAAAAGAATTCCTATCAATTTAAAAAAAAACAACCACCATCCTATCCATTGAAAGAAAAATGGAAACTTTCTTAACTAAGGAACTAACTAAGACACTAAGGTGTCCTCTCGCAGAGTGGATGATAGATCACAAAGTTGAAATTCTGCACAGCATTTGGAAAACTAGAAGCCTTCCTCATAGGACCTCATTCATTCTTTTAAGGCAAATAGCTTTGAAAGTTTGTTGACTCCAAAACTGGCTCCATCCTATGCTGTGTTCTTGATCTATGCTGCCCTGAAACGATTACTGTTATAATCAAAGACACATTGATCATTTAGAGCCTGCTATGCCATTTCTATGTAAGAAACATCATTCCAAAGCTATAACAATATTAGGACAGAACAAAATGGTCTTGAAAGTGAAGCAATCCTGCACAAAAAATTATGTTTATTTAAATTAAAAAAGAGAAAGGAAAAAGAAGGAACACATATTTTGGTTTGAAAGTTCACAAAGTTGGAAACAAGGCAAGTCAATAAAATTCCTCCCAAACCACCATTCTCTACCCCCGGACAGCATTTTATGAGATAATGAAAAGCTCTAACATTGAGTGATGTGATTAAGTAATAAAAGACTGAGTTTCCCTTCCTCTGTAACCCCACAGGGTGCTTCCTAGAACACTGCAAAGGTCTGTGTAAAGAGTGACCTGTGTTGGTGGAACACCAGGTTACAGGTGTTTGTTAAAGGGGACCCCACTGAGATTTTTCTCTTGACTGGTGAAACATCAGCTTCATTTTCTCTTGTGCTAATGGGCTGGTTAGCAAGCTTTTGCCTTCCTAAAAGGCTCTTTGCACAGCATATGTGGGTGCGTTGCTTCCGCCTCAAGTCTACAGGGAAAGTAAACTTGCACACTTGAAATTTCATGAGTCAACAATGAGTACTCTCTGGGTGACAGAGTTTGTCTGAAGAACCTACTTTCCCTCCACATGCTTCACAGCAGACTGTGAGGCTCAGTCTCTGCAGACACACCAGCCCACTAAAAGAAGATGTATGACCAAGCACTGCCCCTGGGAATGGGACACTTCAAGGAAGACACATGTGCTGGGTTGGATCTCTTGCCTTCCCCTGGAGGGACAGTGCAGAACGCACAGGCTCGGCCTATGTGACAGACTGCTGCTCTGAAAGTTCCCGGTAACCAGCAGGTTAAGCCAGCCAGTAAATGAATCCTCAAATCAGGGCTTCGTCACCTCACACTCTGAAGTCTCAGAGCTTTGCAGTCATCTGAAATGTCTTTAAAAGGATTACCCTAATGAACACAATTCCTGAGTCTGTCACTGTAAAAGAAGTGCTTCCAATAATATTTATGAGAAAGTACTTTCATGGTTCATCCCTATATTTTTTGTCTAATAATCCAATTGTTTTCTTTCAAAATTCTTCCACCTTCAAATCTTTCCAACTCTGGATACATGTGTATGTTTGTGTGGTAGGGGGAGGACTTTATTTTTCAAATTTTATACGTTGAAATGATTTCAAATTTAAAGCTGCAAGAATGCTACAAAAATTCTAAATACTCTTTATACCAATTCAACATTCTTCAATATTATGCCATGCTTGTTTACTACCCATCTCTCATTCTTCATGTGTGTGTACATACATACACACAGATATAGACATCATTGTTTATGAACCACGCGACACTAGGCTGTGTGAATAATGCTTTACTCTGTAAGTATCTCAATGTGAGTTCCCAATAAGAACAAGAAGTCTCTTAAATAACTACAGCGTAATTAGCAAATTCAAAAACTATCACATGGGTGTAATACATTGTAATCTAACTTATACAACTTTCACCATGTTCCCCCCAACAATCACCTTTATTATTATGTTGTTATTACAGGTAAAGGATCTAGTTCAGGATCACATATTACATTCAGTTGTCACGTCTCTGTAATCTCCTTGAACTTGGGAGAAAACTCTCAGCCTTTCAATTATTCTATAGAAGTGTCCCTCCATTTGGGTTTCTCTGAAAATTTCTTATTATTGGGCTCCTGATTTCCCTTCAAGGGAATGGAATACAACATAATGATCCTCTCTTCTCAAAGTATCTCATCTCAGGACCCATGATGTATTCAGTCACCAATTTGGGATGATGTTACTTTTCATCACTTGGTTAAGACTTTAGTCTATGTCTTCACTACAGAGTTAACTCTTTTTCCTTCTGTACTTAAAGATACCATGAGATTATGCAAGTATTCTGCTCTTCATTGAATCTCCATCTCTCAGTATTCATTGAAAATTCATGCCTGAATCCATTTACATGTTCATCATCATGTGTTTTCTCTTTCACTTCAGTGACATTGCAGAAGCTTCATTCACTGAACACCACCCCAGGCTAGAACAAAACTTTAGATTGCATTCACACACATCTTCTACATTCAGAGGATGATATCATAAAAAGGAGGAAAGTGTACACTTACAACTTGTCCAAATACTTTTCTTTTGTTCTAGTTTCTCCAAAGACCCCTGTCCCCAGAGGTAAGAGCCCAAATCTGAAATCACAGCACCATCTTCCACTCTTTTGATTCAATATCAAGCCTTTTTCATTATGATTACATGCAGTCACTGGTCCAGAGCATTTCCTCCCTTTTGTTTAAATTGCTTCTAGAATAAACATCTCAAAACTTAGGATGGCAGCCAACGGAAGATAATCTGTCAGGGGAAAACATTGGAATCCTCACAACTTCCATCAGTAAGAAAGAGAGGAAAATGACAAGCTGCCATTCAGCTCCAAAGAAATTGCACTCACAGAAAAGCTGCTCATCTTTCATTCCATGGAATGAAAGTTAGTCTCTCAAAATGTTGAATTTTATATATGGCAAATAAATCATACCGTTTCATATCAAAACAGAAACACACAATACACACACACGCACACACACACACATATATAAATGTATGTATGTAATTTATACCCAAGTACATTTTCTCAGAAACCTGATACATTAATCATCAAGAGACTACCATACTACTTCGCATGAAATGAAAGAAAGTGGAAAATGCTGCTTAGGGAAATCTGTCACTTATTCCTTCTAGAGTTTATCTTGTTCACTAAAAATAAACAATTTCCTTGAGGACAGATGGAAAATGTGAGGTGACAATTCATTCACCAAAAAACATGTTCCTTCCCAAGAGGCAAATTCTCACTTCAAGGTGTGGAGCATCCATGTTCATCAAAATCTCTCCAATCTGTAGGCAAGAAAATCTACTCAAGTAAGCGTTATTCTAATAAAACCTAATCTGACTGAAAATAAAAATTAATGAAGACAAAGGAACTGGTTCAACATACAAATGCTGATATGGCCAGTCCTGCTTTATTCGTTATTGATCAGAATCTTGTCACATGAGTTAGCTCTTGTCATCTAATTAAGAGCTTGCTTATCTTCCTTATACTAGTATGTGTGGTGCAAAAATACTTTATCAAAATCCCAGCAGCCCAGGCAAGGGGAAACACTACATATCAACACTTAGCGTGGAAGTATATTGCTGTCTTGTGTGGTGTCCTGTCTTGTCAGTCTTACTGTATTTTAGAGCTGAAAGTAACAGGTAACATTTTATAATACCCTTATTTTACAGCCAACGCAACAAATAAACCCTTTGGATACATGTTCATTCCACATGTCTTTTTATTTATTTATATTTTTAAAGAGGGAAGAAGGTAGGAATGAAGACAAGTAGGAAGGAAGAGAGAGGAGAAAGAAACCTTTTTTATTTATTTATTTTTTTGGTGGCTCCCCATGGTCCTGGGTCATGCATGAATCCTGGTTTTTGAGTTTTACATCGACTATGCCAGAGCCACAGACTTAATGACTGTGCCATTGGGGCACACTTCATTTAATATTTAAATATTAATTTATTATTTAAACGTTTATTTAGTCAAAGAATCATTATCATTCCCCAACTTTGTGCCAAGAATGTCATTAGGCCCTAGGTATATGAAGAGGAACATATAATAGAGAGCAGATATAGTCCCTACCTTCACACATATTGCAACTTGCTCATGCAGAATTTATTGCTGCATAAAGTACATCATAGTTTATTTAAAACTTTCATGTAGATCAGCAGCGTCTAATTAAATACATTAGACACATAAGCAACTTTACTATAGCCAGAAGCCACATTTTTAAATGCAAAGAAAAATAAGGGAAATTAATTTAATAATAGATTTAATTTAACCCTGTAAGTCCAAAATTTATCATTTCATATATACTCAATATAAAAGTTTTTAATGAGATGTTTCATATTCTTTATTTCCTACTCAGTCTTCAAAATCCAGTATGTACTTTATAAGCATCTCAATGCAAATCACAAATTTTCATTAGAAATTATTGATCTGCATTTAGATTGTATAAAAGTTTTTAAAAATTAGACTGAAAAATTCTAGTTATACCAACCATTCTTAAAAGTTCCCCAAGAACAACATCAAGCAGTTTTTACACTTAAATGTAAAATAATTAAAGTTTAAAATAACTAAAAATCCAGTTCCTCTGTTGCTCTAGCCCCCATGCCAGAAGCTTAATAGCGCCCCCTGTGGCTAGTAGCTGCTCTACGTGGAAAATCTCTGGATGGTATCACTCTATTTTCTTAAATGAATGAGCTAGGCAGGGCAGACATTACTATCCATATTGTACATTTGAAAAGCAAACATGGCTTAGAGTTGATAAAATGATTCATTTCGGGTTATAACAACACCATGGGGGGTGGGGGGTGTGAAATCAGAATTCAACCCCAGTACTTCCAAAACCTACATTTGAAATGAGTGTGAAGCTTCTCATTCTGTTCAGAGCACTGTGTTTCCATAGAGAATCTTACCTGTCAGATTAATATATTTGGACTTGAGCCATCCCAGAGGTAGCACACAAGTGACCTAAGACCTGAATTGAACCACAAATGTGTTCTGTTGGCAGGTTCCATTTTTCTTTCAAAAATGTGACTTTGAGTACTTCTCAATGAATATAGATTTTTTCAGTTTACCACAAACCCAACTGTCCCCTTTTACTTATAACCATTCAGTTTTACTTGCTATTCTTTTCTCCAGCCCAGTGAGGCAATTGGTGGCATGAAGTTTTTTCCAATCAGAGAGCAAAATAAGCCCAGGCTGCTTGAAGAGGACCAGTCTGGTCCATCATGCAGGATGAATCAGCACAGTAAGTACTGGAAACAAGGCGATAACTCGAGACAAGCTCTAGAATATGTAAGGCTCTTTATGCTCCTGGAGGGTTATTTCCTTCTAATTCTCATTAAAATATTTTTTGAATCAAAAGGAGTCTTCCAGGATGTCTTAATTTTCAGTCAATGATTCAAAATCAGCTTCCAGTTAAATGAGTGTTCTCTGTGTGTGTGTGTCTCTCTCTCTGTGTCTGTCTCTCTCTCTCTCTCTCTCTCTCTCTCTCTCTCTCTCTCTCTCTCTCTCTCTCTCTCTCTCTCTCTCTCTAATACACATACACAAACACACATCGTGTTGAGGTGTTGATCTTTACCTGAGAGGAACCTAAATGATTCTTACTGAAGGTTTCTAGGCTGAATAAAAATATAAGGATTTTTTTAAATCTAAAGAAAAAAAAAATTGTCCTTTTTCTACTTGCCTGCTAGGAAGCACTAGACAAAACCTATAGCTTTAATATATTTTTGCTCTTATCTCATCAAGTAAAATGTTATGAATTTTTCTTCTTTGCTGCAACATAGGCTTCTGGAGGGGGTGATATAAAGGCAGTTTTCTTATTCCCTCTATGAAAGAAAGAAATCACAGGAATATTAACTAGAACATTAGTAGTGAGGAAGAGAAAATGGCCCAACTTTGAAATTAGAGATCCCTTGCAAGTACAAAATCAAAGGGGAAAAAGCAGTGTTTCAAACTGACTCTAGTAGTTTGAGTTTACTGATGAAGCTGGTGTAGCTACGATACAGTCTTTTTATAAAACTTCGAGTCAAAGTAAGTATATACTTAAGGCAATTCACTAGAAAGGTTCAATTACATATTTTTGTAATTTTTTTAGCTTTCTGTATCCAAAAAAATTATCTTACTTGAGTCTTTGTGCTTCACTAATAATGCTGAGTAAAAGAATCTAGTGCAGAGATTCTCAAAACTGAGTATAAGAGTTGTGGGATGGGGAGAGGAGGGATTGATTAACACGAAGATTTCTGGGACTTAACCCAGAGATGCTAATTCATAGGTTTAGGGCACCCCAAGTCCCACAGTGAATCTGAAACAGGCAGACCGCACTTTGAGAAATATGGCTCAAGCAACTGACCATAGACCATGGATCTTTCACCTGGAGCAGAGACCACCAGCCTTATTGAAGATTATTTCCCCATTAAAATGTAGTAGATTGATTGCACTAATGACTGCAAGCAATGGTCTCCCTGTAGCCAAGTTCTACAGTATAACTCTTAAGCATCTTCCATCAGTGGGAATGGTCTGTGTCCCTGTCTTTTGAGTCTGGGCTGTGCTTACAATCTGCTTGTAACTTTGCAGTGGTAATGTCAGTGTGCCAGCTCCAACTCTGGGCCTTAAGATTCCTTGTCACTCCCAGACAACCTACTGTCTGAGAATGAAAGACCATTTGGAGAAGCTCCCACTGTCCCATGCAAGATGATCTTGGCCATCCTACAGTCCTCCTAGAAAAGCAAAACTCCCCACCTGGCCCACTGCTGGCCGGAGATGCATACTGAGCTTGGCCAAGACCAGAACTGCCCAGCTGACCCAAGAGCAATAAATCTTACTGTTTCAGATCACAGGGTTTGGAGAAGCTTGTTATACAACAATCGCTAACCAATGCATAAAGTCAAGTCCTGCCATCAAGTCTGCTGCTCAGGAGAGAAAGGAGGAAACAATTCCCACACAGAGGGGAATAACATCTGTTATTTTGGTTGATAAACTCATGGCCAAATATTACCATTTGATTTCACTGAGTTTGAGAAAGGTCCCATAGCTCCCAACACTTGGGAACAAAGGTGATGGCCAAGGAGATAGTACAGGATGAGAAGTGAAATCAAGGCCCTGAACATAAGAATGTCAAGTGACGTTATTTAAAAGCATTGCAAGATTAAAGACCCAAATTACAATAAAGAATTACTTTTCTAGTGTTCCATTAGAGTCTTGCTGTCCAATCACCGTAAAAGAGAGAAAAAAAAAAAAAAAAAAAAGGTGCTGAATATGTTCTTTTTAATAAGAAAGGAGATACATATAACCTGATAGTTTTCATACCTCCTATAAAGTCCAGCTATTGCATGTTTGTTCCTCAACAGTGTCAAAAGTAGATCTTTAAAGACTCCTCAAATGCAAACCAAAATGAAGACTCCCCTAAAATGCAAACAGCCTTGCTGAATCTCAGCACAGCAGAATTGCTACAAGCTACCTTCCATATGGGGAATCAGAATGTTAGAAAGACCTGAAAGTGACACACAGTGTTGGGCTCCTAGGATATGGAATGTTTGGGGCCCAGTTGTGTTATTCTCTGCCTGTAAAGCAATGTCACAATGGGATTGGGGTCACTTGACAGCACACCATATGCTGAGCAGTTCATGAATGCCATGGACTGAAGTCAAGGGTGAAAGTTTGAAGAAGCATCTCCTTACAAACTGGGTGTTACATGAATGTGATGAGTACATTATATTCAAAGGCCAAATGAGTTACTTCTTTGGTTTGACAGATAATTCTTTTGCCCCGTATGGAAGAAGAAACAAAGCCTGTCAAAAAATGGGAACAAGATTGAAAAAGTCTGTTTGCTCATTGTAGAAAATACTAGTCCCATTGGTTCCATAAGCTTTCTACAACTTTCTTAAAGATTGACCCCTAATGATAAAATGATCCCCAAAATCATCAAAACTGCCACAAACTAAGAAACCTTATTATAGACCATTTCATAAATTACATATACCAGAAGCAAACTAGAAAACAAAAGCTATAACACAGATTCCAGTATGATTTCTCACACCTTTCAACTTATTTCCTACCAGATGTAAGTTCCAACTTTTCCATCATAATCCTAAAACAAGGAAATTGCTGTGGTTTCATAACCCTTGGACTTGGAAGCAAAAGTCTATAAATCAAACATCTCTGGGTTCATATTTGCAGATTTCCTCCCCATTTTAGGTTAAACCTACAGTGGGCCAGGCCTTCTCATTGTACAGATCCTGATATCTGGCTGTTGTAATAGAAGCTTAGTGGCTTCCAACCCCATCACTCTAGGAGTGCCCTGTGAGTGCGAGTGGTCAGAGATGATTAACTGAAAAGTATTTCCAAGTTAAACATTGATTTGCCTCTGCCCCCATTTATTCCTATCTTGGACGACCTTTCCAACACACACACACACACACACACACACACACACACACACACACACACACTCACACACTCTCTCTCTCTCTCTCTCTCTCTCTCTCTCTCTCTCTCTCTCTCTCTCTCTCTCTCTCTAACAAAAGAAAGCAGGCACCAGTGGCTTTGCATGTCTCAGTAAAAGGCAAAAGCATAATTCTGCATTTGTTGTTTCTTGTGGCTTTATCTTATAAAGAAATGAGTAAGGTATCGGGGCAATTCAAGGAAGACTATTTGCTTTTCTTCATACACACAAACTCAGACACACACATACATACCACACTCATGACTTGTATAAGAGTCTTTCTGTTTTGTCTCATTTCAGTTACCATTTTACTTCAGTATTTAGTCCAAACTGATTCCAGAAGGTATAAAACTGATTGTATATGAGCTTGAGATTTGTCCTTGTTTTCTTCTGATGTTTTAGGAAAAGGACTCGATGTATTTAAGACAGCTATCCTCCAGATCTTAATCTGCTGGGGTAGTCCATCACTGAATCCTGCTGCATCTCCTTTGAAGGGTCTCATATCAGATTCTCACAAGCATACACACACACACACACTCCCCGTATCTCAGTCCCCATGCCTATCAACACTCTAAGCCTTAATTTTTTGTCCTTATAGGACAACCTCCTGTAAGTCTCTCCTCTCCGTACTACTTGCAAAATTAAGATTAAGATTAATTTTACTAGGGTATGACTGTCACCATGCCCTTCTCAGGCTCAAAAGCCTACAATGACTTCCTACAGCCTATTATCGAGGTCAAATACTTTTTCCTGGGTCAAAAACCTTTACATAATCTTGTTCCATTAGTTAAAATAGACCCAATCTTATTTCTTGCCATTTTTGCTGCATAATTTACCAGAGGGGCTTATTTTTCCCAGGCCAGTACCATCTCTGATGAGCATTACAACTGGTCCCGTCACAAAGTCAGGTGTGGTCCAGTGACCTAATGTGACCAATGATAAGTACATTCAGAAGTAACACAGCCATCTGTGGGAAGAAGAGTTTCAGGGTTAACTCATTATTCTCATCTTCCCATGCAAAGACTCTTACTCTTTCAGATGATATGACTGCGCTGCCCTGGCTCCCAAAATGAAAATGAGCTTCTTCAGAGGTCCCTGCTGTCACGTGATGAATATTAGCATGAACAAAGCCTATATTCCATGCTTACATCACTATGATTTGGAAGACAGTTGTTACTGAGACATAACCTAGGCTGTCCTCACTGATAGACCCACTATATTGGTTCCTGCCTCTATGCTTCTTTATTTTTTACCTGCTGTCTCTATATTTCTTCCCACTTTTTAAAGTTCTGCTCACTTGTGAACCTAGCACAAGTTCTGTTTCTCCTAGAGGCCTTCCCCTTTTCCCACAGCGCAGTGATCTTCTCTTTCTCTATATGGCTATGTACCACCATACACTTCAGCACTTGATTTCAGAGTAACCGGATACTTGCTGAACTCCCTGTGTTGAAAATTGCTTGAGATACAAAATCAAGTGAGGTATGATTCCTGTCACCAAGAAGGCAAGGTATGTTCACAAGAGGGCCACCATTAGAAAATCATACAGTGGTGTGCCCTGGTGAACCAGCAGATTAAACCAGGCACAGTCCCCATAAATCCCAAGGTCCCAGGTTCAAGAACCGGTGTCTGGGGGGAAACAAACCAATGATAAACAAATAAATTTTAAAAAGTGTTTGTTGCTCCTCTTTCTGCCTGTCTGCCTACTCACCTTCATTCTTACCGGTACCTTTCCATTAAAAAGAAGAGAAAAGGAAAACAGAATCATATAGTGAGAGAAAATAAGACAGAAATTTTCCGAATGCCAAAATAGCTCATTGATAAGTCAGTAGCATAAATACTTTGTGCCAGTAATGTGACCAAAGGCATTTTGGAAGGCTTTTTGGAAGTAAAGGGCTCCATTAAGTATGATGTGGCCAGAGGAAGAGCATTTTAGGTAGAGGCTTAAAGCCAGATCAAAAGCTTAAAAGAGGAACAGATTAAAGTTGGATCTGCTCACAAAAAAAGTTTATCAGGAACATATTTGTATAGGAAAATACTGAAAGAAAATAGCAGAATGCAGTCAGAGTGAGATTTTGCTGAGCTATGTACATAAGGCTGAAGAGTTTGAGTTTTCTTCCTGAGAGAATGAAGAAACACAAAGTCGTCCGTAGCACAGCGCAGCATGCACAAATTACTTTACTGGGGTTAGCTACTGTCTAACATCTGCAAGATAAATGAGGATCAGAGAATGGAAGCAATATTTAATATCATTCACCTTATATAGCATGTTAATTTTGTCTCTTCAATTGCCTTGTTTCAGGTAGCCATTGCTGTTAACAAATCATCCCTGTGGCTTCAAACAATAAACATATAACTTTTCACAAGTGTCTGGGTCATCTGGTTTGTTCTGTGTTGGTAGGATGTCTGCTTGCACCTGTGGTCAGCTCTGGTTTGGGGAGGCAACTCTGATGTTAGTGCAGCATTTTTCTCAAGTTTTAAAGCTGACTGATTATAAACTGATCTAGGACAGTTTCCACTGACACGAAAGGACTCTCCAGTGATTTCATGTCCCTCTCGAGGCTAGCTCAAGGTTTGTCATATGATAAAGGCAGGGGTCCAAGCAAACAGGGAGAAGCATGTCTCTCCAGGTCTGACCTTGGAAACGGCAAGTCACATCTGTTACATTTTATTTGCCAAAGTGAGTCAACAAGTCCAACTCAGATCCAAAAGCAAAAAAGTAGACTCCACCTCTCGAAGGGAAAAGAGACAAAATCACACTGTAAAAGTCGGGACCTCAGTGAGGCCATTAGTTAGAAGGAGACATACAGGTATCGAGGCACCCTCTGCCACACTTACTCATGCTCACTTTATTCTACCAGAAGCCCAGGATATGCATTATCATACTGACCATGTTACAGAGAAAGCAAACTGGGCTTTCAAGTATTTAATAACATACCTAAAATCGTATATGTAATTGAATGACATGAGCAGTATTTGAGTCTCAAACTGATTCCAAAGCCAATGTAGTTTTATTTTTTAATAGAGATCATCATACTGAGAAAAAGCGAGTAAAAACTTAGCGAAAAGAAAGAACACTATGATGAGGTCAAAAAATTAAATTCTAATACTAGCAATGCTTATTTCTTTATCTCTAATATATCCCACTGTCTGTCTCACAGAGGCTAACATAAAAACCAAAACATCTATATATAGAGAGAGAGAACTATTTTGAAAATTCAAAATTCCATACAAATATAATATAGCACCCTTATTCTAATTTTTAATATCCTTATGGAATCTGGAATGTGTCTATATAGCAGGAGGTAAGCCACAGTCTCCTGGGAAAGGGGCATTTATTATCCAAAATTATCTAAAATATGCCATAGCAAAAATTAGGCCAAATATTTTTATGTTTTTTGCTTATGAGACATTTCATCAAGTGACTATTTGAGGATGTAAAAAATTTGTTACTACTCTTAAGACATGATAAGGCAGTTGAAGTTTATGCTTTTTGAAAGAGTCCTTAATTTTTTAATGTCGTAGCAATGGATAAAATGTTATGCAGTCAGAGATTTGTCCAGAAAGACTAGAGGGCATAGCTAAAGGATTAGCTATGATTAATTATTGAAGCTGAGTGATGGGCACTTTTGTGTCTGTTTGAAACAGACATTTTTATGAAAAAGAAAAAGCTTTTCTCTCTACTTAAAATCTTCCAAAGATGAATAGATTTCCTCCTTCTAAAATAAAACGTCTTTGCACCTGATAGTTCAAAAATATCCCCAGAGCAATAGACATAATGAGTAGAATCTGGATGCTGCTCCTTTCAGCATCAAAATCAACCAGAAGCAAACAAGCAAACAAACAATCATATGTTTCTTGACAGCCAGAGCAAGACTTTCCTGTGTTGTTTCTCTTACTTAATTTCTAATCTCATTTGAACCTTCAGGTCTCAATGCCACACGTTAACTGCTGCAAACTTAGTCCACCCACACTGTTTTCTCTTAGCATCATCCATTCACCCCTGTCTGAGCCACTCTCTCACGATGTGTTTGACTGGGTAGTAGAAAATGCAGCAAAGCTTGTTGATTTTGTGCAGCCCACATTCCTGGAATGTTAGTGTTAAGCACAGAATTTGACCTGTAACACAGTGAAGAAAGAGTTCAGATGCAAACTCCAAAGATATCCATCCCACAGAATAAATGCCAATAAGCAATTTCCTTTTCCCAGCCTACCAGAGATTTTCATCAGATAGCCCATAACAGACAGAACCTGTGCCAATATTTTATAACCCATAAAATTTCTTCAAGCAATTGTACAGATTTCCAGCCGTCCTTTGATCAGTCTTTGTAACAGTGACTCCTCCGGGGCTTCGCCTAAAAATGATTCCTAGATCTCGATATATATACAATGGAAAAGATCTGGCCTTCAGAAAGTCTCTCATTAAAGCGCTAATCTGTTCCACCACATTCTTCCGAGACACAGAGATCAGCATTCTAGCCAGCCTCAATGGCCAGCCCTAATAAGACTGATAGAAACAGCTTAAGTAATTGGATTGCTATATGGGATTGAATGTCTGACAACAAAAGATAGCTATCTCTACTCCACCGCCATATCTTTGTTCCAGGAATGAATTCATTTAGTGATGCACTTAGAGACTCACTAGGCCCTGGGAGAAATGACAGAGTAGGGACACAAAAGCTGAGGCAGCTGATGAGCTTAGAGACAGAGGCTACGCAATTCCAAAAAGTTAATTATGGAAAACACAGGCAGCAGACAATGACTTGTTGAATCATTACCATAATCATATTACTGCACTGGTTTCCAGTTGCTGAAGGAGGGTGGAGTTGACTGCTTCTCATTCTGACCATGGACTACACACTCATGTGGCCCCTGAAATCCACTGTATGTAACTTCTTGACGGAAACACTCTTCACCAGTACAACTTGTTTGTGTGTCCAAGATATATGTATTTTTCCTTTTTTTCTCTATCGGGAAGAGACTGATAGCATAGACATGTTCAAGTAATCAGTGTGGACGAGGTTGACTCTAAAATTATCTCACATTTGCCTCTAAATTCATGGCTTGGGAAAGCACTATTATTCATTAAAATAAAATCACAATGTCAAAAATCAAATAGTTATACATAATTTTATATAGGTCTGAAGAGGGTTTTGTACAGTGAAGGAAAAACTGAAATGGAAACTTACCGTACTGTATACAGGCAGATGTGAACGTACTATGATGCACAACTTCAACATTTATTATGTTATGAGACAATATTCCTTTAATAAAATTAATTTTAAAAATATAACATAAATCAAAATGCTGATTTACAACTTCAGATAAGTCGAAAGAGGGTTAATGCAAATCAGAGCATTGCTATTGAAAACCAAGCCTTGAGTGAAAAACAGCAAGACATCTCTGCATTCAGTGAATCTGAATCAGCATTTCCAGTTAATATTTTCATAGACACTTTGACATATTTATTTCTTGACTGCTGACTATTTAGTTTCCTCAGCAGTATAACATATTATTTTCACTTGTAACTTCTCCAAGACTGTTTTGGTCTGTTTGGGAAGAGTAACAGTTGGTGAGGAAGAATTACATCTCATTTTATAACAAACAGAAAAGAAAGTAGAACAATTGTCAAAAATGTAAAAATAAAAAACAAACCAGCAGCAATAGTAATAGTAGCAGTAGCATTATTAAACAGCAGTTGCTTTCAACATGCCAACATAGAGTAAAGGTTCTAAATATTTCTAAATGAAGTTCTGATTTAGCCATTGGACCTTTTGTAAGAGGGTTCAGGGATTATTCACTCTTCATTAAAATGGAAAATAATAGCAAAGCCAGGATGCCTTTGCTTTTTCAAACAGTGGCATCAAAGAAGCCCAATACCAATGTCTTGACATCCAGATCAACACTCTAGGTCTTTATAGAATATCTTTTAGCCAAGATTCCTTGCCCAACTTGGCAAAGAGATAGGACCAGTTTCATAGTCCAAATTGGGACTTTGGATCATAACTGAAAAAACACAATCATATGCTGTCCAAAGTTGCCATGTTATTTTCCCTTTTCAACTTATCATGCTACCAAATGGAAAACAGTCTCAGTGCTTGAAACTATAACCATGAAAATGATGGAAATATTTCTAATCATAGATAAGGAACATCTTTTTCATTTTAACCATGAGGCTCTTTACTCCAAACTTCTAATAGGAGACTTTGAGGAACTTTACTCATTTCTTTAAGGAGAATTTTTCAGGAGGAAAGGACATTTTTCAGTCTTTAATCCAGGAGGTCACTCTTATGGTTGAGAGCAATGATTTCCCCTGTCAGCACAGAATGCACACCACGCCATACCTGTGATTGTCACATGTCACATCCTTGAATAACTGTGATAAAACAGGTTTTAATCTCAACAAAACATCCCAAATGCCTGCTTTAAATGCCTACATTTCTTTTTTTTATTTTCTAAGATGTAATGAAGTTGCCATCAATCTTTATGTGGAACAATTAAAGTGACCAAATTTGCAGTATCTTTAAACACATTCTCTGAGTAGGAGAGGAAGCTCCTCCACACCATGCCAATCAATAGGTGCCCTCCTGTTGCCCTCCCTTCTATGCCTCTGGCTTCTTTTATCTCCACCATTCCTTTTTTACTTACCATGCCTGCCTGTATTGGACACTGACTTGCTTTTTTCAGGACTATGTGTTTCTTCCCTCCTTCCCTAGACCATAAAACCCTCAAGGAAGGGTGGAGTGATGTATAATCTGCCCTTTCTTCATAGTGCTTAGCACAGACTGACAATCCATAAGTATGCCACTGACTGATTAGGATGGAGGCTAGACAGAATTCGTTGTACTTACATGCAATGTAAATATGCATCCAGGGCTTACCTTTGAGGTCATCACCAATTTACAAAGAAAATAAGAAAACAATTGTCTCTTAGTTCCAATGTTTACAGTCTTTCTAAATCACCTAAAGTATGACTAGAACACAGCCACATCTTTATATAAACCCAAACCCTGACAGTCACTTGCAGGGTTACAGGAAATGTGTGTCTACACAGAAGGGACCTCTGTCTTAGAGTGGTAAATATCCGCTGCCTCAGTGACTAACAGTGAAATCACCTCTTTCCTGAGACCACACCCTGGCTCCTCTCCCGGCTTCTCTGGGGTAAGGCATGATAGGTTTGAAGCTGGTAGACATATGTCCCATGCCCCTGAACATTTCCCATTTCCCTCCTTTCTTATTGGTTGCTGTCAACCTTGCCACCTGTGTGGCAATGGAAGGCTGATTCTTCTTAGTAAGACCTCTGGAAATCTCTGATCGAAGGGCCTTCCCTTCTAAGTGGTTTCTCCTTGGCCATGGGATGAAGACCTAAAAAGAGCCCAAGCTAATTTCCACCTTTACACTGTGCCTACAGCACCCGCAGACCTGGATGTCACCAGCAGATTATGTGCCCCATAGTTCCTTATTTGATTTTACAGGCCTTTCTTGATTTAGCACAGCATAGGAACTATAAATTGGCAGCCTAAAACATATTGACAGCAGTAGACCTGCAAATTAATTTATGTCCTGTATTTCTGTTTTTTTTGTAAATTTACCACCAATAATTTTAAATCAAAAGAATCTCTATCTCAATTCAGCTGTCTAACTATTCCTCAAAGTTGAAAGTTTTGGTCACCCTGTTCTGCTGTCCTACCTGATACCATGAGCTCCAACTGGGTAATGAATGACCTTTCAGACATGCAAGCAATGCTCCCTTTCTCCATTGTCCCCACCAGTACCCACTGTCATACATCCAGGCCCTTGTACTCATGGATAACAGTTCACAAAACACAATTCTTCTTCTTTCTAAACACACAATAAGACTATTCCCCATCCTCATCTGCAGTTAGGTGTGGTCATGTGACTGTTTTGATTATGGACTATGAGTGGTCACTTTCTGGTGAATGCCATAACATCTCTCACATGTGATCATACAAACTCTTTTCTTCTCCACTGGATATAATCAAGACACATGTTGAAAATGGCAGAGTCACTAGAAATAAAAACTATTTCTACCATATCTGAATGATTATGTATTTTGAATTTGTTACAGCAGCTAACATGACCTTTATAGTCTACCTCTAAAAGGTACCATTTCTTCTAGAAATTAACTCACTGTGAAATTCAAAAGATTTACTTCCTTCCTGGACCTTCCTGGACCTTCCTCTGCTAACATTAATTTGTGAAGTTATGATTTTATCTGAATTTGGCTGGCTCTTAACCTAAACCTTCACCTTATACCCTAGAAAATTCTGGCTCTGGTTCTCATGAATATTTCCTTAGAAAAGTCATGCACACTTATGAACAGTATAGTTCATATAAACATAGTAAAGGTCCTTGGGAGATGAAGAAATCCAGCTATTTGATGGGCAAAACTTAAAAATCATTGCAAGGGGCACAGAATAGTTAGGGAGAATTGATAGACATTTTCAATATTCCCAGTGGACAGTGATAATCTATATATTTCAAACCCTATTAGGATACACTTAGAGAATTATAAATCTTTGCTATAAAATTGCAATTGGCTCACCATGGTGGTTTAGTGGTTAAGTACACCAGGCATAGTCCACATACATCTCAAGGACTTGGTTCAGGGTCTCAGGCCAGGGAGAACAACCAAGATGAACAACTAGATAAAATAAATTAATGCATCTCCATCCTTTCTCTGCCTGCCAACCTACCTGCCTTCATTCTACCTATGCTTTTCCCTAAAATAAAAAAGATGGTAGTTTTATACACACACACACACACACACAGTAGTAGACCTGCAAATTAATTTAATTTATGTCCTGTATTTTTAGATAGGGAGAAAACATGAGAAAAGTTAACTGAATCCATGGCTATACAATAAATCAATTTTATAGACAGAGATCTGAATTCGAGTTCAATCATCTGAAAGACTTTTCTTTTACCACAACAGAATATTCCATTCCTAGGAAACATCAATTCATCATCTCATTGATTCTTTAGAAGTAGAACCCAAGACATGGACTCCAACACAGGCATTTATCAAGCTCTTCTTTCATTCTAGAAGAGTCCCACCCCTACCCTGGGAACCAGGAAAAGAAAAAGGAGCCAAAGAAGGTGTCAAATTGAGGCAAATTCCCAGCCTCAGCCAGATCATGCAGGTCTCCCTAGAGCATAAATTATATCGCAGAATTTGTCCCAGCTGGAGACAAGGCAGCCTCCACATACCCATGCCCATCACTGTGCCAGGGAGACATAAACTCCCTGGTACTTCCATGTAGCTGTTTGTTGTAGCCCAAGGGCTGACCACTGAAAAAGGCCAGCAGTTCCCAGTGTTGGAATCAGAGCTTCCAGATGCTAAGGCATGAGCACCCTGACCTTTTTACTGGGGGGGTCCAGGAACATTTGAAGCTGACACAACAGAAACCCTGAAGGAGTATTCTACCATCCTATTTGTGAAATATGTTCATTAAACATCTCCCCACATGACTTTTTATATAAATAAAACTTGATAATCTAGTTGATTCATAGTACATGACCACTTACTTACCCTGGCCTACTTTTAGGAGAGACATTTGCTTGAGCCTATAATATCAGTTGAGGCATAATGGGTGGAGCACTCATTGATAAAGAGCATAAAATCAAAGGGACCGTGGAAAAGAAATCCAGAAACAACCTACTGGTAGAGGGGAATTCCTTGTCGGACAGTCACCCACCCCACCCTGCAATCCACCTAGACTTCAGAAGTTCACACACGCTACTTAAGGGCCAGGGTAGTTATGATACAAGAGCACCTCATGTAACTCACAATTACAAAATGTAGTGGGACATCATGAGGAAGTTGGAGACCCATCAGGAGTGAACTCATGTCATTTTTCTTTCTTTCTTTCTTTCTGCACATACCCTTGGATTCCTGCTTCTCTAAGCACATGGACCAAAAGCACCTGCCACAGCCCACAGTGATTAAACTTTAAGTTGGGACAGAATCCAATTAGCCCAGATTCCATGCCAGCTGTCTCTTTTACAACCCTCTGAGATCAAGAAGACTTCGATTGCCTTGTATAAAGATGGTAATGGATGTGGGTAAACTTCAGATTAGGTTAAATGGTGTGACAGACATTATTTTCTTTTTCAAAAAATGGTTTTGGCAGTATTTCTGTTCCCCTAACTTCTTAGGACCTTGCCACTTCTCACTCTGAAAGAATAATCTGTGTTCCTCCTCTGGAATCTAGACTGAGACTTATGGCTGTCAATTAGCCAATAAAAGATGGCATAAGTAGTTCTGAGACTTATAAGATCACTAGATGACTAAAAAGATAGTTTCTGCCCCATGCTGGTTCCTCTCTGTGTCTCTGTGTGTCTCTCTCCCTACATACCCTTGGAAGCCCAGCCACCAGGCTGTGAGGAAACCCACACTCCATGGAAACTGAGTGTCAATACTCCCTCCAACAGTCTGAGGTAAGGTCTCTCCTGAAAGTCAGCTTCAACCACTAAACACAGGAAGCTTGAGATGGGTGAATGGAGGCCCTGGATAGAGCCGAGGTGAGCTATGCTCACCAAACCCCGCCCAAATTACAGGTTAATATGCAAAATACTGCTGCTGGTGCAGTTGCTGGCTTAGTCACCCAATTGTGCACTGCAGTAACTCATTTCAAGAGTCCTTGGCATTCCCATCTTCTTGTCCTTAGTTGAATTTGTGAACTCTTGATTTCTGATGACCCCAGTATTCTGTATTCCTTGTCTTGTCTCCTCATCTCACTGCTATCCAAGCCCAGCATGGACACTAGGACATGTGGGGAAAGAATGTCCCATTCATATTATGGTTTCAAGGACGATTTGGGAGATTCACATCCCTGCCTGAATGTATGAGGGTCAGCAGAGACCACCAAGTGCACCTCGAGCACGAAGTATAAAGGAGACAACCAAAGAGGGAACTATTCAACTTGATGAGCTGTAGGTTCCTAAGTTTTCATTTTCATCTGCTGGCATGACAAAAATACAGGGGCATCTCTAACCCCACCCCAATATCCTAAATGTAAAAGTGCCTTTAAATATACATTTGTCTGGAACCTCATAGAATTAGTTCCCCTGACTCATTGCTCTCCACAACTTGTGTTTATAGTGCCAGGTGCCCTTCTAACACACCACCCTGGGGTGAACCATTTGCTCCATCACCCTGCAGGAAAGTAGGCAGCATGCACTTCCTTTTTTGCTACATTGCAAAGTGGGAATCCCCTAGACATTGCCCTACTTTAAAATTCAACACGCACATACACACACACAAAAAAATCAATAACATATTAGTCAATAGAGTTTGTTTGGCACTATGATTTCTAAGGAGTCATAAGGTGATCTCAGGACAAACTTCTTTCAGGGAAGACTGTGTTGCCTAGAGCAGTGGTTCTCAAAGTGTGGACCCCAGACTAGCAATATAAATCTCATGTGAGAACTTGCTATAAATGCAAATCATTGAGTCCACCCAAATACTGGATCAGAAACTCTGAATATGGCCTTTGAAATCTGTTTTACCAAGCCCTCATGGTAATTCTGATGCATGCTTGAATTTGAGAACCATTGGTCTAGCCAGATCTGGTCGGGAGTCAGAAATCACACCAGCAGTTGAAGAGAGAGAACATAATAGAATTGTTAACTTGGCATAAATTTCTAACTAGGTCACACAGCAAAGGCAAAAGTGAAACCCCAGGTCTCAGGCAGAAACTGGAGGAAGAGAGTGAAATTATTAAAACTGAGATGCTTAGTGAAGAGGAGGGTCCCTGAGAAGGAATCACTAAAGAGAGGGCTCAATTTGTGCTACTATTAGGGGTGAGTCACCCAAGCTTCTGAGGACCCACCCTGGTGCTGGGTCTTGGAGCGGGTTCTGTGAGTGGGGGAAACCACAAATATCAATTAACTGCTGTGGAGCAGAAACAAAAAGCCCCTCTTTGACTCCAGGCTGGCAGTCTCAATCTAGCAGCAGGGAAAGCTGAAAAGGGTTAACAGGGTCTCAGTTCCAGCATCACTGGGGAGCAGGGAGGGTTTAGAGTTGAGAAAAATAGCTTAATAACTGGCCAGAATATTTAGAGTTACTATTTCCAAATAGCTGTAGGTGGTTCCAGGACAAACACCTCTTTGGGAGCATGTTTTCCTTAGTCTAAAAATCTGACACTCACAATATGTTTCATAGTTTGCAGGGGTTCACTCATGTGTGTCGGGGGGAGCATGGGGGTTCTTCAGATAACAGCATCACTTTTGCCGTTCTCTTATGGTGAAATGGCTGAGATTTGGCTGTCACAGAGAGGAACCAACAGGTAGAGAAGACAGAATAGAAGGGGACAGTTGATAGAGCAGCAATCCTGATGGCTGCTGAAGGCTCAGGGCTTTTCCTTCCTTTTGAGAATGGAAAACCCAAGAGTTGTTTCTTTCTATCTTCTGCTTCCCAACCTTCCCAAGAAGTGATCATTCCTCAGATTTCCATAGAGCTGGGAGGTGCCTGGCAAGCACCTCCAGAGTTATTTCAGAGAGCTGTCTCCCAAGCTTTCAAAAGAGAAAATTGCACATATATGAGGCCTCCTCTGACAGTTGGCAGCACATCTCCCATTCATGCTGTTCTCTTCGGCCCATCCACACCCCCATCACTTTCAAGGCAGAATTGCCAAAGGGGCTGAGATATGTCTCTTTTCCTTCCACACTCTGGCTTTGAGGAAACAGAACAACTGACACTTGATGGAGAAAAGAACATGCCGAATTTTCAATGAAATTGAAAATAAATGTCGAAAGGGAAGAAAATAAATCACTGGTCAGGCAGTGGAGAATAAGGAGAACTTTTTCATGAGGACCACGGATATCCAGGTTTCTAGGCAGCTCTAACCTGGACTTCAATCACGTCTCAGGAAACCCCAGGAATATATCAGAATTTCCTTGTAATAAACTTTTCCAGAAAGTAAATAAAGGTAAAGAGAAGATACATAGTGCTTTGGACCCTGGGTCACCCTTCCTTGGCAGTTATTCCACCTCCAGTTCTTCCTAATGTTTGAGATGGATGCAACTCTAAGTGGTGATGTTCATGAACTTGATTTTATATAGAACAACTGCTTCATCTCTGTTATATATCTGAATCAAATGAACATTAACCCATCTATCATAGGATAAGCCTACATCTCCTGCCCATAAAGGCAATTGTCATACCATTTGGGTTCCACATAGCATTCAACTTTGTTCCTTATAGATTAGCAGTTCCTTACAGATTTATCCTGGCATTCAAGACCTTTCAGAGTCTTTCTCTTACTATTACCATTACTATGTCACCTGAACATCTGCAAGTTTGTGTTCAGAGATTTTCTTTCACTTCATACATTTCATCTCGTTATCGAAACATTACTCAACATGCAAAACAAAAACAACAACAAAAAGTAAAACATTTACTCAGTCTCTGAATCTGACCTCTTTTATGAGGCCTTTTCCAATTAAAGTGGCCCACCAATGGTCTCCACCCTCTTTTATCTATGCAACATAAGCTACTTTTGATGACACTTCATCTGTGAGAACATAAGGTACAAAGACAAGAACTATGCTTTCTATAACCCCCTGCGCACCTAGTAACTTTAAACATGGACCTAAATATGAGTGTATATGCCAGAGTCCTTGGCTTCAAGTGGCAGAATCTGATCATAACAAAAATAATAGGTACTTCAGAATTTAACAAAAGATATGCAAATACTTCATAGATAAATTATTTTTGAAGGGCATTGATAAAAAGCTTTAATAAAGCAATATATTATGTTCATGGATGGGAAGTCAAAAATCACAAAAACATCAATCTGCAAATTTAAAATTGAATATAATTACTATTGAAATGTCTACATATTTTAATGGACCTTAGTAATCAGATTATGAAATATATTTAGAAGAGCAAAGGCCCAAGAATAGCCAAGTCAAATTTGAAAAAGAAAAATGATTATGAATATTTATATCTAATACAATTATGAACAATTTTTCTAACATTTAAATACATAGTGACAGCAATGAATGCTGCATTGGCACAAGGATAAACAAAGGTCAATAAGACAGAATAGAGATCCTTGTAAGGGTCCCATTCATAAATGACACAGAACATGTAGCAGAAGAGGCACTGCAGGTTACTGAGGAACAGTGAACTATGTATTACGGGTGCTGGTGGGATAGTCTTTTACAGGTGAAATTAGATTCCTGCTGTCCACCATACACAAAAATCTATTCCAGGTTGTCTGAAGGCCAAAGGTGACACTGTAGGACCATCTGCTTATGATTTGAGAGTATGGGACATTTTTCCAAAAACATAAGTCACAAATTAGAGCTTAGTAAATTCAACTACATTAAAAATCAACACATTATATATCAAAAGATACCATTAAGAATGAAAAAGTCAAGTCACGTACTGGAAGAGTATCTCTTGAATGCTTTAAAAGATAAAAAATTACTCTTCTGACCAGATATCATTCCTACAAATCTATAAGAAAAAGATAAACAACTCATAAGGGGGGAAAGTAGGCAAGGGATGTGATTCACTGGAAAAAGAAATCCAAATGTCCAATAATCATCTGCAAAGGTAATCAATTTTATAAGTAATCAGAGAAATGAAAATTGAAACAAAATACTACTTCTTACCCATACAAAATTGCTTAAATGTTTTAAAGTATGACAATAGTGCTAAGAAGTATACGAAACAATAGGACACAGAATTATTACGCAGTGGTAAGAATATAAATTGATGCCAACACTGGGAAAAATAATTTGACAACAGTCAATACATTTGAAGACAAGTATGCCAGTGACCTGCAGTTCTATTCAAGTAATGAACCCGAGGTGATATTCCTGGATGACACCAATGCTGTTTTGAGGGGCAAATTACTAAACATTACCTAAAAGTGACAGTCAACTCCCCTTGGCAAACAGAGGTAATATATAAGATAGACGCTCAACTAAATGTCTGCTTAACACCTCATGGTCTTTAGAAAGACCTCTAGCACCTAAGTATTCATTCCAATGGTTCTCAAGAAGTCTGAGACACTTTAGTGAGTAACAGCATCTAACAGTATTCCATACCTACAGTAGCTAATTAACAGTTGACAATCAAAACACAGATATAATTTAAATGAGTTTAATTCCCAAGACTAATATTTTGTAAGAGTAGCTTTGTACCTTGCCAACTATGATCAACTGAGAGTTTAACCCAAATATACTTAACACCAGGAAAAAGGACAGGCTTGAATGAAAGGTTATTGTGTCAATCATTTTAAATCTATGACTCACATGAGAACTTGTAAATACAACCAGGTTTTCAAGAGAAAAAAAGGACTCAGCTTTTAACATGAAATTCTTAGAGCCCACAGTAATTTAGTTTCCACCTTTACAGTCAGAATGAATTAATTATCCTGTCCGCTTTATACCAAGAAAGAAAAAGGCAAAAGCGACAGCAAAAAGGTAAACTAGGCAAGATTTCCAATGAGAGGCCTATCTTTTGTCCCTTGCTTTTAGTGGCTTCCAATCTGACCTATTAAAGGTATACCTTCGGCCCTCAAAAAGGGAAAGAAACTGTAGCTTTGTATTCCCAACTCATGTATCTTTGCTTGCAATCTTGCATTCAATTTCAGTGTAATATGAAGAGGCCTATTCTTTTACAAAAAGTTCCCTCTTCCCACCAGGCTTGTTTGTTATTTTATGTGTTTCTGCATCATTTGTAGACTCAGCTTTGATCTGCATTCCTCCTGGATGTGGGGTTTCCTTTTCAGCTACCAAAAGGAAAGCTGGTTTGTTTAAAAATCTGTTTATTTGGATTTTTTGCTAGCCTAAAGTCCCTATCTATCAGGATACGCAGAGCCTATGTCTGCCAGGCTTGGACATCACTCGTTTTCCCTAAGGAAAAGGCAACTTGGAAATAATACAGCTTGTCTGTTTGTATTTGGAATATTCTGGGAAAGAGGTTTTAGAGGTTTAAAGCTTAGAGAAGTGATTCTTTACCAGATATATTTAATCAGCAGTGGCTCTTTCATGTTTAAACTGAAAAAAGGTTTCCTCTCATTATTTCTCAATTAGCCATTTTTTCTGCAAGTGTGTGCTTACTCATATACATAACCAACTACAATCTACATCTGCTGTACTATGTACCGTTTAGACCAGTATGGTTTTGTGGAGTTAGGAAAAAAGAAAGTCAAAAATGACACGCAAGAGAAAATATCACCATGTCACCATTTCCAGAAGATTCTCCTTTTAAAAGAAAAGTCAATGCTTGACTCAGGGATGGCTGCTAGGTTGCAACCAGCATTCTAGATCTACTTAATGAGAACTGGTTGCATGAAGAACATTGGGCACTTGGAGAATCCTTGAGAAAGGGGAGCCATGGTCATATGGTTAGGGATGCTTCCCATGGCATGAGAGGATGTGGAGAAGGCAGGGCGACATCAACTGAATGCATCTAAAAGCACCATGTCTTTGATGTGAACGTCTGGTGGATGGGGGGAAGGGATGACTTGTTGAGGTCAAGTTCATGGGTTCCTTTAACCAACCCCAAAGTCTACTACTTATTTCCTTTAAGTTATATTGGCTCTCAACAATATTTCTTCCTAAAGACAGTTCTTTTCAAGAAGACTGAAGAAATCCATAGACAAAACATAGGGAGGAAATAAAGGCTCTCTGAATGGGGATGACAGGAGACATTCTTCCACATCCTCCAAATGCCTCTTTGACATAGAAACAGGATGTGTTCCCCAAGGAGCTTATGAGAGTCACCTCATGAGACAGCAGTGGGTAGGACCCCCTCTTCGGAGGCTTAGCCAGCAGGATCCAATCTGGGAATCCAAACAAACTTAGGAAAACAATAGGCAGGACCAGGAAGGAATGGGAATTATTTGTATGTTTTTAATAGAATCCTGCCTTCAAATTGCAGCTTTGCTCTAGGAAAAAAAAAAAGAAAAAAAAAAATCACAGTTTTCTTTAAAGTTACACATGAACAGTTTCTGGCTTCAAAAGATAGAGATCAAAATAAACTCCAGTTGTTGCCTCAGAACCACCTCTTTTGCAAGGGCCTCACTCAATTTAGTCTGCCTGGGGACAGGTGGTAAGTCTACAAAATAGGTAAAATGACTCCACACTGATTTCTCAGCTACTCACGGATTACAAACCCCAAATAGGAATTACGATGGACTTGTTTATACCAAACTCTGTGCTGTTTTGATTTCCCAGCTGGGCCATCCTTAATGAAGACCTATGCATCTCCCAAAACCCGCAGACTCTATACTCCCTTTGGATTCCAGACTTCAAAAGTCCATGTTTGAAGGAACCAAAACTATCTGTTAAACCAGAGGGCTTTGCTTTGTAGGAACGTTTAGATACGAGCTCGCTCCTGAAAGAAGACATGCATTCACCCGATGGGTGCCTACTCCCACCTGACAGAGTGAAGTGGGCAGGAACTGAATTGAGGGTCCCGTCCTGAGAGATCAAGGAACCACAAAGGATCCCTGGTGGAAATTTTTGATTTTGAGACTTGGACTATAAGGGAAACCCAGCAGAGTGGACAGGATTTTCAAAAAGATCATTAAGAGCCTTCTTTTTCAACAGTCTCCCAAATTAAAAAATAGATAAACATATATATATATATATACATATACACAAATATATATATCTGTATGCCAACAACTCATATATGTGTGTATACTTGTATATATGTATACATATACACATATGGGTTGTTGGCATACAGATTCTAAATTTACAAAATGTTATGAATCACTTCACCCTCAATTTATGCCTTCATGGCTCATGAGCTTAGATGGAGCACAATAAGAAACAGTAACCCTCCTTGGAAGAACGTCGACATCACACTGTTTTCCATAACATCTCCGCCAAAAGCACCAACTTTTGAGTCCTATTACTAAACATCCACTGAGAAGCCCCATATGAGGCCAAAATCCCAACTAAAACCCACTACATAATAAAGTTTTATGTTTAACTCTCTTTTAACGACTTTATTGAGATATGTATTTATTTAAATAAACCCATCTAAAGTGTATATAATTCAATGGTTTTTTAACTCACTTACTGATATTGCAACAATCACAAGATTCTAACTTTGAGCATTTTTATCACTTCAAAAAGAAACCTCATACCCATTAGAAACCACGCCCATTCCTTCACTTCCCACCTCCAGCCCCTGGCAGCCACGCATCTACTTTCCTGTGAGTGAAATCATACACTCTCCATGAGGCAGCATGTGCCAGTGCTTCCCTCTTTTATTGCTGACTCACACTCCACTGTATGACTCTACCACCATTTATTTATTGAGTGAAGCAAAGCATTCACTTAAGGACCCTGAGCAGAACTAAGGCAAAATACTCAGGTGTGGCCCTCTGACCAGCAGCAACAGCAGCTGAAAGCTTATTAAAACGCTTTTTTCATTCTGTTGGAGCAGTGATTCTGAAGGATGCAAGGCACATACCCCTGGGTTTGAGTTCTGCATCCAGGAGGAAACAACCAGTGTGAACAACTAAACAGAAATAAAAAAAAAAATGCTTCTTCCTCTCTCGTCCCACTTTCCTGCTTGCTTCACATCATTCCTGCCTGCACCTTTCTTTTGAAAAAACGAACAGCTTTTGGGCCCCACCCCAAAGTAATTAGAATGATGGTAGGGAGTGAGAAGGGGAAGGAATCAGTTTAACAATTTTCTAAAGCGATTCTTACATACACTTAGTATTGTGAGAAGCACTAGGCTAGGCAGACCTTAGGGAACTGTCTAGCAGCAATCCAAGGGGTCTGTCCCTGAAGGACTTTGTAAATTCATGAAGGTCATTGTAAATGCCAGAAGTTGGTAGAAGAGCAGCCTGGGTACTCAGGACTTTGGGGTGAAAAGGGAGTTGGCTAATCACCATCTCTTCCTTAATCTGAGGGCATAAAACCAACAGAGACACGTTAAATTTTATCTTGGGTGGACCGCTGGACCCTTTCTGCCATCCTTCACAATGTCCTATGCTAATGCGAAGGAAAGAGCAGGCCGCAGGGCCGGGAACCTAAACAGACCCTCTCTAACAAGAGTGGGCTCTTCTGGCTGCAATTTGAGACCATCTTGACTTCATCAGCGCACTGCCCACTCCATTCTGCCCACTGCCCACTCCATTCTGCCCACTGCCCACTCCATTCTGCCCACTGCCCACTCCATTCTGCCCATTCCATTCTATTGCCGTGACTTGACCTCTCACTTGGGCTCACACCAGAATCTGGATTCTCCTCTCTCATCTCAAGCCTCTTTCCCAGATGCATTCACTCACTGAGGGTGACACCACTGATGGTAGCCTAGCTGCCCACCTGCTCTGCTGTTCTCTCACATAATGTCAGTGTAACTGCGCTCCTCCATGCTTCCCTTTCAACACAAATCAAACCAACCAAGTTTTAATTGAGCAACTATTACATAACACGCTCCCTCACTCCCTGGTTACTTTCTGCCACTTTTCCTCTGAAAATGCCTTACACAGACTTCTTCAGAGAGAAATGAAGTTTCAGAGCTCACATGTATCAATCACATTTTTTTTTTTTTAAAGAGCTCCCGTGGCTTTAGTTTTGGGGACATTTCTTAGCTCCTACTTTGTTCATTCCAAGTTACACTCATTTTCTCATTCCCCCTCTACCCTGTGATTGAGCTTGACCTTAGGTCTTCATCCCAGCACCCTATGAAAGAAGATATAATGATGATAATGGAAATGGCATTAAAACACACAGAGAGCAAAGCAGTGGGCTAAACATTTTACATACAATATTTAAATGTCCCCAAACACTTTATGAGGAAAGTTTTATTATTTCTATTCTCCATCAGGGAAAACTAAGTCTTAGAGGGGTTAAGTCATTTGCCTTTGATTACAGGGCTAGTCAGTTAGAACTGGGATTCTAATCAAGTCTATACATCCTTTATTCTTTATCACCACGACAGTCACAACCAACATTCCACTGGAAGTCATTTTACCCTGCAAAGCGCTATCCATAAGAAACATTCTTCTAAGGACCCCCCAACCCTTTCTGGTTCTTCTGGGATTCAATCTCATTTCCCACTCAGCTAAGGTCAATATGGCATTTTCTCTTTTTCTCTTTCAACATAACTTCAGATCCCAGTCTTGTCATGTGCCCTAAAATGTCCATTGTACCACAGACACACTGGATGGGCCCTCTGTGGGGAGGAGAAGGCTCCCGTCATGTCATTAATGCATTCATCTGTTTAGAACACGGTACCTGAGCCAGAGCCAAGTTTCAACCTTGGCTACTCATGAGAAGATTTATAGTTTCAGTTCCTGAGATTGCAACCTGGATGGATTAAACCGAGGTCTCTAGGGGTGGGGCCCCAGCAACAGTACTTTTAAATTTTCCCAGGTGATTACAATGTGCAGCTAAGATGGTGAACACAGACCAAAGCTTTAATTTCCCATGCTGCTATTTTAATATTTTTTATGCACTTTCTGATTACAGTCACCTCTCAGTCCAGCATGACCCACATCTGTGTCTCTCCAACATGCCTCCTGGTCTATCCAGTGGAAGCTGACTGGCATTTTCATGGGCTGGGTTTGGGGACTGTCTTATAATAATTTGCTTTATAGAGAAGTCATCTTAAATTAACCACTTGGGATCATTTTTTCTCTAAATCCTGATTAGGTCCTGAAACAAGCCAGAAGGAATTCATTCTTTGAAGGTTGGATGAAATGTCCTATGTTCTTTTGATTTCTCTATAACTGTATGAATGATGGAACTTTTATGAGAAATCTTCTCCCATCCTGGAAAGAACTGAGGTCTAGAAGCATGCTACTTGTGCTAAGCATCAAAAAGCAGGCTTGCTGCTTATTCTGAATATAGCTTCACACCATTTTATGACCACATTTTCTAAAATTAAAGAACTTGGCTATAAGATCTCATTCTTCTTGGTGGCAGGGAAGAGACCGAAGACATATGGCCATTATAAGCAACAGGGTTGAATGATCTTAGAGCTTTCTTTTGTCCTATGATAACGTGTTGAAACTTTGCTAGCTCCTTATACTCAATGATCCACAGGTGAAAGAGGACTCTAGCCCTTAAACCATCTCGACTGCACCTCTATGCTTTTGCTGTCTTGTCTTTAGTGAATGTACAGTACACAAAAATCCAAGTGCTACTTTTGCTTGAAGACTTTCTTTTTTAACTCTGCTCAAATAGGCGTTGTGATGGATGCCTCTGGATTAGGGAAGAGCCAGCTTCCTGGAGAGGATGTCAAATCATGTGATACCTTTCATCTCCTTTCCAACATGTGAATTAAGCCCAGGTTTGCCTCAGCCGACCGCACCTCAGTGAGAGAGAGAGAAGAGGATTTTCAACCGGATTAAATGATATGAGCAGCTTTCAGGTTTCCACTGGGGGCAGAGCTGGGGGAGGAGGGGCAGCAGGTGGTCCAAAGAGGAGAGAATAAAGGCTCGACTGGAGCCTTGTGACTTGGTGTATCTGCTGAAGGTTGATCTGAGAGCCTTTCTGAGCTGCTTTTGCGAGGAGAGGGAGGGTCGCTTTTCAAAGTCACATTATCTGGCAACAAAGCGCTACACTGGGCTCCCAAACCTCTGACCTCAGCCTTCGCCCAAGTGGCTAGTGCTCCTGGTAGCTCTCCCTGAGATCCTGAAGTAAAGGCTGCCTGTATGATGGGGGGTGGAGGGGTAAGCGGGTATGGAGATCAGGTGTGTAGCATTCAGCTCAGAAAGACTACTCAGCTACGGTGAATCAGTGCAGTAAAAAGGGTGCAGCCCCTCTGGAAAACAGCTTGGCAGTTTTTTATAATATACACTTTCCATATGATTCAGTGATCCCTCTCTCAGGTATTAGAAACTCAGGATCACACAATAATCAGCTCTACTCATCGTGGCCAAGGACTGAAGCAGCCCCAACATCACCCAGCTGGGGATAAATCACCCCCGACGGTACATTCATTCGGCAATAAAAAGGAGCCAACAGGACACACAGGACACCAAATGCATCATGTTAAGAGAAAGTCAGACTCAAGAGGCTGCACACTGTATGGCTCAATCTATAGAACATTCTAGAAAAGGCAAAGAGCTCTGAAGTATGAGGGAGACAGTTACCCCAGAAGGAGATGCGGAGGGGATGGAGTGTTTTGTATCTTGATTGTGATAGAGATTACACAACTGTATGTATTTGTCAAAACTCATAGAACGGTGCACCAAAGAATATGAATTTTACTGTATACAGATAAAAGGAAATAAATTCCTAAGTTTTCATGAAAGGTATAAAGAGAGATATTAAAACTATCCCAGCCTTTCTAGAAACGTTAATTATAATGCCACACTTTTTTCCTGTCAGTAATAATCAGGAGGGCAGAGTGGATTGTTTGGGACGCCTATCACATGCTCCTATCATTAGTGAACAGGTGACCGTAGCCTCTAGTTGCTTCCCAGAGGAGACTGTTCGAACACAAGCAGTGGATCTTCCATCTCTAACAGCCCCAATTCTTGCCCTCAGCTTGCGCCTTTCCCTCAAGAACGTACAACCTTGGTATTCCTCCTTGGACTCTCTTTCCCCCTCATGTTCCTCTCTAAATTCTTCACTGACAAAATAAAAGACCAATTGTACTGTGGGTCTGACATGATTACAGGCCCGCTGAGGACTTCCACTTCCTGCCAAGGGACGTCCAAGGCTCTGCACTGAAGCCAGGGGGCTGGGAACCTGGTCCCTCCAGGCACTTTCTGGTTGATCATGAGAAATGCAGACTCTTAAGCCTGCCGGAGACCAAAAGAATAAGGATCTGCCTCTTAACAAGATGCTCAGGATTCACATACCTAGTAGAAACCAAGAAGCCCTGTTGCCAGATTCAAACGTTTATCCTGATGACATGATTATCTACATTCACATTTGTTCTGGTGGAAAGAAAGGGCCTTTGGTCTCAGACAATCTTGACTCTTCCATGCTTCCTCTACGTTTCTTATCACGGTGTGTAGGTGCATAAGCATATTATCTTTGAACCTGTTTTCTCATGTAAACTGGACAGATGCATGTCAACTTGATAGTGTTGCTTATGGGGGTTGAAGTACACAGTCTAGGGAAGCAATGCTACTGCATATGGCATAGGTTTCTGTATCTTAGTTACCCCATACCACCCCTCAACTATCCAGATAACTTCATATTTGTGGCCACAGTATTAAAAGTCAAACAAGATGAGACCTTTGGAAGCATTAAATGAGGGAAAGGATGGTAAGGGGGAGAAGCAGAGGACCGTGGTTAATTGCCTATTTATGCTCACTCAGTAATTACCAAAGTTTGGATTTGCATCACCTGGGTGCTTGTTCAAAATGCAAATTCCAGGGTCTGACCTCAGACCTACTAAAGGGGAACTTTGAGTGAAGTCTAGCAATCTGGGGCTTAGCAAGGCCTTCAGGTGATTGTGATATGTGGTAATGGGACCTTATCAGGTAACACCTGAAACCTGTAGTTTCTACCTTTGTCAAAGTCCTGGCATAAAGAAGTGATATGAAAAGGAGTTTGCTGGAAAGCTAAGCAGTTTCCTTTGCTTCTAGATGACTGACTTTCAAACAGTATTGCACTGGTGAGTAAAGACACATCTGGGAGGGTTGTGATGCATATTGGAGGTAATTTGCACCTAATTCATTCAACAAATTCACTCATCACCTACAGTGCTCCTGTTCCATGTCAGGCACTACTCCAGGCTCCAATAATAGAACGAAACCTTCAGTGAGGCAATCATCACCAATAATTGGTTGGTTAATCAAAAAGTTGATTAAAAATTGAATCAGGAAAAATGGAATACACAATTTTTTCCTTTAACATAAAACAAATTAATGGATATGTATTTGCCCACCTTTTGGTAGAGACAAAAACTTAGGTTGTGTGTGTTATATCCTATCTCATCCATAATGTATCATATGTAATGTTCAGTTTGGTTTCTTTCAACTTGAATAAATGATAAAAGATCCTTGAGAAGCGATCCAGATACAGACTACTTTAGATTTTTCAGATGTGGGGGTGCTTTTTTCAGATTATTTTGCTACTCTTTTAAAGTCTTAAATTCGCTCTATGAGAATTTCTTTTACGCTACTCATTTATTCTCATCTAATCATATTCAACTTAATTTGCATAGAAGCAACATCTTTCTTTTCGCACTCATATTCATCAGTTTAGGTAATCATGAATTAAGTGATGTCATTACAGTGACAAGTATGACTAGCATACACAGGTTTGGGAACCCACCCAAACCAACTACTGGAGAGTATAACATGCCACCCCATTTGGAACTGAATGTAGTCTTATTAGCTGCAAGAGTCCTCCATGCTGGGGGTAGCAGTTAATATTGATTCAAGGTGTAGAGGACACAGGTCAATTCAGGGATTTGGTTAAGTAAAGGTAAGTTACAAAAGTACCACGGTTGTTTTAAGGGAGCCTGCCAATACTTATGCTCAAAGATTATTCAAGCAGAATCAAAATTATTACTATAAGAATGCCACGTCACCTCACATTTCAGCTTGCTTTCTTAAGGGGGGACTGCTGTAAGTCTAGCCAGGCTACACTTAGCTCACAGAAGTTTCCTAGTGACAATTAACAATCATTGCATGCTTGCAAACAATTTCTGTGGCTGTGTTTCTTAAAAACTTCATCCATGGAGGATAAATTAGTGACTTTTTGCCACAATAGTGCTGCATAACAAACCAGCTCCAAACTCAAAAGAACCAGTTGCTATTTCTCACAAGTGGACGCATCCTCTGGGAGGTTCTGCTGATCTGAGCCAGTGAGACTCTTCCCCTGTGGGCTTCCCAGTGTTTCTGAAGTCAACTGGAGGTTGGAAAAAGGTTGACAGGTCAAGAAATACCTTGGTTGGGACTCTTCCTTTCTCCTCACATAATCTTTCATCTTCCAGCGGGCTAGTCCAGCATGTCCCATGGCCATGACAGTCTTGGTGCAAGAGGGAGAACAGAAGTGCACGAGGGCTCCGGGACACTGCTACTTCATTTATTCTTTGGGCAAAGCAAGTCATGAGACCAGCACGGTTTCAGTGGGTCGGGATCTAGGTGGGGCTCTTGGTGGAAACAGTTGTTGTGTCACGTCCCAAAGCCACGTGGATATGGGGCTGGAGGATAAAGAATTGGGGCAATTTTTGCAATTAATCCATCATAGATGCACTTGTAATGATAAGAGTGAGAAAGGATAGATGAAGAAACCCTGAGAAATAAATTTAAACTTGCTGATTGTATGCTTATAATCATTTAACAATTGTCTGTGGCGTCTGCAAGAAATCGAGACATTTAAGAAGCAAAGTGTAGTATCTTTTTATGTCATATTAGCTATATTATCATTTCTTCTTGTAACAATATTCACATTTTTGAGAAAGCGAAATGGCTTATTGTAAGAAGATTCTTATTAGACCCCATCACACAGAATGGGGGCTGATATCCCATGAGTTTTTCTTCCCAGGAAAAAACTTCACTGTTTCATCAAAATCTGCACATTTGCATGAGAAGAGGTTGAAACTGGGGGGGAAAAATGAAAACTATTCTCCTGTGCAGGGTGATCTCAACCAGGTAAATCTATTAATAAAGGCAGGAAACTGTGTTCTTGGAGCCTCACTGGGGCAATCATTGAGCTAGGCAATTTGTGTATGTCTTTTGAACAAAAACAATTATATTGTTAGGCATTTAACCTATAATATTCACAAGTGAGCATTTATTCAGTGATTTAATAGTTGCTGAGCAGTTATTAAAAACCAAACTAAAACAAAGCTGCCACACTAGTTAGGGATTGTTTTTAGATTAAACAAAACTCTCAGAAAGATGTGTACTTGAAACTGTATTATCTTTTATCCCCGTCCCTACCCCCACAGTATTTCTCTGAGCAGTATTTTGCTGCTCTGCTCTTAATTTTGAGTGCACATCATTCTAAGAAAGAGTTGTATTTCTAGCATTCCAGATACATAATACCCAAAGTCCCCCTAGAAATTCATAGCCACATATTCAGACAGATGTGAACTTCCTTCATAACAAAATGCTAGGGAAAGCTTTATTTCATCTGAGACAATTTTGTTGGCTCTACAAGGGGAAAGTTGATCTTCTAGCTACGGTGTTCACTTTGACTGTCTTTGGACTTAACATCCAAATATCAACTCAAGTAGCTGGTACCACTTGCCATTTATTTTTTTACTCCATTAGGCTACCTTCCTTAGTCCTCAGAGATATTACATATTTTACCTGAAACCTTTCTAATATGCTGGTACATAAATGTATAAAGAAATGGATAAAGAATTCTGAGAAATTCTCATTATGACATTAAACTCATAACAGGACGACCAAAATATAGATTTGACTAACCAATAGTCTCCCCATTGATACAGTATTGCAACCATTCAATTGAAAGAATATCTGTTAACTTCTACCCAAAGATGGACCGACTCTGAGTGTGTTAGATCAGGGCTTCTCAGAGCTTTCATGCTCATGCAAATCTCTGGGGATCTTGTGAAATTGCAGATTTGGGCTGAGAAAGTCTGGGGTGGAGACCTGAGAGTCTGAATTTCTATCAAGTGCCCAGGTTCTTATAAAGTTATCTTACATTCATTCTATGTAATAAATTCCAAGTGTTCTGGTCCTCTGATCACATTCAGAATAGCAAGGGTTAGAGTATAAGAGCCAAGCTGTAATGGGCAAGTCTGCCCATTTATACTTGACTTATTTGCTACTGTCATTTGGTAAATGTGTATGACTGATCTTCTAGAAATCAGTTTAGAAAATAGATTGGTCCATGTAGTTTTCACCCCTGCATGTCAGGCTCAGTTTAACCTCAACCAGTGGCCACAATATCACAGTTGTCTAAAACTGTTCCATAGATTTTCTTCGTGGTTATAGACTCTGTAGAGCTGAGCAGCTAATAAAAAAAACAAACAAATAAAAACCATAAAAATATTTCCTGTCCTGGCTATTTTACCATGCCCTCACAGAGATGAAGTTAGTTCAGCCTCCTATCCAGGAGGGCTGCTGACAAAGAGTTCCGGAGCCTGTGCTTGATTCCCTTCAAGGCAGCCAGTTATATTAAGGAACAGCCCTTATGAAAAGTTTGTCTTTCTACTGAGTCAAAATTAATTTCCTTGTAACCTCCACCTACTGTGCCTGGTGTGCCATTTGCAGCATCTGAAGTCGGCTCCCTCTTCAAGTCAGCCTTGCTAATCCTGCAGACAGCTGCCGTGCCTTCTCTTCCCTCTTTTCCAGATAGACTCTCCCCAAGTCCTTCAGTTACCTTGCTCAAAGATCTGCTTTTTATCTTTTACTACTTTCTTTTGTGTGTGGCCCATATATTTCTTAAATATTATGTCTATATATTATATAGACATATATATATATATAAATTAACCTCTTAAAAATGGTGCCCAGTATATACCCAAAAGAACTGAAAGCAGGGTCTCAAAAAGACATTCATGTTTTCAAAGACCCATGTTTATTACTCGCAATAGTCAAAAGGGGAAAACAACCCAAGTGTCCATTGACAGGTGGATGAACAAGCAAACTTGGTATATCCATACAATGGGATGCATTCTGTCTTACAGAGGAAGGAAATCTTGACACATGCCATAATATGAATGAACCCTGAAGACATTATGCCAAATGAAATTAGAGTCACAAAAAGACAAATGCTGTGTGAGTCCATTAACATGAGATATCTAAAGTAGTCAAATTCATAGAAAGTAGAGTGGTGATTGCCAAGGCTTGGGGGAGGACAGGAATGGAGATTGTTTAGTGGGTTGAGTTTGTTTTTAAGATGAAAAGCCTTTGGAGTTTGGTTTCATGACTCTGTGAATGTACTTCACACTATTGAACATATACATAAAAAGTGATTGAAAGAAACTTTTTTCTGTGTGGTTTATCACAATTAAAAAAAAATGGTGCCCAGGGCTGGTTGGAAGCCCTCATTTGTGTTAAGGTTAGTGCAAAACATGCTGGGGCTCTGGTTTTTCCATAATCACTAACCGTCTACATTTCTCATAACGTAGCCTTAGTGGTCCTGCCCTTCTTGGTAAGTACATGACTTAGGCACAGTACACATGTGGTCTATTAAAACTCCCAGCTTCTCATCACATGAATTACTGTCAAACGATCCTAAAATAATGTAATTGATCTCTTTCACCTGCCTTTGAAAAAATATTACCACTTTAATGGATGTGGTAGTCATCTTTTTGGAATTAAACTTTCTCCTTTATATTCATTCTCAGTTTTCTTTCCAAAAGAAAAAGGAATATTTGATACATTCTGAAATCATTTCTGAATGATGCTTCTGAAAATTTGTGCAATCAGTAAAGTTGTTTTATGACTATTATCTATGAATCTAGAAATTTATAGGTGGTACTTGTGCCAATATTTCTGCACTCAAATCAGTGTTTCCTTAGTCATCCTCGAGTGCTCTTGGCACAAAAGTAATAATAAACACACCAACTATTTACCTTCTGAATGAAAAGTTAAACATAAGCACTGCAATCATCTTTTTATGTTCCTAATAACTTCTAATTTAGAGAAAGCCACCAGTAAAGAAATCATTGGCTTGAGAACAAAAGTGTCAAACACAGTCTTGCAATTTATCAAGAACCATTAACCCAAACATGAAATCCTGATTTGAAAGCCCTGTGGCTTTTCGTGCTGTTGGCAGGTGTAATCACCTTTCTTTGACTCTCACATTTATGTATGTTTTGCAATTTCCTCAGATAACAACATATTTAGCTAGACTTTTCGCAAGTTCCAACAACTTTTTTTTTTTTTTGAGATCGAGAAGCAGATTTGGGTTTGCACATGTTTGTAAAGTCTAGTGCAAATGAGATGGAAAGGTACTCCGAGTGAATAGTATTGTGGTTATTTCCAAATGTTGTCTGCTCCTGAGAGTGTCATTTCCAGAGGCTTCTGGGAAATTGAAAGGTTTGTAGGAGCTCAGTCACACTTTGCAATTGTAAGAAATTATTATTTGCATTTAGATCAGTCAGCTGTACAAATGGACCAATTCGCTGGAAAATAAAAAAGCTGCCTCAGAATATCTATGGGCAAAGACATTCAGGTGTGCTTCACAGGACGCAATTCATTAATTCATCACCAATAAATGATTTAAAGTTGTACTGAGAATGTCAATTTTCACTAACTCACACCCAGATTTGTTTTTTTCGAAGACTCAGCTGTAAGAAAAGAGTAGAATATAAATGGAACTCTGCTCCCCCCCAGCTCTAATAAAATTATGAGTTCATAAAGAATCTTTGGTTTTGAGATGCAATTTCAATATCCTAAAATGAATATAGCATTGTGAACTCCCCCAATTTTAATATTAAAAAAATCATTGGTTTTAGTTCAAGTAATAAAATGAGGAAATTAGTTCCAAGCTTCCTGGATTTTGCATCTTGGGTGTTTCGTGACATTCTTTGACTGGCTTATTTAAAGGGACATGGGTATTTAACTTTACTTATCTTGCTAGGTTTCCATGTAATGACTGTGAGACAGGATTGAGGCAGGACAGGCAAAATGATAATTATCTGAGTTTAAGGCAAATCCAAAGCAATGTTTAAAACGAAGCACATAAAATATTACTGCTTGTAATCCAAGAAATTCATAGTTCTAGTTTCCAAAGAAAATTCAGATCTTTTGTGGATGTAAAATGGACCTTTGGAGGGTGTGGGGAAAGTGGTTAGATCTATTCAACTTATGTTTAAATGTATAAACTCATGGCCTAGTTATAATTGCTGTGGGAGTTGTAAACTTATCTTGATTTTTTAATGTTTTATTTGTTGGCCGTATTTTTTTTTTTTTTTTTTTTTTTTTTTTTTTTTTTTTTTTTTTTTTTTTTTTTTTTTTTTTTTTTTTTTTTGTCTTCTTCAGAACCTCTGGTGACGTGGAAGATTAAGAATCCATGAAAGTGATATATGTTCAGATGCTGCGTTTCCTTGGAGAACAGGCATTTTCAGTGACAGTAATTTAATGGCATAGGAGAAGAGCTTGCAGGACACAATTGTCCTTTTATTCTACTAGAAAGGGACAGAAAGACATCACATTTGCTTTTCCATGGAAGACGGTTTGTGAACGTGCCTTCACTGCTTTGCAATGTGCATGTAAAGACAAAGGAAGACATTAAAAGGACATTTTCCGTATTCTTGTATATTTGTACCTCTCTCTCTAACCTAATGGAAAGAACAAAGAAATTAGGAAGAGGAATGGGGAAAGCAACCTCTTTCTTTTTGTTCACTCCTAGGATCTACGCTATCAATCTCTCTTAATTGCCTTTATTCAGTAGGGCTTAGATCTAATATTCTGGTGTTATCCACATGTTCTTACACCCTGTACAATACCTGGCACAGTTTAGAATGAAATATTTCAAACAGAAAAATCTGAAGTTTGAAAGCTAGCAGTGAACATCAGTATACCCACCGCCTATATTCTATCATTCACACTTAACTATTTTGCCTTAGTTTATGTCTATCCATCCAGCCATTCTCTACCCATCCATGAATCCACTTTTTATGTATTTCAGGGTTACAGAGATCATTTTATTGCCCTCAATAGTTCAGCACTCATACAGCTAACTCAAGTTGAATTTTACCATTTTTACCTCTTTGGAACACATTGTGAAATGCACCAATCTTAAGCGTACTGTTGAATGAATTTTGAAAAATGCACAAACCTATGTAACCCAAACTTGTAAAGATGTAGATTATTACCCCTTGCCTGGAGGAAGCCTCCTATTCGTCCCATAATTTCCACCCTCCTATCTCCACTTTTTTTTTTTTGTGAATGTAAATCTTTTCTATGACATTTTTGATGTTTTGTCTTTTCTAGAACTTGATATGAATGGTTCACATAGAATATAGTCTTTGGGTCTGACTTATTTCACTTGGCATGATATTTTGGGGATGACCCACGTTGCCATATGTAAGATAGTTCTTAATAAATACTGACTTGCTGATTTTTATCACAGTGTAGATGAACCAGGGCTTTAAGTTGACTAAATATATTTAGTTATAACAGCTTTAAATTTCATGCCTTTGAGGGGTTCAGGACAGCTGTTTGTTGATGACTCACTAAAGGTGGGGCTATTTCTGAGGCAAAAAAAAAACAACAAAAAAAATAGAGGCATCATCTTTTTAAAATTAAAGAAGCTACCCAAGGGTGTTTATGATTTGCGCAGGAGACCTGCCCACATTAACTGAGCGCGGGCCTCGCCCCTCCTCACAGGTGGAGATGTGATGGCTAAATGCTTCATGTTTCACAGTAAAGTTTTCCTGGAATATTCTCACTTAAGTATATCCGAAGGCAGGGTACATATAATCTGGCCAAGGGGGAGTCTGCAGAATTCTTTCTACAATAGTTCCTCACTCTCCTGGGAGGGAGGAAGTAGAGGATAAACCTTCCACCTTATGTCTGCTGCAAGTAAATGTGACTGGCTTTTGTGGGGAGTACCAATTAATTGGAAGAGTCCCAACTGAAAAATTTCAGAGGAATCCCCTCTAGCCCACAACTGTCTTCTCTAAAAGTGGGTTCCCAACTCAGGAAGGGTGAGGGACACTGCTATTTTGCAGAAGAATTTCATGTTCATCAGTGATACAACATTCCTGTTTAGGCTCATCAGGTAGCTTTAATTCCATAGCTCTCTATGTTCTTTTTCTTATGAGTCAAAGGAACTAAACTAGCCTGTGGCCTGGAGCCCACCCAGGTTTACACCCAAATCCTTACCTGGAGGCACCTTCGGTCTCTGGTAGCCCTGAGTTAAAGTAGGGGGCTGTATCTCAAAGGCTTGGCTCCATGACCTCTTCCTGGGGGTGTATGGGAGACAGGGCACAGAATTAGAACATGTTCAGACATGGGGAACTCCAAGGTGTGTGCATTTTTAGACCTCACCCGCCTTCATGAATTGTGCTCCCCACCCCCATCAGCAGTGGGCTTTGAAACAATTGTTCCAAATAAGGTAAATGTGGGGGTAGAGGTCAGAATGGGTGGATAGGAAGTGGAAGAGATGGGTTTGTATGAAAAATTTGGTGAGAAAAGTCTAGACAAGATTACAATTAATAACTGGATGTCCTGTCTTTAGGATAATTGGGGGTGTGGAGGACACAGTAAGACAAAAAGCCCAGGTTCTACTTTCTATGTGAGCCGCATATTTGGATTGCAAAATATGGACTGTTAATTCTCACCAATGATCATTAAGATGGGGCACATTACATTAAGAAGTGCTTTTCTTAGCATTTTTTGGTTAAAATGCCAAGATTCCTAAGCCATCTTTAGTGGCTTTGGACCAATGTAAAAAGGTCAATTAGTTCCCTTATTTTATTCCCCAGAGTTACGAGATTTAGTACCAAAAACATTGTCCACCATTGAGCCTCTCATTAAATGAAGTTGAAAACCACAAATTGCCCTTTCAAGCTCTCACAATTCAGTATGACTTCCCCTTGACCCACAGCAGCCCATCATGCCCCACAGTCTGAGAGGCCGAGCCCTGGAATCGTCACACTTTTCCGAAGACACACTCAACACAAGGACAAAAACTTTACTCTTGGGGGGGCGGGGGCGGCGGGACTCAATCTCTTCCCTAACCAGGTCTTCTTAAAGGCAACAGGCTCTCTGGGAGAGAGGTTGGCAGAGGCTTCGGCCTGCCCGCAGGTTTCCTTTGACCTTGATTATGACCGGGAATGTCGCCGTGAACTGCGAGGCTCGCCTCCAGGTGGAAAATAGCGTCGCTTTCCCCTGCCACCCCGAGAAAAGCCAACCCAACTTCTGCCGCCGGGCTAAGGCGGTGAGACGGTCCCTTCCAGGCGCCTCTCCACCCTGAGAGCGGCTCGGAGGCCGCCTACAGGTGCAATCCCGGCACTGCGGCCTGGGCAGCGGGATGCGGAGGTGTAGCCCAATCCCACCAGCAGCGTCGCCTCCCGGGTGTGCCGGCGCTCCCCACCCGCATGCACGGTTTTCCTTCGCCTCTGCCCTGGCGCGGTTTAGAAAGGAAGCGGGGAGCCCTCCGAGGCTCCGCGGACTCGAATTTGGGAGCGGGTGGGTTGCGGCCGAGGCTTCCCCTCGAATCTGCGGCAAGCCAGGCTCCGGGAAAGTTTTTCAAAGTTCCCAGCAGCGCCTACCCAGGTCGCCGCCGCGGGGCGAGCAGACGGCTGCGAGCGCGCCAGCCTAGCCGCCGCCGTCGCTACTGCCGCCAGCCGCGCTCTCTGGGCGGCTTACTAGCTCGCGGGAAGCGGGCCGGGCTCCCGGCGGGCAGGCCCTCCTCCTGGGGCGAAAGCCGCAGCTGACGCAGGCGGCTCGGAAGGCGGAAGCTGCCCGGCTCCGACCGCTCTGGCAGCGCCGCGGCGCCTACACCTGGAACCCCGACGGCCGGGCACAAGCACCCGGCCCGCGGGGCCCGAGGGGACGGTCCACCCGGGGTGCGGGGGGGCCCGCGGGTTTCCACGAGGTGTCGCGCGTCCCAGAGCAACAGCCCCTTCCAAGTTCCTTCCCGCGCCCTCCCGCAATCCCAGCCCAGAGGTCTCTAGGGAGGGGTTCTGCGCTGGGTCCCCAGATGTCTACGCCTACTAGCTTTTCCGAGAGCCCACCAGCCCCTACCCAGAGCCTCCGTTACACCCCCTCCCCACCAACCGGGAGGGAAGGGGCGTGTCCCTGTGGATACGCCCCTCATGAATATTAATAAGCGCGCATGCGCCTGTTCGGCGTGCTGGGTAGAGGTGGCCAGCTCGCTCCGCGGCTCGCAGACCGGCTCTGCGAGTGCCTCTCCGAGAGCCGGGCGGGCACGCGTTATTGTGTTACCTGCCACCGGCCCTCGAGCTGGGCACGGTTTTTTTTTTTTTTTTCCTCCCCTCCCTCCCTCATTTCTATGCAGCTGATCTGAAAGGGAATAAAAGGCTGCACATAATCATAATAATAAAAGAAGGGGAGCGCGAGAGAAGGAAAGAAAGCCGGGAGGTGGAAGAGGAGGGGGAGCGCCTCAAAGAAGCGATCAGAATAATAAAAGGAGGCCGGGCCCTTTGCCTTCTGGAACGGGCCGCTCTTGAAAGGGCTTTTGAAAAGTGGTGTTGTTTTCCAGTCGTGCATGCTCCAATCGGCGGAGTATATTAGAGCCGGAACGCGGCGGCCGCAGGGGCAGCGGCGACGGCAGCACCGGCGAGAGCACCGGCGAGAGCACCAGCGCGAGCAGCAGCGGCGGTGTCCCGAGTGCCCGCGGCGCGCGGCGCAGCGATGCGGTCCCCACGGACGCGCGGTCGGCCCGGGCGCCCCCTGAGCCTCCTGCTCGCCCTGCTCTGCGCCCTGCGAGCCAAGGTAGGAACCTACCGGGTCTCTTTCCCGGCCCGCCCTGGCCTTTCCCTGGCGGCTCCCTGGACGCCTGCGGTCGATTGCCGCGAGCGGGTTCGGGAGCCCTCGGGCGCCCGATAGGCTACACCTGGGCTGGGTGAGCTTCGGGCCTCTCAAGTGCACGATCCAGACTGGGCACGGGGCGCGTTCGCTCCGCTCTTGCCCACCGGGGGCAGTCGTCGGATTTCTCCCGCACTCGCGCATTTTATGCGGGGGAACCCCTTTTGAGTCCTTGCAACTCAGTTTTGCAAAATTATTTTCACTTGGTGCCGCGGGCTTGTAGGGGCGGGCGGGGTGGGAGTCGCCGCTTCCACCCTCGAAGAAAACTTTCCCCCGTGCTGACTGCCCACCCTCCCTCGCCGGTAGGTGTGCGGGGCCTCCGGCCAGTTCGAGTTGGAGATCCTGTCTATGCAGAACGTGAACGGGGAGCTGCAGAACGGGAACTGCTGCGGTGGCGCCCGGAACGCGGGGGACCGCAAGTGCGGCCGCGACGAGTGTGACACATATTTCAAAGTGTGTCTCAAGGAGTATCAGTCCCGCGTTACAGCCGGGGGGCCCTGCAGCTTCGGCTCGGGGTCCACTCCTGTCATCGGAGGCAATACCTTCAGCTTCAAGGGCAGTCGCCGCAACGAACGCAACCGCATCGTGCTGCCTTTCAGTTTCGCCTGGCCGGTGAGTGACGGATCCAGGGAGGGAGGTCGGCACTGACTCGCACCCGCGCCTACTTTTCCTCGCGGGAGGGACTTCAAGGCCCTTCGTGTGAAACTCGTCGCTAAGTGGGAAGCCTTTTGGGGTGCGGGCTTAGGAAGCCAAACTATAGTTAGACCGAGGCAGACCCCATCCCCGCTGCCGTTTGCTAGCGCAACGAAGTGGAGACCCCAGAGGGAACTGAGGGGCAAAGTTCCCAGGAAGTCCTGTTTTAATTTGCAATTTGAAGGCTCTAGAGTTAACCCCTCACCCCCACCCCCAAGCTGGGAGGTCATTATAGCTGATGTCTGCCTAACCAATTAAACCTGATGCGCATTGACCCGGCGCAGTTCTGGCCTTCGAACGCCGTCCAAATTGGCATCCTCCCCTTTTCCGTGCGCAGCAGGGAGGGCGGGTGTGTCCTTCCTGCAGGGTGTGGGGGGAGTCGGTTTCCCGCTGTTCCTCAGATTTTGGTATAAGCGGGGGCGCACTCAGGCCTGGGCCGGGGGTTGGCCGCCGCAGAGGGGGGGGTCCCCGAGCTTTCGCCAGAACTGCAGGCCTGGGAGCCTCCGCCCCCTGCCGGCCTCTTCCTGCCTTCGCCCCCGCGCGGTGTAGTCCTTGTGGCCTCACTTCCAGCGGTTCCCGGGCTCTGGAACAGCTGTGTTTGCAAACTTCCCCGGGAAGGGCGGGGGGCGGGGTGGGGTGCGCCTTCGTCCGGCGGGCGCGCGGCCCCCACTAGCCTTCGGGGGCGTGCCAAGACCTGGAAGGGGCGGCCTGCTAGAGGCCGTCCTGAAGGATGCGAGTGCTTGGACCCCCACCCTGGGAGCCGCTCGAGGCCGGGGCTCCCCTGGCAGACCATGTAGTAAGGCCCTTGCAACATCCTGAAATGGGTGGAGGGAAGATGAGTGCGATTGCAGAAGAGGAGGAAAGGGGAAAATGTTAGTGCCGTCTGCCTAGTTGTGCTGTCCTGGAGGCAGGACTCATGACCAGGACTCTGGGGCTTGACCCAGCTTGTGCTGGGAGGGTGGGTGGTGAGAGGGGAGCTCTATGCCCTGGGGGAACTCTCGCCACGTGTTCTGATGGGGTGCACTCTGCTGCCTCCTATCCGCAGGCGGGGGAGGGGGGCGGGAGGCAGGCCAGAGTGTCCGGCCTGGCTTGGGGTGGCTCTGGAGTTTACTCGGGCAACCTGGCCTTAAGTAGTGCCCTCTGCCCTCGGTGAGATAAGATGGTTATCAGAAACCTGCCATAGAGGGGCTTATAAAAACCTGTGGTACTTGGAGTTTTCTGAGCAGGGAGGGCTGCCTCTGTTGTGGGATTTCGGCTTTTACAAAGCATGTTTATCTTGTTTGTTAATCCCCTATTTGGGAGAACTTTAAGCTGCAAGAGAATGGCCACTTTTTTATCTGGCTGGGCCCCAGTTACCTGTGAATGCTAGCTGCTCTTGGACTTGTGTTTGGAGTTTAGAGGAAAGGGGCCTACAGGTGGTTCCACACAGTCCAGGATCGTTCCCCAGGCCCTGGCTTTTCACAAGACCATAAAAGAAATCTTATTAGTCATGTGGAAAAGCTGAAGGCCTGGCCGAGGTGCATTTTGGAGAGCAGGGTCAGAGTACCTAGCTCGGTCTGAATCTGGGAGTCTCGCTCCCCAGGCTGACTTGGGGAAATTGACCTGGTAGGTGTGTCCCCTTTTGACACTTGGCAGAAAGCCCTGGTTGGGGACTGAGCGGAAGCGGCATGTGAGGGCAGGGAGACGATTGATTTGTTGGTGCTCTTCTGTGGTTTCAGGCCCTGCGAGTCACCAACCATGAAATAGACTCTGGGCTTTTCTAGAATGGGTTGGCGGCTGGGGCTGTACGGAGTGTTTCTTTTGAAATTGGGCCAAATGCATGTATCACTCATAAACACGCCTCCACCCTGCTGCCCCAAAAAGGCCTCCTGTGAAACATAAGCTTTATTTCCCAAGAGAAACTGGAGTTTAGGTGTATTTTAGTTTTTCCCCAGTGTGGTTGGAGAAACACCACAGGCCGTAACTTTCAAGAAAGCTTCCAGGGTGTGTGAACTGAAGTGAAAGTACTTGGGGACTGTGCAGACAGTACAGCTTCATTCAGCCTGGCAATTAAATATTAATATGCCTGTCTGTTTACAGCTGGTTTCCTCGAGTAGGTCGGAACTGATCTCGACTTGAATTTAAGATATTAGACTGTATTTTGAAAAAAAAAAAAAAAATCAAAAAATTGAAACTGCCCTGAGCTCCCAGCCACCTAAGCTCCCAGCCTTCAGACAGCCACAATTACAGCTCTCATAGGTCCTCCTGAATTTGCTGACAGTGAACAACTGTTGCTCAGGATGCACAGTGGAAGGTCAGTTTAGAAGGTCGTGTACTTCATGTCTTTTGTTTGGAATTATGACCCCAATCAAACAACTGGTCATGTTCTGGAGAGGAAAAGGAGGAAATGATCGGGTCAGATATGAAATATAATCCACATTCCAGTATCGTGTGAGAATGAGATGTCGGCCTGCCTGCTGGATGGTACCTGATTATGTCCTACCTGGTGTCCATTGCCCTAGCTCCAGTCTTGGGGTAGCTTTCATCTAATCTCTGCACCAGTCCCACTCAGACGGATTTGACTTGAAGCAACTGGCCTGGCCCAGTGATAAGAACATGTATGTGAGAGGTCATGGGTCATAATGAGAAATGATAAGGGAATAAGCATTTGTAAATCACTAAAGGGTTAAGTTGCGCTTCCTGGAATTGGTGCTAAGTTCCAGTAATGCCTGTTTATTAAAAACTACATTAGTATAATTGCCACTAGCCAGCACCAAAAGCTTTTCGAAAACTCAAGAAATCTAGTTAGCTGTATTGATGATTTGCTGGATTTAGAGTGAAATGAATCTGGAGAATCTTTGGGGGAAGCAATGGGAGGTATCTATTCTCTCAGCGTCATTTTAAATGCCTTTGACACCAATGAAAGGCTTATTGATCAATTTCACTTTTAGAGAAATCCAGTGAAGAGTGTGATTCTTGCACCAGAGGGATGTCAGATTTGGCTTTCTTCACATTTAAATCTTGAGTGACCAACTCAGATGCCGCAAGGTTTAATTACAGAATAGAACCGATAAGTCCTTGCCTTTGGCCTTCTGTTGTGCTTCTTGGTCCCTGAGCCTCCGTAGACGTGTGCACAGGCAGAGTGCAAGGAGATATGGGGTTCTCGTTTATGCTTGCTCCTTTCTACAGCCAGTGTGTGTGACCCATGTGATTAACATGCATGCAAACACAGCACACGTGGGTACATGCCCAGAGCAAGGGACTTTCTGCGTGTAGAGAAAACATCCTTTGCCCTAAGACACCTACCTCAAACTAAAGCAGTGAAATAACAGGTTTGCATTGCAGAACTGGGCTTGGGGGAAAGTAGAGCTGTGTTTCTGTGCCAGCCTCTGCAGACTGGCTGTTCCCCATTGGAATTCAAATCCAAGGTACTCAATTTCTAATATTCCAGGTGTAACCTCCTCCATGTTTTCTTCCTCCTTGTTTTGTTTCTTAGCAACTTATTCAAACCTCAGCCCAGTCCTGTCCATGAGTTTGCAAGCCCCCCCCCCAACTCCACACCCATAATTCTACAAGGACTTCAAACATTTTTAGAGAATGGTGACATTTTTGCCATTGAGGCTACTGGGGGCTTGAATGGGTAAGGAAGAGAGGCGGCGCCACTTACAGGCATGTGGGCTCCCCAAAAGCCATTGATCTGAATATAGCCTCAAATCTTCATAGCAAAGAATGTTAGGGGATCTTTTGGATCCCCATGAAAAGCATGTGAAAAGTTGGGTGTGGAAGAAAATTGTTATTCACAGAAAAAAAGAAGCTGGGGCACTAAGAGGTAAAGGGGTTTTCACCTTCTTGATCTGCAAACAGAGGTCTGGGCTGGATTCATAGCAGCCTCTGCCCCCGTTGTAGAAAAGCCAGAATTTAGTTCCATTGTCTGGCTTTCAAGATTAATTATGTTTTAAGAATGCATCATCTCTGGGTGTGCGTACAATTAGCATGATGATCCATAAAGGCAAATATTCTTGAGAATCCCTCCTAGGTTAAACTTCTTAGAGGCATTTTCCCACCCTCCCTGCCACACCAATCCCCAAGATTATGTTCCAAGCTACTGAAAGAAGTGACAATGGACTCCAGCTTTTTTAAATCCATTTTTTTAAATTGGAATAAAACAAAGTAATCTTTCAGTTTTAGGGAGCTGTATTTTGCTGCATGGGAAGTGATGACTCTTAAGTTTTCTAGAATGGCGACAGGCAGGCAGGGAGGGTTCTGGGTTCAGAGATGTCCCACATCTGTCTTGACTTGTGGAGCCATGTTGTGACTTCTTGCTGGTATCTGAACCCTGCGTGGATTGCCCTTCGGCCCTTGTTTTTATGGTACCAGTGACATTCGTCGTGGGTGCAGAGTGTGTGCAGGGAAGAAATTCCACAACGTGGCTCCCCATGGTTCAGAGTGGTACGTAAATATTCAAACATTCAGAACCCTCTACCAGCTCTGCCCAGTTTTTAATGCACTTTTAGTAAATAAGTAGAAAGGCTTCTTGTTCAGGCTTGCTCTCTGTGAACTGGACCGTTGTGCTCGGCTGACTGCTTGGTATTCTATCTATTAACCCCGCCACCCTTTTGTAACTGGTGCATTTAATTATCAGTGGGATGCTTTTCAAACAGGTAAGGGTAATGATGGGAAAGGGGGTGGGGGCATCTCACTGATTCTCACATCTGGATATGAGCTCTGGGGCTCACTTGGTGAGTCTTTGAGGTGGGCTTTCATGAGAAAATCACCCTTTGTAACCAGATCGGACCCTATTGAAATGTCAAGCCCTGCGGACTAAATTGCTTTCTACCCCCGAAGTCCTCTCAGCTTGGATGCTCTGGGCTAGTAGCTCTTTTCTGCCTCACCTTGCCAACCTTGCTGTCAGTGACTGTGCGTGTGTGCCCGCTCCCGCCAGTGTCATCTCAGAAGCTCTTCTTTCTTTGCTGTGTTCTGTGACTGGAAGCGTTTCTGCTCTGGCCACCCAGATGCAGACAGGACAATAGCATGGTTGAATGGACTGAAATGAGGATTACAGAGAATAATTCGGCCTCTCCAAAAGCTCATACAGGCCTGCAACAGGAAGCGACGGTTGAGTCAGCAGACCCAGGGCCCCAGATGAGCCTAGGCCCTGCGGGCTGGGTACAATGGCCCTGTGGGCACAGCGGGCATCCCCAGGGTGCGCGTTCCTCACCTGCCTGACATGGCGCCTGGGTTTTGGATGCCTTGCGTGTGCCGTGCCGTTTGGAAGGCGGTTGGTTTGTGTCCGTCAGCTTGGCAGGAGTGGAGGCAGCCGCTTCTCAGGACTTGGTTTGGCTGCCACTGTTGCCAGGAAAAGGAAGCTTCCAGCCGCCAACACAATTACCTTTGTTTCTTACATCCCCTCTTCTTAATGTGGCAATTAAGTGCTTACCGCTGTGCCCACTGCCAAGGTAACCACTGTGGATGGGCACAGAGCACAGGCCTCCCGCAGCCTCAGCCTGGGGTGCTTGGGGAGACCTGATGGCCTGGGGGTGCCTTGGGACTTTGATGCTAGGACCCCATTTGAGGTGAAATTCCACAGATAGCCCCCCTAAAGGTCATTCTGAAAGCTGACAGCTCCTCTTTCTCTGCTGTTGGAGAATGAGCACCAGGTCAGACTTCCCTGGGCCTGGAGGTGGCAAGGGGCAGAAATGATTCACTTTGCAAACAGGCTGAATTGTCCTGAACTCCACCATCCCTCCCATGGTGCCCCAGCCTATTGTTCTGGGGAAATTAAAAAAAAAAAAAAAGCCAGGTGACTTATAAGAGTCTTATTTTTAAACTTGGAAACAGAAAAGTCCAGAGACTTGCTTTTTGGTGTTTGTGCATTTCCTTTTGTATGAACTTAAGTTGACATTCGCCCTTCATCTCTTGGGGCGTTCCTTTCCAGGCCCTGGGAGGGCCTGGAGACTCAGCCTCTGCTGGGGGGTCAGGTTTGCAGTGGCTAATTGGGTGTGACGTGATCATAGCAGACTGCTGATTTTTGGCTTTTGATGGCAGAAGGTGTGCGGCGGCATGGTCTGGATCCTGGAGTCTGGATGTGTGTATTCTGGGATGTACAGAGGTCAAGCGTGGGCCTGGGAAAAATTAAAGTTCCCTAGCAACTAATAATCATTGCCAAATTATCTTGATTGTTGATCTATGGTGTGGGGATGGAGTGGGAGGTAAGAGTGCCTCCTAATGGGAGCCTTGCAGGGAATCCTTTTCTCTGAAGGCTGGGCAGAGGGAGGAATCCTCCTGCCCAGGAGTTGAGTCCTAGAGCCATAATCTTGTCTCTAAAGCCAGGAAGAGAGGAGATCTGGGCTTTTTTTTTTTTTTTTTTTTTTTTTTAGTGGGGGTTAGGGCCGGGATGCTGGGGATAAGGCTTCATTGCCAGCCTGCAAGCCCTGCCCTTATTCCCTCTCCACCTCTGAGAAGGCAGTGGTAGACGAAAGTCATGACACCTCTGGCCTAGAACTCCATGTGTGTGCCACCCTTCCCTCGGAGTTGGGGCGCTGCTGGTCAGCCACTTCTGAGGCCTTCCCACTTCTGGTGAGGAGGAGCCTGGCAGATAGCTTGGTCTCTTCCAAGGTCTTGTGCAAGACCAGAGGATGCCTCCTTTCTTGGGTGCTAAGCAGAATTAAGGCTGTCATGCCAGCTCAGTCCTGGACCGCCTTCCCTCATGGGCTTGGGGGGTGTTATGTGTGTGTGGTGCTTGTGCAAGACTGTCCGAACTCTAAGTATCACTGCATTTAATCAGAGGATTCATTACAGTATGACGAAGTCAAGAATGTGGGTCTCAACGCCACCAGCAAATGAAGGGCTTAATGATAGTCTCACACCTGCCGTCCTCCTGACGTGGCTCTCCTCTGAAATCAGCAGAGAAACCATTTCTTGCTGCTCTCGGGGAAGAGTCCTGTCAGTTGTAGCAAGTCCTAGGAAACTTCGAGGCTGTAAATAAGGAGTCACTTTCACTAATAAAATATTAACAGCAACAACAATGCGTTTGGACCACTGACCACACACTACCAGGAGAGGACTGGGGATCTGCCCCAACTTGCCCGGTTTTGCTTGCTTTTCTGAGCATTTTCCCACAGTTATCAGTGAACGAAATGGAATCCTACTCTGCTTTGAGTATGAAACATATTTCGGCTGAATTCCAAGGCAGGATCTATCACAAGATATTTTTATATTCAGAGTTGACCTGTTGTGTCGCTGGGCCTTGAGTTATGAATGAAACTTTTTTTTTTTTTTCCTTCACCTTGTAGCGGCCTCATCTTCTCTCGGTGATGGAATTTCTGGTGGCATATTATTTGATCAATATGCTCTATTCTCGACCTATTGGCATATTGTCATCTCCAGTGGCAACACACATAAAAAGGTTCATGTGCCTTTTCTCTCCAGCTTCCTGGGATATATTTCTCCAGCGCCAAGATAGCGGAAGGTTTATTTAAACCCTGGTGTTTTGTGAGACTGACCTCATTCTAAATTACAAATGAAGATTTGAGTAAAAGCGGGAATTTGCTAATGGCTTGGATTGGGGGGAGGTGGTATTCTTAGATAAGCCTGGAAGATAAAAGGTGCCTTCAGTACACTAGCTGGCCTCTTGCCAGTGTCCAGAGAATTTGTTTAGTTAGTGGACTCGGATTATTCCTGGAATGTTAGATCTTATTGACAGATAAGTTCATCAATAAATATAACCTGTGGGTGTGCAGTTATTTCTCCCTTTTGTACTTTCATCCTCAGGTTCTGCCCCCCAGGAACCCCCAAGATGGGTTGCCGCTTTTGTCCTAGGAGTCTCTGCACCTACCCCACCCCCCCACCCCTCTCCTGCTTCCTAGAGTCACCTGATACTTGTGGGAGCTGAGATGGTCTCACACAGACAGGGCTTTCAAAGGGGTTCTGAAAAGGAAAAGGGGGCCTCCCTGGGGACCGCGGCACCAAGGCCCAAAGTGTAACCTTAGCAATACCCAGCCCTCCTCACTGGAACAGGCAGGGACCCCCGCTCCCCTCCCAGTCGGAATACCTGCTTCTCTTAGCCTTAGAATCAATTCTTTGTGTGCTTTTCTCATGCTCTAGAGTTTGGGTCTGGAAAATTGGGGGGAAACTCTTTGCTAGTGTTCACATATAAGGAAGGTAGCATATTCCCTTCAAGTTTTAAGGTGCCTGTGTGATGACCACAATGACACCCCTTTACCATAAGTGAAAGTTGTCGACCCACGGAGTGGGATGTTTGGTCTGGATTCAAACAGCTAAGACATCATTTTGGCAGCCAGTAGTTTTCCTTTGGGCTTGATGGTTTTGTTTGGGGGTTGGGTACATGCAGGGAGGCTGAAAAAGTCTGACATTTGAGGGCTGACCCCTGTTTCTGAATGCTAAGCTGCTGTTTATCTGTGTTACAGAGGTCCTACACTTTGCTTGTGGAGGCGTGGGATTCCAGTAACGACACTGTCCGTAAGTATGGCAGCCACAGGCTTTTCTTAAATGCGTGTCTCCAGAAAGCACACTGCTTGCCATCCATGCCCATCAGAGGTAGTGCTGTCTCCTTGGTACTTTGAGAACTTCTGTCCCGACTCCTGCCCCCCTGCCCCTCCCAGGGTGAACCTTTCGGTGGTCTTTCCTGTAACTGCCCCTCAAATTTTAGCTTGGAATATTAAGTGGCCAGGACAGATTCCCAGTGAACTCAGTCCGAGTATGGGACCTGATCTCTATCTTTGGGATAGAGATCTTAATGGTTTTACAACTTTAAAACCTTGTAGACTGCGAAAGGATCAAAGTAGTGACTTTTTAAAAGTCCATTTAAACTTTAAGTGGAGTGTTTAATCTCTCATCAGAAAGATAAAGCCCGAAAAGGTGGCTGTGGGCTCTAAAGACCCACCTTGAATTTCTCCTGGTGGCTGGTGAGCTCCCAGTGGGGCTGGGTTTCCCACACTGTGCAGGCAGCCTTTCATGGGAGCGGAATTCCAGAGCCTCCCAGCCGTACTCTGGCCTTGTCTGCTAGTGAAAGGCGACTGGTTGGTTGCTTTTCAGACCTGCTGGGCTGGGTTTCAATGGGGAGGCCTTCGAGAATGTGTGTGGAGGTGGCAGCCATCTGGCTTATAAGGTGGTCTTGCTCTGTCATTGTCACTTACAAATACACGTATTTCCCTCATGAGCTGAAACTTGAAGGTCCCCTCTGGCCAGCAGGATCGGGTGGGGGCGTCTTGAGAAAACTTGATTCACGTTGCAATCTCTTGGTCTTCCCAGGAGGAAGGGTTGATCCAACTTTTGTCTTTGACCTCCCTTCTTTTCTGAATGTCTCATCCTTTTTGTTTCTCTGCCTTCCTGGCCCTCTCTTTGTGTTTTTGCTGCTAATAACATCCCATCCCCTTTTCTTGCCTTTTGTTTTCCTGCATCTCTGGGTGTGAAAGTCCAGAGTGGGGCAGTGAGGGCCAGTGCACGCTGGGCGGGCTGCCCTCCAGCCCTGGGCCCTGGCTGTCCTGTCAAGCCACCTGGGACTGCACAGACCTTGCTGAGCCCTGCTGTGCTGGGGGCTCCATAGCTTTGGGGCCAATCCTCTTGCTTTGACATGTCAAATCCAGATCTGTGCACTTTCTCCCTGGGGGCACCCCTGTCCCCCTATGTCTTGCGGGGTGAGGTGACCAGCCTTGGTGGTGGTGATGCCAGTCAGGGTCACTAATACCTGTTTGTTCTTGCCTTCTTCCCCTGCCACAAGCATTGGGGATTGTGTGAGCGTTATGTCACCATGACCTGCACACAATGGTAACTGAGCGTTGGGACAGGGGGCGGGGTGGTGAGGGTGGTTCTTCAGATATTCTGGTCAGGCACAGTGCTTGACTTCCACACTCTTTTAGATGTTGAGTCTGGAGTGACCATCCTTGAGGCTGACCAACCTGTGGCAAGAGCTGTGTCCAGATGCTTGTTAGGGGCGTCTGAGGACACCCCCCCCCCCACAGCTGCAGTGCCCTTCATCACCACAAAGGTCAGGTCGCTATGCCCCTTGGGCCCCAGTGCCCTCCCAGAGCTGCCCATAGTTTTCTCTGAAGCCCCGTTTCGGGGTTCTGGGGTATGTCAAATATTACCGGATGGGATAAGTGAATCCAGGCAAGGGTACCAGGAAAACTTGGTGCAGCAGCAAAGGGCTTTCAGACCTTTACTCTTGAGAGATGGGTCACCAAACAAACATGGAATACCTACCCCTGGAAAGTCACTGACACTCACTGTGAGTCCTGGAGGAGGAGGGAGAGGATTTACAGAGAGTGGTTTATTCTCCATCTTTTGCAGTGCTTCCCAGGTATCTTGAATTCAGCACACTCAAGATCAAATCCAGCATCCTCTCCAAAAGCAGGCTCCTGCCTGGGGTCTTCTCTGGATAGCTGGCACCAGCATTTGAAGACCCAGGACCATAAGCCAGAAATCTGAATTCACCCTGGGAGCTGCCTTTCTTTTAGTATCCATATCTAATCTACCACCAAGTTCTGAAAATCTTACCTCCAGTGCTTCGCTGGTATCTACCACCTCCATCTTTCTAGTCACTAACTTTTAGAGCAGCAGATGGGTCCACCTGTGTCTACTCCACTCCGTCTCAGTGCTTTCCTCTGTTCTGACATCCTGTCTTTCCAGAGCATCGTTTGATCGCCATCTTTACTAAAAGTCACTCAGTCGCTTCTTGCTGCTCATGAAACAGATCTTTGTGTGGCCGCAAAGACCTAGCACAGCCCAGTCATGATAACGACTACTACCACATTGTCATTCATCTCCCATCCATGTTCGAGTCACATTCCAGCAGTCACCTTTCTGTCCCCACATGCCTTGGGGCCTTTGCACATGCCAGTGGCCCTGCTGAGGATGTTATGCGCCTTACCCTGTGTCACTCCCCGAAGGAGAAGCTACAGGTGTGCAGCAGCCCAGGTGGAGTTAGCTACTCTTTGGGTCTCAAACAAGTTGCAAACATCTTGGCTTCAGATTAGCGGCACAACCCTGGCTTTAGGTCCAGAGAATTCCTTCTCACATCAGCTCTGCAATGAGCCCTCATGAGCAGAGCCCAACCCAAGCGAAGTCCTGGTGCCGTTCATGTGTGAGAAAGTATTATCTAAGACTGGCCTCCTGTCATCTATCCTCCCAGGTCATTTCTGGCCTATAGTATATAAGAAGAATCTACATTTTTCTTTCTCTGACAGAGTAAATGGTTTCAGTATATTGTAATGCTCAGTGGATATGTAAACACAAATAGGCATACTTAGGACCGAGCTTTCTTTAAAGCTTCGCCTCCTCAACTGAGGCCGCTGTCTAGATTTGTGGGTCAGTGTGGTTTTGCTTAGACTTGCCTTTCCCTTGGCCTGTATGGCTATTTTAGGTGCTCATGCTCCATCTTCATGCAGGAAAAGATGGTAGGAAGGCCTGGTTCCACCCTTTGCCAGCCACAGAGCTGGGCAACCGGGCGAATTACTCCAGATACACATGTAATGCCCCAAGCTGATAGGAGTGTGATTCAGATGGAACAGCTTAGAAGCAACAGGTAGCAAAGTGTTCTCCACTCCCAGATACCAGAGAGCACAGACACACTCAATACCTGCCCGACTTCCAGCTGTTAGGAAATTCTGTCATGCAGGCGTGAACTTAGTTACAGGGGTCTGTGAGTCCCATGGAGGACTCTGAAATGATGATTGTCTTCCTGGAAATAAGTAGAAGCCTCCTAAGCTAACTGAAAATAACTGTCATTTGTCACCTTGGAGGGCCCTGAGTTTTGAGTTGTTTGTTGTTGCTACTTTCCTGAGGGAAACTGGAGGCCTTTGAGCCCTGGGCTAGTGTGCTTAAAGAATGCCTTTAATAGCCCACTACACTTTCTAATTGAACCAGCAGAGCAAACAGCAGTTAATGGAGGAACATTTTTGTCATTCTTGGGCCTGTGTTTATTTGCAAAACTGAAGTTAGGAAAACTGTTATCTGCAAGTGCTTCTGTGTTTGCCGGGTGTATGTCTGCAGGTATGTGGGCTCCTTCAAACCTTGTCATGCCCACATGGCGGTTAAGCCCAGAGGGTATGTGCCAGGGCAGGCGATGCCGGGAATGGAGTGTGGGTGAAGCCGCCTAGGAGTCTCCTCTCCTGGTCACCTGTGGGCTTGGCTGAGCTTTGTAAATGAGCATAGGACCTGGGCCTGGAAAAATGGGTGTGGGTGGGTAAGAATCACATAGAACTTGCAAGTAAGTCATAACATGGTTTCTCCAAGGTGGCCTTGAATTTGACAAGGTGCTGAAGGGTTGGTGCTGGCAGGTTTAAGAAAACAAACACACTAGGAGGCGGGGGTGCTGATTTAGCGCCTTGCTTCCTTAGTTCCCTCCCCTGAACTCCCGGCACCTGTGCTTGGAGCTATTTTTGTACCTGTCTTTTTGCTCAGACTAGACTCTTAAGTGACCGCAGGGCAGGGGACCACTTCTCATTCCTCCTGAGTGCTGGGTGTGTTTATTGTCCTCCGTAGGCATGCTTTGAGAGCATGGCTTGGCTCAGAAACCTCAGTCTACCTGACTGTAAACTGGGGTGAATTCATTTCACACCTGCCTTCTGGCCAAGATGAAAGATGAAAAGCGTAAGGTTGGCTATACTGTTCTTTCAATGGCCAGTTTAAAAGACTTGCCAGGAGGAGTTTGGAAGCCGGCAAAGCTTTTCTGAAGCAAGACGCAAAACTCTCAACTCAGAAGAGAAAAGAGTGCTCATCTTTACTTGGCATGTTTCTTCCAGAGCACATTCTGTAAGAGGCTGCCTCTGTAAGAGGTGAAGAGCCTTCGCAGATCGGTAGGACCAACCGTGTAGGAGAAAAGTTGGCCAGGGAGCAAAAACGGGTTATAGTTCACAGGAACAGATACAGATGGTTTTGTAAACATGCGAAAGGATGCTCACCCTCACTTAATTAAATGCTAATTAAAACAAGAAACTTCTTTGCCTATCAGGAGGATCAGAAAGTTTAACAACGTACACTTGTACACAACGTACAGCAGTTGGCACTGCTGTTGGGAAACAGTTTCCTGGTGGGAGGACGAGTTGATAGGCTTCCTTGGTGGTGGTTTGGGGTTGTCTGGACAGAAGTGGGTGTTTTGAGCATATCCTCTCTGATTCAGCACTTCCGTTTCGAGGCTGTTTCTTACTGCTCGAGCCACACACACAGGCAACTATGTCCAAGGATGTTCCTTGTGGCTTTGCTTCATAGCAAAAGGCCAAAACCACTTAACCACACGTGTTGGGAACTAGGTGAATTCTTTTATCGTATTTCCAGCAAAATGCTACATACTTAATAAACAGGATAAATAAATGGAAATGATCGTTGTCACCGGGGAAGAGCTTTGAATTTTCTGCCCTTTTGTACAGTTTGTTTTGTACATGTGCACCTATTGTTACAGAAATCAACTGTAATGATCAGGGAAGGAGCTCTGATGTAAATCTGAGCACATTTTTGTGTGTTTTGCCTCTAGAACCCAACAGCATTATCGAAAAGGCTTCTCACTCAGGCATGATTAACCCCAGTCGGCAGTGGCAGATCCTGAAGCACAACACAGGAGTCGCCCACTTTGAGTATCAGATCCGTGTGACCTGTGATGACTATTACTATGGTTTTGGCTGCAATAAGTTCTGCCGACCCAGAGATGACTTCTTTGGACACTATGCCTGTGACCAGAATGGCAACAAAACTTGTATGGAAGGCTGGATGGGCCCGGAATGTAATACAGGTGTGTGGGAGTGGGAGTGCTGCTCAGCTGGTGGGCTCCAGGGGCCACTGCTTCTGGTGTCCACTTTTCATCAGGACTGGTCAGGTGGCCCGTGGCTGTCTCAGGTGGGGTCAGTTTGGGCTGTTACCTTGGTCTGAAGCCTGGACAGGTTCACTGTGTGCTCCTGCTCTGGAACATTGTCCTTGGCCAAACAGGAGTCCCTCCATACCTCATCTGTCCAGCTCATAGTCTGAAGGACCAGCAGGCATGTCCAGGGCCGGCTGTCTTTGCCTTAACTCTGTAGTACCATTCACATTCCAGAGCTTTCCCTGGATGGGACACCAGCTGAGCTCAGTCCCTTACCCACTCTACTGTGCTCACACCCTTTGTCCTGTACCTGAATCCCCCTCTCAAGCTCTGCCTCCAAGGAATGTGACCTAAAACAGATGCCCAGTGTACTAGGCTAGGCCAGTCAATGTCAATAGGAAATGACAACCCCTGAGCTTGGGGTGGCTCGATGATAAGTTTTCACTGGGCATTTTGGGGGCTGTGGCATTGAGGGAATTGAGGCATCCGGAGAATGAGTGGAGAGCCTGAGCTTTCAAACTTGAGTAAATTGAACCCCCCTCCACAGTAGTACAAGCTTTCAGATGTGCTGTCTGCTGCCTCAGCCTCTTGTACCAGAGTTCAGTGAATTCTCATTCATAGCAACTTAATAGGTAACTCCCATTAACCACATAATGGATTCTCACCAACATTTAAATATTCTGTTTATTTCACATAATTAGTTATACCCTTTCAAGATACTAACTAAATTAACAAAGAAAAAAAAAGAAAAACTGAGGGGTAGGCAAAAAGAGAGGAATATGCAGGTCTCCTGGGGCTGGAAAGCTTAAATAATCAGAGACAAGAGTTTTAAAAGGATGCTATCTGGTATCCAAATGAAAGAATTAACAAATATTTTTTTTAAGTAGTTAGTATGTGCTTAAAAAACTGCAATTACTTTAAAACTGTTTGGTCTTTTTTTTTTTTTTTTTTTAATGTTTGCTCAAATACTTTCTAATGAAGGAAGCAGAAATACTTTGCAAAAGTACCACCAGATCCCGCCACTGGATTAGCCTGCCAAAGGAATCCAGCCTGCTTGGCTTTGTTCGTTCCATGGGACTCTTGAGACATCAGGCATTTGAGGGAGGTTTAAGGAGGCCTAGGCTCATCTGAATATGTCCTAATGGGTCAGAGTGGGTGAGATGGGGAAGGATTACACCTCCTCCTTCCTTTTGTGGGGAGGGTGGGAATTGACAGAAGGCAGGGGAGCTGATGTTTCCAGAGAGTGAAGGAAGGCCCCCTGCCCCCACCAACTTGCTTGCATTTTGTCCCCAAACAGTGTCATATTTTGAGGATCTGCTAGCATGGCCTTGAAGTTTTAAGCTGGATTTGTTATTGGGGCACCTCCCATCTTCCTCTCCTGACAATGGACTTGATATAAGAGCTCTTAAAATTCATGGATTTTGTAGGCTTAATGTCCTCAGCCATTCTCATGATGGGGGCGGTGCAAGAAACAGGCAGCATGCTGATATATCCTGGTTTTTTTCTTTTCTTTTTTTGCAGCTATTTGCCGACAGGGCTGTAGTCCCAAGCATGGTTCTTGCAAACTCCCAGGTGACTGCAGGTAATGAACTAAATCTTTTTTTTTTTTTTTTCCCACATGATTCCTTTCATGCAACAGGGGGACTGACTATACTGTGAATATGCCTCTTTTTCCTTTGGAGGACCAGAAAGCTTAAAAAATTCAAATAGGCACATCCGAAGCTTATTAAATTATACCAGCTGTCCGATGGAATGCGCACACTTCTCTCTTGGAAAAGAAAAAAACCCAAACTCATGGACAGAGTCAGTGACGTCATGTATTAACTGTTCTGTAAATTGATAACACGTTTTTATAATCTTCCCCTTAAAGTGCTAATGGACAAATGGAGGGATGTGGGCTCGTTTCTTTGCTTGTCTCTCCCTCCCCGCCCCCGTTTCCCGCCTGCTAGCCCTCCCCCACATTTCCCATCAATAGGCGAAAGTGGAGCATTCTTTAGAATGGGATTAGTACAATCTGCTGGCCCCTTCCAAGGCGGGAGCCAGGCTGGTGCTGAGAGGTTAATGGCTGTGCTGGAATCTTGTCAGTTGAGCCTGATGAATGTAGACTCTTGCTGCTGGCCTTTGAAGTCTGTTCTTTTATGGTCCCGGACAATGCAGAAGCCAAACAGGGACCTACCCCAACCATGTCCTGATTAGTTTTCGGAACTTCCTGAGATGTGCATTATGTTAATTTGGGGAAGGCTTGTTGCAGGAAATATTGTTGGTGTGTGAGGCATTCTGACACAAGTTTACACTTTTCTCTCCCTCCTCCCAGATTTTAAGGCTTAGCTGATTAAACATGACACTAAGTTGGTCCTTTGGGTCTGTCACTTGCCTCTAGAGCTGTCCTGGTATGGGGAAGCTCATGAAACCAGGGCATCTCGAATGGTTATGTTCTGTGGGCTTCTTGTGGCCACACGGATCCTGATTGCATAGGTCTGGCATGGGCACGTGTCTTGTTTTTGGTAAACTTCCAAGTGATGCTCCTCTTGCTGGTGGGACTGTACTTCAGAAATCCCTGCCCCCAACCTCAGTATTCACAGTGTAAAACCCCAAATCGACCAGGGACCTGTCAGAATTCAGATTCCTTAGATTGGCCCAGTTTCTTGGATTTGGCTCAGGAACCTGCATTTTGACCAGCCTGCCATATGATTTTGCTGCTCGGTAAAGTTTGCAGATTATCTGGTTTTTTGTTTTTGTTTTTTTTTTTTACTTGTATGACCCCCACCACTCCATCTGTTCCCCTCCCATGCAGCTGGGAGGACTGAGCTCTGGGGCTTGAGGGTGAAGCAGGGATCAAGACACCTGGCAGTAAAATTAAAAGAGGTTGTCCTGAAATGGTCCCTCTACTCTTCAGAGTTTATTTTCTGGAAGACAGAGGGAGGTTTGCGTCCTAACCCCCGCTGGCGGCAGCCAGCTGTTGCTTTTAACAGCATTGCTGTCAAAGATTGAGCAGGAATCCACCTACCTGAACTCTACCTAATGAAGGGTGTTCTGGAGAAAGTCAGATCAGCAGCGCTGTTAGCTGTTCGGAACTCTGATGAGTATCAGAGGAGGCCAGCCCCATTTCTGCTCCTGTCATCAGAATAAACATGTTGCTGCAGAGGGGAGGGCCCTCCCAGCCAGAACAACAGGCTTTGTTTCCAGAATTTAGCCCTTTCTCTTTCGAAGTCTCACCTCCCACTCCCTGCCCAGACATGCACCAGTGCCCTTATTTACTTAAGGTGCGACTTTCCCACAGGTCATTTGCATAGTCTCTCAACCCATCTCCTTCTCCCTGCCTTGAAAGAAAATCAAAATAGAACCTTCCAGCTAAGGAAGTTCAGGTTGTGTCCTGCTCCAGAAATAGTTGAATCGCAAGTTACCTGAAAGTTGTCTTTTGGATTATGTGTTACAGTGGTTGATTTTTTTTTTTTTTTTTTCCCACATGAGAAAACTTTACAGGTTGTGTTAATCCCAAACAGACTTACATTCCTTTTCCTGGGTGCACTTGCTTGCTTTATTGCAAGCCTGCCAATAATATCAAACTTAATTCTGAATCATCCTATGAGGAAAGGCTCTTCAATTTCTCATGAGAACTTTAATCATATATTATTAAACTGGGATGCATTGGTAGATGCCTCTTTTAGGGTCAGTATTTTTATTGGTTTTCTTTTGAAGTCATCCATGGCCTCTTGTGGTTCCATTTTTATGCTTGGGGGTTCAGCTCTTGTTGATTAAGAGGTGAGGTTGGGTCCTCGGGTGCCTCTTGCTTTTATTAGGCAGATTGAAGAAGTATACTGATCCTTAATTTGGAAGGGAATAAGAGTAGACAGCAAGAATATTGCTATTTCCAGGTCAGTTTCCTCTTCATGTCATTCAAACTGAGAGGATTCATTTCTCTAGAATGGATTCTCCCACCACCAACCCCCCTCTAATTTGTTCACTTAAAAAAAAAAAAATCTAGATGCTAGATGGTGTTTGTATTTTACACATTTAGGCAGTCACTTTTAGTCTGACATTCTTCTGATTTACATAAATCTGATGACTTTTAAACTACACATTCTAGTGATTCTTTGCCTTTGGGTGTAGATGACTTCTTTATAGAAGGTAGGAAGTGGATTAGTCAGTATTCTCTGGTGAAGTTGATTCTGGACCTGGGTTATTAGCAGTTAGCTAGATCCTTATAATTTTCCATGACAAAGATTTGCTAGCCGGCCTCCAGCTCCTTGGAAATGAAAAACCTTTTGGGGTGCTTCTGCTAGGGTGCCTGTTTTCCAGAGTTACAGCTGAGTGACTTGGAGGGTAGGTGTTTCTGACCATAACTTTTCCTGGATCCATGTTATGAATATTACTCCTGCCCTGATCCTCACTCGCCCATCCCAACTTAATGCCCCCCCCTCCCCACCCACCTTTGTTAGAGCTTGATTTTTGAGAAGGCAGTTAAAGTTTCAGAGGGCTTGAAACTTGAGGGGAGAGTGGGTGAGACCCTGCCCTCTTCCCACCCAGGTGAAGGTTTATGTTTGTGTTTTTGTTTGGGGATCAAAGGCACCATTTGGCTTCGAAAGAGTCCGATTAATGAGGCGCTTATAAAGGAAACCTGATTCCCTTCCCCAATACTAGATAAACTGAGGTGACCTTTTTTCTTTTTTCTTGGCCAAGTGAGAAATAACTAGAAAATAAATTAGCATAAAGAGCCCTAGTCATGGGTCATAAATTATCCCTAGAATTGGTTCCAAGTTCTGTTGTTCCAGCCTCACCCTCCCTGTGGAAACGGATTTAGAGATCCCACCCTGGGCTTGGCCAGAGAAGGTGCCCTCCCCCCATTTGATTCATAAAGTCTCATCGTCAGGCAGTTTTCTGCCCCCTTGGTGTCTGGTTGCGTCTTTGTGCACTGGGGTCGTGACTTGCTGCTTAGACAAAGAGCAGAGCCGAGCCTCTGTGTCAAAATTGCTGAAAGTGCTACGTTCCTGCCACTTTCACATGGCTATTGTCACTTGTCACAGGAGAGTCTTTTCCTTCCCCTCTGGGGTCGGCCAGGGCCTTGGATTGATGGAGCCCATGCTCCCACCGGCCTGAGAAGAGACTGGCTTTGTGCAGGGCCGTCCCACGCTGGCCAAACAGCCCTCCTTTGTGGGAGCCACTGGGGAGGGGACCTCCGCCCAACTTGGAAAACGTTTGTTTAGAGAGAACCTGGACAGACCTTGAATGTCCGTCCACCATCCTGTCATCAAAAGACAACACCCACCAGAAAAGGGCCAGATTTTCCATCGTCTTTCTAATGACACAGATCTCGCTTACTGTGTGATTGAAGCCTGCTGTGCCATCTGTCCCCAGGTGCCAGTACGGCTGGCAGGGCCTCTACTGTGACAAGTGCATCCCGCACCCGGGCTGCGTCCACGGCACCTGTAATGAGCCCTGGCAGTGCCTCTGCGAGACCAACTGGGGTGGCCAGCTCTGTGACAAAGGTACGGCCCGCGGGGACTGCCAGGGACCGATGAGGGCCCATGGAGGAGACGCGGGTGGGACATAGATCATTTGGGTCCTTTTTTGTTTGTAGGGGCTTTTATTCTAAATCTGCTTGACTCTGCCTTTAACCCTCAGGCATGAGTAGCTTTTTGTTTGTTTGTTTTTTGCTTTATTTATTTTTCAAAGAATGGTGCTAGGGACGCCGTCTTTGCAGTCCCTCTGAGCACCTTCTTTGGGATGTTTCTGGCAGACCTCAACTACTGCGGGACGTACCAGCCTTGTCTCAATGGGGGCACCTGTAGCAACACGGGTCCTGACAAGTACCAGTGTTCCTGCCCGGAGGGATACTCAGGACTCAACTGTGAAATTGGTAAGTGGTCCAGGAGAGCCAGGTCTCTCAATTTCACTCTACACTCCGCTTAAAAATAAAACACTCAGGACTCAAAAAGATGCCCAAGCCCTCTAAAGTGAAGACTCGTCCCAGGGGTTTCCTGGGTCTCCGAAGCTTTATGGCCCTCCTGTGTTTTGGGTGTGCTGACGAGTGTCGAAGGTGCCCAAGGGGTCACCGATTCCAAGACCATGGAATGTGGCAGAACGCAGTGAGAAAGATGGCTTCCCTTCTTCCTGAGCCACAGCAGGGTGACATCACCCACACATGCTGAAACCAACTGGTGCGGGTGGCCCCGGTCTGGGAGGCCCAGGGCTGGGATTTGGGGGCGGGGGCGGAGGGGCTGTCAGCAGCATAAACTGTGTCCCTCGCTGACTGCCATCCTGGTTTTTTTGCAGCGGAACATGCTTGCCTCTCTGACCCTTGCCACAACAGAGGCAGTTGCAAAGAGACTTCCTTGGGCTTTGAGTGTGAGTGTTCTCCGGGCTGGACCGGCCCCACGTGCTCCAAAAGTAAGCCTGTGTCCTTTCTTGAGCGTTATTGTGTCAAGATGCAGAGTTAGGGGGCTGATACGTGGGTTTGTGGTCTTATATGGGTTTCAGAGATGGGTCTGTCCGATTGGGAGAGGCTAGATGCATCCAGAAGTCTAGTGGGGAGTCTGACTTGAACTTTTGGCCTTTACACTTAGAAGTCTCCTGGCTCCCCCATCCTACCCACTAAGTTAGCACATGTGTCTGCTGCTGGAGGAAAGGTCCCCATGGGATAGCTTGTCCCTTTGCACATGCTCCCTGGAGTTCTGCCGCCTCTGCACGGAGTCGCGTTGTTATTGCAGCCATGGAGAGCCTGCTGCAGGGGAGGTTGTCACTGCTAGACTTGGTCACGGGCAGGTAGCCCTGAAAGAGGGGCTCTAGCTACAGAGCTGCCGTGACTTCAAGACCTGGCTGCACATCAGAACCGCCTGGATCCTTCCAAGTACAGACCTGTGGGTCCTGTGGGTTCCCTCTGGAGATAGGGCGCTCACATTCTCGAATAAGCTCCTGGATTTCTGAGGTGCAGCCAGGGCTGAGGACTGCTGTCATCAGCACCCTGATGGCAGCACATGGCATGGTGAAGGATGGGATTCTGGGGTCAGATCACCTGGGCTGGCACCTCAGCCTCCAGCCAGCACTGTGGGACACTGGTCACATAGCCTCCCCAGGCCCTATCCCCCTGGGATAGTAGCAATTCTGATATCCTAGAATTGTGTAGACACAGAATTCACCCAGACACAGACACAGAGCCTGGCATCTCATAAGTGAACAGTAGATAAATTAAGAGGCCGCCATAGTGCATGCAAAAGTGGGAGGTAGGGCTGCCAGGTGTGTTAACTGGGAAAACTGAGCAAATAAGAATGTTTTCCACTTGTAAAGAAAAGTTGTTTTTCCTTACCTCCTCTTAGCTACCTCTGAGCCCTGATGAAACTTTTCTTTAAAAACGAAGCGGCAGAGAGAGGCATCCCATGTTAGCAGAGGGTTGGTGCTCTGGGCATCCGGCTGTCTCCCTGTCCGCTTAGGTTGGGGATTAGATGAACTGGGACAGCGGGGGATTTAAAGCTAAAATCAGACCTTCTCGTCACCGTAGCAATCATTTAGAGCAGGTGTTTGGCTCTTAAGTGAAGGCCCCTCTTGTGAAGGGTGGTATTAAATGATCTCATTGTCAAACGGATTGAGATTAAATTGCCACCAACCCGCTCCCCTTTTTGTCTCTCAGACATTGATGACTGTTCTCCAAATAACTGTTCCCACGGGGGCACCTGCCAGGACTTGGTGAATGGATTTAAATGTGTGTGTCCACCGCAGTGGACTGGCCGAACGTGCCAGTTAGGTAAGAAAACTCCTGCCCCAAGGTTGGCTTTGATAATCAGAGCTGTTGAGATGTGGGTGTGGCCAGCAGTAAGGAGTTTGCCAGCCATCACACTCAGAAGCCATTTGTTATCAAGAGTCCAGCAGGTCTGGCAGAAATAACTGGAATGCAAATGGACTAGCTCTTTTTAGGCCCTGTGGGAAAGTCGCGAGATTCCTTGAACCATGTCAATCGTCTGTCCGAGGAGTGTTCAGCTGGGTTCCAAACGGGGATGATCTCATGAGGAATGAGCTGTCTGCATTCTTTTTGCCACATTTAAATCCCAGCAACTAGGCTGGCCAGGGTTTTGCACAGAAATGCTTGGTGGCTTTCTGTTGTTCTGTTGGGGGTCGGCTGTTAACCAGCACCCGGAAAGTTATCAATTAGCGTCCCTTATTGGATAATGGCTAGGCAGAGGGGTCAGATGTTCAGAATCGGGGAACCTAGTATCTCTTATTTAGCCAGCTTATTAAAACATCTCCTTTCAGACAAAAACTCTTCGTCGTGGTATGGCGTGGGGAGGGAGTAGAGGCCGGGGGAGCCTGGGGGAGGGGAATAGAACTCTATTTCCCACTGCTCATTTTTTTCCTTTCAGATGCAAATGAATGCGAGACCAAACCTTGTGTAAATGCCAAATCCTGTAGGAATCTGATTGCCAGCTACTACTGTGATTGCCTCCCTGGCTGGATGGGTCAGAACTGTGACATAAGTAAGTGACTTTGTTTAGATTTTGATTTTCAAGAAGCCTGGCTGCTGATGGTATTCACCGCATTCAGAGACTGACTCCTAAGTTCTAAGTCTGAAGTTGAAGGAAAACGTTATAGAGGGAATGTTTTTGGAGAGGGAGTGATCCGCACAGAAATGAAAACATCCTTTATCGGGCTCATTAGCTGATAAAAGGGCCATACTCTGATAAGGTGGCTAAGACGATGGATGATGTGAAGTGTCACTAGCTCAGTCTGGAAGAATTAGGGAGAGTTCCCACTCAGTAAAATAAACTTACCTTACAGGAAGCCCACAGGAAATCTGATTTGAAGCCTTTATCTGTCCTGGGCTGAAAAGGCTTTTCAATTAAGCCCAATTTCAATGTAAATTGCCCCTTTAATACGATGACTTGTTTATTTTGTAGATATTAATGACTGCCTTGGCCAATGTCAGAATGACGCCTCCTGTCGGGTATGTAAATCTTTCCTTAAATCAAAACCTTAATGATTGACAGCAAATCTTAGACCTTGTGACCTGAAAGGGCTTCCTCCCTATGAGATTTAAAAGCGTGAGTGAAAATGGAGCCTCTGACGGCACGCACATAGAAATGGCTCTCACATGTTTCCAGAGGCTTGGGGTCTGAGAATTTGTGAATGAATTGAATTTGCAACAGTCTTTTTATACCGCTGAAGCCCTCTGTTTGTGGAATAAATAGGAAAAAAGCACGTGTTTCTCCCCCTTCTGCTTTTCCAGGATTTGGTTAATGGTTATCGCTGTGTCTGTCCACCTGGCTATGCAGGCGACCACTGTGAGAGAGACATCGATGAATGTGCCAGCAACCCCTGTTTGAATGGGGGTCACTGTCAGAATGAAATCAACAGATTCCAGTGTCTCTGTCCCACTGGTTTCTCTGGAAACCTCTGTCAGGTGAGTGGTATGAAACCTCGGATGGCCAGATTTTTACAGCCAAGTCTTTTCCCCCAACCCCTAAAACACACACTCTAGATCTGGAGTCTCATGATTATCTGCTCTCTGCTTATTGGTTGGGAATCTGTTAGACAAATGCTGGTGGAAGGAGACTGATGAGGGATTTTCTTCATGGAGTCGGCAGCCTATTGATCTGACTTTGTGACTGCCCAGCGCTCTTCCACTCTGCCCTGGTTTTTCAAACGCCTCCCTGCACAGTGTCTAGAACATGACTACACCAGGCAGGATGTCCTGACAGACGTCCATGAAGGTGTCAGAGTCCCGTGTCTGCAGCCCCAGAGAAGGTAGCATCACACCTTGGTTTTACTGTTTTCTCTCCCTGTTCCCTGCTCCTGGTTGTGCAGCTGGACATTGATTATTGCGAGCCCAATCCTTGCCAGAACGGTGCCCAGTGCTACAACCGAGCCAGCGACTATTTATGCAAGTGTCCCGAGGACTATGAAGGCAAGAACTGCTCCCACCTTAAGGACCACTGCCGCACAACCCCCTGTGAAGGTACCTTCCTCCCTCCACTCCGCTCCACTGTGTGCTGGCTTTGTCTCCAAAGCTGCTGCTCTGCCATCTGTCACTGACCATCGGAGAAGTAGTTTAGATGAGAATGATATCCGAACACGTGGGAACAGTCTACTCAGGCCACTGGTGGGACGACTGTGGGCTGATGTGCAAGGCCAAGACGTTCTCAGCACAGCTTTCTGCCCTCGTAGCACTGTGCTGTCTGCCACGTGCACCAGCCGCAGCGATGCGCGGCCATAGAGCATTTGGAATGTGACTCGTGCAACTAGAAGGTCTTTTAATTTCAGTTCACTTAGAAAGCCACCTGGCTCATGGCTTCTGAGGTAGGTGGCACGTGTTTGTCCTCAGTCAGATTAAGTAGGAAAGAAGAAAAGTTGGCCCTCCTTCCTTAGCAAGCTTTCACCAAATTGAGCAGATGTTACAGGTGGGGTCAGATGGGCCCCCAAACATGTAAGCTTCTTGATTAAATGGGGTGAAAATGTCTTAAAAACTCCCTGCCCCTGAAGTCTCAAGCTTGCCTGTCATGTGCAACATGGCACGTTGCCAGAGTTCTGGCCCCGAGGTGCCTCTTGACTTCTTACCCTCATTAGCAGAGGCTGCCCGTCTCTAGGAAAGCAGGTTGGCGTAGGTAGGCCCTTGGTTTGGGATCTCTGTCTTGTGGTCCGTGGCATGATCTGATTCCCAGCCTGTCTTCTAGTGATCGACAGCTGCACAGTGGCCATGGCTTCCAATGACACACCAGAAGGGGTGCGGTATATTTCCTCGAACGTCTGTGGTCCCCATGGGAAGTGCAAGAGTCAGTCGGGAGGCAAATTCACCTGTGACTGTAACAAAGGCTTCACTGGAACATACTGCCATGAAAGTAAGACCACCCCCACACCCCGCCACAAGCTCATGGGAGAATGGAGCCCGCTGCCCCAACCCTGCCTTTGCCCGGCTTGGGGAGCTTTTGAATTTGCATCATCTCAGTTGCAACCAGGAGAGGTTTTCCATTCCATCCCAGATCTAAGACTGAGATGTGTTTACTTAGGAGACCCCTCACTGACACCTCTAAGCCTCTAGCACATTGATTTTAAAATGTTCTGGAATCTTACTAGTTTGGGTGCTACCTGACACCTGCAGGAGTTTTCTTCCCCCACTGCCACCAAGTGCATTAAAGGCACACTGAAAAACTGGATGCAGCTTTCTCTGGAGGCCCCTGCTTGACAAGCTGCCTGTTGAAACAGAACCAGTTCTATGGAATTGAGGGTTGAGGTGCTGGATGCATCTTCTGTCCAGGTGGTGGGATCCACAGAATAGTGCCTATCTCGCCATTACCGGTCCTTCATTTACCTGGTTTTCTTTTCTTTTCACAGATATTAATGACTGTGAGAGCAGCCCCTGTGAAAATGGTGGCACTTGCATCGATGGTGTTAACTCCTACACGTGTATCTGCAGTGACGGCTGGGAGGGGGCCTACTGTGAAATCAGTGAGTTGGAGCCTGTCGGTGCAGATGGGCTGAGAGGCAGGAGTTGGGGATCCATGCTAACCTGGGAAACCTTTCTTTGTACTGGAAATTCCTGGAATCCCAACAATTCCTCCAGTGAGCCAGCATGACCCACGTCCCGTTCTCATTGCTTCCTGCTGCTGACAGCTAGTGGGAAGGAACGTGTGCTGAGGAGCTAGAGGATCAGACTGTTTCAATTAGGATGATTAATATCCCCGCTTACAAGGAAAGCAGTTGTCTTTCTCTTATTGTAATTTCTGCCAGTCCGTCATGGTGTTCATTTCCATGGGAGTGACAGAGGCCTGCCCTTCTGCCTAACTTGGGGTATTAAAAATAACCCCACTGGGGACTCCTTTATTCCTGGACAACGGGAATTTTGTTTGTCCCTGATAATGACTCTGATGGTGTTGGAATTTGGAGCATGAAAGCAGGGGTGGGGAGCGGTGCAGGAAAGATGGACTCCTAACATGTGATCTGGGAGGGCCTTTAACGGGGGTCTCCTCTTTGACTCTAGACATCAATGACTGCAGCCAGAACCCCTGCCACAATGGGGGCTCCTGTCGTGACCTGGTCAACGACTTTTACTGCGACTGTAAAAATGGGTGGAAAGGAAAGACCTGCCACTCACGTAAGCGGACCTCCAGTCCCTGGGGCACCTCCTCCCGTCCGCTGTGAGTGGGGCTGGCCTGGGGCTCACTGCCATCTCCTTCCTCCAGGTGACAGCCAGTGTGACGAGGCCACGTGCAACAACGGTGGCACCTGCTATGATGAGGGAGATGCGTTCAAGTGCATGTGTCCTGGAGGCTGGGAAGGAACAACCTGCAACATAGGTAACTTCTTGCCCCAAGTGGAGTTCACAGTGGGCGTGGCCACCTATGTGCCTGTCACTGTTGTCCCGGGGCCTGCTTCTTGTCCCTCCAGACTGTCTCTGGATCCTCAGGGAGCGTGTTCTTGTCTGCTCTTATCTCATAGCCCGGAACAGCAGCTGCCTGCCCAACCCCTGCTATAACGGGGGCACCTGTGTGGTCAATGGCGAGTCCTTCACCTGTGTCTGCAAAGAAGGCTGGGAGGGGCCTCTCTGCTCTCAGAGTGAGTATCCCTCCTCCCCTCCCCCATGAACTCTCCCAGGACTGCAGGAGCCCATCCTGACACCCTCGGGGACTCGCAATGGAAACCAGCAGCAGAGCTGTTTGATGGCTGCCTCTGCATCACCTGGGTCTTTTGTAATGACTTGATGGGATGCAGCCCTGACCTGGGCATGAGAAAGTCACGATGAGATAAGTGGAGACAGATGGCGTCTCTGTTCCCAGCTCTGGTCTGACCAGCAGACTGTCTCCTCTAATACTCACACCCCCTTCCCAGCCCTGCCAGGGCCTCTTCCTGTGGACATGTGTCCCACGGCCAGTGGAACAAAGTGTGGTGCGGGCCTGGTTTCAGTTGAACAGAGGTCTTAGGTGCAATTGGCTGGTGTTAATTATGACTTTTATCATTTGGGTATTTTGGAAATAAGGGGTGTTACATAGGGTAAAGCCTGCTTTCCCTGTGGAAGGCTTTGCTATGAAGTTGTCCTTTTCCTTTGTAGATACCAATGACTGCAGTCCTCATCCCTGGTAAGCATGACAGACTTTTCCGACAGCACTCGCTGACTAACATACACAGGCATCTTGTTTAAAATGCAGGTTCTGATTTGGGAGGTCGGGATGGGGTGCCAGCCTTATCTATGGGACAAGCCCCCAGGCAATGCTGATCCTGCTGGTGCGCAGATCATACTTTAATTAGCCAGGTTGCCTTTGCTGGGAGCAGAGATTGTTAGCCTTGGCTGTGCAGGAAAATCACCTGGGGAGCCTTGAAAAATCCCAGTGCCTGCACCCGAGACCTGTGGAATTAGAATCTCTGCGGGTAGGACCCAGGCATCAGTATTTTTAAATTCCCCAGGCCTTAGTGCAGCCCGGGGTGAGAACCACTGGGTGACTGAGTGACTGACTAGAGCTGAAGCGTGGGCCTGGTAACCGAGGTGGTCTTTGCTTTTTTCTCAGTTACAACAGTGGCACGTGTGTGGATGGAGACAACTGGTACCGCTGCGAATGCGCCCCTGGTTTTGCGGGGCCTGACTGCAGAATAAGTAAGGACTGTCTCTAGCTGGTTTGCCCCAGCCTCTCTTCTCCCTCTCCACCCTCTCAGCCTGAGGCTTTCCATCTTGAAAATGAGGCCAAGCTCCCTTTACCTCTGACAAGCAGACGTCTTCTGCTCCCACTGGGATTAAGATGCCCCCGGGTACTGCTGGTGGGCCCTGGGCAGGGTAGACCTCCCTGTTCCCGAGGAGAAAGCACACACTATAGACTTCGACTGTGAAACTACCCAGAGGGTGTTTTTCCCATGAGTAACATGAAATAATGGGCAAGTGGATGTTAACCACAGCTCCGCTTTATAGGACAGAGCTAATGTGAATCGAAGGGATGGGGACTGTGGACAATCAGACCCTGGAGACATGGTTAATACAGAAGGGCGGGCACTGCAGTCCTTAGGAAATTTCAAGTTTATTCTTTAAGCATTTTTACCAAAAAAAAAATTATAGTTGAATTTTTTGTTGTTGTTTTTGTCTCCAAATTATTTGAAATTTTACTTGTGCCCAAGATTCCCAGTCTGGGATTGACTGGACTTCAGCACCAGATGAGGGTACATGGAACTTGGTTCATGGCTGTAAACAGTTTTAGTGGCACACAGCTGCTCAGTTCTTTAGGTACTTACTGTCTGTGGCAGTTTTCCTGCTGTGACAATAGAGTTAAGGAATTGCGATGGTGACCACATGGCCCCAGAGAGTCTAAACTTTTCAGTGCCTGATTCTTTCCAAGAACTTTGCAGGCTCTTGCTCTAAATTGTGCAAACAGAGAAAAGAGAATTTAATTAAAAATTGCTCCTTCCTGGAATAGTTCTCAGCTGCTAAAGTCAGGCTGGTAGTGATCTTTAGGGGGCAGTGACTGGTGGAGACGATGAGAGTAGTGCTCTGTTCGTTGGGATGCTGATAACGCAGTGAAAATTCATGAAGCGTAGACCTAGGATTTATTTGCTTGTATGCGTTATGTCAGTCAGAAAAAGCATTGTCTCCCCTTGTAGCCTCACTCGAACCCTGTTGATTTCTTTCAGACATCAATGAATGCCAGTCTTCACCTTGTGCCTTTGGGGCGACCTGTGTGGATGAGATCAATGGCTACCGGTGTGTCTGCCCGCCGGGGCACAGTGGTTCCCAGTGCCAGGAAGGTATGTGGGGCCTGTGGGCACTGTGGAGTCAGTGGGCGCTGTGCTTAGAGAACCTGGAGGTGACCAATAGTGGGGACCTTAGGGAAGGGGGAGAGTTGAGGCATCTTAAAACCCAGCAGCTGTTCTTTTGTCAGCTAGTGTCATAGTACTACTGTTACAAAACATCTCCACACTTGGTGGCCTTCAAGAGCATTGATTTGCTTGTTCATGGGCACATGGGGCGAGCAGAGTGATTCGTGCTCTGGATTGGGCTAGGGTCTGCTCTGTGTGCTTTCTCACCCCACTGCATGTGTTCTTTTCCTGTCAAATGGCAGGCCAGGGAGGAAGCCAACTCAATTGAGAGACACTCAACACACCCCCTCACTTTGCATTGGCCACAATAGGCCACGTGGCCATGAGCAGAGCTGGGAAGGGAAATGCACTGGCTCCCGTGGGAGGAACTGCTGTCATGTGGCAAAGAGCACGTTGCCATCAATTCCTACCAGGGAGGAGGGAGCGGAGCTTTGAAACGGATGAGGAAATGCCTTTCACTCGGGCGTCTCCACCTTTCAGTTTCAGGGAGACCTTGCATCACCATGGGGAGTGTGATACCAGATGGGGCCAAGTGGGACGATGACTGCAATGCCTGTCAGTGCCTGAATGGCAGGGTCGCCTGCTCAAAGGTACTCCGGAAGAGCCACTCGCTCGGGCTGCTGTGTTCTGGAATCTTTGTGAGCATTTCTCCTGACGGCCCGTTCCATCTCTGCCCAGGTCTGGTGTGGCCCTCGACCTTGCTTGCTCCACAAAGGGCACAGTGAGTGTCCGAGTGGGCAGAGCTGCATCCCTGTCCTGGATGACCAGTGTTTTGTCCGGCCCTGCACCGGGGTGGGCGAGTGCCGGTCTGCCAGTCTCCAGCCAGTAAAGACCAAATGCGCCTCCGACCCCTATTACCAAGAAAACTGTGTGAACATCACCTTGACCTTCAACAAAGAGATGATGTCGCCGGTATGAAACCGCTCCTACAATGGGGGGTTGGTGTGTGTCTGCTTATGCGCAGCTGGACTGGCACAGGCCAGCATCTCTTTGTCCTTAGCCTATGTTCCTGTCTTAGAGCAGAGCCAGGCTCGAATGCAGTCTGACTTCCAAGGAAACATTAGATTTTTCCTCTGCCACTGTCTTACATGCGAGTGAGTTTCTCCTTATCGTTTTAGGGTCTTACCACGGAGCACATTTGCAGTGAACTGAGGAATCTGAACATCTTAAAGAATGTTTCTGCTGAGTACTCCATCTACATAGCTTGTGAGCCCTCTCCTTCTGCGAACAACGAGATCCACGTGGTCATTGTGAGTCTGATCCATTCACACTCAACTAGCATTTGATTGCAAGATAGTTTACAAAATTCAGTATCCAGATGGAGCCAGTACCCTGTAAGAGCTTCACATGCATGTGGGGTCGAGTCACTGCAAGTAAGGGCTGCGACTGAGTGACCCTTCAGGCTGATGGTCTTTCTTTTTCTAGTCCGCTGAGGACATACGCGATGATGGAAACCCTATCAAGGAAATCACTGACAAAATTATCGATCTTGTTAGTAAACGTGATGGGAACAGCTCACTTATCGCTGCTGTTGCAGAAGTGAGAGTTCAGCGGAGTCCCCTGAAGAACAGGACAGGTAGGTGTCCATGGGAATGGTCCCTTTCTGTGACGACGGGCAGGTGTGTCGCCTCACTCTGCTGAAACCATGGGCCAGGGGTTTCCTAAGGTTTCCCCTCACCAAGCCCCCATTTCATTGCTGGGAGAACGGAGCCCAGCTCCCTTGACCAAGGACGTGACGGGCCGAGGTTGCCTTGTTTTCCATGTCAGTAAGCTGTGTTCTCCAAGCTGGAGCCCCTGCAGGACATGCACTGCAGAGTCCTTGGGGGTGAAGGTGGCAGTGCACACGTGCTGCGCTGGGCCTGCCGTGGAGTTCTGACACGGTGGGCAGCCCTTTGGAAGCTCCCACTGTGAGACACTGGTTGGCTGTCCAGGCACCCTTTTGATGGATGACCTTAAGCATTGTTCTAGGGAAGCGAGAAGTTGGGGCATTTGAGCTACTCACGCCGGGATCCGGTTTCTGATAATTCTGAAAACCGGATGCTGTGCTGAGCCGCCCAAAGTTGCCAGACTCCCCTTGACTGAACCAGACACCGCCCTCTCCGCATGGAGTCAGGGAGCCCTTCCGAGCAGCTGCCCTGCCTGCTCTCCGAGGGCCTGACCCCAGACCTTGCTTTCCCAGCTATGATTTGCCAATATACAGTTGTGAAAAGGGCCTTGTCCCCATGTCCCCTCTCTGAGGGACCACGGGCAGGAGCAGCACGGTGGCTGTGCTTTGGTTCCCACGCCGAGGGCTGCTTTCTTTGGGGCGCTGACGGGCCATGCGCGCGCCTTGCAGATTTCCTGGTTCCGCTGCTGAGCTCCGTCCTGACGGTGGCGTGGATCTGCTGCCTGGTGACGGCCCTGTACTGGTGCCTGCGGAGGCGGAGGAAGCCCAGCGGCCACGCGCGCCCGGCCTCCGCGGACAACACCACCAACAACGTGCGGGAGCAGCTGAACCAGATCAAAAACCCCATCGAGAAGCACGGGGCCAACACGGTGCCCGTCAAGGACTACGAGAACAAGAACTCCAAAATGTCAAAGATACGGACCCACAACTCGGAAGTGGAGGAGGATGACATGGATAAGCACCAGCAGAAAGGCCGCTTCGCCAAGCAGCCGGCTTACACGCTGGTAGACAGAGAGGAGAAGCCCCCCAACGGCACGCCGGCCAAACACCCCAACTGGACAAACAAACAGGACAACAGAGACCTGGAAAGTGCCCAGAGCTTAAATCGGATGGAGTACATCGTATAGCAGACGCGGGCGGGCGCTGCCGCCGCCGCCGCCGCCGCCGCCGCCGCCACTAGGTAGAGTCTGAGGGCGCTGGGGCTTGTAGTTCGTGAACCGGGCCTGTTCCCGTCTGAGGTGGTTGTTGACTTAGAATCCCCGTGTTAATTTAAGTTTTGACAAGCTGGCTTACACTGGCAATGGTAGTTTCTGTGGTTGACTGGGAAAACCCAGTGCGGCGGCTCGCAGCTAAGCAGGAGGCAGCGGGGAGGGCGCGGGCCGCTGCCTGCTGCCGCCCACACCGCGATCGGGCCCCCGGGAGGAGGCCCGGCCCCAAGGACGTGCGCGCCACTTCTGCCAGAGGTCCCGATGGTGATGCAGCCTTAGGATCATAGTTTTATTTATATTTATTGACTCTTGAGTTGTTTTTGTATATTGGTTTTATGACGACGTCCAAATAGTTCCGTATTTGAAAGTGCCTTTGCAGCCCAGAACCACACCAACTATCCCAAATGAGTTTATTATTTATTTTTTTTATTGTATGTTGTTGGGGGAGGGGGGACTTTGATGTCAGCAGTTGCTGGTAAAATGAAGAATTTAAAGAGGAAACATGTGTCAAAGGTCGACTTTTGTATAGTTATGTACATAATTCTTTTTTTTATTAATCACTGTGTATATTTGATTTATTAACTTAATAATCAAGAGCCTTAAAACATCATTCCTTTTTTATTTATATGTATGTGTTTAGAAATTGAAGGTTTTTGATAGCATTGTAAGCGTATGGCTTTATTTTTTTGAACTTATTTTCTTATTTCGTGTTGCCTATAAGCCAAAATTAAGGTGTTTGAAAATAGTTTAAGACAATAGGATGGGCTTCTGTGCCTGGAATACTGGTGGATGTCCTTTTTTTTTTTTTTTTTTTGTACGAAGTCATGTTTAAAAACACCTTCTATAAGCATCACTTTAAAACACGTTTTAAGGACTGACTGAGGCAGTTTGCGAATTAGTCTAGAACAGGTTCCTTTTTTTTTTTTTTTTTTCCTTTTATTTCTGCTTTAGACTTGAAAAGACAGGCAGATAATCTGCTACCCAGCAGTTTAAGGGAACAAGTTGAGCTATGATTTAACATAGCCCAAATGTGAGTGGTTGAATATCATTAAAAATAGCAAATTGTGTGAAGTGGGAAGCATACCAATCTTATTTTGTAAATTCTGATTTCTTTACACCATTTGTATGTAATACTGAACCACTTGTAGATTTGATTTTTTTTTTTTTTTTTGTTATCTACTGCATTTAGGGAGTATTCTAATAAGCTAGTTGAATACTTGAACCGTAAAATGTCCAGTAAGATCACTGTTTAGGTTTGCCATTGAGTACACTGCCTGCCTTAAGTGAGAAAATCAAAATGCTGTTGCGGAGTTTAAGATCAAAAAGGCTTATTATAAAACAGAGTAATTTTGTTGGTTCACCGTGAAGACCGTGAAGATAACTTTGTATTGTCCTATTAGTGTTATATGAACATAAAAATGCATCTTTGATGTGTTGTTCCTGGCAATAAATTTTGAAAAGTAATATTTATTAAATTTTTTGTATGAAAACCTGGATTAGTGTGGCCTCTTCTGAGCTTCCGTAGTTCTGGTGGGCTCTGCTGTGTGTCTGTCCTGGTCCTTGGGGTGTGATAAATAGGCTGCGCCTGATGGGCACCGTGGACGGACTGAGAGCCTTTTCAGCTACAGAATTCATCCGAAGTTCTCAAAAAAACTTGGGGCTGCTGTGCAGTTGGAGCTCTGAGAGCCCCATCTTGGGGGCCTCGATTTCCTTGTTACTCAACAGCGAGTGTGACTACTGCTTGAATAAACACCACTGGATTAATGGCCTGTAGTGTGGAGGTGAATTGTTTGTGAGCACTCCTGGGAAATGCCCACTGCACTAAAAGGGTTTTAAATAGCTTCAGAATTAGTGCTGGGGGATGAAGAGGGAGATTGATTGCTTTTTTTCTTCCCCTGGCTACTTGGATTAATATTAATGTCCTGCCATCATGATAGGCCACACCCTCATGGCTCTCGTGCATGCTTATGACTCTAGAGGTTTTCTCCCTGCACAGCAGGAGGTAGTTGCAAGATTGCCGGCTCATCTGCTAATCACTTTGTTCTCAGGGAGTGAGTGCTCTGCTGGCCTGCCCTGCAGGTGCCTGGCCTTCAGGAGCTTCCAGAGTTGGGCTGTTCCCACCTGTTAGGGCAGAAGAGCTGTGGTTTTCACTTCTGGCGATTGGGACCAGAGACCAGGGTGGCCCTGCCCCCACATGGGAGGTGGGGTGAGTTTGCCTCTGGCATTCCTGCATCGAGGGATGACCCGAGGTGACAGGCACATGGACAAGTTCCAGCAGCTATTTGGAGTTGCCAGGAGTTCCTGCTTCCGGCCAGGATGCCAGAGCTTTCCCTCCTCAGAGCTGTCCCCCAGCGCTTTGCCATTCAGGATGTCCCCCCACCTGTCCTCGCTGCAACCGAATCAGAATCACAAACACTGAGGAGGGAAAGCAGACAGAGGTTTCAGTTCTCGTTATTGGGAAGCTTTGCTTTTACTAGGAACGGTAGTCTTTGTTAGGCATCTTGGGGATAGGGACAGGGCTGCCTGTGCCTGAGCAGAGGCCATGGAGGGAGGTGGAGGCAGTGACCGGGTTTTGCTTGTTGTGGAGGCAGCCAGGAGGACGTGGACATTGAAGTCTCGATTCCCATGACATTTCCCTGCCCTGATGGAGCAACACTTGGTCACTAAGCTCCGCTGGTAGGCAGCTGGTTTCTGCAAGGTGGGGTCAGAGGGAGAACTGCTCCCTGGTACAGACCCAACCAGTCAGGGCACCGCGGGCCTCAGCAGAATTCAAACACCATCCTGAAGCAATACCTTGCTCCGGTGGTTTGTAAACTTGGATTCTGCGAGACCCCAGAATTCCTTGGGTAGGTGCCAAATACTTTTGTGCCAAGAAAAGTTTAATGAGTCTCTGTAAAATCTGTATTCCAGGAGGGAAGTGATCTTGAGATTTGCATGTGTTGTTTTAAGGAATCTTCCATGGAGGAGACTCAGCCGTGGGGGTGCAGAGAGCAGACTCATCTAGGCGTGGCTTGAAGCCAGGATCCTAACCATGCAGGGCAGTTTTCTCCTTCCTCCAAGGAGAAGAAATAGGGGGCTAGGAAGAAAAAGAAGGAATCCTACCTTCCCCGTGCCTCGTGTGTGTCAGGGACCGCTGAGCAGTCCCTGGAAAGAAAGTAGTTTTCAATCCAGAAACTTGAGCACCTAGAAGTCCAGCATTAGAATATACCATGAAACTCCAGGGAACCTTGGTGCTTTAGTCCAGGAAACTGTCGTGAGACTCTAGGCTTAAACAACATAGGATGAGAATAGGAAAGGGAAGAACACCTTCAGTGACTAAAAGCCCAGTGAGAATGGGTGACTGCACAGAAGCCTAACTTGGAAAGCAGTTTTCTCTTAAATGCAGGCTTCCAGGCCTCACCCGCAATTCACCAGAAGCTGGTGTCTAGGAATCTGCATTTTCAGTTGAGTTCACTTTCTCCTCCCGGACTTACGTACAATTTGAGAACAGCTCTACCAAAGTACTCAAGTACCAGCTCTTCATTAATTACAATGTTTTTACTCCTCGTTAAAGTGAATTAAGTAGCCTGGAAGCCAGCTTGTTGCTAAATTGCCACCTGACATCATTTTTAAGTAAAATAATTATACTGCCCCTTGAGCAAGTAGTAGTGTAAGTGCTTCATGTTTATTGGCTGATCTGGGGGAGGGGGTCAGCGAGTCAGAGTTAACGTGGTAACAGTATGCAGCAATATCTCTTAGGCAGCAGAGTCAGGAACCAGACCATGAAATGGCTCACACTCATCTACCCAAAGACAAACAAGTGAGCAGCTAAAAGTCAATTGCCTTTAAAGAAAGAGCCTTACTGCTTTACAGAGGTTTGCAACTCTCCGGGTGAGCAAAGTTGCATGATTTCTGTTCGACTGCAGGGCTCTTTCTCCCCTCTACTGGGAATGAGAAACACGAGTGGAGAGGTTCCTGGTCTGGGAAAACGCACAAGCACATGGGTTATGGGAAGCCTCCTCCTGCTAATGTGTATTTATACTTTGTAAGCTCTGATTCATCCAAGCATTGGAACAGAAATCTGCTTCCTGAGGTTCTGTTTTTAAATAGATAGTTTGCAAAAACAACAATTATTTTTCTTAACATTTTTTTTCCACCCCACAAGAAGCCCCACACCCCGGCTGGGGCTATGTCAGTCTGCAAGTGTCGACAGACAGCGGAGTTTGCACAGGTGAAAGGGCACCTGGAGGCAGTTCTGTAGGGTTCCGGCCCCAAGAAGTCTTAACAAAGTTTAGAAGCCATTAGGGCACTCTTATTCCATCATTTCAAATCCAAGAGATACTTCTGGGTCTATTAAAAATAACGAGTTTTCCTCTGCGAACAATTGGCTTCCAATGGTGGTCACCGGAAAAGAGCAAGTGGGGGTGAAGCTGTGGGGTTCCGGGGCCATGGGCCAGGCAGAGGAGCCTGAGCACCCATGTGGCTCCGACTGAGAGCGTGTCAAAAGGGCGCGGCTCCTTTGCTTTGGACATAAATTCTACCTGTATTACCTGCTCCTGCATGCCAGGCACAACCTTCCTGGCTTAGAGTGTGTTTCTTTCAAGTCCCGGGCAGCTTTTACGAGTCTTAAATTATGTGTCATTATGCACAGGTCCAGTATTAACCTGTGATATGCAAGTTGGGAAAATTAACTTGGAGAGTAAAGGCTCTTAAATCCAATAAGAACCTCAAATTGAGGCCTGCCCGCTGCCTCCCCACTCCCGAACCCTCCCCACCCCTTGCAAATACCCACACCAGGGCACCCAAGGGTTGAATTATCCCCAGAGCACAAGCAGATGCCAGCAACATGAAAGTAACAGCTTTGTTTGAAAGAGAAGCTCTGCTGGCAGGGCCAGTGGGGCTCCTGGATCCCTGAGGGAAATACACATTTGCAGCTGGCTTCCTAATGATTACTCAGGCAACCCGAAGGGATGGCCCCACTCTCTGTTTTGCACCTGAAGAGTGAAAAGCTGCTACAGCTCATCCTTGCTAGGAAATGCAGTCGAAAAGCCCTCCTCTTAGACTCATTGGGTGATAATGCAGTCAGAGACCTGACCAAGGATCCAACCCCCTTTACTTTGCCAGGAGGAGACACTGAGGCAAAGAGAGGATCAGGGGGTTGTCTCAGGTCACACAGACAGGTAGCAACAGCCAAAACCAGAACCCAGGACTCCTGCTTCCTGGGCTGCTGTGTTTACTGCTGCTTCTGAGAGTTTGCCAGGTTTACGTCTGGATCCTACCCTCGGTGTGATTTTCAAAGAATTGGGAGGTCGGCATTAACAAAAAGGCGAGGCAAAGCATCAAGGGAGGTGCCGCCTCCAGGTTTTGCTTAGAGAGTGACATCCTTATAAATCCAAAAGTAATAGGTGTTTTCTGAACCAAAGGCAGATTAAGCTCCGTCCCTTTGTAGGTGATTCTTTTGTTCTTGGGCCGCTTCAGATTTCCTTTTGAGATTCTTCTTCATGGAAATATAAAATGAACCACAGGAAAAGAGGCTCAGAAAGGAAACCCACAGTCCCACTGCATCCTACACCTTCCTCTGCACACGCACTCACGTGCTCGCACACCCATGCACAATTGCATGCACACTTATTTGAGGGTTTTCAAAAGGACAGCACTGCTCTGTCTGAGAAGCAGCTGGGAAAGTCGTGGCCAGAATCAGGTGACTGCGATTATAGTGAGTCCTCATCCCGCAGTTCGTAACCACTCCTGTTTCCCATGGCAGGCTACTTCCAGGTTCTCTCTCAGAAGGAAAAATCACCCGAACAGTTAAACACACTAAAATCCAAGTTGCCTGAATGTGATGAAGGTGGTTCTCCATGCAGCAGGGCCAGCACACACAGGTCCAAAAGTTCCTGCAACTGCCTTTGGGCAGCTCGACTTCCTCTACCTAACACCCCAAAAAGCCTGCCCTGCTGGCACCTTGCCCACTCCTAAGGGATTAGGGATGTATCCCACAAGTCATGGTTAACCTGTTTTTCGTGTCAGGGTGGGCCAGAGTGCCAGATTATGCAAAAGTTTCTTTCCTATGCACCGAGGCACCCAGGCTGAACGACTTGGAAAAATCCCATCTTGGAGACAGAAATATAAACCCTCCAAGTTCAGGACATTAACGATCAGATACTCCCAGGGGTCTCTCTGGTTTTGCAGGGAAGGTTTTTGGAGGGGATTGTTGTTTTTTGTTGTTTTTTTTTTCCCCCCCAAGAATTCAAGGCATAAAGCAGAAAGGAAGAGTACAAATGTGAAACAGCTACAGGTTTGCACAAAACTAAGGAAACGATATCTGGGAGGTAAAGAGAGGAGTGGGAAGGGGTGAGGGGACGAGGTCTCGCCACAGCCTCTGGCTCTCTTCACATCCACGGCCTGCGTTCCTGTGAATTCTTGGCCCAGCACTGCGAACGTGACCCCAGAGGGTTCAGCCTACACAGGGCCTGACTCCCTTGTTCCTTACCTTCCAGTTACTTCCACCTTTTCCACGCTCAAAGCCAGGCCTTGAGCCGAGTGGTCAGGCTCACACTGGAGTGAGATTTCCCTGATTGCAAGTGCAGCTCTTCCTTGCGAGTCTTCTTGGTGGTCTCTAGGCTCACACAGTGCAGAGAGCCTGGGAGCAACATTTCTGGGCTCTGGGGTTGAACAGACCTGAATTCGAGGCTCTGCCAACGTCCTCACTTGGGAATGTTTTTCCAAAACGTTTATGGGTCTGTTCAGTCATAATCGTGATAATCAACTTTACCACTGCCAGCATCCCGGAAACGGGCTGCAAGAAGAAAGAATGCTGCTTTCAGTATTTCTCCAAGCAGCCTGTATTGTGATAGAGAGTCCATGCAAAGATTAAGGAATCCAGCTAGATTCCAACGACAATCTCTCTCTTTGCTCTTAAACGGGGTCCTTGTCAAAGCAGAGCTCTTGGATCTGGCGGTAGATGGAATTCTGAGATGGCCCCACATGGGCCCTGGTTACTGATCGAACATTAATCCAGGTCCTGCTGTAAAAGGATGTTGCAAATGCAATTAAAGTGCCAAATCAGTTGGCTTTACAATATGGAGATTATTCAAGTGGGGCTGCCATAATCAGAGTCACTCTTTAGAAGCAGAGTTTTCTCTGGTCATAGAAGTCAGAGATGCAAAATGTGAAAAGGAGTCCCAGCACAGGCGGTTGCTATCTTACTGAGATGGAGGGGCCGTATGGCAACGACTTGCGAAAAGCCCGGGAGCCGAGCAAATACCCATCCAAAAACCAGGACAAGGCGGGCCTCAGTCTTACAACTGCGAGGACCTGACTTCTGCCAAAAACCTGGATTGTGAGGCACTGGGGGCTTAGAAGTGGTTTCTTTTGCTAGTTGAGCCTCCAGATGAAGATCTAGTCTGGCAGACACCTCGATTCCAGTCTTAGAGGACCCACAGCAGAGGACACAACTAACAGAAATCCTGAGATAATCAATGTGGTGTTGTATGCCGCTAGGTTCATGGGTAACTGTTACGTGGCCAGAGCAAATGTAACAGAGACCTCTTGTCAAGGCGTCTGTCAGGCTACATCATGTGTAGGTACTATATTTGGTTGACTATACAAATCATCAGCTTTCCTCCCAATTCCGAGCCTGTTGCCTGTGCTATAGAAAGAAAAGCTCCTTCAACATAAGAATGAACTGTACGGCTGTAAAAAACTTGATGCCCAATTTAATCTACAATATTGTATTGCTGTTCTCTACTGCCTCTAAATAGTAATAGAATGTAGTTCTGTCTTCTATATCCATCCCCCGCCTGACGCTGGCTTATAAAATTGGAGTCAATGAGGCGAGCTCTGGTGCTTGGCCTGGCAAGACTTCAGCCCCGGCCCCACCGCCCCGCACCCAGCCAGCCCCTTTGACCTACAAGAAGTTTCCTCCTTTACACTCCCCACTTCATAGTGGCCACTTCCTCTGAGCTGAGAATGTTAAGTCTAACCTCTCTCACCATGTCCTCTTTGCTAAGTTTGCCTTCAGATGGTGGGCAACTGGCCTAGATGAACATCCATTGCTGGTGGCAGAAAGTTAGGTTTCTCTCAAGTTCAGTGAGCTTTCCTAAAATATTACCAAGACCCAGATTTAGAACTTAAAAATATTTTGAAACAGCAGCCAAAATCGTTTCTACATGCAGGACGCAGACCCTGCGATTTGACGAACCAGTGCTGAGAAACATTATCTTCAAGGGAAAGCAAGGCTAATTTGATATGGAAAAGTCACAGCCCAAGAGTCTACTTGTCTTTGAGCCTGTATGGAGACCTCAGGTGAGACCCAGAAGTTCCTCCGGCTGGAGATTCTTATTAGCATCACAACCAGAACCCAGTAGCAGATGCCTGGTACTCCTGACACCCTCTTCCCCCAGAGATGCTTGCAGATTGACAGGCATGTTTCACTGGAGAGCCTCCTGAGGACACTTTTCTAGATGTCCCCACCTCTGCTCAGCGGTCTCCATGCTCTTCTGGATGGTCTCAGGCTGAGCAGGGGCCCTGGGAAAAGCTCCCCAGGGAGGAGTCTTCCGGGCTGTGTACAAATCAAAGCTGTGTTGCTCTTTCACAAGCCCCAGTGCACTCTGGCACCTTCACAGGAAGGTCTTTCCAGGCTCCTCTTGCCAGGTGTCCCCAAAGTCCAGCCCAGCTGCCACATCAAGGCTGAGGTGGCCCTCACTGACCACTCCACCTTCTCCCTCTGAGGACAGGAATGCATGGGCTGGTGTTAATCCTCCCAGGCACTCACAGCGGGTTTGGGAAAGAGCGCTCTGCATTTTTCTCACCAACTGAGCATGTTGAGGAGGAACTAAAAAGGCCTTAAGAGCTGCTGGGTCTAGGAAATTCCCAGTCAATCTATCACCTGCCTCCTCCTCCGAAGAGGCAGCCTGTCCACCCATAGCTCCAGGGGCAGGTGGAGAGAGGGGTGTGAGGGAGTGAGACTGTGTGTGTGCGCGCACGCGGGCGCGCGCCCGTGTGTGTGTGTGCGCCTGTGTGTGTGTGTGTGTGTGTGCGTGCGTGCGCCACAGAGACCCGAGTAGTAATAGAAGAGCCGGTGAGAGGGCGTGGGAGACTGGGAACTTATTTATAAAAGCTCTTCTGCCCTAAAGCAAGTCAAACTCCCTGCTGAGGAGCTGCTTTTTCTTCCTCCCTTTTGAGTCTTGTGTGCTGAACTGACCTCTCCCCCCTCAGAGGTCAGCGCTCTGCTCACCCTGTGCACACTGGGCCTTCTGGGGTTTGATCGCCTTAGAAGTCTGAAGAGGAGAGAATTCTTCAAGCGCATTTCTGAGAGAAAAGCTGCAGCAAATCTCATGAAGACGCTGTTCTTTTTTAAAAGAAATATGTACATGTATATGTATATATATATGTATGTATGTATACACACGTGTGTAGACACACATTATTGTCTTTTGGGAACTGTGTGGAAACAGAAAGCAAACAAAAACTGTAAATCACCACAGAGTCTCCCCTCACAGCCTACTTCACCCGCTGAAATAAATCAGGCTGGGCAATGAATGAGGTTTTAAGAAATGTTGCTGCACTTAAAACACAAGGTCAGCATCTCATCCTAGGTAATCCTTCGGAGGATGAGAAATTCTCCTGCTTTTCCCACAGGGTTATTTCAGATGTACTTTCTGAGCCAAAGTATTTGAAAAGCATTCATTCTTCCACTGCTCTGCCAAATGTGAACGTGGGCTTCACACACACTTTTTGAGAGCTTATTAATGATATTAATGATCAGGGATCAAAGGCAAACCCAGACAATTATTTAGGTGTTTTAAAACCCATCTTCTGTCTGAGGGTAACAATTTCTCAGTGCTGGCAAAGATGAAGCTGTGCTCTGATGTGCTGGGTCGAAAGCAGCAGAGCTACCCAGAGAAAACAAAACCACATCTCTTTGTATGATTAAAATGTATGCATACACTTGTCACCTTTTCTCTCCGTTGGAAAGTGGGCAAACTTCTGGTTTGCAGGCTGCTCCTCTTCTAAAGGACACTCAGTGCTCACTAGACCCTGGCTCCTTTGACATCAGTATTTATACACACACCCACACACCACATTTTTAAGCAAGTTATTAACTATGGTTTCTCAGGAGAATCATCATTGGAGAAGCTTTTAAAACTGCCACTCTTAAAGGTTCTGATTTCACTAGAAGCCACCCAGGTATTCCAATGTGTGGCCAGTGTCAAGAACCTGTTTCTAAATGGAGAAAAGAATGCACACGGTGCACATCAACCTCAAAACTCTGTAGAACCGAATGCGGCACTTTTAACAGAAGACTTTTGACAGGTAATGAAACTGAGGCCCCACCGGTTAAGTCTTTAGTTTCCAAACACACAAACCAGTCAGTGGCAAAGCAGCAGTCTGGTCCCGAGGTTCTAGGCTTGTGGCACCAGGCCGGCCCAGTCTCTAGATCCCTAGCCAAGGCCCCAGGTCTGAAGTCGGGCAGCTCGGTTGTGCCTTTTGCCTCAGGGCATGCGCCATGACCAACCAAGGAACTAACAGGCTGTGCTTCATAGAGAGGTGTTTCTCAGCATTTCATGCACGGCCATTCAAATGGACTGTTTCAACGTGATATTGAAATGCTTCTGAAAAACTATGTACAGGACCCGAGGGGGAATATATTTACAAGCAACCAGAGAGGCCTGGAATCCTGTCTTAAAAGGCAGAGTAGAGAAAGAGTCTGCCTAGGACTTCATTCAGTGCCCAACAAGGACTAGATCCATTTAGGAAATGGAAATGAATCCGCTTGGGAAATGAGACGATTCTCTGGAAAGGCATCAAGGTCGCATACTTTAACCCCTCACAAGAGGGGTCCATCTTAGCTCAAAGTTGGGAGAAGTGGGAACCTATCTGCTTTGTACAGACCACCCCCAAAACTGAGGGGCTCACAGTTCCCATGCAGAGCTCTTTTGAATATGTGAACACAGTAATTAAAACCTTAGGAGTGCATAGGAGGAGAAAGGTTCTAACAGAATGCAATTTTAAATGGCAAGCTCAGAAAAGGGCATTTTAGATGTGAATTCCTTGGGGTTTACTGATTCCCTAGTTTGAAAAAAAGTGATGTACACTTAATTTTTTCACAATTTTACATTTTATTCATAAAAGAGATTCATTTTCACTACATAGTACTTTCATCCCCGAGGCACGTACAACTATTTAAATAGTTTAAACAAAACAAATGAGAGGGTAAGGCTATTGGGAAAAAGAGGTCTCCTGGTAATGTCTGCAGTGTTTGTCTAACTGGAGTAAAGAAAATGATTCTGGGATCTGTCAACTCCACACTTTCCATCACCTGATCAGATGTTTTGGGATCAAATGTATGGTTTAACTGAATTTTGTTTAATTAAAGAATTTAAGATTTTTGATAACTGTAACAGCAGTTATAAGGTAACATAATGGTATTAGTACACTGCATAATGAAGCTTATTTCAATGTGATTAAATTCAAGTTCAGTACTGAGTATTTCTGGACAATTAAAGATAATAATACATCCACTCAAGTGCTCTGTGAAGTTACACATCGATATATATTTGTTCCTGGTCTTGCCAAATACATATAGAAATCAAATTAAAGGGAGCTCTACATATTTGACATTTTAATTATATCATTAAATGGTAATACCAAATGATATATATGGTTGGACTTCTGTCCTGAGTAATTATCTGAATTAAGTCCATTTTACAATGCTTATTTTGTACTAAGGCAGGCCTTAAACTATTTAAGAGAAATCAGCTTAATTTTGATTTTTCACTTGCTCCAACATGATTCATTAGTGTTTCAATAACAAGGAATGAACTCTCTCATCTCGACAAACCAAGCAAAGGTATTTCCTCATAAGAGAAAAGACATTAAAATGATTTCCATAGTCAAGTCATAGCAAGCTGAATAGAGCATTTTTGGCTTTTAGAAAAGACATGTGTTACCCAAAAAAGGGCAGGGATGGGGAGTGGTCACTCACGAGAATTTTGTAGAAATATTACAGTGGGGCCACCCAAGAAGGAATTCAAGGAAACAGAATGGTGACATTGAGCGCAGGCCACTCTCTTGAGCTTGGACATTCCCTTCTCCATATGCTCTGCCTCACCCTTTCTGAAGTCAAAGGATACCGATATCCACAACTATTTATGCTAAATATATAGATATGGCACCAAAAGCAAAGAATTAACTGTAATCCCATTCTTGTCCCCCCCAATATCTTGAGGAAGCTCATTCAGAGAAACACTATAATCTCCTCAAGTCAAAATACAAGAGTTTTATGCCTTTGCTTTAGTAAAATGCAATCTAGTTCTCTCTTTTAATATCAAAATAAGTGAACAAAAAAGCTACAGTACTTACTCGTCTCATGCCAAATGTTTGCACCTTCGCATTTAACAAATCATAATGCATATCTGGATGGCAATTAACCTCCAGTGGTAGAGAAAAGAAAAATCACATCGATGGTCCGCAGACATATCTTGCTTAGGGACATAAAAAACAAACCCAAATTAATCTATTAAAAACTCATTCGAAACACATGGAGGTAACTTAGCAGTCACAACATTGAAAAAGTCAGATTTTTCAAAATTATAACATTAATTGAATTGGATTTACCTGTTTTCCAAGCATCCAAGTTATAGACATGTTAATAAAAATTCAACTGGGGAAATAAGTAAGGGGCAGAAGAACTTACTCTTTTTTGATCAAGCATACTGATAGGGCTAGAGATTTTCAGATGCTGAATCATTAAGATTATTTACAATATCAAAACCCATACCACTCCCAGCAGTAGAAAAGTCTTCATTCTCCACTTAATAACCAGTATAAAAGCCTGGCAGTCCTTTTTCCATTTGTACTTCCAGATAGTCAAAGAATTACACAAACACTCAAGTAACAAAGAGATCCAGGGGTACTTCACACATGTGGAAGGAAAATACTTGAAGACAAAATTCCTCCAACAAATGCCATAGTGTGGAAGTAGAGAGCTGTTCTCTCTGTTAGTCCTGTTAAAATTCACATACAGGACAGTTACAGACATATCAATCTATAATCAAAGATGTTATTTCTCCTTTCAGGTCACAGTAGTTTTTATTTTCACAAATATACCATATCTAAAGCCAAGAAAATCATTAAAAGTACTGGTTTTAACCACCAGATCCAGCTGAACTAGTAAAATGAAGTGAAAACATTCCTCTGGTGCCTCCAGTTTAAACATCCCCTTCTAGCTCCGGAGCAGGTACAGCTGTTGCTCTGCAATGGTTGTTTTTTTGATTGTAGACTCTTTTTATTCCCAGGGAGAGTCTTGTTTCTAAAACAACTGTCCTATCACTTGGGTTATTATTCATGCCCTCTCATTTTAAATTGTTCCAATAATTGTTTCTCTTTAAGAAGACTCAGTGACACACTGTGGCCCTGTCCTCAGTGACAAGCAAAGAGGACTGTAAGAGAGGAGGTACATGGCAGGCCGTGAGCATGGCTGGTCTACCACCTCTGAGGGGGTCTGCACTTGAGGTGGTCTATCCCCACTAGATGACAAGCGTATGCTCCACTCTGTTTAGCATTCTGCTGGGCTCGCTCTCCTCTCATTGCTTGGATTGGAATCATCTGGGAAGAGGAAAAATGGATTTCGCAAATGATGCCAGCCCTGACAGAGTGAATGGCTATTGATCATTAAAACAATTATCTGAAAATAGCTAGCAAGCATGACAAGAACAAAACATAAGAATAACATAAAAGAAAAAGCAACAAAAATATATGTCCCTGCAGGTGACTGCTTTGAAAGCAGTTAACTTGAACATATAATTTCTATCTAAAGTAATCACTCTAATTTCCTTTTAAATTACAGCATCTATATACATAGCTCCTCTTTCATGACATCCTCAACTACGACTTTGCAATCCTCATCAGTAAGCGAGAGTCTGCTTCATACTTCTTTTCTTGGTTGGGCTCCCTGGGATCGTAGATAATCTTTCAGTGTTTGTGGCCGAGCCAGTCGGTTGTGGCTGTTTGGGCTTATTTTTCATAAGATGTCTGGAGGAGAGATTTTCCAAAACATGCAACTGTTCATTAGACGTGGTTTTTGCCAAATCTGGTTTCAAAAGTAACCCCGGATCTGACAATTCTAAAGTTGGCAAAAGCCCGACAGCTTTGCTTTTTTCCACTATTACTTCTCTGGGGACTAATCGATCACTTCCAAGAGAAACTCTCTTGTGGTGGTCGGGCCCTTCCGCAGAGCCGCAGTTCCTGCGTTTCTGTTGTCTTCTGGCCCCTCGTGGACTTTGTTTTGGACCTGGTGGTGCTGACTCACAGCTACAGACAGGGTTCCCGCTTAGAAGCCCTGTCTCTAACGGCTCCCCTGGATGAGGTTTCTGCTGGCTGCTAGTGCCTTCTGGCTGGGTTAGATGAACATTTTCCAGCTTTTGAACAGGAAGCCCCCAGTGGCTCTCAGCTGCCTTTATATAATTCTCCACTTGTCCCGTGGTGTCTGACGGGGGACGAGATGAAGCCTGACCGGCATCTCTCCTTGCTATCTCTGTAGTCACCGAGTCGCTCCATCTTCCCACGACATCCCTGCAGTTCCATGATTTGCTCACAATACTGCATTTTGCTTCAGTTCTTTTCATACTAAAACAAAACAAAAAGCTGTAATGACATGGCTTTCTCCAAATTCCCTTCACCACATTTCCTGCACCCAAAAAAAGGGTGTACTACCTACCCCTGCCTCCTCCTCCCCACCTCCCTAGCAAATCTTGAAAAATTACCATATATGTTTAAATGCAAATCAAGTACTAACTAGTCTTCACATTTTCAAAAACACTAGGGTAAACTCTGTTTATTGATTGTTGAGCTATGTGTTAGAGTCGTGATGGCATTCATATTTTAAATAAGATGTTAATAAGTAAGGGTCAGTATTACCTACATTTGTTATACTGATCATTTCCCAGGAGATGATCAAATGTATCCAAAGCAAAGGCTGTGAGAAGATGTGCCCTCACACACTTTGTGTTCGTAAGTAAAGAATAATCTTCTGGAATTTCTCTCAGGCTATTTCTAAGTATTACTCAAATATAATCACCATTTAGCTGGTGTCGGACTTGTTCATCAACCACCTGGAAACCAGATCAGTTAATATAACCTGAAATGTCCTGGAAGAAATTTCAGAGAGCATAGCATTTTTATGTGTGTGTGTGTGTGTGAATGTGTGTAGACACACATACATACGCACATATCTGTCCTACATATGCAATACAGATACACTCAAACATACATCCTACATTTCTTTCAGAGCATTTCTCTTGAGATGTGCGTGCATGAGTATACATTTGTGTGTATACATGTATATAAACACACATACATATTTATACACACATACATGTATGCACACACACACAGACAACACGGTCTTCACTCTAAAACCCACTTTGAAAAGTGGGAGAGAATGACGGAATCTAGAGATGGCGCGCGGAGCAGTCAGAGACTGCACACTTTGACTTCAGTGTGTGTTTGCAGGAAACTTCTTAACCTGCTAAACCCAAAACATGAAGCTGAAATATTTATTTTGGTTCAGCTTTGGTCTGGAAATACACGTGTGTGTGTGTGTGTGTGTGTGTGTGTGTATTCACGTTCTTACAGTTGTATGAGGGGCAGCAGGGGGATTATCACAATTATACTGGGGTCAGAATAAGCATCTGAGGACGGGAACGTACTTTTCTTCCCCTGTCTGGAGTCACTCCGAGAGCTGAATGGAACACACCAACAACAGGTGCTTTTCATCTTCAAAGCACTTGTGACTAATGACTTCTTACAGCACACCTGTGAAGCAAGCCTCGGCCCCCACTGTCCAGAAAGCAGGAGGGAGAGTCAGAGGCACAAGAGCAAGTCTGGGGGGCGCTGGGGGAGGTCCGTGCCCCGGGAGGCTTACTGACTAGGTTCTCTGCACTCTTGTTGGATTCCGGACTTCATGTTACGCATCCGCACAGACTGGCAGTCAAATGAGCAAAAGCAAACACACTGGACCTACATTTCTTTCAGAGCATTTCTCTTCAGCGTTGCGCTGGGAGGAAGAGGACGCTCTGCACACTCAGCAAAATAATCAGACGCTCCGTGGAGAGCTCTTTCCGTCTATTGCAAAAGATAACAAAGGTTCAAACAGAAATCTATTAGCTGCACATGAGAAAAAACAGTTACACTCTCAGTGTCCCCGTGAACAGATTTATTTTTGTGAAGACTAGCTGGAACTGCTGCGTGTTGGGCTATTTTAAGGTTTTTAATCTAGAAAATTGCTTTTTGGAAACTGTCACTTCTTTTGGATTCCCGGGCCACATATTTCATACATTAAAATATTCAACAAACATACAGACTGTTACGAATAGGATGTTGATCCAAACCACCTAGGGACTCTTGGCCAATATTTGGTAAGTCTGGGACCTGTACTCGATAAAACTCAGCTTCACAGTGTGAGGCAGCAGTGAGTCCATGAGCCTTGATCCTCCAGAGAGGCTGTCTGCACCCTGATTAGCCTAGGAATTCCCCACATTTTCTGTTTACAAAAATAGCAAATATGTTCTCTGCACTACTCAAGACTATGTCAAGAATTAAGACTTTAAACACTGATATTTTGAAAACTGGCATTTGTGGTTCTTGGTTACAAAGAAACTGGGAGTTTCTTCCCTTCACAAATAGCACTAAGTAATTTTCTTTTATATAATTCATTGATGATCTGTCTCTCCTTATGTGTTCCCATGGAAACTTCATAAGGGAGTAATTATACAATATAAAAACTCCCCAATCATCATTAACGTGGATCCATTTCATCCTTTTGAAATAGTTTCCTTTTTTGTTAGAATGAAGTAACTCACACTGGTGTGAACATCTCTCATTTTCTGGGATACTAAGTACCCTTTTCATCAAATTCCAAGGAAAATGTTGCTGCCACAAGGAACCATTTTAGCAAGTTACCAGCAGGTCCTTGCTTTAGGCTCACATTGGAGTTAACAATGACAGTCCCCGAGAGCCTGGCAGAGGGTGCCCCCAGGCTGATATGATAAGCTCTGTCCACTCACTGTCTTACACATGGAACACCAGCTTTTATCTTTCGCTAACCCTACCAGTGGGTTCAGACCTGAACCAATGTCACTCAAAGTCTTACCCAGTTACAACCAAGTCAATTTTAATAGTGAGTGAAGAGAATGTTATAGGTTTTACTGGATTATACTGCGTGTTGACACATTTCCTTTTTTCCTCTCTAAGACGTACTATTACAAGTTGACCCCCAAAAGCAACAATTTAAAGCTAAATGGGACATGCATGGAGAGGGGGGAAGGGGATATTGAGATTTATGTGTGAAACACTTCTAAACATGCCCTATAAGTACAGTAGATCTTCCCCTTACAACCACACCCTGTAAGTGCTGTATTTTCAGAGCTGAACAATTAACATAAGGAGCATGAGTCAGGCTTTGAACAACTCTGTGGGAACCAGAAAGCCTTTTGCTATTAGGAATGATGTAAATTCCCCAAGGCTGGAAGAAGTCCACAATGGAAGGCAGACAGGGTCATAAATAACAACAATGGATACTGCGTAGACCACATAAAGTACGATGCCGCGATAGTGACACTCTTAAAATCTCACGTTGGAATCAATCACTGCCTTTATGTATTTATTTCTCAAACTAGTTTAAAGAGAGTCCTATTTATTTCCTATGGGAACTTCAAAAACTTCTTGAAGAAACAGGACAATTGACTCTCATCCTAAATTCTTCTGACAACAAACAATGGGAGAAAATGTCCTTGGGAGAAAAGGGATCACAGAATAAGTGGCTGAATGACAGAAGGAAATGTCCAGTTCAAAAAGTGCAAAAACCTGAGACTTAGGTTTCAAAAAAAGAAAGAAAGAAAGAAAAAGGCAAGGCGTCTTCTGCTTACAAATTAAAACCACATTTGCTAATTTGTTGAAGGAGGCATATTTACATTTGTATGAAGACTGGGTGGGCAGGCGGGGGAAAAAACGGTTAGACTCCTTCAGCCCTTGAACTGTCAGATCACATTAGAAATCCCTCATTCTGACACTTCTAGGGTCAACTCACTCCCCTTTGTCACTAAATCGCTGCCTCTGGTGACCCTCCTCCCCCCAAGCAAGCATTGCAGAGGAAGCAGCTAGCACCTGGGAACAGGATTCCCCAGGGAATTCCCCTGACTACCGATGGGATGGCTTCTCACCTCTGGCATCAAAATGCAATCTGAGGCTGAGAGAGGCAAAACTCTAAGGTGGAGACAGGGCGTGCTCAGAAGGTGGTGAGCCTTTTTAGTCTGACTCAGATGACATGGCTCCTTTTGATAATCTGCCCTCAATAATGACCCCAGCATCTTCTGCAAAGAATACAGACAAACCAGTGTAATCAAAGAGGCTACCAGTTGACTAAAGTCCGGAGTGAATGCCTCATGTGGGGAACATAGGTACTGAAGAAATAGATAAACCAAGAGGATCTTGATGGACATCACCAGTGAAGCTTCACAACCTGGAAGCTTGTGCTCAATCAAGCCACAAATTAAAATCGGTGATTACGATATCCTGGTAAACTCCCCCCGGGCGCTGCCAATTTATTTTTGGTAATATTTTGAGGATTTTAGTTTTAAAATTTTCCACCTGTAAAGAGCATCTATATCTCTCTCTCTCTCTATATATATATCTATATCTATATATCTATATATCTATATATATCTATAGATATCTATCTATAGATATATATAGATAGATATATATAGTTCCAGGGCAAAACCAAAGAGAAGTAGGGCAAGGCTACTGGCCTCAGAGGAAGTTTTTTCTAGGGAGATTCTCTACTTGGCAGCCTGAGCAGTTCAGGCAGGCTCCCAAAGCAGGTCAGGTCTGGTCTCCATCTCTGGGGATGCTCTGGAGAACAGGGGATACATCCCAAGGTCAAGGGCATCCAAAGTGCATGTGCTCTAGGACAGGGCTAAGGAGGTTGAGCAAGGGGGTATGATGATGGGTGACATCACCCCAGTACTGTCTGGTCTGACCTGGGAAACGGAGTTTAAATTCTTGTACAGAAAAGAATACAAAGAGAGACCCCACCAGAATGAGCTGGACAACTAAGACAAGCTTCCTCTCTCTAATCAGAGAGTGGGCTGAGTTGAAATGTTTTTAGAAATACTGGGCAATGTTCAAGTTAGAAAGCAAGTGAAAGTGTGGATAAATCAGAGTTCACTTTACAGCAACTTACTGAATATGATTTTTGAACAGAACACTGTTGGATTAATGAGGGATGGGGAGAAAAGTTGACAAAAAACAACGTAAGAAACACCTGTTCTTGAGATTTTTACCTCTTCTAGGAGTCTGTAAAACACAGCTGTGTCTGCCAAAGGCTGGTGGGAAACCTGGTTGTATGAGAGGCAGGGGAGCTTTTCAAATACTGCAGCTTCCCAGGACCCATCCCTGAAAGTTCTGATACACAAGCTCTGGGGTGGGGCTAGAGATCTATATTTAGTTTCCCAGGTAATTCAAGAACTGCTGATATACATAAAACAACACTCAAAAGACCAGATACTCAGATAGACAGACAGATACTCAGCAGAGCCAATGAGCCTCTGTCCTAAGGAGGCACAAAAGTGAGAACTGAGCAGTGTCCTGCAGACTCATCTCATCAGGCACTGTTTGAGGTTCTTGGATTCACAGGAAACATCCTCGCTTATGGAGTCTGCATCCCATCAGAGAACAAACAAACATAATGTGTCAGGTGGTGATGAGGCTATGTGATAGAGACTGGTGGTCAGAGAAGCCTGTGGAAACGAATGAGGTGACTTTACCCAGAGAACTGAGTGAGGCTGGAAGAGCATTTCAGGCAGGGAGAGGCAGAAGAACTGAAACAGAATGTGCCTAGAAGTGGGGAGAAACAGGCAAGCAAACCAAACAAGGGGTCAAGGAGCAGGTAAGGGGGGGTGTGCTGTGTGTGTGTGTGTGTGTGTGTGTACATACAGGTGTGCTTGCATGTGTGTATACATACGTGTATGTGCTCCCAGTGTGACAGGATGGCAACTGGGGTTTTTTTATAAGAACAACACATTTTATTCTAAGGAAGGTGCTGTGCCACAGGAAGTTTCCAAGAGGAAAAGTGATCTGAGACTTTAAAAAGATCCCCTTGGGTGAGGAAGAGTGACAAGGTAGAAGCAGAAAGAGCAGTGATGAGGAAACTACAAAGTCCATTCAGAGTGACGGGTCTTGGAGTTTGATGGTGGTGAGGAGTCTTCAGATTGGAAATGTACTCTAAGGGAGACTCAAACAGAATGGGCCAATGGGTTGGATATATAGGGTAAGAGGAAGGGGAATGTCAGGGGTGACTTCAAGATTTCTGATTTAAATAACTGGATGAAGGAAGTTACCCTTTACTAATACAGGAAGTACCAGAGGGAAGTGGAACAGTTTTAGGGAGTGAAGAGTCCTCCTGGATATCTGGATGGAGATGGTGAGAGAGGTCTGGGCTGCAGGCACAAAGCTGCAGATGGCCTGTAAAAGTATCTGAAGATGAGTTCCACTCAGGGAGTAAGTTTGGAGTAGGAAAAGAAAGCCAAAAGGATGAGGCAGTTTCAGGAAAAGCTAACATGATGTGCGCAGAGGCAAGAGCAGAATTGTGCCAATCAAAGTGACCAGTGTGTCAAATGTTGAGCAGTTAGGAGTGAAAACTGACCCACAGGAGGTGACTTGACAAAAGTTGGTCTTGCTGAAGTGCAGGGACCCAAGACAACCTTAAATGGGCTCAAGAGAAAAGTGGAGACATGCAGAAGACCAGAATACTCCTTGGAGAAAGAGAACACAGGCTATACAAGTAATACCAAATTTTCTATAGAGCCATTAAAAAGAGCAAAATGAAACTGGTGGGATTAAGTTTCAATAACGTATTCCTAACCCATTAAGTTTCAATAGCGTATTCCTAACCCAATATATAAAATGTTATCTCTATAATATGTAGTTGATATAAAATGTAGAGATATCTTATTTTTTATATGGAGTCTTTGCACTCTTGTATTTCACACTCACAGCACATCATTTGACTCCTTACCTTTCAAATGCTCAATGGCTGCATGTGACCCATGGCTACAGAATTGGCCAGTGCAGATCTAGACACTTTTGAAAGTTTTTTTTTTTTTTTTAGGAAGGGGGAACAGAGAAATGGGGTGGTGGCTGGAGCTGGGGGAAGGAGTTAATGGAGGATAAGTCAGTGATGACTCCTGAGGAGGCATATTTGGAAGGATGTAATCAACTGCCAGGTGCCGAGCTCTAAGTGGGTGGCGGGCACTGTTCCAGAAGCTTTGCATGTACTCATCAATGTCACCATTGAGACAACTTAGTGAGACAGGTAACCACACCCCAGGGTTAGATGCTGATGGCTAAGACCTGATTCAAAATGGTCAGACAGCATGGATATCAATGCTCACTGGAGAACATGGCCTCTCTTGGGAAAATCTTGCTGCCAGTTCTCAAGCTCATGACTATAGGCCTGGACCATCAATATTGATCAAGTTGTGATTGAGAGGGGCAAGTCTTTGGGGTCATGATATCTGACTTTTAGTCACTCCAAGAGCCCCAGTCACAGCTCACTCCTTCACTGACTGTCTACAGTGTGCTTCTCACAGCACCCATCACAGCCACACTTGATGGGAGCTATACCCCCAAATTCTTACTTCCAGAATTGTAGAACATCTTGCTTGATAGTCCATAAAGGAAAAAGAGAGAAATAAAGGCTCTTCACTGCTGTAAGAATTTTCTCACAGTAGTACTTAATATAGTAAAGTAGTACTCTCTTTTGAGAGTTGGATTTATTTTCTCATGATTATGTAATCAAAGATTCTTCTGATTCTGTTTTATTCATCCCGCCAATGAAAATAATGAACAAGCAGAAGTCTTTGAAAGTAGTTACTATATAGCAGGATACATAGTCGTAGGTCACATTTAAAATAGCACTCTTTCTGAATTCCTTGGGATCACATCTGTTGAGAAAATAAACTAAGACTTGATCAAATCAGGTTAAGGCTTATGGGATGAGAGATGGAGCCCAGAGGTGAGAGGGATGGAGGCTGAGTACAGAGGTGGTTTCTCAACCCTCTGGTTTCTCATCTACCTTGCAGGATTAGGGAATCAGCAACGTGTCTAAAGCACACTTTGGCGACTGGAAGGTATTGAACACATTCGACATTACTGTAAAAGAAAACCTGGTGCCCACACAACAATCTGAGGTTTTTTCAGAAGAGAAGGATGTCTTCCTTGCATTTGCAGAAAACTTACATGATTATGGATCTTCACCCCATATCTCATCTGAGCCTCACTGAGAATTGTAAGTCAGGTTTTGTCCCTATGAGACCCGAGACAAAGCGTCTAAGACATCACATTTATTGAGGGGCAGAACTGAGCCGAGAAGGCCTGGCCCCCATGGTCAGAGACGGGGTTGTAAAAACAGTTCAGGATACAGAGTCAAAAGTCCCTGGGTCAGGCTCCCAGTGGTCACTGTCAAGTTAGGACAAGTCACTGATCTTTGAACATTAGTTCCTCATCTATAAAAAAGGAATAATAGCAATATCTCTATAGTGGACATTGATTCATTTCTTAGAAAGAATAGTCAGGTTTTCTTCTGGGGAATCATTCCCCAGTGACTATCCATTTCAGGAGGTCTAGTTGCTAGGCCTGACTTCAGAAGTGGGCCTGTGACCCAGTCCAGGCCAATTGGAGCACTGAATTCCTGAGTCTCAGAGAGATGCATGAGCCACAGATGGGTTGGGAAGAGGCCTACTCTTTTTTCCCATGAGCCTGGAGCTACCAGGACCAACCAACACATTTAAGCTGAGAATGAAGCCAACACACAGAAGACTGACCAAGAGATGGCGAGAAAAGGGCTGGGTGATATTGTTTGTGTCTCTAAGTAACAAGCCATACCTGAAGTTTGGATTTTCAGGCATATGAGCCAAAACCCTCCTTTTGTTCTAAGTCATTTTGAGTTGGCCTTCCTGTCCCTTAGAAGCTAAAAGGTTCAAGATTGATACAATCTCTTCTCAAGTTTGTTGCACTGAGTAAGTTATTGTATGTGACAGCCCTCTGCAAACAATAAAACCCTTTTGCAAATAACATATAGTAAAAGTAATATATCATCAGTTTATTTGTGGGCTAGTACCTAACATTAAAGTAGAGAACTGGAACTACTTTCAATTCTTTATGACTCTATAATAAGGCAGAAAGAAAAGGTTTTCTTGATGTCTGCTGGTTTTCAGGAGCAACAGCATTCTGAAATGCGACATGATGTAAAATGCTGAGTTATTTATAAAAAGCAGCCCAAACAGAGCGTAAAACACAACGATGACTCCAACCTTAGACCATGTCTTAGAATGAAAGAGAGGTCTCTCTTGCTCAAATTTACTATAATATTATCTTAAATTATTTGATGGTAAATTAAGGAAATGTAAAGGGCAAAACGAGTGAGACAGGGTAGAAATGAACAAGGCGAAGAAAGTAAAAAAATACACATGCATATGGATTTAAAGGTATCAGATAAGGAGGTAAAGTGGAAAGTGGCTTTTCATGAATTTCACTGTGGACTGAAGGCATTTCTCCACAGATGATGATGATGGAAGACATCTGTACTGAGACAACTGACAAATGCTTAGCACCTGGTACATGAGTCCTCAGGAGAAACTGAGGAGGAACAACCTTTCCCATTTGAGAGATAAGAAAATGGTTGCTCTATGAAGCCGTCATCTGTCCAGTTCCTAGTGAGGGGCAAGTCTTTGGCTTGACGTGGGTTCTCTGATCTCAATCCTTCTCTGAGACACCATTTCTTGGTCTTCCCTTGAAAGGACAGGTCTCTTAACGGGTGGTGAATACAGTTTTGTTGCCTCTTGGGTTAGTAGCAGGTACTCTAGTTGTTTTTGTTTTATTAATACCTTTTAAGAAATTTTCTTATAATTAATGATTATGAAACTGTCTTGCATAGATCTAGGGAAGTACCAATAAATAGTTGCAAAGTATATTAACCTGCAAATGAAATCAGTGAAAAAAAAAAATCAAGGAAGTTGTTTTGTAGGAAGTACACATTTCACAGGGATTTTCCAGTTTATACTCCCTAACCCTTGAGAACCTAAAAATAAATCCTGAATAACTTTGGGCCCCACAGTTGAGTCTCTGATGCCATAAAAATGTGACAAAAACTTTGATGCTTTAAAGAATTTGCAGGTAGGGAACCAGTTGGGGTGGGGGTGGGGAGTTCAGGGGAAGGGATCTCCCTGACACTCTGTCAATTAAATGAGAGCTATTTAACTTTGATCAGAAAAATATATACAATTTTTTTTTTCAAATTCAGGGAATTCGTGAATCATAAATTAGTAACAGACAGTTTAAAGGAGATGGGACATATCTGTAAAAACTTAATGAGAGTTACCCCAGGCAGGTTAGCTAGCTTGGTGGGGAGAGGGGCTCCTTGTTCAAAAATACCTTTCCCCACAGAGTATGCTGATGGAAGATGCCAGCAAGACCACTAGGCCTCCATTCAAAGTGATGACATTCTTCTTCACACCTCCCACGGCCAAGCCTGTGACCTGTGAACAGGAAGGGAGCGGAAACGCTGTGCAGATATGTAGCCTGGACACACAGTTAGGAGGACTTCCCAAAAAGAGGTCCGGTGGTGGCCGGGTCACCGGTGGGAAAGAGGCTTTAAAAGCCAGGAAGAAGATAGTACAGATGACTGTCTTATTTCAAAGTGCTGCGTAGAGCTGGCCTCCTGCCCAGGGATGCAGAAGGAATAGCTCTTGCTATTTCTTTTGAAAACAGAGAGCAAGACCCCCTCTCTCTGAGACTCCCCTTTCATAACAGTAATAATTTCTGTGGAACCTCACCCCTTCATGACATTGTTTCCTTGTGAAAATGAGTACCGAATTCTAAATCATGTTTGCTAAAGAACTTTGCAAACAGACGCCACTCGCAGGGTGCACTGTCTGTTCGGACTGCCTGTTCGGACCACCACAATGTGCCTTTAGGAAATCAGGACTGAGGAGTCCACAGTTTCCCAGGTCCTGTGTACCTCAGAGAAGTGATTGGGTCCTTCTTTCAAAGCCAGATCTCACTGTGAGTCCACTGGCAGCTACTGGAAATAAAAGACATTTTGGCTGGTTGATCTCTACCCTGCCTTGTCTTCCTCCTCTGGATGTTGGTCAACAGAGCTCATACTGAAGGTCACAGGTTTATGCTCTCACTCTAACCCTTTTCCATCACCAACTTGCTGGCTACAAGGGGTTTATCACTTCACCTCTTGGTACTTTAGTTTTTGTAGCTACAAAATGAACCTGGGCTAACAAGTGGAAACAACAGAAAAATGAGGTGCTGAGCTTCTTGAGAAAATAATAGATACAGGTAGATATTTTCAGGTAACAGTCTCATTTCTAAAGGAAGGTAAGAGTATAGCAATCTGCTAACATGATATTAATGGCATTTAATTTAACTCCTCTTTGGTGAAGAATAGAAATGCAATGTTATTGATTAATACTGCATAGTGCTCTGGAGTTTAGCAGATATTTTTATATTTGCTTTATCATTTGATCCTTAGGAAAACATAGGAAGGCTTTATGACAGGCATCTCTTTTACCTCTACTTAAAACGTTAGGGGTCTGAGTACTCCAAGAAGCCAAATGACTTGTCCAAGGTCACTGAGTGAGTAAGAGGAGAGGCGGTGGAGAAAACCAGGTCTTCTCATTTCAAATTTGACCTGTTTTCTACTTGTTCTATTCCCAGCCATGTTTTTGCTAATATCATCAGAGGGGATTATTGGTCTCAACACAGGAAAGGTGCATTAAGCAAAAACAGACAGATTAGAGGTCCCAGATACATCCGATTCTATCTCATCCATATAACTATTTTAACTTATTCATCTAACTATCTAATATAGATACGTCTTATCTAATATATCCTTCCTCTCCTAGCCTAACTCACAAAAGGGCAGTTCCTTCCCTCTAGCAACTGGGCAAGAGAGGCATGAATTATCTTGTTTGCAAATACTGCTGGCTAATCATGGGGCTAGTCATGGGGCTAATCATGGCAAATTTTATTATTAGGAAAGAAGAAAAAAATATTAGGTGACTGGAACATATAAGCAAGGGATTGTTAATCTTTCAAAAATGATTTCATCTAAGAAAAAATGTTCTCTTCTCTCTCACAGTTAAGAAAAATTACTCTAGACAGACCAAGTCAATCAAGAATATCTTCATCCTCTCCACCAGCAGCATTTTCCTCAGGATCATCTGTCTGCCAGTCCACATAAGGGCAGATGCTGATGGTGTCATGCTGTGATGGTTTCCATCTTTATCCAAGAAAAATGACCCATCCATAGGTCCAGTTGAAGGTGTTACCCTAATCTGCTCCTCAACTGTCTGGTTATGTTCTGACTGTGAGCCCTGGTGACAGGTGACCGGAAAAGGGAAGCCAGTCAGTCTCAGGAGTCGGCAGGCAAGATGGCAGGATCAGCGAAGTCCTGCAGCCCCGGTGGCAAAAGAAGAGCTTTGTCCCTGGAGAAGTCTCCTTGTGTGTACCCCAACACGAGACCCTGTTAGGAGAGGCAGACTCAGCACAGTTACTCCTCATGTCTGCATATCAGAATTTGTATTGGCCAATAAGGAGAAGTAGTACTGCTTCATATCATAAACTAAAATAAATGCTACAAAAATACCGGAAGAAAATATAAGTAAACATGTATGCAATTTTGTAAAATAACACCATGATCACCAAAGGCAGAAATTATTAGAGAAAATGTAAATTTCAGGGCATAAACATCTACCACACAGCAACAATGCACAGTTAAAAAGGTGAATGATGAACTCACTAAGAGTCACTTTCCTGGCTCTACAAGAAGTTTTCACATAGTAAGGAGTTTGTGAAACACAAAGATATCAATAGAAAAATGGAGATAAACCCACAAATCCCAAATGAATGGGCCCTAATTAAAATAAATACATGCTGACTTCAGCTGTCAAGTATGTAGTATGGAGGGGCACAGACTAGAGTATAACACAGGCTATCTTTGGGTTGGGAGTTGTGGGTAAGTTTTACTTTCTTTGTGTATATTTGGATTCTAAATTTTTTTGTACAGTCAACATGTACAATTTTGGTAAATGCTTGTTAAGTTTAAAATTTGTTCAAAATACTGTGGGAAACGTGAAATATGAACATGACCTCTTCCTACCCAGGGAACTTTCCTTGGTGTAAGAGGAATCTCTTATTAATGGCTTTCAAGTAATTTCTCATCAGCGTTGTTCAGGAAGTACAATAAGATGAGAAGAGATTTGTAAAGTCTATGACATATTGTGTAAAACCTGGAAAAATCATGTAATACTTAACATTTTTGTCACAAAAAAAGCATTCTCTTCTTGAATGATTTGACAAACATTTTTGAATTCATGAAAGTTAAATAACTGACATCAGGGTAGAGAAGTTAGAATGTAGTCAAACTACTGAATGGTTTACTTCTTCTATTCTAAAAACATAAATTCTCTTATCATGTCTATTTTTCTGAAGTTGTAAGTCCACCCGAATTTTTAATTACAATTTCTAAATATCCAAATAAAACTCTCTGGTGAAAAATAACTTTATGTTTTTTTTCTCTAGCTACAATTTCACCTGCTTCCTCTGCCAGAAATTCTGTGAGGAAAGATCTTTGAGATGATTGAGACCCTCCCCGCCTTGACTGACAGGAGGATGAGGCCCCAAGGTGGTTCAATTATGCACAGGAATACACCAGCCAAACTACCCAGGCTCAGGTCACTTATTGCCTTTTCAGGTTTATTTTTATCTGATTTTCATAAACTAGAAGGAGAATTCTTTTAACATTAAGCAGTTGTTTGACTCAGAGAAGTGTTCAATTTAGTCCTTACAAATTGTCTCTTGTCGGATGGCCCAGCCGCCCTTCTACTAAGGTGATGCTCGGGAGGGTCTAGCGCTGAGGGGCAGGGCGATGTCTGCGGAACCATGATGGCTGTTTTCACAGCCTGACCACAGCGCCAATGAAGATGAGGCAGAGGACTCAAATATCTTCAAGCACATATCTACTTTTAGGTCGTGTAAGCAGCAAATGTCATTCTTGAATTTCCAAAAGGAACACAGACTTTGTAGCTTTGGTTTAAAAGAAAGAAAGTAACCTAGAATTTTGGACTTTCCTTCTGCATAGTAGAAAGGATTTGACTTAACCACTAATGCAAGAATCTTAAGAAAAGAAGAGGCTCTATTTGATTTATATCGTTCAGGTCATCTTGATCGCCTGCAGTGGCCGTGACCTTCTAGACTATAAGCTCCTTGAGGGCAAGAGTACTTTTTGTTTGTTGCCTTACAGCCAACCGGTGCTCCTGGCATGGAGCCAGCACCCTACAAACTATGTTAAAATGTGATGGTAAGAACAGAGGACCAACAGGAGAGGCTGTCACCAAAGAGATGGAAGATTTGTGCTGACCTTGAAACACCCAAGATCTAGAGAGTTCTGTGGCAATTTACACAATAAAATAAGTTACTTTGGTTATTTAGTAAAGAAATAGTACAAATGATAAATAATTTTGAATTTCCCGAAGTCCCCAAGACTTCATATGCTTTCAAAAGAAAAGTGTTTCTATATAGGGACTTAGAAAGAAAAGATATTGGAATAGAATATAGCTGAGTGCAATAAAAATTTACTTTATGCTCCTCATATTCCTAAGGAAAACAAAGAAAAAGAAACTAAAGGAATAACACTCAGAAAGGTTTCCCAGCTCCATTTCTAACAATAGGTAAAAAAAAAAATGGAGGCTATAAAGGATCCAAGATTTCTTATGAGAAACTGTAGTAAGAAAAACACAATGACTCACTTTATAATAATACCCTTTTTTCCCAAAGTACACATCATGATTCCCAGATCGCTGGCACATGGGCACTTGGTGCAGAGCTATGGAAACACGGAGCATCTCCCTGTACCATGTCCCTTGATGGACAAGACAAGTGCCCACAGCGACAGCAGGGGAAGAGACCTCCCTGGTGCTGTGAGTGTTAGGGGGCGGCCTGGTTGCCTTGCTCTGCCCCCCACAGGAGGGGGATTACTCCCTTTGTATTGCCTGATCTGGAACAGCAGTTCTTTTGTGTGGCCACCTTTAAGAACCAGGGAGCTAAGTGCAGCTGGCTTCCTTGTGTACAGGCTGAAAGAGTCCCCTGGCAGAGCAGTTCTGAATAGGCACTCCCAGATTTCCGCACCAATTGTCATTTAGACACTGAGGATCCAAAAAAGGGAGGGGGGTGCAAGACAGAAGAAAAGGAATGTTACTCCAGGTCCAGCAGGAGTCAGGTGCCCTTGTTCAGCTGTGGGTTTAGTCCTCTGTGACCGTGGAAGAGTAAGTCCAGCAAACAGTTACAGGGAAATAACTGGAGTTCATTGCCAAAAAAAATCTCCAATATGGTTACTCAGCAAGCCAATTTCCCCAGCCTCGCCGGATCAGATATTTCTGGAAAATAACTACCAAGAGAGGAGAGGGATCCTGCCCTTGGCGAACAGCGATGCAAGCTGATAAAAGAATTCAAAGCTTTAAGGGAGTTTAAAGAATAATCATACCTCACTGGCTTTGAGCACGTGAAGTACACAATGGAGTAAAAATGTCTTCTTTTGGGAAGAGAGAGGGAAAGATTGTTTATCGATCCTTCGATAGCTGAGACAGGCGGCCTCTGCAGAGGTCAAATATCAATGAGGATAAAGTTCCCAGGCTCCTGTGGTGGAAGAACTGCATCGTTGGCTTGATGGACAATTTGTGGGAGAGGGTCCTGTGCTTGAACTGAATATTTCCTTTCTATGACAAGCTGCAGAAGTGGTGGGTTGGAAACTAGTGAGTAGGGAGGATACAGAGATGATCTAGCCAAGCTGATGAATGTACGCAGCCTGTATCCAGGGATGGAGCCCTTTAGTGGTGTCAGATGGTAGCTGAAGGGTACATGGGGCTGGGAAGTGTGTACAAGGGACACTCAGAGGTGAGGGAAAAGTAGCTGAAGAGACAGACTGACCACATCTGAATAAACTCACTCAAAAAAATGCAAGATCCTCATGATGTAAAAGGCATTTTTCTGATAAGCAAACTTGGCTAACTCTGATAGTGTTATTATGAGATACCGGAAGATTTTTGAAGATAAGAAAACCAAAATGGCTTATGTAAAAGGCTCAGACTAGTCACCTTTTCAGAATGAAAGCTTTTAACATTTAGGAAGTTCTCCAGATGATAGGATTTATATGACAGCAGCTTAAGAAAAGTTCTATCTGTGTAAGTACCAGGTCCCCTAAGGAGGATAATATTTCATTTGTACTGAGATGTTTCAATTCACTCTTAATAATTTAAGATAGTAAGTATTAATCTCCCATATCATTCAAGTTCTAATTTCTTCTCTATTCCATTTGAAAGTAATAGTATTTTCTGGTACAGTAAATGTTTTTTTTCTTAAACCACAGATTGATTTTTTCATTGCCCTGAGGGTCAGTTATATTATAGTTGTATGCCAACAGCATTATGACGTTATTATTTATTAACTTACTAACATAATTCAGTATCCCAGAAATACTTCAAGGAATAAACTTTTAATACTTTTTACCAAATTTACTTCATTTAATGAGTCTATTTAGATTTTTATTGATAAATGAAGAAATACAGGTCACATTGGCTTTTTCAAAGAGCTCATCTGCTGTGAATGAAGGCATCTAAATTTAAATGAGTTCTCTGCTCTTTACTTTTCCTGGCGCTCCATTCATTTACCCAGTCTCCCTATATATTTATTTAAGATGAGATAAGAAGCTGGTTTTGACCATGTGGGCCAAATTTCAAATTTCATAGGGATTAAAAAATAACAAACACAAGGGGTAATCTAATATTCCCATAAATTATTTTAGAAACATAATAATCATGTCACACTTCATGTCCAGGTTTAATGTCTTTAAGATTTTTTTTTTTGGTTAAAGTTTTAAGCCATATGTCCAAACATATAAAAAAAAAAGAAGTTTGTACAGAGGTAAATTTAGCTAGATGGAACTGTGATTGCAGCAAGATACATATACACAGGCGTAAATTCAGCTTAAAAGACAAAGCTGTCAGCTGCGATATTACGAGTGAGTTTTCTGTATCTGCTTGTCTGTCTAGAGAACTCCAATGAAACAGAAACAGGACCTGATGGAGAATCACCCTGAGAAAAGAGAGAAAACAAACCCTATCAGCTAAGAAATAACACACTGGGGAAAAGTACTGGTTCTCATGAAAATGTCAGTGATTCACCACGGAAGAAAATTCAGAAACCGCTGACCCCAATGAAAGCTTCCAGAGGAAACATGTGGATTTTGCTTCATTTAATTGAAAGATTGCTTTATTTTAGTTAAATACTACCGTGAGGATCATCACAGTGTTTGTTATTATGTTGCTCTCTCATTTAAAATTGATATGGAAAAGATACTGTGGATCAAAAGAGATTTTCAAGGGGTCTTCAGAAAAAACCAAATCCAGTTAATTCATCAACAATAGTACCATGCAATATGGGCAGGACAATTGTGTCCCTTTAAGCACTGAGGGCTCAATAACTGAATGACAACAGAAGACAACTTTTTTCTCTTTCTTACACTCATCATTTAAGCAGATTTCCTTACGGAATTGTTTGGTACATACCGGGTCTTCATTCTGACTTGCCAAAACATCCCGACTGAATGGAAGGTGACTTACACAGACCACAAATCTGTCGGGGAATACACGGAGTGCTATAGAAAATGAAGAAAATCAAGTTATTAAAGACATCAACAACTCTGCACACAGAAGTCTTGGCTCATGTTTTCAAGTTAGAGCAATAAGCCTGCGTGTCTGAGATGCGTCCTCTCTCCCCTCCTTTCAGTGTTTGCCATCAATAGGGCGGGGCAAGTGCAAGGCTCTGGGGAAAGCCCAGGAGGCTGCAAATTGGTCCACCTGAGCCCCTGGCCCATTATATCACACGAAACCCCCGGCAGGGCCTCTGCAACCTTCCTCTGCATCTGTTCACTGTTTTCAGTTCAGAACTCACTTTTGGGAAACAGGAACAATGTTTTTTAATGAGCGTGCAGACTTACATAGGAAGAGAGAGACTATTAGGTCAAATCTGAAAACATGAATCAATGTTCTTACTAATCACTCTACTTATCATGTCCTTGTCAAAAGGCCTTGGAAAGTTCCCTAAAATGGAGGGTAAACTCTCAATTTGAATCAGGCTATGAAAACAGCAGTTGTAAGAATTAGGAATTAATGGTTAAACTATTAAGAAAACAGTTAAAAATGTAAGAATAAAGGTGACAAATCTTCTGAAACGTCTGACATCCAGGTAGGAAAGGCTGAGTGAATCACAGAACTGGCTTCCTCAACATTCAGGAAAATAGAACAGCAACTACCACTTAAGTTTCTGTTTCTCTCATCTGTCTATCTACCCATCTGTGTGTTCACCCATCCTCCACCTATCTCTGGAGAGTGTGGAGTGACGTTAAACTGAAGCTAACCACGTATTTTCCAGATGAGTGTGGAAGGGTCTTCTCCTCCCTTCTTTATACTTGGTTGTATTGTTTGAATACTCTTATAACAAACACACATCATATTGCTAACAGAAATATTGCTATTTTTTAAGAGAAAGCTTTTCCTATTGCGTGCGACTGAACAGATGAATTGTATCAATCAGATAAGTGAAGCTTTTACATAAGCCACACAGCTCTAACAATGAATGATAGGAGATAGTACTGTATTTTTAACTACTGCATTCGGAACCCACACACGATGGTGTCAATTATGCAAACACAAAACTTATACCAGTTAACACCTTATACCACTTGGCTAGGTTAAATTATATCAAAGGCTTACTATTACTAAGTTGATGTTTGAGTCACAGCTCTCTCCTTTTTCCCTGGACCACCACTGTCTCAATGGTATTTACCCTTTCTCTACCCCAATTCAGCTTACCCAGTTTCAGTGGTTAATAGTTTCACTTACCCTGCTCAAAACCTCACTCTGGCCCCTCACTACCCACCATGTGACATGCAAACACTCAAAGCCTCTATGATTGAACATAACCTATCATTCTGATCCTATCCCCCACTAGCTGTCTTCATTTCAGGGGCCTGAGTGTGTTTAAACTTTGAGCCCACATGGGTGTTACCTGTATGCACTTAGGTGACTAGGTATGGTCTTTGAAAAGCCACAAAAACAAAATTATCAAAGCAGCTAATATTTATTCATTCATCCGCAACTAATCTTTTCTAAATGGTAAAGTAGTGTACTTCCTACTCTATGGAATGGGAAGCTGGGCCCCAGAATGCATTATTTGTCACCAACCAAATATCATCACAATGAAAAATACAACTTGCTAGTAGATCAGAATTTGAATTAAAAATGATCAGTTCTACCAAATAAAACTTCTGTTATGTGTTTCCATTTCTTCCTCTGAAAAATTAGAATGTTAGAATGACAGATTTTGAACACTTAGCTACCAGGAATTATATAAACAGAAAGCAACTTCTGTGCCCCTTTACTCTGTTTAGGTTATAGCTGAGATCTGTACTCTTTCAATATTCAAATAAAGTAAAAATTGAGGCAGCAATAATCACCGACAGGAAGGGTAACTAGGTTGTATTTTAACATACAATGTTAACTGATTTATTTTACTAAGAGAATTTAAAAAAGTGAAAGACCTCATTAAGGGAGTAACATATTCAAGTGACAAAGTTAAGAAAGTGCAGATAATTACAAGGATTCCAAGAGTAAACCTCTCTAAAATTAATTTTCAAAGTCCCTGTTTCATGTCTTATATACTAAAATCATCCAAGGATGTTGAGCTAGATTTTCTTCACAATACTCTGATCAACATGGAGAATGGTGACTAGCATCTGACTTGTTAGCCAGACATGTGTGTTGTTATTTCCTCAGTGGACATCTTGACTTGGGGAAATGAGTCAAGGAATCTGGCCTCATTATACACCTAGGAAAGGCTCTGATGGCTCTGGGCTGGAAAGCATTTCTTGTGCACACACTTGCTCTGTGTCCCAGGGTCTTGGTATAAGCACACGATGATGAAGTGAGTCAGTTTAACTTCGGAAGGAAGCTCAAGAGAAACTGAGATGGAGCAGGAGAGCAAAGTACAGCATGGCCCAGCTCATGTAAAGACTTAAAACTGAAATAGCTGAATGGCAAATATTTGGAAATATTCTTAATTAGCACTTCAATTACATGAAGGCAACAGATCAAGTAGGAATCTTCATTCTTAATTTCCTTTTCATTTTTGAGCAAGCTAACTGTGCAAAATATATGACAACCCAAGAAACCAGCTTCTTACCAGGGCTCTGTGAGCCCCCAAAGCAGTGAAGGCGGATTCCTCTCTTGTGGAAATACGCTGTGATTTGAAAGCCATAACCTGTAAAGTCAAAGAAGACCTCATTAGATTATGAGCTGTTGCCACTGAATCCCACAGGCCCAGTCCAGTGCCTGCCCATCCAGCATGCATTCAATAATTACTTGGCAAATGAAAGAACAGAGGAAATCAACAGAGGGTCTCACTTGAGAGGAAGGGGTAAACATTCCAATTTTAGCTCTTTCAGAAGGCCTGGAAATAGCACCTGGGATGGTTTCCAATCCCTTGACATGGTTCAGTCACTTTATCTGGAAGCAAATGAGGTCTGACTAAGAACCCTGAAAACAAGGCCCTTCAGAAGAGATAATTTCTGCAGGCTGAGCCAGTACATAGATCTTGGCTACTTTCTCATCGTTACTACTTATTAGTTCATTAAAAGAGTTGTTTTAATACCTATTTGAAGATGGGTGTATTTTGTCTGTAATTATTCTAATTCCTGCATAGTAAAGCCTTTATATAAGATGAGAGGAAAAGAAGTATAACATGAACCAACAAAAAGAAAGAAAGAAAGAAACAAAGAAGGAAAGAAAGAAAAAGAAGAAAAGCAGGAAAAAGAAGGAAAGAAAATTCTCCAATTCAAGAGAAAGGCTTAAATGAAAAAGACTGAGAGCACCAAGTGTGGACAAGAACGTGGAGCATCTGGAATTCTCATATGCTGCTGGGAGAAGTGCAGACTGGTACAACCACTCTCAAAAACTGCCTGAGTATCTAAAGCAGAACTTAAGCATAAACATACAGTGTTCATAACAGACTGAAACTGGAAACAAGGTTCCTGAGGTACCACTTTCCCTAACTGTTTTATCTATCAACAGCAAATTTTTTTTATCAAAAAAAACCCCAAAAATAAAAAAAAACAAGACCCTAAAAAACAAAGATGGTGATTATTGTACACTGAAATACCCTGAAATGCCCCTAAAGATGAATGAGCTACAACTACAGTCACATCAGAAATAACCTCACAAACATGTTAAGTGAAAGAAGCATGATGCATTCCATCAGTGAAAGTGAAGACATTACCAATCACCATATAGGCTGGTAAAAGAATTTTAGAAGATTCATGGAAAACACCAGTATAATTCCTCCCTCTCTTTTTCCTTTCCTTCCAGCCTACCTCCAGGTATAAACTACTCTGTTGATGATTTTTCTGAAAAGATCAAGTAAAACTGTTTCCATGAACACATTTCCAATTAATAAAGTACTTGGTGGAATAATCACAAGTGAAAGGGCCAGCCGAGAGGGTGAGGTCTAAGACAATCTCAGGAAATTGCTAACCCTCAGAGACAGTATTTTGCGCATGAAATTGAGGTGGGGTCAGGAGTTGCCATAGGTGGTTTCTGGGACCACCAGTTTCTCCAAAATCCATGACTCTGACTATTTTGAAATACTTTCTATGTAAAGAACACAATTAAAGAAAATTGAACTTTTATATTCAGTTCCCTTCCAACATCCTGCAGAAAGATCCAGAACATTAGTGACCCCAGAGGTACTATACTGCTATACAAACTATGGTTCTGACAGCACAACTGTTTCAGTCATGGGGGTTGCAAAGTAACCGTGACATCAGGATAGGATAATTGTCAGACTGACTGAGATGAAATATATTTTTTCTTTACACACTTGAAATGGATTGCCTTTTGGTCACTTGGCTTTCTTCGGCTTAAAATGTTAAACAAAATATGCACACCATTGGCATCATTCTTTAAATAATTATTTTAACTATTCAATATTCACATATATTTATATATAGCTATACACAGTTATATATACAAACATAACTATACATCCTTAGATATCTTTAAAATACCTTAAATAAACACTTTATTCCTTAGGTTACTGAGAAAGTAGAAATGAATTCTACAGCTCTTTATTTCTCCCAGTACAGGAGGAGGAAGACGGTAAGGGAAGAAACATGAAACATTTTGAGACTTAAAAACACACAACAAAAAAAATTTAAAGTGACTTTCATTTTATAATGCGAATCTTCCCGCAAAATGAAAAACAAGACAGCATATAAGTAAGTCATTCTGCCTTTGCTGGTAGATCATACTTATGACTCTATGTGATTAAGATTCAGATGGCATGTTCACAATTTTAAGTCTTCTCCCTGTACAAAATCTCCAGCAATAAAAATGTTATTATTAGGAAGGAGCTAAATCTAAAGTTGACTCTGAAAGTGACAGCTCTGAATTCAGGAAGTCTGGTATCTGGAGATACCACTTGAATGCTAACTAAATTTGACTTGGGCAGCTAAACAGTTAAGTCTCAATATGACACCTTCCCCTAGAGAAATATAAAGCAGTGTAAAGCAAATTCTAACTGATTTAATGATGAAATTAATAGAAGAACTGAGTTTCCTGCAACTTTCTCCCTCTAACCACTTCCTAGGATAGGATTATGTAAAAGGGAATCACTCTTTAACTGTCTTCTTATTAGAGTTTCAATACCTATGGAAGGTGCAAGAGAAATGGCAAGTTTAACATGTAAAAAAGGTTTGCTCTTACTTCATCTAAGTTCCACCGCTCACAGGAAACTTTATTGTTTGAAGAGAAACTTGAAGATAGATTTAACACAAGAGGAACTTTTCTCAGTTCTTCTGGCAAACTAATTTTGCCAACTACAAACAGAAAATCACTGCTGCTAGAATATACTGCATGAACGCTTAGGGAGATGTATTTTACTTATTCATAGAATGAGAATGTAATAAAGACTCATTATCTTTGCTCTTTAATAAAATGACTTCACCAAGTTCAACAGGTAACTGAACAGTTTTTGCACTTATCCAGGACTAAAGCAAAGCTCTACAGCTCTCGACAGTGAAAGAGTAACTTCGCAAAGAACCCAGGAGGCCCTTTGCTTTCCCTTCTTGGGATACCAGCTCCCGGCTGGCTATGCTGGTGTTCTTGATGCACAGAAATGGAGACTGGGGGGAGGTGGGGAAGTGACATGGAAATCATAACACGGCAACCTTCATTTGAAAGCTGTCTGACATTGATAGTCCAAGATTATGTGGTCCTCCTTGTCTTCAGACAAAGGAAGAGTCTGGGGTTAGAAGGAGGACAGCTTTGTAATGGAAGAGTCTTTCCATGATGTATGCATAAATGCATATTTCTAGAAATAATGTATATTCATGAATCGCTTACTGTCATTTGATTATCTAGTACCAGCAAGAGTCCATCTTCCCACCTGGCCTCCAAGCTGCCCCCCAAGTCTCCAGCCCCTTGTGTCCCCTGCATTTCATACTCTGTGAAGAGTACTGTGCTTCTATCTTTCTGTGGGCGACCTCCCACTTCCCAGGGAAACCCAGCATGATGACTTGTTGCATTAACTTTGTTCTGGCTCACTGGCTGTTCACCACAGAACATTCAGTCTCCAAGAAAAAGGGGAGGCGGAATGGGAATCAATAACACTGAAGAAAGAGCGATCCATATTTTAACGATAAAGCAAAGTTCTGCTACTATCTTATTTCATATTCTAAAATAAACTACTCCGAATGGCTTTATTAGAAATTTGGACTTCATGAACAGGAAAGGGAAAACAACAATAAAAAAATTCAAATATGCGTTGAGCAAATGCCATCCTGGCTTAGCAAGACAATAGATTAGTTTTAAGTAGTCCTGTGCTCCAATGAGTAATATGTTTTGAGGGAGTGGTCATTTATTTGGGTGGTTATATTTCATAGTCCCAAGATATGGAGAGCAAATATCCAACATGGAGTTTTTACTTAAAAACTATCCAGTTTCACTTGTTTTCAAGAGGATTTATAGTCAAGGTGACTTGAGCATTTCCCAAGGCTGCCAAGGGGAGTCTGTGGTATAAGGTGTATCACAGTGGGGAGCCTGGGAAAATGCTTCCTGGGCCTGCTGAGTCATCTGGGGAGACTGGCAGGTAAGCACCCCTTCACAGGGGGCTCTACTCACCACTGCAGGACTCTCCTCCAGAGGTCTTCTCCCAAACTAAAGGCAGGCTTGGGAAGGCCTACTGAGTCCCATAAGACTACTCTCCCTGCGATAATTACTATCATCACTCACAATCACGAGAAATTTCAAAGGTCTAGAAAAGTAGAAACAGTGTCACGAACACATTGAAATCTACTATCCAGACTCAATAAGGGTTAAATGTTGTTATATTTCACATACATATTTGTCAAACGTTTCTTTAAAAAAAAATTAGACATTAAGATACTTTACTCCTAAATATGTGACATAGGCACACATGTAACAGTAAGAGCATTTTCCTACATCATTACCAAGCTACCATGATCACAAATGAGCAATGACATTACTACTCAAATAACAAGTCCATACTCAAATTTCTCAAACTGTCCCCAGAATGTGTTATCGCCGATTTTCCTCCTGAAGTAAGATCTAATCAAAGATAGTGCTTTGTATTTGGTTATGTCTCATATCTCCTGTAATCTAGAACAATCTCCTTTTCTACCCACCCCATTAGCACTGACATTTTAAAAAGAGCAGGTTAGTTTTCTTGTAGAATGAGTCCGATTCAAGATTTAACATATTTTTTTTAATCTCAGTTTCCAGAACACTAATTTTCAACCTTCAAACTCTATCAGAATGCTAGTCTTTTAATTTTTGATGACTTTTTAAAAAAAAACTGCTGCAGGAGACTGCAGGTTCAATCTTAAGTCTAAGTTATACTTGTAATTCAAAGTCTGAAACACGGATGCCTGGAAGATTTAGTACTAAAGATAATTTTGAATAAATCAAGTCTCACATTTTTATAGATATTTCAAATTTTAGCAAAGGCAAGCTTAACTCAACAGGTGGGATGGTGCTCTCATATTTATTTTAAGAAAGGGTAATTGGTGGTAATCAGAAGAGCATGTGCCCTTTTCCAAGGGCCCTATCTCATAATTAGCCTCTTTTTATATTATATTCTTAGTGACAGTATCAAACTTGTGATTTCTTTACCCTTGTCCATCTGAAAGGACAGATGTAATTTTTGAGTGGACATTATTTTAGAAGTAATTAATTAGAAATTCATTTTTCTCAAAATCAAAAGCTTCGAAGCATACGTATTCCAGTTCTCATTCTCTCTGAAGTCTTGGGTGAGATTTAATAAGAGAGTCTGAAGGAAGAGGCTGATATCTACTAAGTACTGACAACATGTGATAGGCTTTACTATGACCTTCACCATTTCTGGTGATGGGTGGGGGTAGAAGGAAAAAGGGGCTGTTCTGTGGGAACCAAAAAACGAGCCTTGTTACAAGTTTAATAATAATACATTCATAGGATCCTAGTTTACAGCTACGACTGGAAAACAATTTGGGTGGGTAAATGGAACATTTGGTCCTGGGCTAAAAGTTTTACTCATTACCCAAGGCATTTAGAGACTCCAAAAAGGTTCCCTTGAGATAACATTTCATGTCCTTAAATAAGGACAGTACTGGATTCTGAGTCACAAAAAAGCTATGTCTATTTGATGCCAAAACAAATGGGCCAAACTGGTTCGTTCCATGAAAGAAAAATAAGTATATGAATAAAATAATTACTTTTAGCCAAACCTACTTAGAAGAAAACAAGTTTTCCACCTGTCAGCTCATTGACTTTGTATGTAATATTACTGGTCACATGTGCTATCCATTTTATCATCTCTGGGACTCAGCAGACACTGTTAGCATTGAGTGAGGAAGCTTCTCAGGGCACACAAAAGCAAGAATAAAACAAATTGAAAAATGATAAATTCAGATTTCTCTCCCATGCCGCCTGCCTTTCCACTTTTTAGTTTATAAAAATATGCCGTTAATATTAAATATGAAAACCATGTTTAGATAATATGCAAGTACATTTGAAATGATATTTAAAACAATGGTTCCCACAACCATAACTCCGCCAGACCATGTGTAATGACGGGAATGATATAATACTGTGTACTTATAAAACTCAAAGTTCTCTACAAAACCTTTCACCCACCTTTAAATAATTATGCATAAAAGAAACATAGATTTTTAATAAAGCATCTAAACGAGGTAGCTGGTTGTTTGAACTGTTGGCTGTTCAGGCAGGCACTCGGGTGCCTAAAATGAGGAGCACCAGACAAAGCATCTCCTCTGTGGCTGCCCTGCCTTACTGGGCATTCCAACTCTGAAATTCTATGACCATGTGCAAGGAGATAAAGAATTCATGAACCACTGGACAATTCTAGAAGGATCACAGAATCACGGGACTATAAAACTAGCCGTAGTCATGTAGTCCACTTCCCACCTGTTAGCTGGGGGATTCTATTTAAACCATATTTTAAAAAAAAATTGAAAGGCCAAATGCACATACTCATGCATGCAACTCAATTCTTCCTGAATCTAAATTGTGATTGCAAATTTAAATGCTGAAGGAACAAGCCAGGAAGCAGGAAAGGACTGTGTACTCACTGTGGACCATGAGGAAGGGCACATGCCTGGTTTCACGGGGACAGTGGCAATGCTAGTTAACAGCTGCTAGGGGAAACTAGGGCATGGGGGTACCAGCACCAGACTTTAGGCTTTTCCAGAAATGCTGGAAATGTGACCCCCAAACCCAAGTTTTAAATGAGTAATATTAGAGTTAAAATTTTAAAAATATCTTGTGCAGTTCAAATAAGATGTTTTTGAGGCCAGCTTCAATTTCACACTGTCAGCCTATAATCCCAAATCTCAGTTTCTCATACATAAATTGAAGTTCACCTTTTGTGCTGTCTTCGGCAGAGCTGAAAGAAAGCTAGTGACTACTAAATGCTTGAAGACAGGTATTCAATTTCAATCTAGTTGTTTATTCCAACCTAAATGAACCCAGGTTCCTAACCTAACTATACATTTTTGTTTGAATCATCATTCTGACACTGGTAAATCCTGTCATTAAAGATCCACAGTAAAGGGTTTCATGCAATGTGGACGGAAATGGAAAGATTATATAAGTTTAAAAATAATTTATTGTATAAATATGTGGGATCTATATTTAAAAAAAAATCACAGAACTTACACTAATAAAAAAGGACTTCAAGATATTAACATGTTCTTGCTTGTAAAACTGTTATAAAGATGTGAATTGTTCCCATATTTATTTGTTTAACAAACATGTACTGAGTGCCTATTATGTACCAGACAATTCCAATAAAAAATACAATGAATTTTTTGTTTATGTGATGGGAGGAGACACTTTGGAAGTTGCCAAAAATAATTCTAAAATTAATCTAGAAGAATGAGCACGTAAGAATAGTTAAAGGAAAAAAAATTTAAATGAAAAATGATTTTTTTTCCTAATTAAAAGTAACGTGTAAATGCGTAATTAGTTTTAATAAATAAGAGAAAAACAAAAGGTATAAAAAGAAAATTAAATTCTCCACAATCTGACCACCCAAAGGCAGTCATTTTGTCAATCTGACTTTTTTTGCCCTCCAGATCTTTTCTGAAGATATAAAATCATATATTTAATATTTGTGTATTATGGTATCAGTTAGGATTCCATTTTAATTCTTCCTGAAATAACCAATTAAATATCCAATAGATGTTCCCTGATCCATCCACAATGCCAACTTAGCCATATGTAGGTCTCTCTTTATTAGTCAATACAGACTGTATTAATTACCTGAGCTTTTTTTTATTATAAATATTAATATCTAGTACGGTCAGTTCTCCTGATTCCCAATACCATTTCTAGTCTGTATTAGAAGCGCCTGTAGTTACTCCTTTACAATTTCATACAGTTTTCAGTACTGACTTGATAAATAGCATGAAAAACCCCAGTTAGGAATTTTGATTAGAAAGACCTTGAATCTGAAGGAAAACTGGATGGTAGTGGTGAACTTAACATATTATTACAGATGTTGATTTACAATGATGCATACCTTAAACCTACATAATATTATAATGCAATGTTCCTTCAATAAAACTAAAAATATAATTTTTAAAAAGTTTTGAACTTTTCACTGTGACTATGATGCTAGTTATGGGTTATGACATGTGGCCTTTATTGTACTGAAGGACATTCCCTCAGTACTTGGTTGAAAGTTTTTATAATAAACCAGTATTGAATTCTGTCATATGTTTTTTATGCTTATTAAAATTATATTATTTTTGGCCTTCATTTTGTTAATGTAATGTATCATTCATCAATTTGCAACTATTGAACCATCCTTGCATTCCTGGAATAAATCCCACATTATCATGGTAAAAACAAACAAACAAAAAGACCTATAGTCTATAGATCAATTTGGAGACAGTTAACACATTTATTATGACACTTCCTATGCATTTAGTATGGTAAATATCCTAATTATTTTTATGGCCTTTTTAAATGACTTAATAAATAAAAAAAATGTTTCCACATAAAATGTTTACATACTTTATTAGGCTTATTGTGAAATACTCTAAAAAACCTATTAAATCTTAACTCCAAAAGTAGTCTATCTTAGAATTATATTTCTATATTTAAATTTAAACTTTCTTTAGATTTTTCTACATATAAAAATCATAATTTATCCCCCTCCCTCAAATGATACTTTCATTTCTTATGCCCCATTTTTTCCTCTGTATTTTTTCCCGATGTCTTATTGTTTGGGCTGGAACCCCAAGGAAGTGTTGAATATTGTTGCTGGTGGATATCATTATAGCTTTACCACTGCAAACAACATTTGCTGTAGGCTATTTGTAGATATGGTCCTAATTTTTTAAGAATTATTATCATGACTGATACTTTTTTCTCTATCTAGTGAAACTGTTATACGCATTGCTCTTCTTTATTAACACCATAAATATTACTAAAAGGCTCTCTAATGTTGAACTAACTTTAGATGATGTCACTTTTTTATCTGCTATATTTAGTTTAGGATTTCTGCTTTCATGTTTGAATTAGACTTGTGACTTTCATCAGTTTTGTGGTCCTTATCTGATTCTAGTGTCAAGTTATACTAACTTTATCAAATGAGTTGGAGATGCTAACTTATTTAAACGTAAAACTGAAATAAGTTCATTTTTTAATTTTGAGTAGAATTCACCTAGTAAAATATTTGAACCTGGTATATATTATTTTAAAATAGTAACTCAAATTTTTTAATTGGATCTATTCAGGTTTTCCATTTATTCTTATGTGATCTATCTATATGATCACATTCTTTACAATTATTTGAAGCTTGTTCAGCAACCTAATGTAATACAGTTCCAGACATGTTTTGTTTACTAAAAATGGACATTCTCTGGTGACTGAGCTCAAGTGTTCAAAATATTGGTTCAAGTTCGATACTTATTTTGATCACATCTTCTATATCCTCTAGCGATTTTGGAAAGTTGTTGTTCTTCACTTTAATTCCAGCTTTCTATGCCTTTTTCATTGTTCCACTGCAGCCTCTGATTTCTCTTGTCCTAATCTGTCTTCTCTTGTCCTAATTTGCCAGGAGCCTGCTAAAAGCCTGACTGACACAATATTACAACATTCTGTTCCAGGAAACAAAAATGATAACAACCCTAATTCATATTCTCACCAACAGCATAACATTGGGTCTATTTCCCCATATTCTTCCTGATATCGGGCAAGATTACTCTTTACTTACCTAACAGGTTAATAGTCATGGCTTATGTATTCTTTATATATTCCATTTTATTTTAAACTGTAAGTAAAAAAAACTTTATTTCAGATATACATAATTAATTTTTACTTCTTATGTCCTTTTGTTCATTTCTATTAGGAAGCATAAATTTTTTAATTTTTTTTTACTTCTTTGTAAGCATGATTTTCCAATAAATGTATTAACCTTTTATCTGAAAAGGTTTTCTCCCAGTTTATCATTTACATTTTAACATTGTTTATAGTATTTCTTATTGCCACAGAATATTTTCCACTTTTAATCAGATACATGTTTTGCTTTGTTTTCATTCTGGCATAAAGTCTTTTCCTTTGCCAGAAAAAAAAAAAAAATCACTTGCATTATTATTTTCTCCTAATATTTTAACCTTAGGCTTAAATCAAAGATTTAATTTTACCTGGTGGTCTAGAAATGGTACACTGGCTGCTGTAACATTGTCTAGATGAGTTGCAAATATATTTGGGATTAGGAAAGTTTATATAAAAATATGGATTTTCAGTTTGTCTCAAAAAATCAAAGCACGTTAACACAGGGACTTGTATTTTTCACAATGGCACAGAGTGACTGAAATTGGGAAAAACTACTCCAAGTCAAATGTGGGAAGGCAAGGATCATGGGTAGCTACTAGACTAATAAGAAAGGGACACTTCAGTGCCTGAATCAGAGACAAGACTGGTGATCAACCATTAACAGGTGCAGAAATAGATAGAGATGACTTCCAGTGTCGGGTCTTCTACCTATGCTGACTAGGTGAGTATGTATTGCTAGGAAACAGGGAGGGTGTGGAGTGCTGGGAAGATGATGAACCAAATTTGATAGAGAAGATAAGCAATATCTGGTTGAAGGTTGAGAAATAAGGTACAGAGTTTCAGGAAGAAATGAAGTCTGAAGATATATACTGAGGCAACTCTGGCCAAAGGGCAGAAAGCTCCCTGGGGAACCCTGTCACTTGAGAAGTGAAGAAGAGCAGGGAAGATGGATAAGGGTGGGTCAGCAGGGAAGAGGAGTCCCCAAGAACAGATGGAGGAAGGATAACAAAGAAAGAGTAGTCATGGAAGTTAAGAAAAAAGAGCTTAAAGATCAAATCCCAGAGAGAATTAGTAACTGCAGAACTAAATCAGATACTGAATTGAGAATTAAGGAGTGCCTGACAACATTTTTGGGAAGCTTATAGAAGAAGAATGAAGGTAAGAGAGAGAACACAAAAGGCAGACAACTCTTGTAGGAATTTTGCAAAGCAGAGAAGCAGAAGCGAGCATAGGAGCTTCAGGAGAAACTATTAAATTTTAAAGGAAAATTATGGTGTTTCTTCCATGATGTCCTCCTGTTTTCCTTTCCCATTTCATGCTGGCTTTCTTAACAGGCAATGCATCACAGATTTGGGTTTAGTACCTTGCTACAGTTCTGCCTTCATGACGTGGTTACTGTTTTCTCCTCTGATGTTTACGGAGTCTACTCTGTTCTATTTTCTAATCAGCATTTGTCTGTAACAAACATTCCTCTTTGTTTTGTCACAGCCATTTGGGATTTGTATTCCATTTTACAAGGTGCTATTTCTTTTTCTTATTTGTGATGCATTTGCTCAAGTCATGGATGAAAACACTACATACTCCCAAAGTTTGTCAGTCAACCTAGTGTCTCCTCTAGTTATTAAATAAGTCACTATGAAGTTAAAGTAACCACTTATTAGAGTCTGTCCAGTTCCCAATTAAGAGTCCACCACTCATATCTAAATCTCTTGTGGAATTTGAGTCTCCAAGGCTGGGGTCTTTTCATAGATTCCTGCATATTCAGCCCCCACAAGAACCTGATGTTGGTGCCAAAGAATTGCTTTGTGTTTTTTCTGTTTTTTCTGTTTTTAAAGGAAAGGTACAGGCAGGATGAAGGCAAGTAGGAAGGCTGAGAGAGAAGGAAGAGACATTTTATTTCAATTTTATTTAGATGTTCACACTGGTTGTTTGCCTCCAGATCTGGTACGCGAACCCAGGGGTATGTGGTTTGGGCTCCTTTGTGGCAACTGACCTACTGCGGCTCTACCAAGGACTGCTTTGTTTTTTTGTTTTTAAAGGAAATGTGCAGAAATGAAGGTAAGCAGTTAGGCAGGCAAACAGGCAGGCAAGCAGAGAGAGGAAAAAGCATTTCTATTCATTTCATTTAGCTGTTCATCTTGGCTGTTTCCCCTGACCCTGGGATGCAAACCTGGGTCCTTGGGATGTATGTGGACTGTGCTTGGCAAGAGATAACAGAGCTAACCTTTACACTACCAGGGTACATCTGAATTGCATTCCTTTTGAAGAGCTCCAGGGAATTCACAGAGTTCAGATTTGGAAGTCACTGCTTTAAATCTTATTTTGCTGATTTACTGTTACCTTACAATGAAATTAGTAGCAAGAGTCTTGCTAGAGTAATGGTGGTACTTGACAGAGTTCTTGAAGACAAAAACAAATGTTAGTTCTGTAGGTGAATATAGAGAGACATTATCCTACTTCCTTAAAGACAAACAAATAGGCCTTTAGCAGGAGTACTATAGCAACAGGGAAGAGGCAGAGGGAGAAAGCTAATTTCTAAGGTACACAGGCCCAAACTACCAAGGCAATTTATGAGAAGCCGATGCATATTAGCTCAATTATTATCGCCCCTCTGGAGGATTTCAAAGAACAGGTCTCATGCTGTCTTTGTTTTCTCTCTCTCTTTTTTAACTGCCTGCTGATTTACCTTTCCACAGGAAAAAAATCATCTATACTTTTCATTTTTCATCTCCCACAAGTATTTTGTGTTCACATAAAATATATCACTTTGATATGCAAAAAATAACATGACAGTTATGTAATAGTTTATGAATTTAATTAAGATGCTACACCTGACCTCACACAGACTCATATTAAAAAAGGATCTAACTACATATAGGCTGTGACTCAGGTTTTATTATTTCTGAAAATGAAGCCTTGATAGTCTTACCTTAATCTAAATAAGGCAGTATTTAGAAGAATATGCAAAGGAGTCTTTTTAATTTTGTTTGGCTTAAGTAGTATTTATTGATAATATAAATAGCAAACAAACATCATAAAATAGGAACTCCATTTTCATCATTTATATAACATGAAATTAAGAGAGATATAACCAGATATTGCCTACTATACAATGAGATCCAACAGAAAACACACCCCCAACTACCCACAAAGCATTCTTGCACAAGAAATCACAAGGGACCTGAGCCTCATCAATTCTGTGGACCTAACTACCAGTTTAAAGGAAATACAGCAGATAGAAGAACATATTAACACCACCAGGTATGTGCAGTCAGTCAAACCCGAAATGTGGAAAAATCCAGAGGATGTTGATCAAGTTTCTTCAATAAATAGAAAGTAAGATAAAAAAGGTGAGGGGGAAGTTCCTAAAGGTTCAAAGAGACATTCATTTAAGATATGCAATGAATGTGGATCAACCTTGTATAGATCCTGAATTTGAACAATTCATTTATAAAAAGAAATTGAAGAGATATTCGGAAAAATCTGAAGGCAGACTATATATCTGATGACATCAAGACTGTTTTCCCTCCTTTAATGGCACCTTGCTGTTTCATTGTCTCCTCCCTCTCCCTTACCCTCTGGTGACCTCAGCCTTGCTATCAAAGTCCAAAGGTTTACATCAATTTAATTTTCTTTTATAGGTTCAATTTAATTTTCTTTTATAGGTTAATTAGAGAGTTGTTTCTCGATATCCCAAATAGGTAAAATCATCCAGTATTTATCTTTCTCCTTCTAACTCACCTCACTTAGCAAAATACCCTAGAGTTTAATGGTACTGTGATCATTTAAAAAAAACAAAACCAAAAGCAAAACCTTTCTTATCTTTATTTACATCTATATCTATAGATATATAAAAAAATAAACATTTATGTATAAAATAATATGATGTCTAGGATTTACCAGAAAATAATTGGGGGGAAGGGCCAGGAAAAACCAGTATGGGTAAAAACAAAATAACATTGGTTATATGTTATAAAAGTGATACTGAGTGATGATGGGTGAATGGGGTTTATCACACAATTTTTTGGGAAGTATTTGAAATTTCTAATAAGCTGAAAACATAAGAGTGGAGATTTTTTTCTGAATAATAGTTAAATTTCAAAATTAAACACCATTACTGATGAAATGTTCAAGAACCTTAAAGATGGTGTGCACTGATGACCTGGTGGTTTAGTTCAACGGAAGCAGTCCACATATATCCCAAGGTCACCAGCACAGGGCCTGGGGAAATGACCAAGATGAACAATTAAATAAAATTAAATAAAAGTGTTTCTTCCTTCTCTTTCTTCCTGCCTGCCTGCCTACTCACCTTATTCCTGCCTGTGCCTTTCCTTAAAACCAAAACCAAACAACTTAAATACAATAAAAGATTTATATTAATATATCTTTTTCAAAGTCTCAGAACACAAATCATGATTGACGATTACCACTTGCTTTTACAGGCAACTTGCTGACTTTAAAAATAACATTTATAAGGAATGCATAAGTATTCTTTATGTTATAAACTATTATATTTAGAATACTTTTTTCTAAGTTGATAACAATATACAAAAACGACTTAAAAGGTGATTGTAAAACTCTCATCTTCTTTAAACTTCAGGCAAGTACACACTTATACTTAAAACAGGACTGTGACTTCACCTTGAAATTCTTTAATTACTAGTGGCCTAAGTTGAAAACATAACTGATTAAAGATAGGTATAGGTTAGGTATAGGCACAGACACAGGCATTTTGCAGACTCAAGCCACATTGCAACGTGTTGAGGATGGAGTGAAAAAATCCACCATCCTTTGAAAATATAGCCTTGAAATAAAAATGGGCACATATCTAAAAGCTGAATTGGGGAATCCAGTAGAATAAGAAAAAGACTTTCTTGATAAAAACACACAGAATCTCAAGAAAAGGAAAAAATAGGTTTTAACATGCACTGAGCTCCAAATGTCAAAGAAATATTAGGAATGAAGAGGGAATTTAAAGTCAGAATAGGAACCGATGGGCTGTTGTTCTAATGGCATGTGTCAGAACCAATATGCAGGACTAAAGCCATTCCTTGCCCGTATCCTGGTCCCTACCCACTCCATAGGAATAGACACTGCACTGATTCCATAAAAATCCCTCTTTCCATAGACTTGTGTATTTTAACTTTTGGTGAAGGCTGAGAATTCACCATTCCCTGAGGCGCCACCAGAGTTTCTCCTAACATTTCATTTTCTGAATCTCCAGCTTCCTGGAACACCACCAGCGTGGCCGCTGTGTTTCCTCGTACTCCTCCTCTATTACCAGCTTTCAAATGCAAACACTTTCAAGGTAGACTATCTTCCCTCACTTGACTTAAGCTGATGTTTCCCTTTTTGTCATAGTCACTTTCTCTCTTCCTTCCTTTTCTTTTAAGGTCCACATGAGATGATGTCTCTCCACTTGTATTTAAAAGCACTGAGCATGTTCACTACTCTGGGGCCTCTGAAAGGGAGTCCCACCCAGTGAAGGTCATAGAGGTGCTGCGTTTCCTTCTGCCTCCTGCACTGCCCTATCAGCCCTCTTTCCACCCCTCTGTGTTTCTCCATGGTTGTTTTCATCTTCTCTTAAGGGCATTTCTCCAACCACAGAGGTTCTACAAGAAGCTAACTGTTACTTCTTCTCAGGGTTTTCCCCCATACCAGTCCTCCACTCTAATCTTGCTCTGGGGTCCCCTCGAGTTTCTGCTCCCTGAGTGTGCTCTCCTATACACCTGTCGCTCTCCCGACATCCATCCTGTTTGCTGATCTCCATCATTAATAGCTGTGCAGCACAGTACATCTCACGCTTGCTTTTATTCTCTTTTCAAAACATAGCTTTCACCAAAAAAAAACAACAAAAACACAACTTTTCTGGGCTCGGGAAAAAGGAAAGATTCTTTAGAGGTGGCCGTAAGGTCAATGCTATTAAACAAGTTGGAGCTGCACGTCACTGGGAATTAAATGTTCATCGGTTCCTTAACCACCATACTGATGATGAGCTGCTACTGAGGGAGCATGTAGCAGCAACCTGGAGCTTCTCCATGTCAGTGAGGCATTCTACTAAGCAGGGATTTCACTCTTCCCCACTCTGAAAGTCCATTCAAAGGGGGTTACCAGGGCCAGAGCAAACAGAAAACACCGGAGCAACTTGTGCTACCTGCGCACCTAAGACAGGAAGGACTAAGCAAGGAAACGACTACAACTTGGGGACTCAGCTCAGCCAGAGGGAGAGGCAGAAGAGTCAAAGGACAATGGTACACGATGACAAAGGCACGCAGAGGGAACTGTGGGTGTCAGGAAAGGGTACACCTAATTAAACAAGGGAGAGTAAAGGCTAAATTGAGAGGAGGGAGATCCCCAAGGAAGGGAAAGAATCCCAGTGAACTCTGGAAGTATCTAGAGGATTCTGCTGGGAGGGCTGAGAACAGGGGACGCCACATGCATGCAAACTTCAGATGAGGCCCGCTGGCTCCTGGACCCCAGCAGGGTAGTAGGAGGCTTAGAGTTCAGAATTCATAGGACAGAGAGAGACAGGGGATGAGGCTGAAGGAGCAAGCAAAGAAGACCAGACTTTACTGTCAACTTTACAACCCGAAGTACAGGATTTGAATGAGATCTATTGAAACCCATGAACATCCCCAGTCATACCTACAAATACTAATAATGGTAGTTCTTCAATTAATACGAAGATCTCGACTATGATAAGGGTCACATTTATCTTTATTGACTTAGTTAACATGGAATAATTCAAGTTGATCAATTAATAAAAAGATTTAATGTAACCGAAAATCCTTGAGGAAATCTTAGGCAAGATCAATAGTATTTAATTAATTCATTACAAATCAGATGTGTGTAACAATGTAAAATGGCTAAGTTAAAACGGACTCTTGATCCAGACTAGTTAACTGCAAGCCTTAACCCTACTGGGAAGAAACAGAGAAGTTCTGTTAAAAGAATGGGAGGATGATTTATAATTTATCACAAAGCTACAGTAATCAAGACAATGTGGTGCTGGCATGAGGACAGACATGTAGAAACAAAATTAAAAGTCCATAAATAAATCCTCACATCAACTGATTTTTATCAAGAGCTCCAACACAATTAAATGGGGATGAAAGAATTGTCTCAAAAAATAGTACTGAGACAACTGTGTATCATGCAAAAGAATGAGGTTAGGCCCCTATCTTGTGTCATTTACAAAATTAACTCAAAATGGATCAAAGACCTAAATCTAAGAGCTTAAACTATACAAGTCTTGGGAAAAAAACAAAACAAAACAAAAAACGGGTATAAATCTTTGTGACCTTGGAGTAGGCAATGGTTTCCTACACATAACACCAAAAGCACAGCAACGAAAGAAACATAAATTTGACATCATCAAAATTTAAAACTTTTAGGTTCCAGAGGACTCAGTCAAGACAGTATAAAGACAATCCATAAAAGAGGAGAAAACATTTATAGATCACATATCTGAAAAGGGACTTGTATCTAAAATATGTAAACAACACCTACAACTCAATAATAAAATGACAACTCATTACAACTGGGCAACAAATCTGAATAGACATTTCTTTAAAGAACTATAGATGCCAATACCCAAATAGATGGTAAATATCATTAGTTATCATGGAGGTGGGAATCAATATCACTATGAGATATCATTTCACATCCACTAGAATGGCTATCATTAAAATGACAGGCAATAACAAGTACCGATAAGGATGTAGAAAAATGGAACCCCATATACTTTTGGTGGGAATATAAAATGGTGTAGACACTTTGAAAACAGTTTAGAAGTTCCTCCGTATAGTAAATAGAGAGGAACAAAATTACCCAGAAATTCTATTATTAACTATATATTCATGAGAAATTAAAAGCTACATCCACACGAAAACGTGCACAAATGTTTATAGTGGCATTCTTCATAACTGCGAAATAGTGGGGACATCCCAAATATCCATAAACTGATGAATGGACAGACAAAATGTGACATAGCCACACAATGGAATATATTTGGCAATAAAAAGAAATAAAGTCTTACTGATAAGTGTACAACATAGATGAATCTTGAAAACATTAGGCTAGGTGAAAATCACTTGCAAAGAAGCACACATTAAATGATTTCTAAGAAATGTCCAGAATAGGCAAATCCATAGAGACAGAACCATTAAATTGGTGGTTGCCTAGGGCTGCCTAGGGAAGAATGTTGGGGGAAAATGGCAAGAAATTGTCAGTGGATACAGGTTTTCTTTAGAGAGAAAAGCATATTCTAACATTGATCCTGGTGATGACTGAAAAACTTTGTGAATAGATAAAAACACTGAATTGTATACTTTAAATGTGTGAATTGTAAAGTATGTGACTTCTATTTCAATAAAACTTTTAAAAAATGGAATGAAATCTTCTTCAGCTAAAATGGATGGGAAATGTTAGAATTCCTCATTCTGATTTAAATCCTGAAATCGAAAAGAATGATGATTTCCTCTAAATGACAATGTCTGAGATTTTTAAAGTGAGACATACAATTGGTTGACTAAAAGAGGCTACACAGAAACAATGTTCCCCATCTTTTTTATTAGATTCTCCAACTCTATCATGAAATTTGCTGTGTGAATTCAATCATTTTCCAACAGCATGCCCCCTGGCCATACTAATTAAAATTAAATTTCCTAATTACATTTAGCTGGTGTCCATTGGAATACAGGGCCTCAGTGTTTAATTTTTACTTTTCTAAAAGCCTAGACAGAAAAATTAAAGCGCTACAAATGGGGCTTCGAGTATGAAAAAGCCTCCTCTGAGATTTATTTATAAATTCTATACACTCTGGTTATTTAAAAGTTAGTATTTTACGAAAACAAGGATAAACTTGTACAACGCAAAATCTTACTGTCTTCCAGTAGCTCATGTTACCTTTAGAGGAAACCCAGGAGCTGCTTTATTTTCAAATATATCTTTTAAGGATTCGCTAAGTGTTTCAAAAATATTTAAGAGCAACCTTTACAAGTCATTCTTGTAAATAATGAGAATTTCTTTTCCCCCAAGGGAATAATTTCTGCTTCAGTGTTTCTAAGAATACAGAGGGTTAAAACCGTGTAAAATAGATTTTCTCACAGTTGGGGAAGAGGAAAACACTGCAAATAGGAAACCAGACAGCTAAGGGGTCAAAACACTACACTTCCAGGTCAGACTTCTGGTTGCAATTAAGTAAAATTCCTGCAAATATTTATAAGGAAATCATATTTTTGGTGTCTCCTTTCAGGCGTTGTAACTTTTATTTTCTTAAGCAGTAACTTACATTTGTGGAAATATACAGATCTGTGTATTAGTCATTAAACATACACAGAAACACAAAAACATACACATTTATGTGAAAATAGGCACTAGTCTACGACCCCAGAATTGCAATTTGATCTTGGCCTCAAAGTTAAAACTAGTATCTCTTTAGGCATTCACTTCTTATATCTGAATTTATGTGGAGGGAGTTTTAATTTTGCTGAATAATACACAAATAATTTTCTCAAGACATTTTGCAAAATAGATTGTCAAATATCCCACTAGGTTACATGGCTCATGATCAAATAGTTACATCTGAATCTGGATGGAGTTTTAGCTCTAAGTAATGACAGCACTGTGGCAGAACAACAAATATAAACAAATTTCACTCAAGTGTACCTGAGCGGTTATGCAAAATGCTTCTTCTCAACTCCCTGGGAATACCCTAGGGATTTGCTATGCTTCACAAATACCCATCTCATTCAGAAACCTGGGTCAAATTCATTTAGAGACAATAGAAATGTCTTTTGTACCAAAGGAAACAGAAATTCCCTGTCTGAAGAAGTTATTATAGTTAAGTAAAAAATTGTTTTGATTATAGACAAATCAAAGAGTAGACTGAAAATAGTAATGACAAAAACATAATTTCAGATTTTGTACTTTAATTCTAATTAATTAATTAGGGTATCATGTTAGGGAATTTGAAAATGAAGGCTTTCTGGTTTTTATCACCATTTGGGTTGCAGTTCTCAAAATTCAAAAGACGTTAGTTAACAAATCTCAAGTCCCAAACTGTTACGCCAGTGTGTTAGCCTATACCAGGGCCTCTTTACCTGTCCTTTGTACCCTTCAAAATCAAAGGGCTCTTACAGATATTTTACCTGATTGATAATTAAAATCTATTTTCTTTCTCCAGTTTTCTGATAGCTACTAATATTAGCAATATGATCAATTATTATAAGTTAAAAAATCTTGGCCTTGTGATCAGGTGGCCGAGCCAAATGAAAAGAATTTAAAGGGAACAGAAAAGACAAACTGACAGAGGTTTCAGGCTCTTCCCAGACATGGGAAGGCTCTTTCTCTAGTTGTAACAGACACAAAACTCCCAGGAAAGGAACAACACATGCTAAGGTAAATAGTTTCTACTATAACTTGTCATTCCACACATTTAAAAACTACATGCAACCTGTGTGAAAAAAGGCAGCTACTGTAAGTGAGGTGGAGGAGAACTTTCCTCATTAGTATCTGGTCAGACACAGAAGTTGGTACTTGTAGAGACTTCATCTGGGATGAACCAAAGAAGTTGTCTTATAAGGATCTCACTATCTCCCTGTACCTCCTTACATACACACACACACACACACACACACACAGTGGCAGCTGAACAATTCAAACCATATAAAACTATTGCCTCATAGGTCATATTCCTAACTTGCTGGGGTAAAGCACAATTTTCAATGGATGAATTATGCTCCCATTATTAAAAATATTATAACAAAACAAGCAGATCAACAAAAAGATTTCTATCTCACCCCTGTGATCAGTGTAAAAGCTTTATCTCCCATTACTTGTCCTTCCATTCCTAGAAGGGCAGGAGAGTCAACTAGTTCTACCTGACCACTAAAAGGGATTTCTCTTTGGAACATGCAGCAATAAATTATCAATCTTCACAGAGTTGGTAAATGGGTGGGGCTCTCAGTCAACTGAGACAACTCCTAAAGATCTTTCTAGAATCCAAGAATCCCAGGAAATTTCCCTGGAAATAAATGAATTTCCCAGTTTGAAAATATGTAGAAATCTGGGAGTAGAAATTCTGGATGTAAATGCAAACAAGCAGATTCCACATGAAAGCTCAAGTTGTATCACTGTAAATAAATCTCAAAAGAACCAGCACTGTTGTTTGATGCTAAGCAATGGAAGTGTAGACTTTGCTATATGAGGGGAAAAAAATGTTAACTTTCTGATGTTCAGGGATGGGGTTAAGGAAGAAAGGCAGGTTGGGAGAGAAAGAAGTGCTTTGCTCACAAGCCTGCAGAATCAATCTAGTTATCTAGTTAGTTTATACTAACATCGAAAAAGTCTTCTAAATAGTTCAAATTGAAGTCTGCAAACTTCATACTGTGGTCAAAGAACTCTAGCTGTTTTTGAAACTTTGTAGATTGGGGATTTTTGTTGTTTGTTTGAATCTTGTGTAAACTTTTCAAGTGAATAAAAGATTAGTCTCTGAACCTCTGACTATCTCCGTAACAGGTGACTGTGAGATGTGGAAACACTACCCTTAAAAGTTTAGGGGTTTTGTTTTCTTTCTGCTTATAACGAATGGCTGGCAGAGTACCCCAGTGTGTGAGAACGCACAGTCTCTTGTTGCTGCTTTAGCACACTCACAAATCGTCCATTCCTGGAAAAATAATCTTTGCTGAAACTGGGGCACACTCACCAGAGGGCTTATAGGCACTTGCTTTCATTACTGCCCTTTTTAAGCTTCTCATGTGTGGATGAAAGCCTAGAAAATGTTTTGATTGGGTACATTATGGGAAGAAATGTAAATAATAACCAAAGCTATTTAAACACATGTGTAAAAAGAAAACACATGTTTCCACTGTGCCCTAGGACAGAGCTAGGCAAATCCACTTCTATTTGTAAAGGGCTGTGAATAGGAAAAAAACTCTGTCTAAATATTAAAGAGTATTTACTAGGACAGCAGATAATTGAAAATGTGTTGTGCTGTTTTACTGTTTATAGAACCCACGAATGGCCAGTCTGGGAATGTCAGAGAACTCTCTCCATCCCTCCGTCTGTGCCGGCAGTGTGGGTCTGCCAAATGCACATGGGACCCCAAGCCGGCAGCCCATTGAGAGCAGGCCCCCATCAGAAGCCACCCTGAACGTGAGCCTCTTTGTCAAGGCCTGTGGTTTTCGGGGGGCTGACACTTGTTGGATGTACAGCACTTGTGACTGTTGCTGAGTAGGAGAAGCATGATGTTATTATATATGGATGGGGTGGCAGTCCTTCACCGTCCTCTCTGAATATGCCCAGGTTTATAGGAAGGAAGGACTAGGTTCAAAGAGAAATGTTTTTCATTTCCGAAATTATTTGTTTTCTAAAGGAAAGGCAAGCAGAGGCAGGCCGGCCGGCAGGAAGAGCGCAGAGGAAGAAGCACTTTGTTTATTTTATTCAGTTGTTCATCTTGGTTATTTTCCTCTCCCCAGGTCTTGATGGGAACCTTGGGAGGTAGGTGGACTGTGCCCAGTGAATTAAACTGCTAGGTCACCAGGGCGCACCCCAAAATTTATTTTTAATATGAAAAGGTTGTTTTAGATGGGCTGGGAAAATAAATACAAACCCAAAGGAACAGCACAGGGACACATTTGCACTGGTGGGGATGCCGGCAAGAAAGGCTCACCAATTCAACCTTGTGTCTGCAGAGCACAGAGGACGTTTTCTTTGGCAGGTAGCACGCAGCAGGGAGGACAAGGGAGAGCATTTCTCAAACAGAGGGAAGACTAGGAAGGACTTGCTTGTGTTGGCGATTCTCCTCTTCTCCTCTTGTGTGGACCACTGATTTCCTACATGGTGGCAACGTGGCCCTCGGCAGAACACTGCGTGGGTGCTGATGGAGAGAGGAAGCCTAGTAATTGAGCCCCAAACTCCCTAGGAGATACCTCGGACCCCACCAAAGAACTAGGGGCCCGCTACAGATTTGGCCGGAGATTTAAGCAAAGATTGGAGAGGCGCATTCAGCTTAGAAGAAAAGCCAAAAAGAAAGCCACTGCAGAGAGAAACCACAGTACCCAAGAAAATTTAATTTCTTTTATGGCATTTTCCAAAGGACTGGGTTTCTTAGATGTTAACAGCAAAAAAGAAGAAAAAAAAATTATCCAGAACAGAATAATAGGCAGTAAAAAAAAACAACAACAACAACAAAAAAAAAACAAAACCCCAATGTAACAAACCTCCACTATTGAGACAATGCATTAAGCAAGTGCAAGGAGCAGTAAGAAAACTGTGCTTTGGAGTCCATTTCTTCCCTCCCTCAGAGAAGAGGGGATATCAAGTCTGAAGCGAAGGTACCCACGTGTCAGTGGAGGCAGACACTTCTGATCCCAAAGGGTAATCTAACGCCGGCTTTGTTTGCATGACTGGAGGAAAATGTTATTAAAATAACAAATACACAAACTCAACTCCACGTTTTCCTTAATAAGGACAGCGCAGCAGTGAAGACAAGCCAGAAGGCTGACAGCCCACTCCAGCTGCTCTGAGACTTACTGGCCATTGCTGGAACTCTGCGCTGGTTTCTCGTTTTTAGAAGAAGGGTTAACAGAGCTGGCTAGAAACGGCCACCCCAAGGACCTGCCATGGGTAAGTGTGAAACCAGACAGTGCTGGGCCTAGCAGGCCGAAGTTCAGTGAGGGATGGAGGCGGGAAGTAACGCTGAAGACCATCTCTGATGGGCTGGGCAGGAGGTATCTTTAGTCCCCAGATGCTGAAGAGTCAGAAGACACTGCAGCCTCATCTTAGGCTGGAGTAGGATATGGCTCTAACTTTCTGAAAACCCAACAAGAAAAACTCTTTCATAATGTGTAACCCAGACCACTTTCTCCTCTTCTTTTTGTTGAAAGTACAAGGTAAGTTGCAGGGGAGTCCTGGCCACAAAGCCCCAGAAAATAAACATGAGCGGTGAACAGAAACTGCAGTCGGTGCCTTTTTTCTTTCAGTGGGTGCATGCCTACTGAATGACAGGCTCTGTACCTTTGGGGAGGCGAGGGACCAGTCCAGGATGGACTGAGCACATGGGATAAGGAAGGGCAGCTCCCTGAGAGGGAAGATGTGTGGGATTCAGACCAGGCTCTTTAGCAGAAGTGACACGAGCATAGACTAGAGGGTGAGGAGGAGCTGGCCCAGCGCAGTGGAAAGAGAAGGAAGTTTCAAGGAGAGGAAGGAGCATGTGCAATGGTCCAGAGGCGAGAGAGCATGACATTTCTGGGGTCTATCAGTTAACCAGTTACAGCTGATAAATGACTGCATGAGCTCTCCTAGCAGGGCCTGTTCAAAGTCATCTGGAACCAATGATTCCTATTCCCCTCAATTTCTCCAGGCCCTGGGTAGCTGGCTTGCCCAGCATTTTCTTGAACATCCAGACTGTTTGAATCAGGGACTAAAATGTTTGCTACCCCCAGTCTCACAAGGATATGTTCACGCTTGTTCAACAAAAAGGGTGACAGGCAGCAGAATCAGGGCCCCTCTGCCAGAATGTAGCTACAAGAACACTGAACTGTACCGTAGCCAAGCACACCTTGCTACAGGATGTCAGAAAGCCGAAGTCCTGTATGGATGTTGATCTGTGTAAAGGATTCCCCAATCTGTGCCAAATGACTACCCTGTATCCCTTTAATCCTCTACACAGTGAGCAGAGTCCAACATGGGGAGGACACTGCTACCTCAGTGGGAAGTCATCCCAGAGGTGAGGACATCCCTCGGGGAGTGACAGCTAGTTGCTGGGAGAGCTAATGATCAAAATAGATATGGTGTCTGTAGGTTACCAAAGCCCAAGAGTGGGTGGGTGACCTGGTGACTGGGTGGCCTGAAATTTGCAATCAACTAAAGCCCATGGCTGGGCAAGTCACTTGGTTCACTAGAGGAACATGACCAGGAATAACATTGGTTGGAACTCCATCAGTGGTTTGACCCATCCATATCTTCTTGACTTACTGGTTAACTGACTACACCCATAACTCCAAATCCAAAGGAAGCATACAGCTTCTAAGTCCTACTTAAACAGTATAATATAAGCTGAATTATGTCTCTCCAAATTCATATGATGAACCTCAGATATAACTGGATTGGAAAAGAGGTTCTTTTAAGGGGTAATTAAGTTGAAATGAGGTCATTAAAATGGGTTATAATTCAATATGACCGCTGTCCATATGAGAGAAAATAGGACAGAGATAACACACAGAGAAAAAACCACAAGAAGACACAGGGAGAAAAAGGCCACCTGCAATCCAAGGAGAGAAACCTCTGAAGAAAACAATGCTGTCGACACCCTGATCTTGGACTTCCAGCCCTCAAAACTGTGAGAAAAAATGGATTTCTGTTGCTTAAGTTACCCAATCTGTGGTTATCTGGTTATGGTTTCCCTAGTGAATTAATACAGTCTACAACAGGAAAGAAATCCAGCTTTAGTGAACCAGGTCTGACTTGAGCTATTTTAAAGAAAAGCCAGTCTCTCCTTTAGTAGCCAGGTTTGAGTCAGTTCTCAGACCCATGTTTCCTTGAACATAGATCCTGCAATAACTCTGCCAGAACATTCTATTCATCTTCCACTTAGAATCTGTAGCTGTTTATTAGGTACCTGTACAATGAGAAAAGGAAACTACCTAGAACTTTTGAGGATGACTAGGTATGTCTCTGAGATTCTGTAATTCCTGGAGGTTCTTATTAGTCACTGAGTTCCACCAGACAGTGATAAACAGAAATGTGACATCAGTTTATCTCACAGAGGGTCCAGCAGGTCTGTGGAAATCTAGAGTGGTCTACTCAATATATATAATGAATAAATAATTGGCATATACTTATGCTACAACTGACAGAATCCACACTTGGACTCCATGTCTCAAGGAGGTCATGAAGGGTCAGAAGGAAGTCTCTGGATTCCCCATTCCCATCAAAACTATAAATTAAAAGAAATACAGATCCCTAGTAAATGAAAGAGAGCATGTCACCATCAAAAATTTAAAATATCCAAGATTAGATCTTGGAGAATGATGATGAATTCATGTAGGTTTAATTAGGCAGAGATTCTTCTAGGGTGGTCTCTCAACTGGAGTACTAGAGGATGAGCATCAGCAGTACCAAGTTGATAAAATCTAGTGTTTCTGTCCCAGGAATCGGAGAACACAGAAGCAGGTTTCTATCTACAGTAGGGAGAAACACACAGCTTCAGTTTTGTCTCACTGATTTGTTAATATTCTGCTTCAGTGACACTATTAGTCCATGGAGACTCTGATTATCTCTCTAATTTGTAGGATATTCTTCTGGCCGATTGGATTGAAAGCATTATGGTAGGATTCATAGGACAGAAGGTGGCACGTATTCTAGATGTCATGCTAGGTCACAGGTATTTCAGAGGGTCTTTAGGATCCCTGGACCCAATTCCAACATGAGTATGAGGAGGCTTCCACACACCAACAGACAATTCAGCAGCGTGTCAGAGAATTAAACTCAATTCTGCTCAGTTATGACATTATCTATCCGGAGAATACAACAGCTCTATAAGTTCAGGGCTCAGGCTCTCAAGATTGCCTTCTACTTTAGACCTTGGCCATAAGTCATGCTGTTAGCCTGTGCTGACCCAATAGCTGTAGATCAAAGGTTCCCAGCACACCCTCCACAGGTTTGATTAATTTGTTAGAGCGGTTCACGGAAGTCAGGAAACTGTTTACTCACTAGATTACTAATTTATTAAAAAGGATATCATTCAGGAATAACCAGATGGAAGAGATGCTTAGGGAAAGATAAGCTTCTAGGCTCTCTCCAGGCGCATACCTTTCTCTTCAAATCTCTACAATGTTCATTGACCCTGAGGCTGTTTGAAGGCCCTTCCTCTTGAGGTTCTTCCTTTCAAAAGGAAAGGTGCAGACAGGAATGAAGGTGAGTAGGTGGGTAGACGGGTAGGCAGGCAAGCAGGAAGAGGAGGGAGCAGAATTTTATTTGTACTAATTGTTCTTCTCTCATCCCATAAACACATACACCTGGACTTGAACCCAGGGGTATGTGACTTGGGCTCCTTCGGAGGTGACTGACCTCCACCAGGGCATACCTCCTCTTGAGTTTTTAATGGACTCTTCATTACATAACCATGACTATTAAATCATTGTATACTGGCAACCAAATTCAACCTCTAGCCCCTCTCCTCTCTCCGGGTAAACTGGAAGTGCCAACACTCTAATTGCAAGGTTGGTTTTCCTGACAACCAGCTACCACCCTTAAGTACTTCCCCAAAAGTCACCTCTTAACATAACAAGGGATATCTGTATCATTCATAACAGGCAGGGAATTTGAAGGCTTTGGGGGCACTGAGAGTCAGGACTTGTGGATGAAAACTAAATATGTATTAGAAATCTAGTGACCAAATAGATTTTTTTTATAAGTCAAAATGTCATAGATGGTTGAAACCTATGAAAATACAGCTTGTGAATGTCCAGTGGTCTGGGGCATGTGTTAAAAGAGTTCATTCAAAAAGAAATTCAAGTTTTTGCACTTTGTAACACTTACTACTAAGAAATAAGCAAACAATGGTGGGTATGATGTGTGTTCCTCTGGCCTATATAAGTGACCTGAAAGGGTGATAGCTTAAATAGCTAGTTTATAACATATAACATTTACATATAACATATAGCACATAACATTTTGTACCTGGTTAATCAATGGTTTCATACAATTATGATGGGATCAGTCAAGAGGAAATAAATGAAATGATATAATTTCATTTGGGTACAGAAAAAGTTGATGCAGTGGACAAAATGTTGAACAGCATATTTTGGGTCCATTTGTCCTACAAAGCAAAATAGCTTGGAAATAAGAACATACACATATAATAACCTTGAAGAACTGGCGACAAGGACATCTGGGGAAAAGTTTTGTAGATTATAAGCATATTTGTATTTTATATGAATGTTCTCCAAAGGGTCTCATGAGGGAAAAGTTCTTAAAATGAACTAGACAAGAATACTTCCCCATAGATGCTGGCCAACCTCTCCCCAGCTGCCAGATTACTGCTCAACGGACTCACCAGCCATGCGGCCATGGTAGCAAAGATGAACATTACACCTGGGCTCGACAACATGGACTTAAGCTCATCAAAGCTGAGCCCTGCCAAGTGCTCAATTTCTTAGAATCAGCAATTAACCAGCTCTCATATCACAAGGAGCTGAGCCAGTGGTGGTGGGTGGATTACATTAGACCCCTTTTCTTTCTTCAGAAGAGGCAGTACCTTATTCTCACTGGATGGACCCTTACTGAGGATTTGGATGCATCCTCTATGTCCGTCAAATTTTACCAGTCACATTATCCATGAATTGACTGAAGACCACATTCGTCATCAACAGTACAGTGTTTCTGACCAGGGAACTCATTTTACAGAGCCAGGCAGTGGGCTCATAAAATTCCCTGGTCCTACCAAACAATCGAGTTAGTACAAACCCAAGTGGGGCTGGCCTTCTCCAACAGGGCAAAGACCTACTGAAAATTCAGTTACAAGACAAAGTGCAAGGCAGGACCTCATGGGACTGGTAATATTCTAAAAGATGTCTCACATGCTGTGACCAGCAGAACAATGTATTCCCTTGGCCAGAATTTATGGTTCCTGGCACCAGGAAGTTGAAGTGACCAAGTCAGCAGAAGTTTGCTTCCCTTTCCCCACAACTCTGCTTCTTTAGTGCTCAAAGGAAGACTAGAACGGATTGGATAACAATGCATCAGGTTGAAAGTTCAAAGGGCCATGAACTATTTTAGGCTCTCTACGTTACTAGACAAACAGACCAAAGTTTTAGCCTGTCAGACTGGCAAAATAAAAACACTGGTAACACCCAAAACTGGCAAGGCTAAGGGGGAAAATATTAATGAGGCAGAATTGACAATGAAGTTTGTTTTAGAAAAGCCTTTCTCACAACACAATTTTTTATTAAATCTATTGGAATAACATTTCAGAAGACTTAAAAAATGACAAGGCTGTTGGCAAATGTCTATGCTGTGCTGTTTGCTGAATACTTCTTAGAATATTCATATATATGATAAAGAAAATGGCTCAAAGTTCAAAGTCTTTTTTTATATATAAAAACCTAATAGCACGAAAAGCATTCATTTTATTAGTGTAATCAGCAAAGTTACCAGGCTAGAGACTTTCGCTCCCTCAGCATTGTGGGTTTCGTGTCTGTACCAAGATGAGGCACATTACTGTTACATGGGTCTAGAAACGGAAAAAGGCAAGAAACTCTGGCATATGAGAAAAGATAGTCGATGTGCACAAAAGCATAATTTAGGCTCATCATCCAAATCACTGACATAGATCTTTGTATTTTCAGGGAACATGAGACACAGAATGGAATACTGAGGAAAAAACAGGCAAGGTCTTCTGGTTAGTAGCTTTGCAATTGCTTTTGAAAAAGGCATGTAAGAAAGATTATGGGAACAGCTGAGAACAGGCAGTTAGATAAATGTCTAGAGAGCTATCTTTGCCTCCAAGGAAAGAGTAAAAGCACGCATTCAGTTTCCATTTTAGTGACGCTGTTAATAAAAAATAAAAGACGGCGTACCACTGGTCTGGGCACTTCACCCTGCAGTGTGCACAGTGCAGGAGCACGATGAATCGTGGTCATCTGTGAGAAGCAGCCGTGTGCTGATGAACCACAAGGAGATGGTCATGCAAAGAGATGGGTGGACAGTGCTATCACCTTTTGGAAATGAACAGTCTGGTGTGTGGTCAAGCACTTAAAATCAGAAGCAGAGTGATCTGTTGAGACTCTAGAGTCAAGCAGCACGGTAAGTTGCAGAAGAAAAGAGGATGTTCGTGGTAAAGAATCAGTTTTTACTATAAGGGGAGGGACAAAGGCAGGTAAATAATTCTGACTAAATTATTATGCATTGTGACAAATGATATAAAAGTGTTACTTTCCCAGTAATTTTTGGAGCACAAATGAGGGGAAACTGAGGGAGGTTTTGAAGGAGTAATATGTGAACTGGGTCTTAAAAGTTAAATACGAGTTTTCAAAGGAAAAACATATCAATGGAAAGGCAAAGAATGTTGTTTGCAGGAAACAGGAGAGTAAGTAAGAGAAGACAAAGCAGGATAGGAAAGTTACAGCAGGCCTTAGCAGGGAGAGGGGTGTAACTATGTCTGTAATTTGTCACCTGTACAACCATCTGTTAATACTGCAGGCCAGGAAACGTTCTCCATGGTGGAGATACAATGGATAATACAAGAGGCAGAATCGGTCTTCGGGTGGCATATACATTTGAGGAGAGAGACGCATTAATCGAATGATGTGAATGGAAGTTCAGGATGCTCACAGGTCTGTAAATGAGGCACCTGTTAATAAGCTTCCATGAGTGGACTTGGAGCACAGAGCTGAAGGTGGCAGAGGAGAAGAGGAGGACTAGAATACCAACGTGGGCAGAGGCCCCAGGATGAACAGGAATGGAGCTTCAGAAGAAAGGAATGAAGTCTGTTGTGGCTGGAGCAGGAAAGGAGGGAAAAGGGATAAACAGGAGGCTGGGAGGCAGCTAGAGGGGTTGGGGAAGATCTGAAGGGCTTTCTGCAGAGATGCATGAGATCAGATCTGTGACTCTAAGGTGTTACACTAACTGAAGTGTTGGCAGCAGACATGGCATCGGCCAGAACAGATCCAACAAGCCAGCTGCAGTTGCTGCAGCTGTTCAGGGGACATGGGAGCAGACTGGTAGGTGGCAGCAGAAGAAGGGGACTGCCTAAGGTGTGAAAATCAAAACACATGCTCCATTGAAGGCTGTTATCAGAAGCAGGAGGAAGAAGGAAGATGATGCCTTCTTACCAATTTTACTCTCAAAGTGAGATCCTGAGCACAGGTTTTTTCTAAGGAGCAAAGAACACAACAATGAACATATTAGATGCAATGTAAATATGCTACCAATTAGAGTACGTACATTTAATGGAAGAATATGAAGTCATTAAAAATGGTGATATGGTCCAAATGAGCAAAATAATCTTGAAAAACGAAAACGTTAAAAGACTCATATTTCCTAATTTCAAAATGTACTACTCTACAAAGCTACAGCAACCAAAATAGTGTGGTACAGCATAAAAGCAGACATATAGATGGATGACATGGAGAACCTAGAAGTAAACCCTCACATTTATGATCAGTCAGGGTGCCAAGACCATCCAATGGGAGGACAGGCTTTTCAAAATATGGTGCTGAAACAAATGGATTTCGACATGAAAAAGTATGAAGTTGAAACGTTAGCATGAACCACCCATAAAAATGAACTCAAAATATACCTCAGACCTAAATACAAGGGCTAAATCTACAGAAACTCTTACAAGAAAATGTAAGGGAATGCTTTGTGGTATTGGTCTCAGCAATGATTTCTTGGATATGGTATTATAAGCACAGGCAATGCAAGAAGAAAAAAATTGGCTATCTCAAAATGAAAATTTCGCATGCCAAAGGACACAATAAGGAGAGTGAAAAGCAATTCACAGAGTGGGAGAAAATATTTGCAAAATGCATCAGGTAAGAGTTTACTTTCAGAACATATAAAGGCCTCTCACAAATCAAAAACAACACAAGCAACAGCAAATCTCAACCTGATTATAAAACAGGAAAAGGACATACATAGACATTTCTTGTAAGTAGGTATACAAATGTGTTTAACTCCCCCTGCTCCCTGAACACACTGGACCCCAAGTGTTCGTTCAAGCACAGCTGAGAAGTAGGTAGACTGATTAATTTTACACAAACTTAAAGCCTTGCACAAAATTTCAGTCCAAACAATATTGTATTAGACTTTGTTTTGCTGCTCGGTTACAGTATAATCTTAAGAAACGCCTTAGGAACTTGCATCCTTTGTAGCCCAGCAGATCTAGTTAGCCTCCCTTTCTAGCTGGTAATAAAGGGAAAAGAAATGGAGATGGTCCAAGACTTCCATCTCTGGTGTGGTAGCTGCTTGGTGGGCACTGATTCAACAAGCCCTTCGCCTGCCTTCCTCTCCTACTGAGTGAACAAAGCTAAATGCTTAATTTCCCAGCCTCTCTCATAGGTGGGAATGCAGTCTAACTCCAAGATGAAAACCAAAGCCAACCCTGGGATCATATGGACAAGAAGAAAAATTTGTTTTCAAACAAAAAAGTGATCTTACTGTACCTACAACTTTGTAACATGCCTTTTCTACCTAACATAATATAAAAGTTCTTGAGAACATATATATCATCATGGTAAATGACACATAATGTGAAACCAGCCATTTTCATGTGTTCTACTCAGTGGCATTCAGTACATTCACACTGCTGTGCAGCCCCCACCACTATCCACCTCCAGAACTTTTTCTTCATCTCTAACTGGAACTCTTCACCCCTTAAACAGTAACAACTCCCTTCCTCCTACCCCCAGGCCCTGGTAGCCACTCTTCTTTCAGGCTCTCTGAATGTGATTATTCTAGGCACCTAACAGTTCATTTACTAACGATGTGCTGCATTATTAGTACAGCCTAATTCGCAGCAGTCCAGCGCTGTCTTCCTAGGATTAGCACGGGACTGACTATCTCGTCACAAAGAGTGCTATGAAATGCTGACGTGAAGCACAATAAAATAAAACAAAGCACAGCAGTGAGAGATGGGAAAGAACACAGGGCTGGGAGTCAGAGGAGCTGAGTCTGGAGTCATGTTCTGCCACGTCTCACCCAAGTTCTTTTTCATTCAACACAGCACGGAAACTGTGCTTTGGGTACTGGGTGGAAGAAACCAAATAAACAAGACACCTCTATCCTCCAGAAAACGATCTTTTATCTGTCCCTCACTCTTGAAGATCCTCAGCTTCTTCACCCATGACTCAAAGATATTTCAACTTCAGAGCCCTTGACATTGTGGGTCAGATAATGCCTTGTCGTAAGGGCTGTCCTGTGCACTGAAGGAAGGTTAGTGGCATCCCTGGCCTACACTACCAGATGCCAATAGCTCCATACCATATTCGCACAACCATATGACAAGCCAAACATCTGTAGACATCAACAAATGTCCTCTGGGGCAAAATCACCCCTAGTTGAGAATCTCTGAAATCGGGTGACATATATGAAAGCATTTAAAGAAAAAGCACAAAGCTCCAAATGGAGTCATTATGATTATACATCCTTTTGTAAGCCTACTTGTCAAGAAATAAATCCTTTAAAGAATTTACAGTTTCCTTAAGAATGTTTAATTTGCTATTTTTATATATTTTGCCTACCAATGAAAGCCCCTCAGGGCTTTTTGGTTAATTTTCTTTATCCAAACAAAGCATCTTCATTAGAACATATTTTTCAAATGTATCACTGTACTAACATGATAGAGTCAGACATAATTGCTGCCTCTACAAAGCAGAAATTTTATCCAAAATCAGAGTGCTCTGTGCCTACCTTTTAAGGACAAGGGGCTGGATCTTGTGAATCCTGCACTTGATGGTCTCTGCTGTTTACGAACTTCCAAGTACTCCTTAACTCTTGAATGGATGGTTTCTTTTAACAGTAAACAGACTTCCTAAAGCCAAGCAAAAAATTAGATATAACTCTGTCATTTAATGCCAAGCAAAAAAGTCAGCATGGTGCATATTAAAAAGTCAACACTGAACACTAAATTCTGTTTGCTTTTTTTATTTAACTGTGAATGCCGAGAGGAATGTTTTATGTGCTTATGGGTAATGACGCAGGTTTTAATTTGCTACTGAGGTTTCTTTGAAACTATGATGTTGGTGCACTGTGACCTGAGAAATTCATTTAACTGCACTCAGTTTCGTATTTCAAAAAGGAAGATAAAAACACTGTCATGTAAAAGTTAAGGTGACAAGGTGATGAAATCAGTAAGGCAAAGACTGTTTTCATATAAGTATTAATCAGTTGTGCTGTGACAAGTGGAAGTTAAATGGAGTCATCACTGGTTGGTGGCAAGGGCCCCAGCAAAGTGCCCACTGTGGCCAGGCTGGGGACTGAGGACGAGGAAGGAGGCAGGAGCCAGGGACTGTGCAGAGTTCCAGCAATACCGGGCAGCTCCCCATGGTTTCAGGGGACTGTTGTCAGGCTGGGCTACGAAAGACAATGTCCGCAGCTCCTCAGATTTATTCACAAAGAGTCAGAAACAGTGATTCTTACACAAAACTTTCTCAGTTTTCAAAGTTGGTTCAAAAATGTTTTAAACCTAAACACTGTCTTCATTAATTTCTGGCCTCTGGTTTACAAATCTACTGAAAAAAGGAACAGCCTAAGTAATTCGTTGAATACGGGACTGAAAAATCAGTATTCTCGGCATTCCCTGGTGGAGCATTGGTTAGGTCAATTGCCTCTGAAGGAGTCAGGCCACATGCCCCTGGATTCGAGCCCTGGGCCCGGTGGGTGGGGGGTGGGGGGGACGGACAACCACTGTGAACAACTAAATAAAAATGAAACAAAGATGCTTCTTCCTCCTCTTTCTTCCTGCCTGTCTGCCTACTTACCTTCATTCCTGCCTGCACCTTTCCTTAAAATGAAAAAGAAAAATATCAGTATTCCAATTTTCTTCCACGCTCTTGGTGATCATATTATATATGCCCAATCGCTTACAAGAAAATTGCCCTATATTCACTTACTAACAGTGAAAATAATGTAACTTCTCATATTTCTCTAAATTAATAATAGGCAAGAAAATCACATGGTTTTAATTTAATGCCAACATACCATACCACTAGCAAACTTCTGTTGCCATCTATTGTTTTGTGTTTCAGTGTTATCTATAAAAAGAAAAGGAAACCTTTCAAAGTCCGACCACATGATGAGAAGACACTGTCCATTCTGACTACACACCAGAAAAATGTAACCTGAGGTAGGGGACGGAAAAATTGCACACAAATCTAAATTTCTTCACTTAGATGAAGAACTGATGTTTATCCATGTTGCTGAAATAGTGAATTTACTAAATCATACACAGATGTTGACTTACTATGATGTATACCTTAAGCCTATTTAATGTTATAATACAATGTTCCTTCAATAAAATCAATTTCAAAAAATTACAGAACAGATGTTGAAGGCCCGCCATTTCTGGTGTGATGCCCAAAGGCTCTGTGGAAGGCACCAGAGTGGCCCAGGTCATCTTAAACCTGTTTCCCTGGTTTCTTGCAACATCATCTCAGCGTGATGCCTTAAAATCTTCATAAATTAAAATGAGCAGCAAGTTTTTAGATTGCTTAGAAAGGCAATGGCAACCAAACTTTTCTTCCATTGCAAATGCATGTTCTCCTCAAACAGTACAGAAAACCCTTGATTTCACTCACCTCTGTGAGATTCTACATCAAATACAAAGACTAGTTTCTTCTCTACTACTCTCGTTTTGCAGCCCAAAGATGCAGTGCCTTATGAAATACAGAGATATCAGTTTACGGTCAAGTGTTTTGGCATTGTTCACACGACAGAAAGGCAGTCTTGCCTCATACTGTTGCTTTAACAATGAAAGAATTTTGCTTCACATGCAGGGCTCAACTATGACTGATGTAGAAAATATGTGGAAGACATACATGGAAACAAGGATTGTTAAAATTGGGCCATAAATACCCTATAAGGTTAGAACTAAAAATAGTACAACAAAAATAAAACAAAAGACCATACACACAAACTTTCTCCCTATAGTTATGGGGTTTTTCCTTCGATGAGTCAGGTTTCACAAACAGAAGGTTGATCATGTACAATGTGGTCAAGATACCTTTACAACTGACCACACCACATGAGCAAAATAGTCTCCTCAGAATCAGAACAAGGCAAGAAGAAATACATTCGCAGCTGAATTAGAGGGGAGATGAGAAGACCAAGTTAAAATTGAGGAGCAAGAGACATACTGCATCTTCAGGCTGACAGGGGCTCATGCCTGCTTCCTCAAGTTTATAGATGGAACTGTTTGAATTCGATTGTTTGGGTACAAAAGCTACTCGAGCTGGACTCAAAATAAACATGTTTAATACATGTAATTAGTTCCCTTACTGAAAAAGAACTGGATATTCTTAAGACTTTCACTATATAAAGTGACTGTTAAAAGGCAATCGAATTGATTGCTCATGAAATCCCAATCATGAGATGATCTAAAATAAAGATGAAGGAAATGAGACACTGATCACAGGCTAAAGGCATATTCTTCCGAGTTAGCTTTTCTCCTTTCTACGCACGCACGCACTACGCCAAGGCAATTTTAAAGTCAATGAACTTAATTCAAAGAAACAACTTAAGGTAGCAAACTCCCAACTTCGCTTGGCATGCCGGTGTAAAATGCCTTCTGACAGCTGCCACTGACACAGAGCTCTGCAGGTCCCATCGTGCATCTTTGCTAAGTCATGCCCTGCTGCCCGGACATAGGTAGGTATGAGGCGGAGCAGCACCGTTGCGTGTGGCCTTTGGAAAAATCTAGCCTCATGCTTTGGCTAGGGAGGTGATTCACATACTCAGAGCTTTAATTTAAAGCCTTTCAAATCAACTGACTCTTGGCAAAACTGACTAAATAGCAATAAGAACAGGTCTGAGCCGAAGATGGCAAAGCCAGAGAGAATGGAGGAAAATCTGGACCTGGACTGGTGGAGTCTAGGATGCTATTCATGTAAGTCAAGTCAGAGCCTGTTGGGTGAGGTACCCTCCAGTGAATACTAGTCACTTGAGGAGAAGAATGGACTATTTTGAATGATGGGGACATATGCTACTAAGTCAAGCCTTGGAATTATATGAGCTAAGTTGTAGTGGCAGGCCTAGTAAACACTGTGACCTAGAGAGACAGTCCACGGGTACTGACCCGAATGACAAAAACCATCATACCCAATCTATGCCTTCTTCTAGCTTCAGACTGCTGAGTGCTCTTTGAAAAATTATGACAGCAAATTCCTGATATTATTACCTTTTGAGTGGAAATGTATTACCCTACAAATACTCCTCTTAAAAAAAAAAAGAAAGGTGCAGGCAGGAATGAAGGCAAGCAGGCGGCAGGCAGGCAGGCAGAGAGAGGGGGAAGAAGCACTTTATATTATTTGGTTATTCATCTTGGTTGCTCCCCTGGTCCCAGGATGTGAACTGAGATCTTGGGATTTAAGTGGACTGCAGCGCCTGGTATACTAAACGGCTAGACCACCAGGGCACACCTATTCTCCAAATATCTTTTTGGGAAGATTTTCTCTAGTGATTACAAAAGTTGACTGAAAAGAGTCATCACAGTAAAAAGGTGCGTGTGTGTGACACCATCACTAATTTCTTCTCCGTATATCATTTTTTAATAAAACTGATTCTTACTGTTAGCTCTAAAAAGCTGCTGTGACAAATGAATATGATGCTGCAATCTGGAAGCTAGGCCAAAGCCACTGCCTTGCCCTCCCTGCTCTGTCTGGAGAAGGAAGGGAAGCAGGAGACAGGGGTAGATGCACCTTGCAGATAGCCACAGCCTCGGGGGCTGGGATCCTGGACATGAAAGCAGAGAGCAACGCAGTCTCTGCTGCAGCCCCTTCGTTTCCAGATGGGGAGGCTGCGGCCTGGGAGCTCAAACAGCTCCCCGGTCAAATGGCTGTTTGCTGTACAGACTGACTGTGGCGAGAGAAGGAACACGGCAGATGTCGCCGTCGCCACACTTGTTGTCAAAGGCTCACATTAATGAACGGATGGTGGAAGATAAAAGTGCAGAGGACGAGGATTTCAGACAGGTGTGAAAGATCAGTCTGTGTTAACTGGAACACCTGCACCAGGTGCTCGGTTGGGTCCATCCTTCACAACCAATCAGATTAAAAGTGACTGCCTACCCCGACTAGTCACTTCTACGTCTTCTTTTAATAGGACTGTCATACCCAAAAAACAAAGAGGTAAGACTTTTGTCATTAAAATAATAGTGTAGTTTGTGAACTCTACGGATGTGTGTTTCTGAAGGAATGAAGAGCAGACTTTTATCCATCATTGAGAATAAAGCAATTGTTTTTCAAAGGTTAATCTGTATATTTTGCCCACTTATTTTTTATCAGAGGAGCCAATATTTCTTCTAGCAGCAGCTAAATGCATTTAAATGGTTACGTTTTGTGATACCTTCTTCTTCTCTTCAGAAAACCAGCTGGGATCTTCGTTCGAACCTCGTGGCGATATATGAAGATCCACCAGGACAGCAAAATCCCCACACTGAAAGACACTGACAGCAGTGAGGGCACGCCCAGCCAACAAAGAGAGAAAATCTCACAAATTCCTTCTTGGTTGCTCATAAGAAATGGCCACAAAGTTCACTACTGGTTAGAAATGTTAACATGAGACAGAGCTACTAGTCATAACCAACCACTTTTTGCAATTTTAACACTTACAGCAGAAATGTTAAAAACTACTGTAATCAGCATTAAAAACAACAACAAAAATCCCGCAATATCCATCTCTGGGTCACATCTTGAAAAGGAATACCTGGTATGCAGGGGCAGTTGGTAAACTATGAAACAGTGAGAGAAGTTAAATAAGTCAGTACTAGGTAAGCTTCAGAAAAGAATGATTCTGTAGACACCCAGGGAAAATCCTTCTACATAGGAGAGAACAAAGATGAGCTACTATATTTTTAGATGGACTGAATGATTGGATGGGGCAATATATCTTAGAAACAGAAGCTCTGCTGAATGAAAAAGAACCAAGGAGAGGAAAGCAGATGCTGAATGAGTCATCAAAACAAAGTAAGTTTTATTAAAATATGCTATACAATTGTACAAAGTCTGATTCTTTTCTTATTCTAGAGGTTAGTGCTATTCCATGCTTTAGGGAAAAAATTGGAAATATTCTGTATCATAATGCTCAACGGAGTGGTCAGTAGGCATACGTGGTTATTGAGCAGTTGAAATGTGGCTGCTAGAGCTGAGAAACTGAATCTTTCCTTTCATGAATTGTAATGTCAATATCCACGTGTGCCTGGCAGTTCTGTGGCACAGCTACATGGCATGCCTTATATATCCTTACACCTTCTGGGTAAATTCTGGGAATCTCAAGATAACTGGAAGAACTAACACAGAAACTAATAAAAGACCACAACTGGAGTTGTGGATGGTCTGCCAGGTCCAGAAGGTCAGCTTATGGCCCACAGGTGAAAGCGACTTCTGCACCACTTTGGATAAAGATTTTTGTTTTTCATTGTAAATTCTGTGCTATAACTCATTTCTAACAAGCAATGAATATTAGATAAAAAGATGTAAAGAAAATGAAACTCGACACCTATTTCACACTATATACAAAAGTTCATTTGTGATGAGCCCTGGTGGAGCAGCCCTTAAGTCAAGCACCTCTAAGGAACATAAGCCACATACCCTGGGTTTGGGTCCTGCCCAGGAAGTGGGGGTTTGTGGGTGGGGACAACCTATGTAAACAAGTAAATGGAAATAAAATAAAGAGTGTCTCTTACTAACTACTTACCTTCATGTTTATTCCTGTCTGTAACTTTCATCTAAAAAAAAAAACTTTCTGATCTTAGGGTAGGAAGTGGTCTGTTTTTTTTAGCCAATACCAAGAAAACTAAATACAAAAGGAAACAATGAATTAGGTTTTGTTGAAATTAAAAACTTTAGTCATCAAAGACACATAGATATGCATGCCACAGATTTAGAGAAAATAATTATAAATTCATATGTCTGACTTAAAGGACTGGAATTCAAAATATGCAAAGAACAAATCTTAAGGTATTAAAAACAAAGGGTACAAATGGCTAGCAAACACATTAAAAAGGTATGCAAAATCGTCATCATCAGGCAAATAAAAACCAAAACCATCAAGAGATACAACTATATATCTACCAAAATAACTAAGAAGATTAACCCTACACCAAATGTTGACAAATTCCTACACTGCTAGTGGAAATGTAAAACGGTTCAGTCACTTTATTCTGCAAATGGTTTATCCACTTCCTATACTTACAAACACATTAATTTACTGAGTAAGCCTACAATTCCACCTCAGGTATTTTCCCAAGATAGACGAAATACATGTGCACACAATCCCAAAATCTGTCAACAAGTGAATAAACAAATTGTGATATATTCATGCAAGGGAATGCTATTCACCAAATTACTGATACACTCAACATGAACTAATCTCAAAAACATTGTATAAAGAAAAATCAGCCAGGCTAAAAGAAGACATAGTGCATGATTCTATTTATATAAAATTCTAGAACAACAAAGCTAAATATCTAGTGAAAGCAATCAGGACAGTAACTGCTCAGGGAGGAATGGATGTTCTCATAGAAGAAATCAGTTCACCTCACTTTACATTAACTAGATATCAATGACGAACAATTTCTAAATATGCAAAATGACATTAATTTTTGTTGACAGTTACTTAACATGTATGGATTATGTGTGAGTATTTCATCTAGGAAAGGGCAAAGTAATGTTTACCAGGTAGAAACTATGAAGATAATGAAACAAAGTCACCTGTGATGCCAAACAGTGCACGGTGACCCACTGAAGTGCAGTTTAGAATGCTGATATCAGCCTTTTATTCTAATGAAAGAATCAAAGAGACTACTGAAAAGAAAAACAAAAAACAATGTGCCACATGATTAAGAGCAAGTATTGTTTTGTGACATTTATGTATGAGTATACAGAGTTAAGATGTAAAGCCTATTTCTTATTGTGGGTTGTGGTGGTCAAAAATGTCTGAAAGCCATATTCTACTATACTGTTATTTTAAAAATGTACTCACAACTGTGGTTCATCAATTTAACCTTTAAGGAGTATGCTGCCACCAGGTGGAAGTCGAATGCCACAACTACAAGATCTTGCCCAGGGATTATTAACCCCTCATGTGCCAGGGACCTCTTTGACCAGCTATAAAACTTGCTCACAATAGTGTTCTTAAATGCATAAAGCACAATGATTTATGGATTCAGCATCAAAAGGAAAGCAATGCTACTGACATATAGCTATCCAAATATTTGAAAAATCTAAAATTATGATATAATAATTATGTACTTGGCTATTAAGGCATGGGCTCTTGTGACATAATGGCAGATCTCATAACTACTATAAATCTGAAGTAGGGATAAGCATAAATGATATTTTCAGATATCTGCCACGACTATAATGTTTAAAGAGAAGAGCTGTAATTTCAAATAGCAACAGATACTGCTAACATAGTTTTGAAATCTTCAATCACACTAAAAACTAAATCTATTAGAACTTACTCAAAATAAATGTGACATTTTCTTTCTCCATCCAACTTCATAGATGGTCTGAATTGTATCATAGGCCACCGAGTTTCCATTAATCCGAGAAGGGTCCCTCCAAAGCAGTGAGATGTGCCTCACACACATTTTACTACGTTTCCTGGAGGTGTTCTACCCTGATTCTTCTGTCAAGCCAAGAGATCTGCTTGCCTTTCTTTATTAGAAAAATTAACTTTTTTAAATAATTTTTTAAAAATTAGTGTGTTTGGAGAGCTTTACCTGCTACCACATAAAAGTAATTTTCTAAAGAATTAAATTGTAAGATCTAATTTGGTATTTTCTCATCCTTTTGTAACTTTGATCAGAACTAACCTAGTGTGAAGTTTGATTATAAACACTGATTAGAATACATATTCTATATGTTAGAATATATAGAATATATATTTAGAAAATACATTTATTTAAATAATCTTCGATCTGACTCTGGTGAACAAACTGTCCTGGGATTTCTGCCTGACTGCACCTCTGGGTTCCATGGGTCCCTTCCCCCGTCAGCAGGGTCCCCTCTACAGCCCACAGTTCTGTGCTCTCTCCAGCTAAAGATATCTCAAACTCCCTACTAATCAGAGGTATTTTGCGTTTCTAAAGTTTTCTGCTCTCAAAGCTTTGCTTCTCTTCTCCCTTGAGTAAACAGAAGGGAAGGAGGAGGGGAAAAAGCCTCTCTGGCTGCCAGCAGCTCAGCCACCACTTCTTCTTAATTAGGAGGAGGCTATTTCTACTCTCAGCAGAGAAACTCTCCAGCTCTCTTCCAAGGGGAGCAACGCAGTAACCAGAACTTCTTTCTCAGGCTAGAGCTGCTCATTTTACACAGGCCAAACTACCTCTTTCACAGCCCAGGGGTGACTAGAAAATACCACACATCTATGCCCTGGGCTATGAGTCATCAAACCAGGGTCCAGTCCAGCATCAGCCCCCGCCACCCAGAAACCTGGGGCTGCCCCTTAAAGCCTCCCTTTCCCTAACCCTCCACAATCAGTCACCCAGCCTTGTTGATTTTACTCCTCAAAGAGCAAAACACATCGCCCCTCTCTTGTTCTGCAGCCCCCACCACTGCAACTTGGAACAGTGGGGCTCCTTCTCTTGGTGTTTCTGGAAGCGCTGTGGGCTCTGCTCCCAGGGCAGCCACTCCTGCTGCAGCTCTCCCTCTGTCTCCCTCTTTCTCCTGCTGCTTTGGGACCAGCGCTACTCCAGTCTAGCTTCCCTCTAGTTTGGCTGAGCGCCCCTGTGCCTAGTGCGCTCATGGATCCCAAACCCGAGCAGCAAGAGGGACACCCCTACAAGCCTCTCTGAACAGGACTCGCACCACTGGATCAGGCATGTGGTCATGAGCTTGTTTATTATGTGACTAAGCCAAGGAGGGGCTTCCCCTGCGAGGCAGTGAGCCCCTCAGTGGAAACAGGGTCCACACCTCAGTGGACTCTGCACCCCAAAGGTCAGTTCAGTCTCAGCTCATAGCAAATGTTTAATATGTACTAGAAGGAAGAAAAGTTCATGCAGAAGAGCATGAACATGAATAAATGACAGGACAAATGAGCTCCGAGACTGGACTCCAGAGCCTTATCTATAAGCTGAGGACCCTGAGCCTGTTTTGAGGAGCAGGGTGTTCTGATTCAGCCCAGGACACCTTAGTGTCATAGAACAATTTCTTCCTTATTTTAGAGTAATAACAACTAGGTCATCTCCAGTGACAACCAGTCATTTTCCATATTTTAAAAAAAGGGAATAGAAGGATCCTAGGATTACCTCATCCTAAACTCACTGCCAAGTAAGCATGTTGGTGATTTTTTCCTATGTCTTTCCCAAGAATTCCAAAGCTGCAGCTTAACTTGAACTATTGCCAAGTCTTCAGAGGCGAGAGATCACATCTTCTCACTTGACATTAAATGTAAAATAAAGGTGATAATGTGAACATTCTCACACCCATAGATATCTCAGAAATAGGTTCAGAACTCTGAGATACGCAGAAAGTTTTCTGCATTCGATCATTTGATCATTCATTCAATACCCACTGCGTGTCACAGAGGCACTGTGCCAGACCCCGAGAGAAAGAGGGCAGCAACAGAGCAGTGTGGTAGACGTGACCGGAGTGCACACCAGAGGGGCAGAGGTAGCCAAGTGACATCTCTGACTGGAGGAGACCACGGAGGAAGACATGACGTCTCTGCTAAATCCGAAGGAATAGTGCTAGTGGAGGAAGAAAGAAAAACAGCATCCACAGAGGGAATGAGGCCCCAAAGGTCGGCCTGCCTTGCGGACAGAAAAGCGTCTGATAATGTGCAAACATGGCACTGCCAGCCAATAAGGCCAACAGGGCAGGAGGAGTCAGGCCATGGAAGAGACCTGTGGGCTGGAGAGCTTCTCAGGTGGGAGTGCAGAGCATAGGTCGGCAGGTGGAAGTCACCAGTCAGGGACACAGGCTGAAAGCCACTCAAGGAAGACCATGGAAGGCAATCCTGAGGTGGAGAAGGGGCAGATTCCAGGAATACCCAGAAGACAGACTGAACGGATGTGGCTGAGAGCAGCAAGAAGACAAGCAAGGACGATGCCGAAGCAGTGAGTAGTTTCAACAATGCGATGCCCAGGGGTCTGTCCACAGGCAGTTCATCAAACGGGTCTGTGGCTACTGTTGATAGTCTTTTACACCCACCTGGCAGGAGTATTTAGGACAACATGGATTAACATGGAAACAATTAAAAATGGGGGAAATAACCATGAAAAACAAGGGTAAAAGTACAAAACAAAGCCAATGTTATAGATCTGTACAAAATTCCTGTCATAGCCTAAGACTGCAACATTCACCTGTAAATTTGCTAAAAGCCTGATCAGAGACCATAAGATGAGATCAAATCAGAGATAAGGCTAACTCGATCATTCCTGCTATTAAATCTACAAAGACATTTCTCCTTATCTATAAATATTTTTACTCACAAAAATAAAACCAAAAAATAACATGACAATTGTTTCCTTTACAAAAGGCTTTGTTTTTAATATCAAAACAAACTGCATCTATATTACAGTATGACATGTGAAAAATCACTTTTTTTTTAAAGAAAAAGCACAGTTTAAAACATTGACTACCATTTAGAGGGCACCTGTCTTCTAGGTTTTAAGCTAAATTTTATCCAGGGGGTTCCCTTTAATCCTCACCAGCAGCTTGTAAGGGAACAAAATCATCACATTTCATACACACACACACACACACACACACACACACACACACTCTCTCTCTCTCTCTGCATAGGCGACCACTCAGGGGCTGACTTCATGTGGGGTCACATTTAAGGCTTCCTATCCTGGAGTCCAGTCCCCTATATTGGAGAACTGCTCCCTAGTTGCTCCATAGTGACTGATGGCAGTCATGCTTTCTCTGTTAACTCCAGGTGACTGGACTGAGGATTCTGAAGTCAGCCCGTCCTTGGGCGGTGTGGCTCCATACTTGAAGGGAGGCACTGAGTGCTCTGTGAAACTGCCAGTGCGGGGTAGCCAGTTGGAACAAGAGCACCGTGAAGTGGTGAAAGCCCCACTGCAGAGAGATTGGGGGAGGAGGGTGGCTAGGGAAAAGACAGAATGGAAAGAAGGATAAGAATACAGCGGGATGACAGCATCAGCTGGGTGGGGTGTTGGGGGAAGAAGTCGGGTCTCTGACATTAACAATACTATCCAGAGAGTTAAAACTGAAGAAAAGTCATTGCGGATATTTTGTCAATTTAACCTCCCCTTGGCCTGTCCCTCATTAAAAATACTCAAGAAATTCAAGCCTGGAGTTTACATTCAAGAAAGACCCCAGCATTCCTTTAGGGTGGCATGTATAATAAATCAACAGTGAGGTCAGGGAGCAGGGAATAGACTATATTCTTAGGCCACTTGCAAACACTACCGGTGAACAGTAGGCAATGACAACTCAGTGAGCATGTCTTGTATGCTGGACACCGTGTTAAGCCCTGTCAGTACATTACTGCATTCAATTCTCATGACAACCCAGAGAGGTGTAAACTACTACACTCTTGTTCTGGAAACACTGAGAAACTTAAGAGAGCTCTTTCTCTCTTAGCAGATCCCTGGTGATCATGGCTGGGTTTTGTTTGGTGTGGTGCCTTGCCAACCTGGCAATACTTGTCAGGTCAGGTATAAGGAACACTCTCTAATCTTAGTAACAGAATTAGACAGAGTTGAGATCACAGCACACAGTGAAGGCCTGAAGAAAGCCCTTGATGACAAAAAGGAGAATGGCCTAGCACAAGAAGTCCATGACCAAGAACTTCTTCTAACAACAGCCCAGGTTGGGAGAGATATGTTACCTCCCTTCTCTGTGTGTCAGTTTCCCCAGGTGTAAAACAAATGGACACAACTAGATCTCCTCCAAGGTATCTTCTACTTTAAGTTCCCATCTCCTGGTAGTGTTTTGGTCTGCAAGCATTTGTTATGGATTCTATTTGCACACAAAGAGCCACATCGAGTCTGAAAATGTGTACTGTCCTCCATCAGTAGAACACAGGTCCCCTAAGCACAGTAGTCAAGTCCACCACAGTTCCGGACTAGAGATAGGACAGCATATTTCCTGCTCTTCTGGCATCTGTGGGCATGATTGGTCTTGGCACCTAAACACAGAAAATGCCAGTACATGGCTAGGAATCATGAGGTGAGCCAATCTTAGCAATCAGTGAGCTGTTCCCTACAGCACTCTGGTGGGAGGATGAAGCTCTTCTCTGCCACCATTGCCTTTTATTCAGCTTTTGTAGGGGAACGCATCACTGGCGGCAAACACATGACTGCGTCTATCCGGTTCGCCTGGGCTGCTTGCGGCAAGGAGGTGCCTGCAGCTACCTTTGGATTGTTAATGTCTAGTAGTGGACCTCACATATAGTGGGCATGAAAAGTGTCTGTTAATAAGAAAGTGGAAAAAATATCAAAGAAGAAAATTAAGTGTCTGTCTTGTTCTCTCTTGAGGAGAGACCACTTGCTCTCAGCTGTTCCCTGTCCTCAGAACCAGAAACATCACAGAAGCAATTGCATGATTTACAAGTAAGGTTGCCTCGTGGGTGTACAATAGACTGTCACCCTGGAAATGCCCAATGCTCAATGCCAGATGGTTACTGTCCCAGCTTCCAATCAGGTGGGACAGGCTGCAAAACCGTAGTTGACAATATCAATTTAGACCCATCAGAGGAAACGTGGGTGGTCTTCCTTGGTTGCAAGGATGAGGAGTTCTTTGAGCTCTCCTTATTCTCATTGAAAGGGATGAAGGGGAGTGAAAAGGAATCAGGAGAGGGAATTTCTCTCTCCTGTCTGGTGTCTGTTATGGGACTTTTGGCAAAAGGCCAGGGATGTACAACTTTCCAGTCCCATGTTTGTTTTTCTTAACAGATTTATTGCTGTGGTTGAGAAAGGACTCTATACCGATAAAAAAGCAAATCTCAAAGGAATGAGAGAGACAGATATGGGAAAAACAGGACTAACGAGTTTCATAATAAATCTGAAAAAAGGAAGATACAGAGCAAGAAGCTGAGGTCCTTCAGTAAATTGTCTCTGGTCTACTAAGAGTTTTGGGTTTATGTCTGCTTGTTTGCCAAGAGTACTCAGAGAGTGGCCCACAGTCTTCCTAGGGAGTTTTGGAAAGAAAGCAAAGCGCTATTGTGAATAAAGCAAAAACAAACCTAAGTAGTTGTATGAAGGAAAGCTTAAATGTAACACAGGCCATCAGAAAGTGTGGGTGTCTGAAGCCCAGACAACTGACTCTAAAGCCCGTCACTGCATGAAGAGAGCCTTGAGGAACTGGCCTAGTCACTCCCTCTGAAAGGTAAGAACTGACTGCATTCCTTTAGAGGCATTCCCTAATGATTTTCTAGAAATTATTCTTGCCACTGTAACCTACAGGCCGCTATTCCTCAGCAGATGGGCCTGTGGCATGCAAGGAGCAGGCGCAGGCGCAGGCGCAGGCGCAGCGAGGAGCAAGGCTGGCCTGGGAGGTGGGGCAGACTTGACTCCAAACACCTGCCCTGCTCTCCATACTGCCAGACTCTGACATCTGTGATGTCAGATGCAGGCAGCAGTTGGGGTTAAAGAGGAGACTGCAAGCATGAGGCTTTATTTAATGCATTGCAGACAATATAAAGGTCTCAAGAAAGAAATGTGGGTTTGGGTGTTTTTTCCCCTTCTCCAGAGGTAGAATTTGACTTAAATTCCAATGCATTTTACAAGAATCCAGATTGTCAGTTACACAAGATTTGCAAATAGATTGGGCACAAGTTTCCACCTATTCCTGCTAAGAGCTAATAAATACCTCATAATTCTTTCACTCAGTTTTACTCTGGCCACACACTGCTTCTTAGAAGAACAACAAATGGCTAGTAATCAGACCAGATTACGAAGTAAGACTATGAACTCTCCTCTTACATATGTCTGCAATAGAGAACATGAAATCGGAAGATAACCTGATGGAAATTTCTGTGTAAGTGTCTACAGGGAACTTGTCTTGGGAGGCTTTTAAGTGGCTAATTCATAGTTAGCAACATTAGGGTCAGTCAGGAACTTCTTCTAGACCAATTATGGTCAACTGTTTAGTAATCTGAAAATGGAATTTGGCAAACAACAGAGGTGTTATTCATCATAAATTTTGTTCACAATATTATTCAACGTGTCATCCAGAAGCTTTGTAATGTGAGGTTGAATTTAAAGTCTCAAAAATTAACCTGTTAAAAAGTATTCTTTTAAATCCCTGAAGAAACTTAACATTCTTCAAAGTCAGGAAGAAAAGAAAGCAATGTTTATGAATTAAAGAAATGTATGACAAATTATAAATTATCAAAATAGGAAAAAAAGAAAGCACAACAAACCCCAGCCCTGTAAATATTCCTCTAGTGACCAATGCCTAGAAGCTGTGGATTGTTCTAAAGGGTGGTCAGTCTGGAGGGAGATTTCTGGAAAGAGGAAGGGAGATAAAAGAAAAGTGGTAAAATTTTCCTATCTCCTAGGAGTGGGGAGAGTCTGGTGAAAACTTCTAGATTCTAGATGACTTAGACAAATTTCGTTTGGTTAAATGTAAAATAATTTAAGGAATCTCCCACATTACTATTTTTTCCTCTGGAATCCTCTTGCCTACTTTCAAATTTTACAAAGGACTTGCCAGAAAGTGTTGCGACAGACATTCAATCTAGTTGTCCATCAATCTTTTCTGGAGTATTTATGTTGCATAAATATTGTGAATAAAGGGGGCTACATTTGTTATTCTAAATTGGGTGAGGGTATTGTTTTCCAAGTCAACTTTGATAAGGCCAAAGTAAGGGTACACGTAACCTTTACAGGAGGGCAAACAGAATCCACATGTATGCAAACCAAAACACAACCTCAAGGTGAGGACTATCACATATGAACAAGGTCCACTTCTTCAAGTGTCAGAGTTAGCAGAGCCCGAGAGAGGCCCAACCATGTCAGACCAGCCAGCCTACCTTGGCCCTTGGTCAAAATCAGTCATGATCAACCTGGTTCTGCCAGTCAGGAAAGCTCTCTTGTGTACAAACTTAAGGATATTCACCTACTAGATCCCAGAGCTCTGGTTCTAAAAGTACTAGCAGCAGCAGCATCTCCTGGAGCTTATTTGATCGGCACATTCAGACCTACACAATCAAGACACTGCAGGGGTGCTATCCCGTAATCTTGTGTTTTCACAAGTCCTGAGTGATTTTCTTCCAAGCTCAAGTTTAAGAGCCAATGCTGGAGGCCACTATATCTCCTTGAGTAATTTATGGCATTCTTGGTACAGCAGAGAAACCTTTCTGAAAGTTACAATAGAAAGAAAAAGAAACAAAACTCTGATGAACAGACTATACCATGTAACATAATAGAATGCTATCTGACCGCCTTCCTTTCCATTTCTTCCTAAGGCTCTACCTGGAAACGGCAGAGAGATGACTTATACTCCCGGGATTCCCGTCACCATCATCATCCTAATTCAGAGGAGGGTTATTAAGATGCTCAGTGAAACACTGTTATACCTGAGATTCTCAACTCTGGCTCTTTCTTCTACGGTTGAATTTCTTGCAAGGAATTATTTGATCATTATGATAAAGCTGATATGGTCCTTTTGCTTGTGAGTTTTAGAATGATGAGTTACTACTTGCCCAGAGGTCAAACAGGCATCTTCTACTCAAGTTTAAAACCAAACTACTAATGTCTTCCCCTCAAAACTGCTCCTACCAAGTTTAGGAAAGCTGGTTTGGCAAAAGGAATTAAATTCTTCCAGTTGTTCAGGTCAAACACTATGAAGTCATCTGGATGCCTCTCCTCACAGAATCTACATCTAATTTAGTAGCAAATGTAACAGTTCTACTGTCAAAAAGTCTGGCATGCAGTAGGAGCTCAGTAAATATTCCTGGATGCATCTATGAATGAACAAGTGAGTCCTGGGGAATAAAAATCATAAAACATAAGATGAGATGGTTCAACAAGTTCAACAGCTACAACCACAAAAGACAGTAGTGGCCAAACAACAAAATGGAGGGAGAAAGCGAAGAGCTTTTTCCTTGATTCTGCTCTTTGTCCTCGTTTTCTGCCATGACATGGATGAGGATACAGTGGGCATGCATACAAAATAGGTGGGCGATGCCACACAGCAGAGCTTTAGTGACCACCTGGGGAGCAAACACTGGTCCAGGGAAAAACAAACAAGCACAGCCATATCTGTGGACTCAGTCTAACTAGATGGAATGTAACCAGCAGATAGGTAAGAGCCAAGATGACTTCTAAGGAACCAGCTCCCCAGGCAGAGCGGGACTGTCAGTCAAGTCATACCACTTACTCGGAGGTGAGTGGGCAGCATAAAGCTGTGGCCATGGAGAATGACACTTTCGTTTCAGGTTACCGTACAGCAGGGGCCAGACAAAGCATTACGATGACTGTTTTACACACGTAGTGCTCAGTAAGTCTCAATATACAAATTCAGACAAACTGCCTTGTATTAGAATAAAAGTGGCCAGAACTGAAGCAACACTCAAAATATACTATGAGGAGCAACTGAATAGAACAATTTAATTAAAAGGGGGGAAAAAAAAAACAGAATAAAATAATATTAACCTGACTTTTAAAGGAGGAAGGCTGACCCTTTTTCGTTCTTTTGAACCTTAAGTGATAGAGAGGCAGGTGAGAGCAGAGCACGTGCAGGAGACAGGGACTGGCAGGTGAGGCAGGCTTTCTGACAGCCTGGCTATCTCACCTGGAGATGATTGGCCCCAGGAGGGGGTGTGCTCGCCATGCAAGCCCCGTAGAAACCGTACTGACCTGAAGCCCTGAAAATGGAGAAAGACACAAATATGGTATTACTGTTGCAGGACACTTGTGTAGTTGTGAGGCGTGATGAAAACCACACAGGAAAGGCTCTGACTTGTGGCATTTTATCAATTTGCCACTTCAATCACCCAATGCACCTCTGATTACTGGGCTCTGTATTTTTTAGGGAACCCTAAAGATGTGGGCTTTCTAACCTCCAGAATCAGATAACTTGTTTCCTAAGAGCCACTTTCACATACAGAGCACAGGATTAGAATGAGGCAGAGGTTTGTGCAGGCACTGGCTGCACCTTTTACTGGCCATACAGCCTGGGGCAAGTTTCTCAGCCTCTTGGAATCTGGATCCCCTGATGAGTAAGGTGGGAGTAAGCATGCTCTTTCTCACAGAGATGTCAATTGAAATTCAAAGAGAAAACATCTAGCACAGTGAACAGGTAGTGGTTAACAAATAGTAGTTAACCAATAAAGTGGGAGTAAACTAACAATGACATCAGTCTCAGTTCTAGCAACCCAGCTAATGAGGGCGACAGACATGGCCAGTGTGGTTCTGTAAGTCCCAGATGATGAAAATGTTCTATCTGTGCACCGTCCGATATCTGAGCCACGAGCCCAATGTGCTAATGAGCCCCTGCAATGAGACTCGTGTGAATACTGATTTTTTTTTCATTTACATTAACTTAAATTGGTTTATTGGCAATAAATTTATGAATTAAATAGCTACCTAGAGCTAGTGGTCTCTATGCTAGTAGACAGTGTAAATACTTCCCTAAAGTGACTCCTGGTTCAGAAATCCTACTTCTATTATTGTCGTGAGAGTCTAAAACCAAAAGAACAAACAATATTGTGAAGCACATAATAGGAAGTGCCGAGTGATGCGCGGGGATTCCCATGCCCAGGGAATTCCAGAAGGTGCTTCAGGCTGGCATGTGAGGGAATGATAGGGACTAACCTGGGAAATTTCTATGAACTTTACTGAGGACAGTACAGATCCCATAGAACTATTTGATTTAAAGGTGTTTTCCTTGTAAATAGAAAATGAAGTAATAAAAACTGGTACTGCCAATTAGAGGATTAAGAAGTTGAAGTTCCCTTACCCCTCCAGCCCAGTCACTGTGACCCTGCTTTATCAAATCAGAAAACAAAATTCAAGAATTCTTAAAATTATGACTGCAGCCACTGTAATCACTCCTAATCCCTTGGTTTACACAGAGAATGAACCTGAATGCTTGGTGCTGAATTTCCCTTCCTCTTGGACTTCTCAGAGCTCAGAAAACAATCCCATAACTACTTTCATCACTGCTTCATCAAGTTTCTACAAAATGAACAAGAGTTCAAAGGGAATTTTCAACCAATTCATGCCTAAGGCAGGAAATTGGAATACCAAATGGGATAGAAGAATGTTAGACAAACACAGGCGAGGTCTGCCGATGAGAGTCCTAGATTTTCTTCCCCTTGACCCATTTTTAGCGAACTACAAAGAGGAATAAAGGGAGGTAGTTAATTGGTCACAGGACTTGTTTAGAGCCACCTCTACTTTCCTTTTCTAATTGACTTCTGGGAATAACAGCCTCTGCAAGGACTGCTCAAAGGGGAAACATGCTGGGACAGGAGGCCACTGATGAAATGGCTTCAGAAGCTGAAGATCATTAATTAAGAATATTGAGAGTGGGGTTGAAAGCTTAGCTGAAACGAGTAGGAGGGACATCTCGGTATCAGCTGCTACCTACACATGAGCAATTAAACCTTACGAAGGTGCTCAGTGGAAAGTTACAGCTCCCAGGCATTCCTCCTTGAATAACTGAAGAGTCTCCCGAGGCAGCAGAACTCTGCAGACCTTATCACTGACTTCAGAGTAATATTTCCGACATGCACTAACACTTGATTCTCAGGCTTCAGTGTCATCCCTGCGCCACTAACTCAGGGCCAGCACACAGTGATCCTCAGACTTGCACTTGTATCAGTTCACTTGTGTCAGGTTTGCAGACTGCAAAGGCCCAACCCAGCGTTTATTTCACAGACCTGCGTGGGGCTCACAGGCCCAGGGGACACCGACGCTGTGGGGCTGCAGACACATTGAGAATCACAAGTTGAGAAGCAGAAGTTTATCACCCAGGCAGCACTGTAGAATCAGCAAGAATTTTTAAAACCTACTCCTAATTTTACCCCAGATCAATTAAATCTAGTTCTCCCGGGAAGAAGCCTGGACATCAGTCTATCTTAAAGGCTGCCTCCCTACCTGATGGTAATAGGCTGGCTGGACTAAAGACCACCGCAGAAAAGATCATCTTCAAATGATTTAAATTTAGAGCTTCCATATACTCTCACAAATCTGAGCCAGGGAGACAGATGCTGTTATCTGCTTTGACTGTGACTGTCCTGGTGGTGCTATTTCAGTGGTCTTTCTTCCCCCACTAACCAAAATATGATGATCTTCCTTACACATCAGCAAACTTTTCTTTCTCCCCATCCCCCACCCCAGAATTCTCTGAAGATTTGCTAATTAGAGCAACTATCTATGAACACGGAAACATTTGTTAAACCCTTGAAAACACGGTCCGTAACAAGTGGGATCAATTTTAAAATGAGGTCCCTTTAGCTAGATGGATCCCAAGTTACATGTTTTTAAAACATTCAAAATCATCTAGTCTTTCTTTCTTCGATCTCTTTTCTATTCTCATAGAATTTCTTTTCCTTCTTTTCAAGTCAGATTCTACCTTTCCTCATCTCTACACATCTATCACGGTTTTAGCCTTTGCTCAATGTTCCTGTCCTAATATCACAAGTATGAAGTTTACAGTTAGTTATTCCTATGAAATAAAGTTTCATGATGCCTGTTCCTAATTTAACAAACAGGGAAACTAAATATTTTTCTTGGTGAGAAAAAAATAAATTAAATTATTTTTGGTATGTACCTGATTAACTCTGCCTTGAGCATGAGCCCTCAGCAGGAAACCCGTTCCCCATGCTAAATTCTTCAAATTAAGAATACATCAGGCTAAAATGTACTGTGTGCCACACATCAGCAGCTATAGATGAAGTGGAACAATGCAGTTTACCTCCAAGTAAGTAAGTAAGGAGGTACGTACACACACACACACACACACACACACACACACACATTTCATAATCTAGAACTGTGGTTCTTAATAGGAGGTGATTTTGCTTCACCCCTCCCCAACGCCCCACTTCTTCCCCAGCAACGTGCCGTGTCTGGAAACATTTAGGGTTGTTGAGACTGGCATCTAGTTGGGTAGAGTCCAGAAATGCCTTGAAACATTCTCTGATGCAGGACAGTTCACAACAAAGAATCATCTCGTCCACACCGCCATTAGTGCCTAGGAGAGAAATCTTGCTCTAGAAAGCGCTACATAAAGTCCAATCCAATTAAAAAGTGGACGGATCTGAACAGACACCAAAGACGGATCAGCAAGGAGATTAAGCACCGGAACAGGACAACAGCAACAGACCTTTAGTTAGGTGATAAACTGCCAAGGTAACCCCATATTCTCATTGCTCCTTTCCAATGGAGTTTGCTACTTTAGCATATTCTAAAGTTTTAACCATGTAACATAAACTCATCTCTAAATTATGAACTGTGTAAATATGCCACCAAGAAATGCTAAAATGCCCCTATTGCATAGGAATTGTTTATCCCAGGCCTATAATGTTCTGTACCCTAATGCCTGAGATATTAGATACTAAAATTTTATTAAAACCATATTCCTTGCATTTGCTGCCATTACTGATGATGCAAATTCACACATGTGTTAATGTTAGCAGCCAGGCAGGGTTTCATAGGCAGAGAACAGGCTGAAAGAAATCTTTTTTGCCAAATAGAAAGTGGCCCAACTGTGGAAAATGATATGGATATCTAAGGTAGTCCCCACAAGCCAAAACTGTAAATAAAGTTAGAGCCCCACATGGTTCCATGGTCTCAGTATACATTACAACATTTTAAACCAAACATTCATTTCATTATAGGAATTTGTGCCAGCTGGCAAAGCAGAGTTGCCCAAAAGTGAAAAACAAGTTTGAACTTTCCTTCCTTGTAACTCAGGACATTTGTAGCATCAGACCCACCCCTGGAGAGGGCGAATGCAGCAGGACTGGCACCACTCAAAGCTGTGGCAGTTACCTGTAGCCCAGGTAATACCTGCCAGGGAGTCAGACCTGGCTTTAAACACCATGCCTGCAAAGCTTCAGGCTCTCTGCCTTCCCTTTTTTCTTGGATGAACTCACAGGCAGCTGCAAGACCGAACCATTCCACTCTTTCTGGTTGATGAGGTAGACTTATTACTCTCTGCAATGCAATCTACTTACTCTCCCAGGTCATTCTAGCTATAAAACTCATCACATTCCCAAAACAAAAGGATGCTTTAAAGATCTCTGAGTGGAGAATTATCATACAAATAGTTCACGAAAAGTCTGCAAATGACCGAAGCCATGGCAAGCCATTCTAAAATTGGACTCAAGTTCATTTATGAACTTTTCAGACCCCGTTGGTGGAGTCTCCACTCTGCTTCCAAACCCTCCCTCAAGAGTGTTTCCAAGATCATCTTCCCAAACAGGGCTTGTCCAGCTCTGGGTCTTCAAGCTTTCCTAAAGTGTTCCTCAATCGCCTCTCCCTGAAAATCCATTCACTCTCCTTTGCAGGTTTACAGAATATCTGCTTTTTAAATACATGTGTTTGCACTGAAGAAAAGGACTTGTTTTTGGTTAATAAAAATTCAGGTATCAGCAATGAATGAAGGAGGGCCAGGGGGAGTTTGACAGGTGGAGCATAAACGTATATCCCGCACCGGCAGAGGGATGAAAAGTTTTAAGTTCATACCTTGATGTCTCAACATCCCAAACCACACATTCTTCAGAAACCTGACACTTGTCCCCCTTCCAGCTTGGCCAGTGGCATCAACACCTGTCCAGTTCTGAGACCTTAGCAGCCACGTAACTGCCTCCCCATCGCCACCTCCAGTCAGTCACCACTTCCTCCTATCGGAGCCCGTTTCCCGTGGGCTCCTACATCAGCACCTGCCATCTGTTAGCAGCTAACGCATGTGAGAAAGAACAAGTGTTCCCACCTCCTCCGCAATTTCACTCAGGCAGAAAATCTTTTGAGGGGCTCCCACTGCTCTCAGAATAAGACAAGTTCCTTACGTGGCCTGTAAGGAGTGGTCCATACATCCTAGTTTTTTGAGTCAGTCTCATTTTATGACCTACTTACTGTCCAAGCTTAATCAGTAAGAGCACTCCCTTTTGCTCTAAAAACTGTCCCAATTTTCACATGATCTTTAGCGATAAGCCTCCAGAAGTTCTGTCCCTGCCAGTCTGGTGTCAATTCACTTTTTGTGCAGCTGCTCATTTCTAACTGAGTGTACACGAGACACAACGCTGAAGTCAGAGAGGGAACCAGAGAGAAGGGACCTGGCTCTGCTGGAAGATGCCCCGCCCCTGCCTGTGAGATGGGGCACAGATGGGACCCTGTCCCAGAAGTGCTGGAGGCCAGCAGGGTAGCGGGGAGGGAGGCCAAGTGTGGGTCGCAGTTCACCCAGCCTGGCCTTGGTTTCAGCCGAGTGCCATGAAGACCAGGTCCCAGGATGGGTAGCTGCCTCCTCAGCCCCATGTGCTGTCCTCCTCTCACTTTCCCAGTCTTCCTCAGCCTGCAGGTTAGCCTCTTGAGTTGAAGTCTCCAAAAGAAATTTCAGGATCACTCAAAGTCTTAGTGAGTAAGAAAAGTTAACTGAAAAAAAAAAAAAAGAGGAAAAAGAAAAAGCACCCTCAAGAGTGACTGTGGACCTTCCTCTTGAAAAGGAGAAAGGGAAGAGGAGGCAGATCGTGAGATGGTCCCCAACTTTTGTCCAACAGCTGTTGGGGAACTACTTTTTTAATTCTTTTTTCTGCTGCCCAGTCCTATGCAGGTATTTTATTTGCTAGGAATTCTTTCATCAGCTCCAGCCCCCTATGCTGTCCCTTCGCTCTGCTTCCACTTCCCCCTGGACTCACACAGGGCCTTCCTTCAGCTTTGACCCAGTGCCTTCTCCTCCACTTTCACAGGGCTCCAGACTGGGGCACCACACTAGGCATCACGTGCCTGTCTTTGAAACAATGCTCAAGACTTTGACTTTTCCTCCTTCTGAATGACTGATCTGACTGCAGTGTCTTCGGAGGAATGAGGAGGTCTGTGTCTGCATGTGCTGGCTACTGGAGCCCTGACACTTCGCAATGGCTGGCCTGCAGAAGCACTCACGGGAGTACTGCAGGAAGGGGGAGGCAGGGAGAGCAGCCCCTCCTCAACTCGGCCAGCTCTTCTTTGTGGCTCCCAGAGAGGCCCTCTTGGCACCTAGAGTCCTACAAGTCCTCTTGTGACTGTGGCTCTGGCCCTGCTCACTCCATATCCTAGACTCAAACCAAGGTGTCTGGCAGAAGCCCCAACCCGCCAACATCGTCACCCCTTTTCAGCTGAGACTCTGCACAAAGACTCACTCTCAGGAAAGGGCTGAAGGAAGGTCTCCCTGGCAAACCACAGCCAAAGGAAAAGGGAGGGCAAGGTGAAGAAAGGGCAGAACAGACTTAAAGGCCAAAATCATTCAAAGAAATGAACATGTTTCACATAAAAGATCAAATCATCAGAAGACATGATCACAAAACTTTCTGTCCAAACTTCTCTTCCCAAGTGATCACTCATCTCAGAGTGAAGTGCTTCTTTATTTGCACAAATACAAGGCTCCTGTGATCAGTTCTACCAAAGAGGTTTTGAAACACTGAAGTTTTCCCTTCTTGACACAAAAATATTGCTTATGGCTTATGAAAGTCCATTTTTCCTCTTCAGCTCTTATCTATTATGGATTAAAATCTAAGTAAAAATTTCAATTTGGAGAGTCACCCATCTTGGAGGGAAGACTAAAATGGTGTGAACTCCTATTCAAGACCACGGCTATTGTCACCATTATATGCTACCATGGGTGGGGGCCTGAAGAAGGGATGGAGACCTGTTGTGTTTTCTGAATCAGTGGGCTGACAGCATCCTATCGCATGCGCAGCACCGCTCCCTAGCCCTGAGATAGCCAATAGGCAAGGGCACCACCATCACACACTCCTCACTCCTCCTTCACAGCACCTTCCAGACAAAGGACCCTCAGGTGCACCCACCTAGGGAGGGTGCTGATGTTTACTTTTTCTTTTTTTTTTAATTTTATCAGATTACAGATAAAAGTTCCAACCCTTTTTCAACATTATGTGGATAATGTAGCTGTGCCCCCCACCCCTACCCTGTTCCCACTTCGACACCAGCACATATAACTTCAGAGATCACCAAAATCACTAGAAAGCAGGTGGAACTCAGAGGGGCAGGTGGATAAGAGCAAGGTAAGATCTGTAAAGGTAAACCAAATGTCAGGAACACCATGTCAGAAACTGTTAAATTGCAACACTGAGAATTAAATGAGACAAAAGAGGACATTTATGATGATAGAGCACAAAAGCTATAATGCAATCAAAATTATCCCGACTCCAGTGTAACAGACAGCATGAAATACGGAGAGAAAAAGTATAACACTGGCTCCTCTAAAATAGTCGACTGTTTCTATCTCACAGCTTTCAAACTAGTGTGCCTTTGGCTAGAACTTGCTCCCTGGGAAGGTGTCTCTTCCACCTGGAGTTTAACTTGAATGTTACTTCCTGGAAGAAGTTCTCTGGCCATGCTATTTAAACTTGGAACTACCAAATTACATCTTTCATCTCTTCCTCCCACTTCTCAGTATCTGAAGTTATCTTGTGTCTCCCCTTGTGCAACACAGGTCTTCCACTGACAAAAGTGTCACCTATTAGATCAGGGGCCTTGTTGATCTTATGCAAAACTGTGTCCCCCACCAATGAAAAAACCATTCCTGATACTGGTTTCCTGCACTCTCTGGAAGTAGAACACTCATATCCTATTTGGTAAGGTTTGCTCAGTTAATTTTAGGGTCACAGAACACTAAAAATGTTTTCACATAAACTAATGGTTAAGAGTATTCCTAGGTCCCCAAAGAGACCTACCAAATCATATCAAATAGGAACAGCCTGCCTTTGAACAGTGGGGGAAGCCTGTGCATGGGAAGCTGGTGATAAATGTTTATTAAATAGATAAAATGTTTAAAAATATGTAAATATATACAATGAAAGCAGAGAATGCACCATCTTTTCTTTTTTAATGTAATTATTGCATTATTATTCTTTTGTTTACAAAGCCTACTGCTTTTAAGATACTGAAGTTGCTTCTCAGTCTATGGGTGTTACACACCACACCACCACCAGAGTTCCAGTGTCCCTAGCTACCATCCTGTTCTCTCTCCTTCCCACCCCACTGCAGACATCATCCTGTGTCCTGTGAGTTTTTGCTGGGGTTTATCTGTTTATTTGCTTCATTTCATTCCATTGCACACTCACCATCCTGTATTTCTTTTTCTTTCTGACTTATTTCACTTAACATGATCCCCTCCAATTCTAGCCAGGTTATTGCAAATGGCACAATTTCATTTTGTTTTTGTTTACTTTTCCAAGTTGCTGCATAGACTTTCATTGAATTTATATGCCAAAGCTTCTTTATCCAGCCCTCTGTCGATGGCATTTAGGTTGTCCATGTCTTAGTTACTGTGCTGCTATGAACATATGCGTGTAGATATTTTTTTCTGATTAGAGATTTTGTATTCTTTGGGTATATAACTACGAGTGGGATTGCTGAATCAACTGGTAGCTCCATCTTTATTTTTTGGAGCATCTCCATACTGTTTTCCAGAGAGGTCGCACTAATTTACATTCCCACCAACAGTGAAGGAGGGTACTTTTTCTCAACACCCGCTCTAGCACTTGTTATTTCTAACCTTTGGGATATAGGCCATTCTCAGTGGGAAAATACACTATATTTTCTATCGCTCATGAAATAGTCTGTATTTGATAGTCTAAACTCCCAGTTTTCCAAAGGAATCTGCACTTCCCTGAAAAGGCAAAAAAGTAGGAGGAGGTGGGAGGGTCTGATCTTATAACAATATACAGCAGCCAGAGGTGGGGGTTCTGATCAAGAAAAGAGGGTCAATGCCACAAGCTGGGCTACTGCCCACTATCTATCTATTGGGCCTCTCCACCCTAGTGTTACATTATTCAGGGGACCCTCTAGTCTGAAGTCCTGACAGAGAGATATCCTGTAACCTAGTCACAAACGTGTTTAAAGCTGTAGATTCCACAAATATATATTCCTTCAGCCACTGATGTACTAAGTCTAAGAAGCATCATGTATCTAATATAGACTGTATTAATCACACCTCTGCCATTTACACTGTTATGTAGAATCTAGCTACAGCATCGATCCTTTTGAAAAATATTAGTAATTATTCTTCATTCTCTACCTTGGAGTAATCTTCAGTAACTAAACCTCCCTCCTTTTAAAATTTTGTTTTAATATCAAGATTAATTATTTTCCCTTAATAATCAAACCCGTTTCTGAAGCAAAATGGAAAATGGCTTACAGCCTCGATACCAAAACCTTAAGCTCATGCCATAAATAATTTACAGCAAGATGGTTGCTTCTCGGCGGCAGGCTCAAATTCCCATTTTAATCAAAACTGATTTAGAAATCTATTTCTCAATTTACGTGTGGTCAGGGAGCGTCTCATCACGTGAGCCCTCAGACTCCTTCATGGAAATGGGCATTCTTCCCAAACTTCTAAAACTCCAAGATGTTATTAACCACTGGTAATCATTTTCTTCTACCCTCTGATGCTCTTAACTTCATCAAAGACTAACATCATGGCAGCAGTTTCAGAGAGAAATCAAAAGCTCAAAGCCACAAAACACCACTGCTACTATGCTTACTGATATTTCCAAATGTGGAAACTGATCTCACAAAGGAAAGATGCTAAGAGGTTCACAGAATCATCTAAACACACAAACTCATACCAGGAAAATAATGACCAAGCAATAAACAAAAGTACCAGCCAGTGCAGTAATGGGCATGGAGTTTTCAAAGTCCTGTGTCTGAGACGGCCTTGCCTTACTCCAGGGCGGGTAACAAAGGAAAGTCTTTTTATATTATTTTTGTTTTCAAAACTAGTTTTGTTTAATACCTCCAGTAAAGCTTTTTAACGTGTATGTGTGTGTGTGTGTGTGTGTGTGTGTGTGCGTGCGTGTGTTTACAACTGGCTCTCCGTCAAGTAAATGCTAACTAGAGAAAATGCCTATCTGTTTATAACGGGCTCCCCAGTGTGGTTTCCCAAAACGCGGGCTAAGCTCTGTGCTCTGTGACTGACTCTTGGCTAGCCAGCCCAGATGGCAACAGAGAATTAGAATCTTCACACTTGCGACTCTGCGGGTTGGCTCTAAGACCCTACTCCATAGGTGGAAGCTCTGTAGAGGGCACATGGTCTTGAACATCTCCATATGGAGAAATGAAACCTGCCAAACTGAGTGTCTTCTGAGGGCAATCACTCACAAGGCCTCCCAAACTCATGAAGTGCTTCTGGCATTGAGAATATTGCTAATTTGAGTTTATGTCAGTTTATATCCAGGTGGGCCGGAATTAAAAAGAACATTTTAGATGATAGCAAGTATAGAAAAAGTACTTGAATTTTCACTGGGATTCTTCCTTTCTTAGAGACATGGGAATTCTAAAAAAAGCTAGGACTTATTAAAAAAAAAGAATGTGATCAGAATCGTTTTTCAAGAAGTCATTTATGTTATCTTCTTCTAGCACGAAGCTAAAGAATTAAGATATAAAACTCGATTATAAAATATGAAATATCTCTTCATGATAACAGGAAATTATTTCCACATACTCCTCCTCCTAAACCTTTATAAGTTAAATCAGTGAACAAAATCTGAATCTACTTTCTTAAGGCACCATCCTAAATTTATCATCACAAAAAACATGGAAAGAATCTGAACAAATCACTGATTTTCCTTTCATAACTCAAAATAAAATAATAAATAGCATCATGTTTGTAAGTCAGATCCATAAAGGAAAGCTCCAGAAGTCTCTCATGGCCCCAACTTTGGACTGGGTTACAGCTGGTCACACGGTTTGAGGGCATCTAGAATGCTCATATCTGCGTTTACAAGGAAAATCCCAGACTGTAAAGACATCTTATATGATGAGTCAAACAAGTCCATCCCAGGGGAATCTGACCAGCAGGGAAGATGTTGGCTGTGTGGATTCAAGGTTCTTCTCCTCTGCATCCTCAGATTGAGGTTGATAAGTGTAGGCCCTCCTCCCTTGTCCTGGCTCATAAGGAGACAGGTGCAGTTCATTACAAAGATGTAGTCTAGTATAGTAACACACATCCCCAGGAGTGAAAAGAAAAGAAAACGAAAACTCCATGATATAGCAAATTCAATGAAGCGTAAGTTCAGACATCCTTTAGCTCTCTCAGGTAACCTAAGTAAAGTTATTTTCTACTCCGTGAACATGAGTTGGTGCTTGTGTTACTACTCAGGAACATCAGATGAAGAAGAGGAAAACGGAGGGGCAGGAGGATGAGTAACTATGAAAGATACAAATCTCACTGGAATGATTCAATCTCAAAGTGCAAATTAATTAGATTGCAAAATGCTGCTGCTTACAAAACTAATGTCACAATCCTATGAAGGGTCCGGTTCTTGCAAAGGCACAAATTTTTTGAAAACTGCTCAGATATCATTTCAAATTTCAGAAAAGTTGTGAGAATAGTACAGAGTTGGAAAATTTCTTAACACATTTTGAATTATCTTCTTAGAATTTAAAATGATTTTTAATTAACTTCAAAAGCTAAAAATAAAATTGATTCGATTCAAACTTGATCAGTGTTTGCACAACACCCATAATAATCAATTACTTAAGGAAGGTAGAATCATCGGCTCCATTAACTTTTTTTTTTTGCATAATTATAACATATAAGACGGAGTATGACATTTGTGACCCACTCCCAGGAGTGTTCAGATAAAGCTGTCTGGGGTTATGTGCCATTCAGAGACACCAGCTGTTCCTTTACCCCTTTCTTCACCAAATGATGAAGCAGGATGGAATGCAAAGGAAAAGGAATAATTACATTAATAGCTCACCTTAGCTGTGCGTCAATCTTCTTTTTTCCTCCAGTAAAGAAATCACTGACAAACATAAGTACTTTTTTCATAATAAGAATTTGTCTAAAACATACTGTACTGTAAAGAAACCTTGGATTAAGATCATTAGGGATGTGTGAATATCAAACAGCTAAATCTGCAGTTCAAAAAATAGTCCCTGCTCGACCTTGAATTCTGATCAGAGTACGACTAGACAGTTTCCACTGGCAAACAACTAATCTCTCGTAAAAGTTTCACACAAGAACCAGAGACTCGTAGAGGTGACGGAGAGCTTGAGACTGCGTTCATTACATTCCTTGCCTTCAGATTAGCAAAGATGAGTGAATCATAGTTTAGGAAAGTGTCATGCCTTCTTGCCCTTGGGAGGATATGGGATTGTCCAGTGGCTTGTTTTGGCCAGTGGAGGGTGGGCAACAGGACAGGGCTACATGGTTGTTCATCCTTCATGTTCCTGTGCTCCAGCACCAGAAGAATGAGGCCCACCCAGCAAACCTGCGCCTGCCCTGAGCCTGGAACCAAGCGGGCCAACCCTCACAGCCATGCCTGGAAACAGCCATGTTTGTTAGAACCACTAGATTCTAAAGCTGGTCCTTACACAGCCTGAGTAGGCCAATAGCAATAGCAGACGAATACAAGGGTAGAACTTTTGTTCCCTGGGGCATTCATTGTTACAATGGGGTCTTGGAGCCTTGAAAGTTTGATTTCTGAAGACTACAATGTTTTTGCTTGGATGAAAATCATGGAACCGAGAGTAAATAATCTTGAATAGATTACTTATTTGTGTGTGTGAATGTTTTCCTCTGTTCAATAAATCACACACATTAAAAAAAAGAAAGAAAAGAAACCTTGTATTTAGAACCTTTAACAAAGGTGATAATTTGGGGTTTGTAAGTTATTCTTTCTTGCTACCTGAGTCCAAGAGAGCCTTATAAGAATACCCTAGAGAAACCCTTTACAGTGCAATCAAATACCCTAAAACAAATGAAAGCAGTAAAGCAATTCTAAGGGTTGAAGAGTATCTTCCATTTGTCTTACACCTTATAAAAAACACTCTTGGGGATAGAATAAATTTTAGGGCAAGAAGTAAAAAGGCTCATGTTGAATAAACCAAATTCCACAGAGTTGTGTGCCTGGCTTTACCAAAGGACTGCTGTTTGTAGCATAAAGCTACTTGGCACACAAAAGTCTGCTCAATACTCCCCTGGTTGTTAAAGCATGAGCCGATCCTTTGAACAGTCTCTCTGAACCATTAACACGTGTCTAACACACTTGCCACAGCTTCTCTTTGTATTTCCGCCTCCTTATTTCTATGGTTATTCAAAAATGTATCGAAATAGTATATTAGGATCCCCATAGGAAAGCAGTCTTTAGGGCAAGCTGTGGGATCTCGGAGAGGACTTTGTCATTGTTGACTTTTATAGAGCCAGAACTTAGCACCTAGACCTGGTTCATGGTGTGTTTATTTGCTAAGCGAATGAATGAACCACCCAAATACTGATTGATGCATCATCATCATGACCAAAAGACAATCCATCTTTTAATTATCAGCAGAGACCATGTATCTCAATAGGCACCTTGCTTTAGAAGCGATGGTAGATTTAATGGTGGCCCCCTTGTGCATATCTTAATTGCCAAAACTAGTAAAATGTTACTCTATTTGAAAAAGGAGTCTTGACAGACATAATTAAGTTAAAGATCTTGAGATGACGAGATCCTCCTCTATTTTCTGGATGAACCTAATTTCATTCATAACGGTCCTTTTAAATTATCCAGGGGAGAAGATACCCAGATGAGAAAACAGGCAAGACAAAGTAGAAGGATGTGGCCACAAGAAACAAGAAAACTTGTAGCCATCAGAAGGCAATAAACAGATTCTCCCTTAGAGTCTCCAAAGGGAACAGTGTCCTGCCGCACTCAGAATATATTTCAGATTCTAGCTTCCAGAGTTGTGCGACAATAAGCTTCTATTGTTTAAAGTCATCTCATCTGTGGTAATGAGTTACTAATGTGTTAATACAGAGCTCTGCTAAAAACATCTCAGAAGAACAAATACATTTGATGGAAACAGAACCAGAACGTCAATCTTACATAGTTAAGACTAACAGCCAGCATTGTTTGCTTACCACTTTAGGATCATCTGCTACAATGAAATTGCTGTCTTTAAGAAAACACTATGCATTTTATTTGTGAATGAATAATACCCTGGCTTATTCCAAAAAGGACTATGGCAGCTGACAAAACCAACAACTGCCATACACCTGCATTCAGCTCATGCTTTGTTCAAGAAAAGTAGAAATCGGGTTCTTTCTTAATGAACAGACATCCAGTTTGATGTCTAGACTTTAACCAAGTAGAAAACTTGGAGATGAGCCCTCCAGATTGAGGGACTGGCATGAACAAATGCAGGTGTGAAATATCCAAGATGGTGAGACACGCAGGTGGGTACTGTGGGGCAGATGAGGCTCTGCACACAGGTGAGGACAGGGCCAGACAACAGGTCCAGCAAGAAGCTGTCAGCAGTCAGTGACGGCCTTTAGATGCTAAGTTTCAGACAGGCTGGCAGCAGGGAACTTGCCATGAAGGCCCCAAGTCCTTACCCCTACAACACATCTCTCTCTCTGAAAGTTAATAGAAGTGTGTTCCATCAAACAGAAGAAAACACAAAGAAGTGTGAAGAGCAATGTTGGAAAGAGAGGATCTAGCATAGGAGAGGGATGAGGTAAATCGAGGACCAGGCCAGTGAGAAGGCGCAGGATGACATCTCCAAGAAGAGACAAAGAAATGTATTGTTATATGGCTGGATAGGGTTGACTGGGAAAATACTCTTTCAAAGTACCATCAATAAATTTTATTATTTATTTGGAAAAATTTGGAGGAAAATAGTGACAGAAATAAAACATATATAACACAACAACACAGGAACAGTTCTCAAATTCTAGGAAAAACAAAACATTGTAACAATATGCATTCACAGTGTACATTTTGGCACAGCAGTGAGAATACTTATAAGAATAAAAATATTATAGACAGATTTAAGTAAACTTTGTACTACAACTATGCAGGACACAAAGAGGGAAGTTTCTACATGAGTAGGTAGGAAGTGAGGTATGAATTCCTAAGCACGTAGTGCACAGATAATATTAAAATTTGGCATATCGAGAAATTGCAATATAATGAAATAAAAAGAAGTATCTTCTGGGGTATAGGATTTGGGAATGGGGAGAGGTGGGAGGCAAAAGCCTGTTACTTCTCATTAAAATTTTTGTAGTACTGTTATGTAAAAGAATATCAACTATGAAGAAACCACATTTGAAAGAAAAGGTATAATGGATCAGAATGTAAAGATTTTCTTCTCTCTCTTTATTTTAAACACTGTGCTATGGACTTTTTAATCATACCAGACACAAGCGTGCACGTGTGTACACACACATACTGGCTCCAAAGAGAAGGGTGAAGCTGGGGGGATATGGCTGCAGAAGGAGAAACTTAAGGTATGAAACTAGTTAAGTGATTAGTTAAGTGATCACTACAGTCAGGCAACAGAAGATGTGGTCTGAACCAAGACAATGGTGGCAGAAACACAGAGGGGAGAGATGATCAAGACACAAACAAGTCCGGCAGGCAGTTTTCTGAACACACTGAGCTTGAGATGTCTGGTGGAGCAGCAACTCCTGAGAGTTTGGAATAGATGTACATATTTGAGGTCCTCAGCGCATAAGTAATGACAGAAGCTAAGAAAGTTAAGACACCGAAAGGGAGTGTACACAAAGAAAAAATGATGAATATTTGAGGAAAATGTTAGTTAATCTTCACTGGAATCTAAAAGTACAGGCAAGTATGAATCATTAACCCCATTTTTGAGAGCTATAAATTGAGGCCTTGAGAAGATAAGCAAAAAACGTGAGTAACTGGTGGAGTTCAGTTCTCTTTCTCGATACTGTCTTTTGTGTTCTTCTGCCTTCTGCACATACAGATCTTGGCTAAGACTCTTGTAGTTCCACTACCATCCCACACCCCCACAGGTCAAATAAAACTTGAAAGCAACTCACAAAAATATTAATTATTTTAAACATCAAGGACATTTTTATGGGTATATTAAACTGAATTTCCAATTAAACATCTTCCCTATGACTGTTTTCTCATCCCCATTGAGTGGGCCCCTGGGAGCCCTGTGTGTTTCTGACTTCATCCCAGGCCTGGCCATAGCTGATGGAACAATCATTTCACGTTTCTAGGACAAGGGGGTGGTCAAGTGTGTCTTCTACCATGGCCATGCCTATGTCCTGTCAATCCTGGAACTAGTGGGGCTGAATGAGAGCAGAAGAAGAACCAAGCTGATACCTAAAGAGGAGCAGACATGAGAAATACAGCAGAGGTCAATACCCTTTACCCTCCCCAACCCCCGCCAGGAGCCCAATGAGCCATTCCTGTAACTATGTAATAAATGCCAAGAGGACATAGCCAATCCACTTTACCAACCCCAGGAGGCCTGCTGCTTTGTTGCCCAGCCCAGGCCTGCTGCCACTGGGTCTTTCTGGTTTCTCCGCAACTCCTAACCCAGAGTCACTGGGAACACCACCAGCCCCCGGCCCCCAACTAACCCTGAAGCTGCAGACACTGTTAGAACAGCTAACCCAGCCTGCCAGGTCCATGTCAGGCAGGAGCAAAAACAAACCACCAATATCACACTGCCTCCTCTTGCTGACCATTTTGTTAAAAATATTTTATCTACTGTTCACAACCTTAAAAAAAGGATTTTGTAGGTTCAAAAATGAATTTGATTGTAGTTAAATAATGTGACTTTTTGTTTATATAATCACACGTAACTCTTAAAAAGAGATTTCTTAATCTGCTCATGATTTTAAAGCTTAACATGAGCTTCTCACATAATACATCCTCCAGTAGACAACCACACTCTATCATTTCCTGCAATAAATTCTTCGTTCATTCCATAAAACAGCACTGAGTACCGTGGAGGCACGCACTGTGCCAGAGGCTGGAGAGCCATGGCCTGTCTTCCCAGGTGCTTAGAGTATCATTCTAGAAACAGTTATTAGAATGCAATGTAATACAAAGGTAAAGGGGCTATTACTTTATCCTATAATTAATTTGTCTCCATATAATTGTACATCTATAGATATGGGTAAATGAATACAAAAGCATGGAACTACGTCCACAAATAGAGGTCAGTGGAAAGCATGGGAAGGAGACAAATTTAGCCAGTCTAATGACTATGATGAAAGCTAGTTAAATATGATTTAAATGAATTCAGCTCCAATGCCACTCCCCACCCCCACCCAACCCTGTGAACAGGTTTAAGTGCAATCTCATCATCAGAAAGAAGTTTAAGAGAACCACCTTCTACCAGGAAGAGAAAGCTATCATTTCCATTCTCAGTGACTATCACAGTATCTTGTGGCAGTGTCCCCTCCAGACAGACCTGAGCTTAAAATCTCTCCAGTCAGGGAGACAGTGACTGACAGCACCTCTAGACACCTGTACCCACTGATCACACCATGCCAAGATGTCTGATACAGAGGTAAGATTTGACCTCTGTTCGCATAGGAAGTTCAGGCAGACCGGACACACATGCATGCACACACACGTACACACGAGCACATCAAACAGAGAAAGACAGCAGGCCGGAGACTTAGAGGCACCCCGAGAGCTTTGGGAAGGGGGTTGTGCATTCAGACTGTTGGCTATAACTGGCCATCCTATCAAATTCTATATTCACCAAAGGCCCAAGGAACCTTGTGGTAGGACCCCCTTCAGCACCAGTGGACCATACTAGGAAGCAGGAGCTGATCCCGCCATCATTTTGCAGCTGGGCTGTTGTGGCATGAGCTTCAGTGCCTGGGAAGAACAAGGAGGGTGCTTTGTGAGGAAGAAGGCCAGGAGCAGCCAGTCATGTGGGAGGATATGTGCGCGCATGTGAGACAGCCCCCCCTCCCCTGAACACCAAACTTGGGTGGGGGAGAGACATTTTAACAGGAGTGAGGCATATGAGCGAGGACCGATGAGTTGGGAAAATCTGGGATTTAGTTCATGAGCAATCACTGGTACCCACAGACCCAGGAGGCCGGGAGCCCTGCATCTTCCTCCCTCCTTCACACTTCCCTTCACTGCCACTTGAGCAGTCTGGGGGTGGGGAGGAGGAGGAAAGACAGGCTCCCATCAACACGCCACTCTCTGGGTTTGTATACTGTTTCTACATAACACCTTACAAAAGGTTCCACAGCTTGAAAAAAAAAAAAAAAAAAAAACATAAGACAAAGATGGTGGTGGTGGTGGGGAGAGAGAGAGGCCAGGAAGAGGTTTGAAAAACACTAATATGTTATTGCCAGCTTGTAGGCGGCCTTAATAAGTCTTTACAGAAAAATCTAAGATCCCAAGAAAAAGGCAATGCTTATAATCCCTTCACATTAACTGCAGCACAACCTACCTTTTCTATTGACAGAAGACTAAAACAGACATTTTTCAGTTTTATCTTATCACTAATTATCTCTAATGCTTGCATGTTACAGCACCTTTAATCAAACTCCTATTCAGCCTCTGCACCACTAAGCCCACCTCTCCCAGCCTCCACTGCCACTCAGCTTACCCTGAGGATCTCGATCCTTTGCCAAGGTCCACAACTAGGTAATGACAGGCCCAAACAGTTCCTCCACTAGATCAGGACTAAAGCTGTCCCTTATGATCAACGTCAGGGAGACAGGGCACAGCCTGACAGGCTCGGGGTTCCACTTTAGTCCTGTACTCACTCAAACAAGCTGAATCCCAGTCTCCTCCTTTGGACAATCTAAAGGGGCTGGTCCTCACCATGGCTACAGCCAGTTCCAGACTGTTAGTTCTCGAACTAAAGGTAGCACCCCAACATACACCTTCAGTACATTTTTATTTCCATGTTACTCAAAATTCCCTTTTTAGAAACTTGACATGATCCAATAAAATTTTTCCTTTTTAAAAATATCATTGACACACACATATATGTACACAGAATTTAACCTATTGAACAAAATGTGTCAGTAATAGTAATGCCATTTATAAGGACTGCCATTAGGATATGCTTTTAAAAGCAGACAGAGGGGATTAAGTTAAGTCCAGATTCCAGCAGGTATTCTATTCTCATAAGGATGTAAGTTCTTAGTTCTTTTCTTTGTAATTGTGACAGATGGATTATTCTATGTAAAATTATTTCCAGGATAATTAAAACTTTCTCCTTTAAGCACTTCATGTTCACAAAGAGTACCAGGCACAATGCCGAACTCAACGGAGCTGTTTAATATCTCATGCAGCAGGAGGGAAGGAGGGAGGGAGGCCAGCCATTGTGGAGGGTCATAATGAAGTGATTCCTCTATGTAATCCTGACTCATACAGGACTTTCTGTAATAACATTAAATGATGCATACTTCAGGTCTTTACTAATTATATACTGATTTTAAAAATAATTTCCTCATCTGTTCCCTTAGTGAACTGGCACTTCTTACTGCTCACAATGTGCCTCTCTCTAGAATTTCCTCTGCTCCTAATTTTTCAAGTTTCAACTTATTTATCAGCTGTGTCCCCAGAAAGCCAAATAATCAAGGGTTTTAGAATTACATGTAAAAGAGAAGCAGAACTGAGTGAAGACAGACGTGACTTCAGTAGCCATATTTGGGGATACAGCACTACTTCTGGTTTTTTTCTGGTAACTTCCTTGTTCCTAGAGTTAGAGTCCCCATGAATAAGACAGCCGTTCTGGGTAAGTCAATCAGGATTTTTAACTGACTACACTTATTTTCAGTAACTATAAGCAGGGAAAGAAAAAACTAATTAATTAGTGCAAGGATTCTGATAAGAACCTCAATCATCTGGGCATGGGGTTTCTCGAAAAAATCTCCCACAGGAAAATCCATGCTAAGATAGGAAGCAGAGAACCCAAGAAGTGGAGCAGTGAAAGGAACTCCTGAAAGAAAAGAATAACTCTGAGAGCAACCAGTCTGGGATAAAGGGAAAGGAACCCAGGAGAGATGACTCCCATAACAAGAACGACAAAGGGAAAGAAGGGGACAGAAAGATGTCCTGCCATGTTCGATCCTGTGGAGAACTGGAAGGGCAGGCACTTAAAAGAAAGGGCACTTGGAGGAAGAGAACAAGCAAAGAAAAACAGGGCATAAGGGGCAGGAATTAATTCAAAATGATACAGAAAAAAGAAATTAATCAAGAGTGTATTCCTTGGCTCAGCAGTAAATACTGTGTAGTGATAATATAAAGAATTGTCACAATAGTAAAACATTATTGATTTATAGTAAAATATGTTAAAATTAAATATATTCCATTTTATTAGTATACTATTCAAGAAATTGCCATATAAATATGTTATTTAGAAATACGGAGGTTAAAAAAACAGAAGAAACAGCTAAAGGAGTTTAGAGTGATCTTTTCTGGGAGTGGGAATAGAGGATGGAAGGAGACAGGAGAAGAAACTATTGTTTTTCTTTCAGTCTATAATGTGATGCCAAGAAAATTAAATGGAGTAAAGAATTAAAAAAGAAGAAAAAACATATGTTCATACAGATGGCTTTGGAACAAGTGGATATCCACATGCAAAAGAATAAATTTGGACCCAGTTCTCAAACCATATATAAAAATTAACTCAAAATGGATCACAGACACAAATACATGGCATAAAACCATGAGACTCACAGAAGAAAGCATAGGTGTAAACCTCTAAGACTTTGGTTCACCAATGACAAAGAAAAAAACAGATAAATCAGATTTTATCAAAATTAAAAACTTCTGTGCTTCAAAATATATAAAGGAAATGAAAAGACAACTCACAGAATGAGAAACATTTGTACATTATATATATGATTAAAATTTATATGAAATTTGTATAATTCAGTAATAAATCAAATAGCCTACTTTAACAATGGGCAGAGGAGATCAAAAGACATTTCTCAAAAGATAAACAAATGACCAATAAACACAGGAAAAAATGCTCAAGGAAATACAATTAAAAAAACGAGATACTACTTCATACCACTAGAATGGATACATTCAAGAAGACTGACAATAATAAGTGATGCCAAGGATGTGGAGAAAGTTAGAGCCCTCGTACATTGCTTCCAAGAATGTAAATGTACAGTCACTTTGGAAGACACTTCGGCAATTCCCCAAAAAGTTAAAACATACAATTATGACCTAGCAAGTCCACTCCTAGGAATATATGCAAGAGAAATGAAAACGTGCAGATGAACATTTAGACAGATGCTTACAGAGTCATTATTCACAAGAGCCAAAAAGTAGAAATATCCCAAATGTCCATTAACTGATGAGTGGATAAACAAAAGGTGTATATCCATATGATGGACTACTGTTCAATCATAATAAAAAATACTGATATAAGCTACTACATGGATGAATCTTGAAACAATTTGCTAAGTGAAAGAAGTCAATCAGAAAAGACCACATATTGTACAGTTCTGTTTACATAAAATGTCCCAAATATGCAAATTTATAAAAAGTAAATTGATGGTTGCCTATGGCTAGGAGTAGGGTGATGTAAGGGAATTAATAATGTGTGACTGCTCAGAAGGTATGAGGCTCTTCTGGGGGTGATGAATATGCTCTATGTGATAATGTGTTACTGTGATAATGGTTACACAACTCTAGGTATACAAAAAGTCAATGAATTACATACCTTTTCTTATGAGAATTCTATAGTATGTGAATTATATCTCAATAAAGCTTTTTTTTTAAGTCTACATAGCAGAGTGCAGAGAAGACAGTGAGTTGGTATGGGCAGGATTCAGATCCTCCCCACAGACAACCAGAAATTCACCTACTCTCCAGAGCCAAAAACCAGGGGAGGGCAGGTGCAGCAACTGCGGAAAAGGAGTGTCTTTCCTGATGACAAAATGTAGGCAAAAACATCCCAGTATGCAGCTAATAGCAGATGTGGGACTCAATGTAAGAACCGTGGCAGTGAGGTAGGACTGTGGAGGACATAAATGGCCTGAAGAGGAGGTAGAGGTGAATCTGCCCAGCAGGGCCAGGACACAGGAGGCGGGGTGAGAATGTCATGGTGAAGAAGGAAGGAGAGTCAGGGCCCTGAGGCCTGAGTTAGAGCCCGCATTGTGAAATTAAACTGGGCACTACCATAACTGAAGGCAGCTGGGAAAATTCTCCTTTCCCAACTCCTCTAACCACCATTTTACAGCAGAGTCTCAGGATCCAAAAGTGGGATATCTCTCCCAAGGAATATCCCAGCCCAAGGATTAACAGAACCATGTAGTCTCCCTGAAGGAACTAAACCTCAATGTTACCCGTTAGCACCACAATGTGGACAGAGGTGGAACTGCAACCTGATTGCCAACTGTGGGACAGCAAGCAGCAAAGGGACCACTCTACAAAACTCCATCACTTCAGGGAAACCAAACTCAAAGAAATATTAAAAAATGCCAAACAGAGAACAAGGCACAGAGAAAAAAACCCAGGGGGAAATCTGAATACAGCAGACTATGCAAACTACCTGAAGATGAATTTAGGGTAACAGTGATTAACATGCTCATGTTCCCCTGAAAGAAGTAAAAGAACATCAGAAAAGAAAGAGAAGAAATGAATCAAGATATCAAAGAAATGAAGAATGCGTTAGCTGAACTAAAGAATTCAATAGAGATTAAAAAATAGAATGGATGAAGCTTCTCACAGAATTGGAGATCTGGAAGATAGGGCAGAAGAATGCACTCAAGCAAAGCAGCAAAGAGACTACAAAAAATTTCAAGAAACAAAGACAGCTATCAAGACCTTTGGGATAATATCAAAAAGAACAACATTCATCTCGCAGGGGTTCCGAAAGGAGAAAAGAGAGAAAGGGGACAGTAATTGTATTTGAAAAAATAATAGATGAGAACTTCCCAAACCTGAGGACCAAAGCAAACCTCCAAACCCAGGAAGCTCAAAGAATTCCTAATAAAAGACCCCAAACAGAACTACACTAGACATATGTCATCAAAATGTCAAAAATACAAGATAAAGAATCTTAAAAGCAGCCAGAGAAAAAACATGTCACATACAGAGAAACCCTCAAAAGATTGTCAGCACATTTCTCAAGTGAAACTCTACAGGCCAGGAGGGAATGGTATGATATATTCGAAGTGCTGAAGAAAGAATTTTCAACATAGGATACTATACCCTGCAAGATTATCATTCAGAATTGAAGGAATGAGAAAAAACTTTTCTGATGAGCAAAAGTTAAAGGACTCCATCACCACAAAGTCAGCTTTGCAAAAAATAATAAATGATGCTCTATTAAAGTGTAAAGAAACCCCACATAAAAACAGTAAGACAGCAAATATAAAAAGTGGGGAGGAACAGAAGAGAGCAAAAATGTGGAGATTTAGAATGAGTGGAAGATAAATATGCTTTCAAATAAAAATGGGAAATAAACATAGAACTGTTAATGCCAACTTTGGGGTGACCTCAAAATACATCTCAAGAGAAAAAGGAAAGAAGAAAACAAAAGGGAAACCAATCAAAACATAACCACACCCATCTAACCTAAGAAAAGAACAAAGGCATTGTCTGCAGCAAACTACAGAGATAAGTTACAAAATGACAATAAGTAACTACATATCAATAATCACTAAATATTAATGGACTGAACTCACCAGTCAAACAATGCAGAGTGGCTAAATGGGTTAAAAAGCATAACTGAAACTTTTGTGGCATTCAGGAAACCCACTTTCTTTCAAAAGATTGACAAAGGTGCAAAGTCAATGGGTGGAAGACAATCCTACAGTTAAACAACCAAAAAAGAACAGGAATAGCTATACTCATATTGGAAAAAAAAGACTTCCATCTAAAGAGCAGAGATGGACATTATATAATGATTAAAGGGTCAATCCAGTAAGAAGATGTAACACTTATTAACATATGTGTATCTAAGGAAAAAGCATCAAAATTTATCAATCAGGTATTATTAGAACTGAGAACTGAGGAGAGACATCAACAGCAACACAGTAATAGTGGAGGTTTCAACACACTACATGCAACAATGGACAGATCAACCAGGCAAAAAATTAATAGGAAAACAGCTACTTTAAATGGCCATTTGGAATAGTTAGGTCTAATAGACATATACCGAACACCTCCCCCAATGACTACAGATTTCACTTTCTTCTCAAATGAGTATGGAACATTCTGAAGGATAGATCAAAAGCTGGGACACAAAACATGTCTCAACAAATGTACAGAGACTGAAATCCTACCAAGCATTTCTCTGACTGCAATGGTTTAAAACAAGAAATCAATCACAAAAAGAAAGCTAGAAGACCCCAAATTAACTGGAGACTAAACAAAATGGTTCTGAATGACACTTGGGTAAAAGAAATCAAAGAGGAACCCAAATAACACTTAGAGACAAATGAGAATGAAGACACAAGCTACCAGTATCTATAGGATGCAGCAAAAGCAGTACTAAGAGGGAAGTGCATCGCAATCTAGACCCACCACAATAAACAACAACAACAAAAAACACAAGTAAACAACCTAACCATACATTTAAAATGACTAGAGAAAGATTAAAGACACAAATCAGTAGAAAAAAGAAAATAATAAAAATTCAAGAACAAATAAATTAAATAGAAAACAAAAAGTCAATCTAGAAGATCAATGAAACCAAAACTAAGTTCTTTGAAAAAACAAAACAAAATAACAAACCATTGGCTAGACTCACAAAGAAAAGAAGAGAAGAAAACTCTCATAACTAGAATCAAAAATGGCAGGGGAGAAGTCACAACTGATTTCACAGAAATTCAAAACATCATAAGAGGCTACTATGAACAGCACCATTCCAACAAAGTAGACAACCTTGAGGACATGAACAGATATCTAGAAAAATACAGTCTACCAAGACTGAACCTGGAAGACCTGGAAAACCTGAATAGGATAACCACAAGCAAAGAAATTGAAGACATAATCAAAATCTCCCGAAAAATAAAAGCTCAGGACTAGATGACTTTTCTAATGAGTTTTACCAAATCTTCAGAGAATTAACACCTATTCTTTTCAACCTCTTCCAAAATATTAAAGAACAGGGATCACCCCCAACTACTTTTTATGAGGCCTACATCACACTGATACCGAAAGCTGTTAGAGCCCTCACCCAGAAAGAAAATTACAGACCAATATCTCTAATGAACATAGATGCAAAATTTCTCAACAAAATACTAGCAAATCAAATCCAGCAATGCGTAAAAAACAACATCCATCACAATGAAGTGGAATTTATCCCAGGGATGCAAGGATGGTTCAACATATGTAAACATACTGATGTAATACACCATATCAACAAGAACAAGAAGGAAAACATATAAGAACCAATGAAAAACCACATGATATCAAGGATGCAGTAAAAGAAAAGGAATCTAAACTGGAAAAGAGGAAATAAAACTATCATCTGCTGATGACATGATTACATATATTGAAAACCCTAAAAACTGTTAAAAACTTCCAGAATTTATCAACGAATACAGTAAAGCGGCAGGCTACAAAATCAATGCACAAATATCCATTGCATTTTTTTATGCAAACAACATGTTAGAAGAAAATGAAATCATGAAAATCACACCTTGTAAAATAGAAGTTAAAAGAATAAAATACCTGAATATATACTTAACAAAGTAAGTAAAAGACCTGTACAATGACAACTGTAAGTCCATCTTAAAAGAAATAGAGGACACAGAGAAATGTAAAGACATACCATGTTCATGGCTGGGAAGAATCAACATCATTAAAATGATCATCTTACCTAAAGTAATATACAGATTTAATGCAATCCCCATTAAAATCTCATGGGCTTATTTCCAGGAAATAGAACAAAAATTATTGAAATTTGCATGGAATAACAAAAGTCCTCGAATAGCCAAAGCAGTTATTAGAAAAAAAAAAAAGAACAAATTCTGGAGTGATAGCACTCCCTGGCATTGAGTTATTTTACAAAGCAATAGTGATCAAAATGGTATGGTACTGGGTAACAACAGAGGTATAAATGAGTGGAATAGAAATAAATCACCAGAAACTTACTTATTCACACACAGTCAGTTAATCTATGACAAAGGAGTCAAAAGCATACAATGGAGAAAGAAAAAAATCTCTTCAATAAATGGTGTTGGGTAACTGGATAGCCACATGCAAAAAAATGAAGCTAAACCACTCTCTAATGCCATTCACAAAAATGAACTCAAAATGAACTACAGCCTTGGATTTAAGACCAAAACATGACATTCTTGGAAGACAACATAGGAACAATATTCCTTGATATCAGCCTTAGAGAGGTTTTTGGGGACTAAACTACAGCATTAAGGGGAACAAAAAGAAAAATAAACAATGGGACTATATCAAAACTAAAAAGTTTCACGGGGAAAAAAAACCCCACCAAAACCAAAAGGCAACCTACTAACTTTGAGAAGATATTTGCATTTCATATTTCTGACCGGCGTTTAATATCTAAAATACACAAAGAACTCATAAAACTCAATAACAGAAAAACAGGCAATCCAATAAAAGATTGGAAGAGAAACTGGACAGACATTTTTCCAGAGGATATAGAGAGAGTCAACAGGCACATGAAAAGATGTTTCTGATCTCTGGCTATCAGAAAAATGCAAATCAATACAACACAACAATGAGATATCCACCTTACAGAGACTGGCTGTTATCCAAAAGTATGGAAACAACAAATTTGGTGAGGATGTGGAGAAAAGGGAAGACTTTTACGTTGTTGATGGGAATGCAAATTGGTGCAACCCTATGGAAAATAGTGCGGAGATTTCCTCAAAAAGTTGAAGATGGAAGTCCCATATGATCCTGCCATTCTACTTCTGAGTATTTACCCAAAAGATACAAAAACACCCATCCACAAATATTTATTCACCCCCATGATTATTGCAGCCCTGTACACAATGGCTAAGAATTGGAAACTACTTAAGTGTCCAAAGTCAGATGAATGGATAAAGAAAATGTGGTGCACATATACAGTGGAATGCCACACAGTCCTTAGAAGAGATGAAACCCTGTCATTTGAATCAACACGGATGGAACTAGAGGGGATTATGCTAAGTGAAACAAGTCAAAAGAAGAGAGATAGATATCAGATGACCTCACTCATAGGTGGAACGTGAAAAGGAAAGAGGAAACAAAACCAACCCCTGGATACTTGCAACAGAACTGAGGTGAGCCATAGGAATAAGACAGGGCAGAGCAGGGGCAAATGGTGGTGGAGCCCACTGGACAATGGTGAAGAACACTTGGTGATTTGGTGGAAGGCAGGGTGTGCTGACATATATATGAGGAATGGGGAACCCATACATATCAGGCTATTTTAATGTGCAGAATAAGTTGCTACAATAAAATATATATACATATATATATTTAAAAGTCTATATACCAGTGGTTATTGCACAGATGTAAACAATTGTCAGATTTCATCCAACTGTACACTTAAATGGGTGTATTTGATTGTATATAAATTATACCTCAGACAGGTTTTTAAAAATGTCTTTGTGTACTAATTTTATTACAGCAAATTTAGATAAATATTAACACCAAGCATGAAGTAACATCAAACTCGTACTACCTTTCCATGGCCAGTTAATTATCTGTCAGGAAAACATTCACTACCTTCATTAGCAAGGCCTCTAATGTTGGTGGGAGAACAGCCAAACTCAATTTCCAGCAAAAAGTAACAATGTCAGGTTAGTCAACATTTTCCTAGTGCAAGTGCACCTTCTTGGCAGAACAACTTTTTTTTTTCCTTTTTGAAATCCTCTATCACATATCTCCTATGTATAGGAGAACAACTATTTTTTAAAATAGATTTATTAATTATTAAAGAACTACTTATTCTCAGTTTGCTTTTGCAAGAAATGCAATTCCACCTTGAAAACATAAAATTTCCATTCTGGAAGGAACTTGGATATCAAATCCCTTATTTTTATAGACATGGAAACTGAGGCCTAGAGAAAAGATCTTGGGTCCATGATGGTTAGTAAGTACTAGGGCTTCCTAAAGTCAGGTGCTGCACTAGTATATAAAATGAGCCCCTAGCCCACTCACTCCACATATGGAGTCTATGAAGGAGGGTCGTCCTCCATTCATCCAGCCCCATCTCCCCAACTTATGGGAAGAAATCAGGCACTAAGGGATTAGTAGGCAGCCTATAAAACAGGAGCTAGAAAAGATAGCATCCAGAATCCCGTTTGAACGAAATGTCCACTTACCTAAAGCAAACATTTTTACATTTTTCACTTCTTGTAATAAGTGTATTTTGTATTTCTAATATAAGCGAAGCTATTTACTGACACATCCTGTTTATCCCACCTTATATAAAGTTCTGGCCCATGTCTATCTTTTGTCTCAAATCTAGACCCTCTTCTCCTCTCCTCTCTCCAAATGTCCCTAGTCAAACCAGCCTGAGGGGCAGGGCAGTCCCCCGGCCTTGGACAGTGACATCAACCACATGAGTACAGACACCACAGAAGCACGGACGGTCCTTTTCTCAGTGTCTATATGGCAACAAAGAGCAAGTAAGAGATGACGGCTTGACATCAGAAGAAAAGACAATTTTGGTTTAAACAATTTCACAAATTCTCATGAATACCTCCTCAAATGTGATGGCATGGCAATTTTAAATGATCAGAATGGACACGCAGAGTTGCTCCCATGCTCATTCTCAGCTATTATTTTACTAAGCACGTTAAGTCTATGAGGTTCCCAGTTACATGTTAATCTAAAAGATAATTTTGACCTCAAGAGAAATCTACTAAATATTGTATAGATTGAAGGGAAAGAAAAAGAGACCTCTCTGAGAAGCAATACCATATATTGTCTTAGGAATCCTCTGGGATGTAAAACATAAGACAAAATTAAGGGCCACTTTAGAACAAAGCTATAACTGCCTATTTTTCGCTATGTTGAAGGGAAAGAGGAATCACAGCCAATGGAGACAACCTAAGCTACTTTGGGATATTTCTTCTCTTTTATACCAAAGCCAGCAAATTCCTTCTGAAAAACAAGGCAGCACACTTACTATTACTTGATATTTGTCTCACGGCTGCCTTCAATGGGGTGAACTTTGGAGTTTCTCCTTTTAGGTCTACCCTAATGGAGGACAATAAAGCAAGAATCTGACTTGTTATAAAACACCCCCAGACAGACACATGAAAACAAATACATCTCTTAGAAGGCATAATGCTCATTTCTGAAAGCTGCCAATGTTTGGGAATTTCTCTTCTGGAACAAGCCCCAGAGTCTGTTTATAAGCCTCCAAGTCATACCTCAGCTTTGCTCAATCACATTAAATACCTTATCTGTCTGCCATAATCAATAGCGTATTATTTTCTCTGAATCAATAAACTAAATCTCTTCTCAAAGATTAAAAATCTTGCCAGCATCTGCACTCTGTGTGTGGGGCTGTGGGGGGGGGGGGGTATCTAACGATGACAAAGAAGGCACTTCTAGGCCAAGACCTATGGTATAAAAATAGACTCAAAAAGCCAGAGAGAGCTCAGGTGACTATGCCACCACAAAAAAATCAGGTGTAAAGACCGCTGCTCTTAAAAAAGTGACTTTAAAGAATGAACTAATTAAGATGGATGCCAACCATCTGAATAGACCTAAAATGTTAATAATAAAATCAAATACCTAACACTTTCAACTAAATAACTAAGTTTTCAACTTAAATAAAATACTATTCAAGTATAATATTAAGGCCAATGAACTGATGAGCTATGTTTTTCATAAACTTTCTTCAGAAGACAGCATTTCCTTCCTAATATTTGAGAAATATCAGTTTTCCTTAATTTAGACACATTATAATGCTAAGTGTTTTGAATGGATTGTATTTGGAGCCAGGAACAAAAGCGATTTCAAATAAGCCCAAAGTAAAAATGGTAATCACATTATTAGAATTTGTCCATATTTTAATCAGTTCTTTTTTGAGTTTCTGAAAACGTATCAATTTAAATGCACAACTGTGGCACCAGAGAACAATTTCTTTAAAATGCTTCAACTCAGAAATAAATGTGAATTCAACTTAGTATAGTATATATCAAGCTTTGATTTTTTTTCCTCCAAAGATGCTGCATTTTAAAAAATACTTCAAAAGGGCCCAATATTCCAATTGAAGAACAGCATCTTTGGGGTCAGAGAGACCTGGATTCTGAAGCTGGTCTTGTGACTCTCCCCACTCACAAGCTCTTACCCTGACACACAGCAGAGGCAGAACAGTGATAGGGCACTTCTCCCCCCAAAACTATTAAACTGCAAAGAAATGCACACAGCACTAGGTTAATACTTGATTTCTATTGTCTCTTTTTATATAAACATTACTTTCAAAATATGCAATTCGCTTCTAGGCTTATAAACTTCCACATTCACAAAGTTGCTTCGAAGAATTCTCTCAATTTGACTGAAGTTAACTTGACAGTTAAGAAATACATTTTTACTGCATTAAGTCTCCCGTGTGGCCCATTAAAAGTGTTCAGGATTATTAGTACAGTTATTAAATGTTTAATGCATTATACAGAGGGTGATCTTTCCGTGCTATGAGAACTTTAGGTTTGGTATGCTCCAACCAGAATGCGCAAACATGAAAGCTAACTGCTTGCAGATTTTTGCACTTGGGTGCCCTAACATCACTTAAAATGTGGAATACAAGAGGAAAGAACTTAGCCAAGCGCTTAACAGAACAGAGAGAGAAGCTGGGGCAAAAGTCAGGCAAACAGGAAACATTCTCTCATTTGTCCTGATGCCAAAAAGAGCTTAGACAATTGTCCTGGGGCAAAACTGAAAGTCTGGGAAAACACACCAACTTTGATGCCCCTCGAAGAAGATGCGTTCAGAAGCTAGGGCAGGGGCATACCCCCCACTCTCACCCTGGGAGGAGTTCAGCAAACAAATCTACAGGCACACTTCTTCGCACTTTTCTCTGGGTGAGTACTTTGCAAAAGTTCCAAGTGACTGCCCTCATCGTGGTTAGGGTCACTTCTTTGGAAACTGTACAAAAACATACCACCCAGAAACATTAAGAGATGATGGGAATTATTTTTTAAGATTTCCTTTTGGCAAAGGTTTATCAAAAAAGGCAACTCCCTTTGAAAATTACATATAGCTTGGTGTTCTCTTTAAATCACAGTGCTGGAAACATGAGGTTCTAACCTTGAAAAGTCCAAAGAAGTGTGTGACCACTCTCCCTCCACTGTCCTAGCTGGGAGTCACAGGGGTTTCAGGAAAATGCGAGTCTAACCCCTAGGCAGATGTGCTGAATGCGGACTTCTGTACTCTGCTGCAGAGGGGTAATGATCCAAGAGAGCAAAACCGGGACCCCTCAGTCCTTGTCCTTTAACCCAGCTGGCCAAAGCCCTGAGCAGGCCAGAGGCATTGCTAATGCCAACATTAACCCCAATACTTCCTCAAGCCCTCACCAAGGATGCCCTTGGCTCACCTGGCATCTTTTGGCTTCAAGTACCTTCCAGTACCCTGAGGTTTCTTTCAACCAGAAGGCCTAGAGATTTTATAATCCCCTATTCCACTGAAGTTTAAGGTAGGAGGTGATCTTTGCCATCTCTTATATCTTGGAAAAGAGGATGGGTCTACCTCATTCCAGTCTTGGCCTGCTTGCCTTTGACTAATTTATTAGATTCAGTTATTTCAAACCTGACAAGTGTCCCAGGTGAGAATTCAAAACGAAGGACCAGCTCTGGGATCCTGGGCAAATTTTCTACCCCTCTGCACTTCAGATTGCTCATCAGTCAGATGGGAATGGTAATAAGATTGAACGCATGGGATTTGTGCATGTTTCCTGAGACGGTCCACAAGAAGTCCTTGGTGCAGTACTTGGCACACCGACAGTGCTAGTGCTGCACGAATGTGGGCTATGCACACTTCTTGGGAGGGCTCAGGTTCCCATCAACTCTGCTCCCTCCACTGCCATGACCAAGAAAGACAGGAATCTATCGAAAGGTCGCCTGATACAGAATGTCCTGAATACTGTAACACTAAAGTTGATCAAAATAATGACAGTTTTCAGTTTCTATTTCATCTCAGTCTAATTAAAAACCTTAAAGTGACATAATACTAGGATGACAATATCTTATCAACCAAGCTACTTTTGACACCGAAAGAGCACGCTATTAGCAAATATGCCTAAACCACTAGTCCTACTTAAGACCCACTTGCAGATACTCACTCACCATCAGAAAAATCCCCTTTAGACGCAAACTATGACCCAGGGTCCAAAGCCAGCTGTTGACTGTTTTGTAAATAAAGCTTTACTAGAACACAGCTATACTCATTTGTCTACATATTGTTCATGTCCGGTTTGTCAACAATGGCAGAGTTAAGCTGATACGACATAGACCTATGGTCCATGGTACTTAGTATCTGGCCCTTTAGGAGAAAAAGGTTGCTAATATCTGTTCTAGGCTCAAGCAATTCCTACACATCCTTCCAACCCTCACATTTTCATGCTAATCTGACAAGAAAAAAATAGCAAACTACTTGTCCTATAAGAAGCATGGATTTTTATTATAAAATTTCCATATTTCAAATGAAACTAAAATTGATCAAAATGCAGGTTCCGTAGGCACCAAATGTTTGGAGGACTCTGTCAAACTAGAAAGGATCTTAAAAAGTAGGGATATCTAGGTGTCATGTTCAAAACGTTAGTGTATGTGGAATGGACAGAAAATCAACTCTTTGACATGGCAAGAAAAGATGTGGGGGCTGGGAAGGACAGGTCAGTAGTGCTGGCCCACCAGGACTGTCACCTGAAAAGCGGGAAGCAGCATGATGTGGTGACACAGGGCTCTGCACTTGAATGTGGCCGCTCACTGGGGTCCTTACCTTCTCCAAGAACCATCTGTGAAACTAGGATATGAAGAGCACCTTCCCATAGGGAAGGGCGAGCACCAAATGAAAAGGGAAATGTCCAGTGGCTGTTGCTGGTTGTATTAGTGTGTATGTGCGTATGCTTAAGAAACTTTATGTGTGCCTAAAAGATGAGTATGTACCACCTTACCGACAGGGAAATTTGATGCACCAGAGATTACTGTGAGCAGAACATGAGAGTAATGAATTGCAAGCTTTTGAAAAGACAACCAGCAAATCAAAACAGAATTTATTTAAAAATAAAGCTGATTCCGGGGCTTCCATTTCATCAGAAAAGATCAATGGAAAGACAGGAAGACAGCACCACTGCGTGCGTGCTGCTGATGGCTCAACGCAGGAAGTGGCCTGGTCTCAACTACAGGCCCAGTGGTTTTGGCTGGCAGAATGCTGCAGAGGCACACTGTACCCAATTCATGTCAGGTCCACTCACCCTGGTACACTGATAATCTGCCAGGCACCTGAGGCTAGCCCAGGCTCCCTCTCACCACAGACTGCCTCATCTTAAGCGGAGCTGGACAAGCACTGACTCGCTGACCATGGAGGCAGAAAGAGAGCTGATTGCATTATGGGCCTCACAGCCCCAGCTGCCTACTAGTCCAGGGGAAAGGTAAGTGTGGCCAAGAGGAGGAAAGCAGCATGTACTCTTCAGAGCCCTGAGGGCTTGACAGTCATTCATTCAGGACTGAACACAGAGTTAAAAAGAGGAGGAGGAGTAGAAAGCACCGACTCAACTCACCAGAGAAAATTGTAGCTGAAATGCTAATAGGGCCACTGAAGCTGGGGGTGGGTAAATGGATAAAGTATACCTGTAGACATACAGTCCATTTTTCTCTCTGAGTTAGTACTAGCAAATATCTTTTCATAGGATTTTTGCATTTTGATGTCCTTCATCTCAAGTCCTCTCCACCAGGTCAGACAACCACAGGGATATTAACTGCTGCTATTCCTTTGTTTGGGACTTTACAGTTTATAAAGCATAACCAAATACAGAAATCAGCATGGTTAGTAGTTACACTCCCATTCTTGCGGATAAGAAAATTGAGGCTTACAACAGACCAGGAGTTGGGCCCAGCCCCATGACTAAAGGAGGCCCATCTGTGAAAATCCAAAGCCTTTCTCTTGATTAAACAGTTTTTCAGGGTTAGACTCCTCAGACAGGTCAGAGCAAAAGGAAGTATTAGGCTCATCCCCATTCATTACTTCCTCAGGCCAGTTCTGCTGGGTGTGTGCGATTTTCTTCAGAGTGGTCCAGTGAGCCATGAGGGTCAAGTCCAAGATTCCACCGGGACTGGGACCGGGAGCGGGAGCGGGAGCGGGAGCGGGAGCGGGAGCGGGAGCGGGACCGGGATGGCTCCCCCGAAGCCCCACTCAAGGCTTCCTGGAAAGCCCATGTGAACACAACAGGGCAGGAGAAACACTGCTCTGTACCAGGACGAACTGCTCCCCACTGTGGGAAATGGGGTGCCAGAGCCCAGGCGAGAGTGCAGAGGACAAGGTGAGAACTGACTGAGGCAGCCAGGGAGTAAGTCCAGAGGCAAATGCAAAAGGGGTGAGGACCAGGTAAGAGGACAGTGAAGGGAGGAGATGGTCACGGGGACCTGAAACTATGTCTCTTAGCAAGGGACACCAATCAAAGCTTATCCATCGCAGCAGGTAGAGGCAAAGCTCTAGAAATCTATTTTCACAGCCATTACAGGATATATACCATGGAGTGTTTGCAGTTCAGTCTTTGATTTGATGGAAAGAGGAAGAAGTTCAACCCTAATGAAGCAACTTAACAGCTTTGGGAGCAGCAGCTGTCTCCCCTCCCCTCCAAACCCACCCACTGTGCTGCCCCAGCTTCCACTGCGGCTGACAGAGCTGTCCTACCCCTTCAGAGATCCCTTCCTTTGGTTTTGGTAGGGTTTCTAAAAAGTTGGCATGAGGTGAAAACAGGGGCTCGAATCTCTGTTGGGGTTCTTTGGAGTCCAGTTGCATTTCTGCCCTTCCAGCCAGCCCACAAGGACATTGAGGCCCGCAGGATGGGGTGCAGTGAACCAAGCAACATTCAACCATCTCTAGGCCATGTACCCTTGCACAACCAGTGGCCAACCTGCCACAATACTTGGCCAGGGGCTCTGTCCTGACTTTCATGGTCTGTGAGCTTCCTAAGAGGTTACAGGAAGTAGTCCAATGACCTGGCAAACCTGGGTAGGAATTCCAACTCTCCCAGAGCTAGTCCTTACCTAAAACCTCAGGACAGTTGGATTCTTATCTCAAAAGGTTACTGGTAAAGATCAAGGAGACTGCATCTACCAGAATCTAGTATTTTCTGTCTGGCACACTGTAGCTAATGACTAAACATTAGCTTTCTGGGCTTTTTCTTTCTTTAATATTGGGGAGATGGTCTGGTCTGGAATGACGTGGGGCAGAGATCCAGGCATCTCTGTTCTCCTTCCCTCTCAGGCTTCATCTCTGAGCCTGATAAATGAACACAAAGGGCAAAGATTACATTGCAAAGCCTCACAGGCTTACACAGGCACACCAATAGCAATGGCATTCATTTGTGAAGTACTAGAATGATATTGAAGCTTACTTGGTAATTGGATTCTATATTCACCAAGGAATGAATATATTAAAGCTTGTCCCTGAAAATATCTTAAATGCAAAAATATATAAAACACAGTTCAGTACTGTCTGCATATAAATCAATCCATTGTGGCCAGTTTTTCTTTTTCCCTCCATATTGGAACAAATCACTGTTTCTTTGGTTAAGTACTAGATCATAGAGCTGGTTCATGTTTAAGGCCACATTATAAGAAAATCCCACCATGGACATGTTTGGTGATATCACACTCAGGGCGGCAAGGTGGACACCTTTAGTACGGACCACACAGCTTACAGAATCCCTCTGCTGGGTCCGGGGAAGTCTACAGGAGGTTTCTCACATTCTCTCTGCAGCCAGAGTTGCTATTGCCCTAGGGCTGTCCACTCCTACTACACACCATGGCCATTCTTATTATCACGCTCTCCATCTCCTTCCCCTTTCTCCATCTAGACCACAAGGCAGTGATGGCTCTGAAACCAGGCTGAGTTCAAATCCCTACTCCAGCATTAATCCTCTATGATCTTGGGAAAGTTATCTATCATAACTGACCCTGAATTTCTTTAATAGAAAATTCATATGACTTACCTGAAAGAATTACTATAAGGATAAAACTCCAGTGTCAGCACCACATATATTATAGACAGTGGTTTTTGGTGCAAAATGATATTCAGTCACTTTCCCTTTATCAATCAGGAAAAGGGACCAGTTAATGTTTGGGCTATTTTCTTCTTGAAAAGAAAATTTTAAGATTTCTTTTAAGTTTCAGTAATTTTAAATGAACTTTTTTTTCATTTATAAAAATAATACAAGAGCATTCTAGAAATTTTGTGAAAAGTAATAAAAAGTCCTCCATAAAAGAAGGAGTTTTATTTTGGAATATTACCTATCCAATCTTTCTTCCCTTTAAACTTCTTATATAGTTAAGGTCATATGATATAAAATTTTGACTCTTTTTCTTATATTTTTAAGTTCTGCCTATTTTATTTGATAATATTATATTCAAAAATTATCAGTGACATTGTCAATGTCCTTGTTAATAACACTCCACAGGCAATGTTCAGGGTTACGTAATATTCAATCACAAAGCTATATCAAGATTTACCCATGAGTCCAACGATGGGCAAGCAATCTCCTCTTTTCATTATTGTAAATAACACTGCAATGAACATCTTTCTGGATAAACCTTTGTCCATACAGTGAATAGGTTCCAAACTCCTTTTGTGTTTCTAACCACTAGAAAATCTGATCTGCATTAAAGGGCTAGCCCATTAAGCTTGGAAAATGAGACACAGAAGAGAAACCACCTGCTTTACACTGCTGCCACAGCTGGGCCATGCACAAGCCACCAAGCTCAGCGATGTCCCAGCACACAATATCTCGGTACACAGAACATCTGTGTAAACATGTGTACACATGACTGAACTGCTCAGTCAGTGAATACCAACTCAGTAAGCTCAAATCATTTTTCAGTCAAGACTTCAGTTCTTCAGCTGTAAAACCAGGAGCTGGGATGAGATTTTCTCAATATTCCTCATTGCCTTTATAACTGAGCAAGTGGCTTTTGAAAAAAAGTAAGTGTTACAGATCTACAATTTTATAGTTGAATTCCTCTAATGCTGAATTACAAATTGAGGTCAGCCAAGGCTGTAACTGTCACGAGCTCTCAGCTCAATGAAGTGGAAGAATCTCAGTGAGGAGGAAGCAACGGCCTGACTAGGTGTGGAAGGGGGAAAGTGAACCCCTGTGGAAAGCCAGTACAGAATGTTCATCGAGCCTCACAAGGCAGCCCTGGCTGAAAGAGAGCACCTGTCCAAACGTGTTTGTTGGCCAGAATCAGTATAATATGTGGGAAGTCTAGTAGACACCCTGAGATAGGGGTTGAGGCCCACAGGTAATGCTTAGTGAAGAGTCATTCACTTGGCTTACTTTGCCTAAACCAGAAATTACTTAATCTGATTGATTATCTGCCTTTATAGGCCAGAGCAGATGAGAACTCCTAAGGAGTGAGAAGTGGAAGTGAAGGAGAGTTAGAGGCAGGCTGACTGACAGCAGCAAGAGGGGAAGCTGGTTGTTGGAGAGAAAGGATGGAAAAGTTAGCAAAAGGTAACAGTAGAGTTATAGCAAAGCAGTCTGTCACCATTTCCTGCGGGACTGAGCTGCTGGGGGCCCTTGGAACATTCATGATGTAGCTGGTGCTCTAAAGAGTGATTCTGATTAAGACACCAAAGGTTACCAGACCTCACTAGAGAAGATAGGGAAATCTAAATCTGCAAGAAAATCTAAGCATAATTTCCATCCGAAGCATTTCAAATTAAAAAGGAATAAGCTTGAATCACCTGGAAGAGAACACAGTACCTGCTGAAGATAACAGGAGCAGGCGCAAACTGACAGGACAAATCATGTGACAGGGATATCCTTGAAAAGGATGGTTTTTTCCGGGTTGGACAATTGTAGGCTCTGCTCACAACAGCTTTGTGCCTCACATGGTGTTAATCCCAGCAAAGTGGTCACTGAGCAGGGCTGATGTCCCTGGGGCAGATTCTCTGTGTTCACAGCCTCCTCTTGCCTCCAATCAGGGTAATGTGAGGCCACAATGCCTGCCACACACAGCCTCTGAGAAAACACAGGTTCTCCTCTGAACCTCCCCCTATGCAAACCAGAAACAGAGGATCCGCTAAAACATTCTTAACAGACTCATGACATGGCTGCCTCTAGGGTGGGGAGACAACTGAGGCTGGCAATTGCAAAGAATTTCCAGACAATACACACATGATCATTTACTAAGACTGAAAGCAAATATGCAAAATGATGTGCTATCATATTACTTTTGGGATGTGTATTTTCCAAATACCTCAAAAATAAAAAAAAAACAGCAGGTTCCTGTTCCCCAGAAGGTATATCACTAGAGCAATTGTCCATGTATCCATCATCTATTCAAGTACGGGGCTGCTAGGATACTGCAGAAAAGGAAGCAGGTCAAGAGGGAAACCTTTAAGTATGGGTTATGCCACCTCTATTCTCTGAAATCTCAGAATCCAAGTAGACGGGAGTGTCTTGTTTCACTTAGCATCTTGTTTCACTCAGTGAAATCCAAATGCCCTGCCCTGGACCACATGACCTTACCTGGGCCGACTCCTCTGGCCTCCCTGCCCATCTCACTATCTTCCCCCTTTACAAGGCAACAAAGTCACCTCTTTCCTCTCCTGTCTAAGGCCTCTGTTCTTGCTTTTTCTCTGCCTGAAACACTTTGTCTCACTCTTCACATGGCAGGCTCTTCAAATCCCTCAGATTTCAATTTTCTGTGTAAAAGTGCTAGCCCCGCCCCCACTGTGCCACGTGACCTGACATACCCCAACACTTAGATTCCACATGCTGCTGTACCTCTCCTCTCCTTCCTGCTCACGCCACACCAGCCACATCTGTCTCCCTGTCATTCCCAAACACTGGTTTCCCACAGGCCTAGAACTTTCTGCCCCAGAGCTCACTCCCTCACCTCCTCAAGCCTTTTCAGTGAGGCTTTCTTGAAATGCCAAGTTTAAATTGTAGCCTGGCCCGTTGTTCCCCATCTCGTCCCTCCTGATACTTTTACCCTCTTCTACTTGTTCCATTTGCTAGTTCCTATCACCTAGGAACACATTACATAATTTATGTATGTATCTAGTATTGCAGTTGCCTGTCTTCTGCACTAGAATGGAACCTCTGTAAGAGAAGACATTGTTGCTTGGTTTGTTCACTGATGTACCCTGAGGGTCTCAACTATGGCCTTAGGAAACACATGATGTTGAACTAGCGATCACATATACTGTCTTTCTTGTTTATCTGGTTACTTATTTACTGCTTCCCCTGGAAGAGCTAGACGCAACAGCCTCTCTGTCTCATTTAACCAACATACAGAAAAAAGAATCTGACACATCTGAGTTGTTCAGTAAATATGTGAATCAAAAGAAGACACAGTCAGGCTGGGTCCAATGTGAGTTTTTCTATAAAAGGACTTCCTGGTAATTCAGCTACCCTGTTTCCTCTGAATCCCTAAGAGAACTGACTAGTGTAAAAAGGATTCATTATTGTAGCAAACTGTGATAGAAAAATCATTATTTCACTTATTGCGTAGCCCAAGTTTAGAAGTTAATTTCAGGCTGTAATTGCTGCCTAAATCCCAGTAGTAAACAAAGCAGCTTCGCATTTTATATGTTACCATGAGGCTCTCCAGGTTTGCTCTTTGCAGCCAAAGAAATGTTGACACAGTTGCGTCCCAAGTCTCAACATGCTGATCATGTTAAAATAGTGCACAAGAAATATTTTTCCACTTTATAAAAAGCCAGACTGTTTACATGCTTAAGTGGCCAGAGACTTCGCTATCTGTGTGTGGTCCTGACGTTTCAACATCACAACCACGAACACAAAGTGGAGCAGCACAGGCAGCCACCTCGGGGACGTCGCTGATGTCTTTCACTGCCAAATTGGTACCAAGCAAACCCTCGCTCATAAATGGGCAGGTGCTTTTTGATATCTAATTTTAACATATTATTGAAGGAAAAACTAGATTATAAATAGATTACATTTGCACACAATACAGAAAAAACCTATGACATAGAGAGTGCGTGAGAGAGGACAAAAATAGCTCACAAGGTATGTAGCCTACAGATTTCAAGTCAAGATTACATACAAATAGGCTGAGCACAGTGTTAACCACAGCCCAGAGTCAAGCAGTAGAAAGATCTATGAAACGGTTCCCAAGCACGGCCCTTCAAAGGAGCATTAGAGAGACAGAAGCGTTCCTCAGGTTTGGCCCAATAGCTTGCCCCAGGCCTTGTGCAATCCCCCAGGAGCACCCACTCCAGGAGGGGCCTCCAGTTCACAGCCCTGCCAAGTGAGAAGACATGCCCTGTCTCCTCTGCCTTTCTCCTTTTCCAAGTAGCACTGGCTTTGGCCTACCATAATTCAGTCTTTCTTCAAGCTAGAAATAGAATTTAAGCAGAGGCTCCACCCTGTCCAGACAAGATAGAAGTAAAAAAAGACCTCACAGAAAGAAAAATGATCTGCATCTGAGTAACTGAAGATGTGTACACATTCCCAGCATCTAGGGTTCAAATGCTCAAGACAGTTTCTGGATTCTGGGCTGTTTGCATTTATCATTCCTCTAAGTCCCCAAATGCTTCAGGTTAGAGAGGACTGCTGGTTTTCACATTTTTAAAAGCTCTCCTCTTGAAGAAAGTTCTCAGGACACTGCATCTAAACAAAAAAAATAAATCACTTAATGTAAGCAGGTTCATGTTGCAATATGAGATGCCATTTCCCATTTGATTGCCAAATGTACAGATTGTTATGCTCAATGACTAAAGAAGTCAAAGAATGGTACTTTATTAGAATTTTTTTTTCTTGGCCTTATTTTTTCTCCCTTCTACAGTTTCTTTTATAGAATCTTCCACGGCTATAGGTCAGAATAGTTTGCCTGTTGCTATGACAATGGTGTAAATAAGTCAACTTTAAAATTCACTTTGGGGGTATGGAACTGCTATATTTCCGGCTACTAAACCCTGCTGGGTGTGTGTTGCACACTCTTCCCTGCAGACGGTGGAGCATGGCCATTTAACTGGCCTCTTTCCATGGCGGCCACCATCTTTCTAGCCAGGAAAATCCCACAAGCCTCCCAGAGGCCCCTCTCGCTTAACTGCGGGGACTCCCACACACAGATCCAATAGTGGTCTCCTGTGCTGGAAGGAGAGGAATGTCAGTCCAATGTTTCACTTCTTCAAGTGCAGAACCATTAGATGAGCATGGTGGGGATGGCTCCCCAGCTTTGTCAAGCATCTGCTATATCTCCCACTAGCTACACAACAAGACCACAGAGTGATGATTAAAATAAGGACCCCTAAAAACATTCTTGGAGGGGCAGATTAAAGGGCCTGGAAGAGCCCTTAGGAGGAGGTTCTTTATATGCAGAAAGAAGGCTCTCACCCCTTTTCTACTACTACCTCATCCTGCATCAGTTTCCAGATCTACCCCAACAGAGGCCCAGGAGCTCCCACACAATACCAGCACTACAACTACCAAAGACTGATTCTTCTAGTACTTGGGGGGCTATCTCCATTCACAGTTCATCTGTTTATTCTCCCAGGGCTCCTGGACCTCAGAGGGAAAAGGTACACACAATTCACTTAAACTAAGTGAAATCCATTCCAGGGTCTGAAGATGGAAGACCACAGTCCTAGGGTAAGGCAATCAATAAAGGCAAACATTTAGGGAATCTTGAGGCTGTCAGAGGGAGATCAACTCTGCACTTCACCCTTACAAAAGTTCTAGACTTTCTTCCTGACAGCCTTCTGCCCTATAAAGAGTACTGTGGGTTGATTTGTGTCCCTCAAAAGAATATGTTGAAGCCTAAATTCTCAGTCACAGTTAGTGAACTTATTTAAAAACAGGATCTTTGCAGATGAAATGAAGTAAAAATGAGATTAGTAAAGTAAATCCAATATGATTGGTGTACTTAAAAGAGACTACAGACACTGAGAGAAAAGACAGCTGTATGATGGTGGCAGCAATGGTTTGAGTGATGTATCTATAAACCAAGGACAGCAAACACCAGAAACACAAAGAGGCAAGACGACATCTTCCCCTAGAGCTCTCAGAGAGAAAGCATGGCCCTGCTAACACCTAGGTGTTGGAGTTCTAGTCCACAAAACTGTGAGACAATAATTGTTTTAAGCCACCAGATGGTGATTGGTTACAGCAACTCTGGGAAAATAACACAAAGAGCAATTTCTGTCTTTAGCTGAAAAAAGAAATAACATTTGTGAATGGAGTTGTCCTTCAGGTGAAAGTAGACAGCATACATAGCAGATCTCCCTGTAGCATGGTGGGAGTAGTGTGGATACAGAGCAGTTTTACAGAAAACAGCATGTGTGGTTACTTCTTACGGGCAACTCAGCTCCTGGCAACATCTGACTCCACACTTTATTAGGTTGTCAATCAACGATCCATTCAACCCAGCCCCACCTCTAGGCCACCTATACTTAAAATATGCAAGATGTTAAGGAACTCAGTAGCTATTTTACCCCTGGGAAACACTGCTCTGATGTCAACAGCTGACTTGGAGACCTAGGAGCTGCCAAGAGGACAGCCTTGAATCCCACCTACACCGTGACACACAGAAGGGTCCCATTCACAACCCGAGGAAACCCTGTAACGTGAGATGTAAGGGCATAGATTGCAGAGCAGGGCATAATGGTGGTGGTCCACCGTTGTACTGATGCAGGAGGGGTGTCTATTTAAGGCAGCCCAAGGCACTGACTATAAGGGAAGCCAGGTTCACAAGTCACCACCACCAAGGTCAAAAATCAACAAAGATGGTACAAATCAAGACTAAAGAGTGAGATGTACATTTTGAAGGGTTACTAATACCTAGTGGCAAATTCACTAAATATTTACTTAACACCTACAACATAACAAGCATTATTTTAGGCAATTGGATACCCCAGTGAACAAACCAGGCAAAAATACCTGCCTTAGGTTTCAACATAATAGAGACAGGCCAAAAAAGGTAAAATATTTAGGACCAGATGACCATCTGAGTAGTGGAGGAAAGGACAGGAAATGATGGGCTGGGTGTGGCTATTAGATTAAATGGGGGTGGTCAAGAAAGGCCTCAAAGATAATATTCCAGTAAAGAGCAAGCTCTATGGCTATCTGGGGGAAGAACATTCTAGGCAGTAGGAATGGGAAGGCAAAGGTCCTGAGATACAGGTGGAAGCCTTTGAAAAAGAAGGAAGCCAGAGAGCTGGACGCTGAGTGACCATGTGGGCATGTGGGTGGGCACGCACATGCACACAAGAATGGTCAGGGCACAGAGGGCTTTGAGGACATGAATTCTGACTCTGGGGAGTGACTCAGTCGGCCCGGGGTTAGCAAGCTCTTCCCAGCTGCTACATGGAGGGGACAGAGGTGGCTGTACACAGGAGACTGTCACGCTTTTGCCAACAGTGAAGAGTATATCACACATCTACTACAGCACATACAGAATGATGCAGCACATTAGTTAACATGGGGCAATGAGTTAGCTCCCCCTGGGAATACCTATTGTAAAGAAAAATTATAAACTACTATTTCAGCTCCACCCAGTGAAAGACATGCCCATTCTAAAGAAAGAGAAACGATCCACTCTATTCACCAGAATTCTATAAGCACTGTTCTTATTACATTTTATATAAGCAATCAAAACATACAAAAGAAGTATATTTTCTAAAAGGTTTTATAACAAAACATATTTTTAAATGTTATAGGTTTTGTCTCTGTTATAAAGTGTTCAAGATGTCTCTGAATAAAACGAGAAATTTTCTTGATGACAAAAATTCTCATTTCACCATGACACCTTTTTTAAAGTATGTTTGCCTGAGTAAAAAGTAGCAGGTATAACTGGCCATCCAGCATGACCACCATCTTTTTGTGGTCATATACGTCTGTGGCTCTGTGATAGGAGACGGTCTTTGGCAGCCCTGCCTGCCCACCTTGTGAACTAAATAGAATGGCAACAGCAGAGAAAAAACTAAAACAAGAAGACTTCTGTGGAAGAGAAGTATTTATCATTAGCAGGAAGGAAGGATATCTGCTGTGGTAGATGAGCACTTTGTCTCTAGAACCCTGGAGAAGATCTGCCAGCTCTTAGACAAGTACAGTCAACTTTCAGTGAGGGTGGGCTCATTTACACACAAGGTCAGCTCCTTTTTTTAACTTTGAGTCCCTTCTACTTCCTAGCATCTTTTTTTTTTTTTTTTTTTTTTTTTTTCTGAGAGGACAGACTACAGGGAGAAAGGAATATAAATAAATAAAACTCAAATTTAAGCTACATCATTAGTGTATGGCAGAAATTTTTCAGTACCAAGAGCACTGATTCTGGAGTTAGACAACTGGGGATGGCAAGGGCGCTCTCTCAGTGTATTAGTCAGAATTCTTCAGAGAAACAAAATCAATGGCGGGGGTGGGGGTGGTGTGTGTGTGTGTGTGTGTGTGTGTGTGTGTGTGTGTGTGTGTGTGTGTGTGTGTGTGTGCGCGCGCGCGCGCATGCACATGCGGGAAGAGAGGAGAGAAAGAAACATTTATTTTAAGAAATTAGCTCACATGATTGTGGGGGTTGGCAAGTCCAAGATACACAATTGGACAGCAGTCTGGAGACCCTGGGAAGAGTTCATGTGGCAAATCTGAGTCCGGAAGCAGTCTGGAGGTAAAATTCTTTCTTCCTCAAGGGACCTCAGTCTTAAGACCTTCAACTGACTGGATATAGCCCACACACATTACAGAGGGTAATCCACTTTACTCAAAGTCTATGATTTAAATGTTAATCTCATTTGAAAAATACCTTCACAGCAACACTTGGACCAGTGCTTAAGCAGAAACTGGGTACCATGTTACAGTCAAGTTGACAGCTGACATATGAAATTAACCATCACACTAAGTTTCTAATCTGAAAAAAAAAAAGGCAATGGCTACGGTTGTGGCTCTTAAATGAGACACATCATAAAAAGATGCATACTAGCTCATGCTGGTATATATGAAAGGACTCATAAATACACAGGCCAATCACCATTATCATTATTACTGCTGCCACTACAATTAGTGTTTCTACTATACAGTAACAGCAGCAGTTTCTCCTATCAATGAAATATAATGCCTTTATTCTTATGTACAATCACATCTTCTAGCATTTTCAAGGACATCAAAAACTTTCTTTTGTCTGTAGGCAATACTTCTAAATATGTTTAAATACTTCCTATGCCAGTTTAATACAAAAGAAGTATATTAAATATTCCTTCATACTTTAATTAATATCCATTCATTTCCATAAACATTATCACATTATAACAGAAACTGTTTTCTAAATAGTGACTCATCAGTGGGTCCTGAAAGCAGCTTTCTGGTTTTCGATGACTATTTTATTTAACTGAATATAATGACTAGTCTAGAATTAAATAAAGCAAAGTATATCACATGTTTAAAAACATTTTTAAAACATCACAAAAGATAAATATAGTGACACGTTTGGTTGAGGAGTATGTATGAATGTATGTATACATGTATGCTGACATTATATGCTTGAGTATTTGAAACCATACAAAATGTATTTCTTATTGTAGGTAGAATCAAAGTCTGAAGATGGACTAGTACCTGTCATTAAATTAAAGAGAATAAACCTCAAAGGTCTAAACTCAAGGGAGAAAACTTATTAAAAACCTATATTGCTTGCCATTACAGAAATTAATCAGATGACTAAATATAAAATTAAAAATAGTATATGCATATAGTTAATAGACAATAATGATTATTATAAAGACACAAATTAACATGTTCTAACATAAAAATATGTATTTTATTTTTAGCTTCTAACCATTGTCAATGAGAATTTACTGTCCAATTGCTTTAAATTCATTTTTTCTACTTAGAAGAAAACAGAGAGAGAGAGAGAGAGAGAGAGAGAGAGAGAGAGAGAGAGAGACAGAGACAGAGAGAGACAGAGAGAGACAGAGAGAAAGAGAGAGAGATTCCAAAGACTCTCCGATCAAGAAAACACAGAACATTCTCATTTTGTGGTATCCTCTTGACAATGATAGATGTTCTTTAATCCATCCACAAACTATGACAATGACTGATAAAACCAGGTACAACGTTCATATAGCCATTTTGTGAGCCAGAAAGGGGCAGGGTAGAAGCCACGGAGGAGGAGTGGGAAGTCTCATCCTGGAGTAATGGCACAGGGAAGCCCAGAGACTAGAATGGATGGGTGAGGGAGGGACTACTCCTAAGAAAATTGCTAACAGATGACCAAGGACACCAGCATGAAAGAAAGCTGCCATCAAAGGGAGGCAAGAGAACACAAACACAGCCATGGCAGCTGAACAGACCTACCCGCTGGCTCAGCCGATAAATTAACAGTATCTATTTCACTCAAACAGATGATCTGAAGTTATATTAACCAGTTCATCAAATCTAAGATGACCTTAATTGGAAAGCATAATATTATTTTATATACCACCAAGAAAATATCAGCTAAACTATGATATACCATGACATAGATGCATCTCAATCTGAAAGATTTTAAAACATGAAAAAAATATGAGCTTTGGAATTAATGAAATATATTCTATTATTTGGTTCTAGACTCCATGGTGAAGTTGCTGAGAGAAGAGAGTTGGTTCTCAGTAAAAAGAGCAACTTCTGAGAAAATGAAAAAGCAGGGATATGAACTGTACAGGGAGGACAAGAGAAGAAAATTAAATAATCAGAAAAATAATTTTCTGGAAAAGCCTAGTACATTTAAAATTGCAGTCATGTGTCACTCAGTCAATGACAGATTGCATATATGAGGATGGTTCCGTACCCAATACATGTATAGCTTTGTGTAAGGAGACTATGACACTCATACATACAATGACAAAATCACCTCGCTACACATTTCTCAAAACATATCTTCATCCATAAATGGGACATGCTGTGTACTTGAGAGGTTTAAAAGACAAAGACTTAATAAAAATATGAAGGAATTCTAATACAGAAAGACAAAAATGATCAGAAACTGATATAAAAAATACGAAATAACCAATAAGAAATCCTGGGAAATTTTCTGAAAAGTCTTCAGATATCATTAAGTCTAGACTAAAGTGAGTTGACAAAAAAAGTATTAAATTGGTGAGTAGTACTGGGGAACTTCCCCAGAACACAGCAGAGAAAAAGAGGAACAGAGATATAGAAGAAAATACATATGCCATCAAAGAGAAATTAAAAGGCTATAAATGAGGGTTCCAGGGAAAGAAAGCAGACGGAATGGTAGATAAACATTATTTAAAGAAAATAGTGAAAATATTCAAAAATTGAGAATATGATTCCCCAGATGAACACACCTTTGAGGCAAAGCAAAAGATAAATCTAGATCTAGATATACTTAGTGAAACCACCAAAATATCACATTTTTTTAAGTTGTAAAGCTTAAAAATGATTATAAAGTCTTATAGCAGAATTCTAATCAGCGGGCAATGGAATAGTACCTTTAAATGCACAGGGAAAATAACTGTTGACCTAAAAATACATACCCTTGTAAACTACCATGCACAGGTCAATGTAAAAAAAAAACAACAAACCAAAACTAAAACACATGTATCATCCACAGGCTCCCAAAAGTCTCTCACTGAAAAAAACTAACTTTCAAAGGATGCTTATCAACTAAAGGAAAGGAATGTAATACATGAAACAGTGAGTCATGATAAGCATTTTTTCAAAAGTAACTCGCCAACACATATACAACATATTTAACTTCTGGTTGAAAAAAAGTACTGATATTAAAAGTACTGTATTAAGAAAAGTTTGTGAAAATTGTTCAGTGTTTAAATAAAATGCGCTGTCATGGTTGTCTAGGCAAAAAAAAAAATATATATATATATATTATTAGAGTTTGCTAGAAAATTTTAGAATGAATATGTGTGGGAGACACTTTAGCTGGTCTGACCTCAAATCCCATTCCATTTTCTCCCCCATCTCCTTCCAGCTCTGGGAGGCTACAGGCCCACTTCTGGCCAACAAGACAGTATATCCCATAGATCTCTCAGAAAAGCCTTTGTTTCTCTGACAAAAAGGGACTCCTCAGGGGGGGCGCGTCTATCTTTGCCCATCTTCCCATTCCCAATTTCTTCCTACTAAGTAAATGAATGTGACGCCTGGAGTTGCAGCAGCCATGGAACAACCAAGAAGTAGCAAGAACGAGGAGGAGCCTATAAATTATAAAGGAACAGAAAGCTGAACTGAGCCTGAGTCCCCGATGGCAGGCTCACCTCCATATTTTATGCTGTGTAAGAAAAAAATCCTTTATGCCGCTCTAATTGAGTTTTCTACTGTATGTAGTTGGATGTTACTTTAACTATAGAGTAAAAAGAATTAAGAACAGTGCGCCCTGGTAGAGCAGAGATTAGGTCAATCACCTCTGAAGGAGTAAGACACATACCCCTGGGTTCGAGTCCCAGGTCCACAGGGAAGCAACCAGTGTGAACAACTAAATAAAAATAAAATAAAGATGCTTCTTCCTCAAAAATAAAAAAGAATTAAGAACAAGCTCTATAAGAACAGGATTACTATAGATGGATCCTAAACCAGAAGAGGGACTTCAAGGGGGAAGGAAACATAGAAAGTTTTGATTAATTCAGCAAAAGACAGCAAAGAGGAAGATACTAAGAACATAAATAGTAAGCAAAAATATACTGCAGTTGGAATGAAGTCCAAATACATAAATATCAGCAGTAATGTAACCACTGAATAGGTACACATTATTATACGGAGCAAAAAACCCAAAACCAAAATCAGAAAAACAAACACCCAACAATTTCTTGTTTACAAAAGAGAAGATGAAAATTAAAGGTTGAAAAAGTGAATATCTCACAAATTTCAACTAAACTAGTGAAGAAATATTTATACCAAACAAAATATTACCACAGGAAAAAAACCATTAATATCACTAAAGATAATAAAAATAGAAAAATACATGAGGATAGGAGAACAAACATGTACTTATTTGTACATAACAGCATAGTTTCAAAATGTATGAAGCAAAAATAAAATTATGAGGAAAAGACTGAACAATTTCCAGTAATTGCTACCATGTACATCCTCTCACTATAAGGTAGGCAATTAAATTAGAAAATGACAATAGAAAATGTTCTTAATAAATATTTGATTAATTTTAGATACTATCTGAAATAAATCAGGAGTTAGAATAATGAAAAAAAAATAACATTTAAAAATTAACAATGATTTAAGTACCACATACTAAAATGTGAAACATGGAGTTAAAGTAATACTTGCTATAATTTTACAGTCTTATGTGTATTCTTTTGAAAACCAAAATAAATTCAATTTACAACAGAGTAAATTAAAGAAACAGGAAGAGATAGAAGGAGGGGTCGGGGAAGAGAAAGTGAGAGAACTGAAGAAAAAAGTAGAAATTACATGGAAAATTAACAGTTAATATTAATATAAACAAATTCTGATTCATTAGAATAACTAGTGAAACTCTAACACAAATAAATAATAAGGATGACAAATCTTAAACTACAGTAGTCTGTTTTTATATAAAAAGTGAAAACTATAACTAAATTCTGTCAACGTATTTGAAAGCATGGATCAAATGGCTATTTTCCTAGAAAAATACTAACTATTAAGAAAAACTCAAAACAAATCTATAATTCATACAAATCAATAAACAATAAATTGGAGTAATAATCAGATACTATATTCCCATGCTCTACCCCAAAAACCCAGACACAAGCAGATTCACAAGAAAGTTCAGGTCTTCGGGAAACAGATTATCCCAATCTTATGCGAACTATTTCTAATAATAAAAAAGAGGTGATCTCAACTAATTTAGTGAAATTAGTAAGACTGTCCCATCATTTAACAAAAAGAAAAGATAAAGCTAAATTATGAAAGTAACTGAATAATCTAAAATTATAAAATTAGCTAATCAAGAGTTTAGTCAAGGAATAATATAGAGGAAATGAGAACACCTACTAATATACCATTTCAAAAGATTCAAGGAAAATACATGATCAGTTCAACAAATACTTTTTTTAAATCTTCAAAAAATTCAATACTTGAAAATTTTTAAAAAGTTCAAAACTCATTCATGAGATAACATGGTCACAAGCCAAACCAGTAAAAAGCTTTTCTGATCTGAAAAGCAGTATCTATTTTATCCTAAAGCAAACACTTCTCCTAGCAGTAAAAATTTAACATTTTTTCCATTAAACTCAGGCAGAAGGCAAGTGTATATACTACATCTTCTATTAACCATTGTACTTAAGGTCAGAGCCAATGTAATTATTCAAGATATAGAAAATCAATATATAAAAATTGAATGAAAGAGACAAAACTGACCTTATTCATTGTTTACATGAATCAATCAAAAGAATTTCAGAGAAACTATTAAACTAAGATAGTTGGTAGTCTCAGTAATGTTGATGGCTTTAATATCACCATATAAAAATAATTCCCCTAAACCCTGTGATAATCCATTACAAAACATAATCAAAAGTCCATTTTGACTCTCTCCAAATTTGACTACTACTGACCAGAATACTTACTGATAACAAAGTCAACTAAAAAATATGTTTATGTTATATGTATTATATACTGTATTCTTACAACCAAATAAGCCAGAGAAAAGAAAACGTTACTAAGAAAAAATTCATTTAAACACTGTACTATGTCAATATTTATGTCATCTATTTGTTAAGAAAATTCTGTATATAAGCAGACTTGTTCAGTTCAAGGGTCAACTGCATACAGATCAAAAATTCATCTCTGTGTATCTGGAATCATATATATATGACAGAGAAGCATCACAGATCAGTGGGGAAAAGAAAAACATTTGGAATTTTTAAAAAGTACATTCTGCCTAATGCCACACACAAAACTAAATACCAAGTGGACTGAAGACCTACAACTAAAACTCTAAATTTTTTTAAAAGTACGTAGGACACATTTTGGTGGGGAAGACAGATATTTTAAACCAGACCCCAAAAGCACAAACCACAAAGAAAAATTAATAAAGCTGACACTATGAGAATTAAAAATGTCTGCTTCAATGAAAGACCAACTAAACAAAGTAAAAGGACAAGTTATAGATTAGTATTTATATACATACTGATGACAAAAGATCACATTATGAGATAAAGTTTATATCAAATAATAAATATAAATAATCCTGCAAAAAACAAGGGTTATAAGCTATCTGTTGAAGAAATACAAACAACTGTAAGATCTCATTTCACTTGCAGAACTGGTAAAAGCAGCTGTGTCATTTCCCAGAATTCCCCGGGATTTGAGAGGAGGATCTTCTCACACAGCTGGTGTCAGCGCCCAGGGCAAATGTCTTAGAGCAGCCAGCACCCAAGTACAACCCCCTCTCCTGTAAGCACAAGAATATGCACAGCACACGGTAGGGAACTGCATGAAATGAGAATAATTCTGAACATACATCAAAGACATGAGAAATAAATGCATATATTTATGAAAGAAAACTACGGAGAGCTTCCATCACTAGAGAGCTACATGCACCCATGTGGCTGTCTTGCCAATGTAACAGTGAGTGGGGAAAACAAACTGCATTCTCAATAAAACTGGAAGAATCAGGAAATACTACTAAGGTTTAAGAAGAAAAGCAAATTGCCTTAATACCATGCAGAGCAGGATACCATATATATTAAGTTTGAAAGTGTACAGGAGGACACTAAATGTCTTTTACAGACACATTTGTGTGTAGACAAGGCATAAAAACATACAGAGAAATATTAATTTCTAGATTCAAGTAAATGGTTACTTCTGGAATGGAAATACATTTTTTTTTTTTCATTTGGTTACAGGCTGAGGAGAGATTCACAGGGGAATCCTGGAGGGTAGACATCATTTTTCAACCCAGTAATATCAGCACTGCACTGTTATGATGGGTAACATGTGCCTTATTTTTTTTTTTTTAAGAGAGGAAAGAACATAGAGGAAGATGAAGCATTTTAAGAAAGGAAGAGGAAGAAGCCCTTTTTATTAATTTGTTTATTTTAGTTGTTCTCTCCAGACCTGAGTCTCAAATCTCAAACCCTTGGGCTTTACATAGGTGATTACACCAGCCAAGGACCTCAGCCACCAGGGCGTGCCCTGGATTTTTGTTCAATTAATGCTTCATAGTTTGCATATACATTACATACATTCTTTTATATGTATTCCTTGGAGATATTGCAGGTTCGATTGCAAATCATAAGAAGCAAATGTCATCATCAAGTGAGTTACATGATTATTAGTGGTTTCCCCATGCATATAAGTTACTTTCCCACTATAGTATAACCTATTAAGAATGCAACAGTATTATGTTTAAAGAAATGATACAGATGCCTTAATTTTAAAAATTATTTAATTGCTATAAATGATAACTAGTATTTGAGCTTTATGCTGGTGGAGGGTGTTGCCTCCATGTAATAGCTGCTGACTAATCAGGGTGGGAGTTGCTGAAGGCTGGGATGGGTATGACAAGTTACTAAAATAAGACAATAAAGTCTGTTGCATCTATTGACTCTTCTTTTCATGAAAGATTGCTCTGAAGCATTTAAGGTTATTAGATAGCATCTTACCTATAATAGAACTTTTTTTGAAATTGGAGTCAGTCCTCTCAAACTCAGCTGCTGCTTTATCAACTGTTTCTGTAATATTCTAAATCCTTTGCCACCTTGATGATGTTCACAGCATCCTCACCAGAAGTAGATGCCATCTCAAGAAACTTTCTTTGCTTATCCATAAGGAGCAACTCCTCAATCATTAAAGTTTTCTCATAATATTACAGCAATTCAGTCATATCTTTAGGCTCCACCTGTATTTCTCTTGCTAGTTTCATCTCATCTGTAGTTACTTCAGTTACTGAAGTCTTGAACCCCTTCAAAGTCATCCATGAGGGTTGGAAACTACTTCTTCCAAACTCCTATTATTTTTACCTCCCCCTATGAATCACTAATGCTCTTAATAGCATCTAAAAATGGTGAATCATTTCCAAAAGACTTTATTTACTTTGTGTAGGTCCATTAAAGGAATCACTATGATAGTTATGGCCTTAAGAAATGTATTTCTTAAGACAATTTGAGATTACTCACTGAAATGTGGGTTGAAGAATGAATGCTGTTTTAGCAGTCATGAAAACAATAATCTCCTTATACATCTCCGTAAGAGTTCTTGGATGACTAGGTACACTGTCAATGAGTACTAATATTTTGTAAGAAATTCTTCTTCTGAGTAGTAGGTCTCAACAGTGAGTTTAAAATATTCAGTAAACCATGTTATAAACATATGTGCTATCATCCAGGCTTTTTGTTCCATATACAGAGCACAGGTACAGTAGATTTAGCATAATTCCTAAGGGCCCTAGAATTTTCAGAATGATAAAAGAACAGTGACTTTGACTTAAAGTTCCCAGCTGCATTAGCCCCTAACTAACCTATCCTTCTACGTTTTGAAACTAGGCACTGATTCTCCTCTCTAGCTATGGAAGTCCTAGATGGCATCTTCTTCCAAAATAAGGCTGTTTGAGATACACTAAAAATTTGTTGTTAACCTTCATCGATTATCTTAAGATCTTCTGGACAACTTGCTGCTTCATCTTGCATATTAGTGTTATGGAAACTGTTTAAGGGAAAGTTGTGGCTAATCTGTTCTATCCAAACCACTAAAACTTTCTATCAGTAATAAAAGTGTTTCACCTTCTTATCATATATGTGTTCATTGGAGTAGTTCACTTCTAATTTCCTTCAAGAATGTTTCCTTTGCATTCACAACTTGGTTAACTGGCATACAAGACCTAGTTTTTAGCCTAGCTCAGCTTTCAACATGCCTTCATCACAAGGTTTAATCATTTCCAGCTCTGGATTTAAAGCCAGAGATGTACAATTCTTCCCTTTGCATGCACATTTAGAGACCATTATATGGTTATTAATTGGGCCAATTTCAGTATTTTTTTAATTAAAGGACTAGAGAACCAAGAAGAGGGAGAAAGGTGGGAATGGTCAATCAGAAGAGCAGAACACCACTTAGTAATTAACTTCCCCAACCTTATATGGATGTAGTCTGTAGCTTCTCAAAACAATTAAAATATTAACACCAAAGATCACTGTTCACAGGTCACCAAAACAGGTATAGTAATAGTGGAGGTTTAAAGTATTTCAGAAATTACCAAAATGTAACACAGAGACACAAAATGAGCATTTGCTGCTGGAAAAATGACTCCAACAGACTTGCTAGACTAAATATTGCAACAAACCTTCAATTCAATACAATAAAAACAAAAACAAACAAAACATAATATCTGCAAAGTATGATAAAATGTGCCTGTATAAAACTTAAAATTTTAACAGAATAGCTCACCACTGAAATGAAGAAAGAAATTAATCTTCATGTCTAAAAGATACATCATATTTTGGGGAAAACTGATATAGTATAATTACTTAAAAGATACTTTGTTTATAGAACTTAGGCATTCTTCAGTACTACACACAGAAACATTCAGTTCCCAGGGAGAAGACCTGAAGCTATCCTAATGCTTCTTCACTCAGGTTAATGAAAAAGACAATGGGATAAAGTATAAAAGCTCTGAGTGAAAGAAAGGGAGACCCAAGAAGATGATACCCATTCAAGTTGCTGAACCAGAAACAAACAATGTGCAAGTATATGTCAAAAAGGAAAAATATAAACCCTTAGAGAAGATGGTATCCAGGAGACCTTCTCTTCTGCAGGGTAACACCAGTCCACTGGAAGGGAGACAGGATAATGAAATGAGCATTAAACATGGAGCCCATTTCCTCAGAGAACCAAGACCAAAAAACGTCATAAATTATACTTGTTACATTTATGACTGCAACGGATAAACTTTAACAATCTCAGCTGCATAAAATAATCATAAAAAGTAAGAAAGTTGAAGAGAAAATGTAAAAGCATTTATTTCTTCATTTTCTTAAAGAAGTTGACAGATATTTGTCTATTTGGCAAAATGTTACTGAATATTTCAATTGGAGAATGAGTACAAAAGTGTTGCTTATGTAATTCATTTTATTAAATATTTCAAGTACAAATAAACTATCTTAGCGAATCAATTAAATCCACAAATGACTAAAGCAAGGCAATAATCAAGTGCCAAAGTCTGTCACGATTTGCTTTTTAAAAAAGGGTCAACTGATGGCAATGTGACAAAACCATTCTTTTTCACTTGCTTTCCGCTGTACTGTCCTGAATGGGAAGGAAAGGGGTGGAATCCCAAGCAGCCTTCTTGGAATCTGCATTACCCTGTGAGTGTGTGAGGCATGTGAAAGCCATCTGTGTTGTAGCTGAAAACAAGTTAAGAGCCACTGAATCAGAGCATTCAAATCAGCTAATGAATGCAAACTAGACTCTGACCATGAGAAGCTATGTTCACAGGGAGAAGAAAACTGTCAGAAACACTTTAAAATAAACAACGTAACAACAATGAAAAAGAAAACCTATGTCACTATTTGGTCAGTAATTTCAAACTGCAGACCCACCAAATCTTTTCAACTTCTATTAACTAATAACAACATAGATGGGCTGGGTCTCGGGTCTTTCCATTCTTTCTGGGTCCTTTAGAAAAGGTACAAAAGATGCAATAAAATGCCAAAATACTAGGTTTCCAGAAAAAAAGGCACTGAAATTAAAGAGAGGGGAAAATTCACACAATGAGTAACTAGTCCTAACAATGTGATGTCAGGACAATCTATGGGACTGTAAATCCTAATCTAAAGTAGGCAGTGTTATTTTTAATCCACACTTGGTATCGTAAGAAGAAAATGTTATGGGAAACCACATGGACATTATCTAGAACCAGTATGAAGAAAGATACAGACACAGACCCAGTTAGGGAATATTTTGTTAAATTTCATTGAGGAAAAAAATGAATTACAGTCAAACAATTAATAATTATATAAAAGTTTCAATCTTTAAAAAGAATGTGTATTTTCCTAAATTAGATGCAAAAATATTTCCTTTCAAAACATAACGTATTTTTAGGTTCACTTCATAGAGATACTTTCTTAAGAGCTCTCATGGCGATATTTTTTCCAAGGCGTGTCATTCTTTATAATTCATACAGGTGATTCACTGGAGCTGCTTTTAGAATATATATTAATACTAAGAATATTTTTAGGCCCTTTTAAGTATTTTAACCTATTAAAAATAAATGGCAGGGTAGAACTAAGTGGAGAAGAAAATTTAAATTAAACTGGATATCCAAGAGTCAGACATCATACATGGAAATATGTAAAACATCTTCCAAGATAATGGTAATTCTTGAAGAACCAGATAAATTAAGCATAAGATAAAGTATAAAGATTAACTATAAAGATAAAATTACAACCTTTAATTTGCCTGAATATGGTGAAATAGTCCTCAGATTAACCTTTTCTCTTTCCCTTTCACTAACTAGGGCAAAGAAAATAGAACCATTAAAAATTTCATCTGGTCACATCCCTCCAAGGCTCTTGCCATTCCCTTCTCAAATAACTTGGGCCTAGCCTGACTCCTTGGACTTTTTGTCCTAGCAAAATTGAATAGAGTGAATATTCTAACAGAACAAAGAAGAAAAGCCCTCTGAGGAAAATAAGAATACAAGAGTCTTATATTGGAAGAAAATGCCATCAAACTTTTCACTTATCTTGTTTTATGAAATTTCCTTTCAGTACTTGGCATCAAATACATTATCTTTTTTAAGAGAGGAAATAAAGTGTAATAACATTCCTTTTTCCTTAAAAAGTTTAAAGCACATTAAAAAAAATCCACTGAAAAATAGGGACTAAGGAAAAAGAAAGAGGAAAAAGATCTAAAGAGACAGTTCAAAGATAGCATTATTTAAAACATTCTTGTAGATTCTAAAATGTCTGATCTGAAGATAGGGAAGAGGAAATGATTGTGCCCTCACTGCATTCCTCTAGACCAGCACCAAATACAACTGGATTGTGCTGTATCAGTGGACCCAACTATAACCCTCTGACAAGTCAAGAAAGATCAACCCCATGTGGAATTCTATGACTTAAAGTTTGTCAAGAAGAACACGCCACAGGACACAGAGCACTGTTGCACTGTTTACCTAACACCACAGATCTAGGAAACACCTGAGGAGTCTGCATTTATGCGGCAGCGTCCTTTGGGAAAATGAGAATTTAGCCTGTGGACATCTATAAAAAAGCATTCTACAAATCTGAGAAAGCAAAGTTCATGAAATGACATCCAAAATATGCTAAGCCCCAACCAGCAGGATATAGTTATATATACTTTTTGATGCTATCTTTCTTGATTATATATTATATACAGGCTAGATGTTGATTTTTTTAAAAAAATTTATTACAGTAACTTTGATTTTACGCATCAAAATAATCTCATATGGGTAGGCTTCCCCTATGTGCAGTTTCCCCCTTCTACCTCCCCATCCCATTTCCTATTGGTAATCTCAGTTTATTACAAGAGTCAAAGGGTGGGCTTTGTTTCGTCTGTTGCTTCATTTTTTTTATATTCACATTCCACCTATGAGTGAAGTCATCTGGTTTTAATGTTTCTTCTTTGGTCTTATTTCATTGAGCATAATCCTCTCTAATTCCATCCAGGTTGATTCAAATGACAGGATCTCATCTCTTCTGAAGGCTGTGTAGTATTCCATCCTGTGTATATGCCACATCTTCCTTATTCATTCATCTGATGTTGGGAACTTAGGTAGTTTCCACTTCTTAGTTATTGTGAAGAAAGCTGCAATAAACATTGGGGTGCATAAATGTCTGAGACTAAGTGTTTTTGTATCTTTTGGGTAAATACCCAAAATATGGCAGGATCATATGGGTATTTCCATCTTCAAACTTTTGAGGAATATTCAAATTGTTTTCCATAGGGGTTGCACCAATTCGCACTCCCACTAACAGTGGAAAAGTGTTCCCTATTCACATCCTTGCCAACATTTGTTGTTTCCAGACTTTTGGATAATAGCTAATCTCTCGTAAGGTGATATCTCACTTTTGTGTCGATTTGCAATTCCCTGATAGCCTGCAAATAGGAACATCTTTTCATGTACTTCTGGGCCAACTGTATAATCTCTTCAGAAAAATGTCTTTCTATTTCCTCTTCTCATTTTTGATTGGATTGCCTATTTTTCTGTTATTGAGTTTTCTGAGTTCTTTGTACATTTTAGATATTAAGACCTTGTCAGAAAGATGAAAAGCAAATATCTTCTCCCAGGTAGCAGGCTGTCTTTTTGTTTTGCTGATATTTTCTTTCACTATGAATCAACTTTTTAATTTGATGTAGTCAGAGTTTTTCTTTCTGTTTCCCTTGATGCTAGAGATGAGTCCCCACAAAAGATGAAATAAAATGCCAAAATACTATGTCTCCAGTATTCTAAGGCTGATCTCAAGGAATTTCTTTCTTATGCTGTCGTGCAAGAATTTTATGGTTTCCGGTCTTATGTCTAAGTCTCTAGACAATTTTGAGTTAATTTTTGTGAATGGTGTTAGAGAGTGGACTTGCTTCATTCTTTTGCATGAGTCTGTCCAGTTTTCCCAACACCATTTATTCAAGAGACTTTCCTTTCTCCATCATATGCTTTTGGCTCCTTTGTCATAGAATAACTGACTGTATGTGAGTGGGTCAGTTTCTGGAGATTCACTTCTATTCCACTGCTCTGCGCCTCTGTTATTCTAACACAACACTGCTTTGATCACTATCAGTTTGTATTATGGTGCAATGTCAAGGGGTGTTATGCCTCCAGTTTTGCTTTTTGTTTTTCCTAATAATTTCTTTGGCTAGTCAGGGTCTTTTGTTGTTCCATACAAATGTTAAGATTTTTTGTTCTATTTCCTTGAAATAAGCCTGTGGGATTTTAATGGGGATTGCATTAAATCTGTATATTGCTTTAGATTCAATAACCATTTTAGTGATATTGATTCTTCCCAATCATGAGCCAGGGATATCTTTCTGTCTCTCATATCCTCCTCTATATAGCTTAAGAAGGACTTGTAGTTTTCATTGTACACTCTCACTTTCTTTATTAAATATACTCCAAGATAATTGATTCTTTTTACTTCTGTTTTAAGTGGTATGATTTTCATGATTTAATTTTCTTCTAGTATGTTGTCTACATAAATAAAAGATTATTTTTGTGCATTGATTTTGTAACCTGTCACTTTACTATTTTCATTGATGAGTTCTAGTAGTTTTTTGACAGCTTTTATATATGTGTGTGTGTGTGTGTGTGTGTGTGTGTGTGTGTGTGTATTCGTGTCATCTTCAAATAATGATAGTTTTACTTCCTCTTTTCCACTTTGGATTCCTTTTATTTCCTTTCTTACCTAATTGCTCTGGCTAAGATCTCCAGCAAAATGTTAAATAGCTGTGGTGAGAGTGGACAACCTTGCCTTATTCCTGACCTTAGCGGAAAGACTCAATTTTTCACCACTGACTATGATGTTGGCTGTGGGTTTGTTGCATATTGCCTTTATTATATTAAGGTATGTACTTTTTATACAATTTTACGCAGGGTTTTTATCATAAATGGGTGTTGAATCTTGTCAAAGGTTTTCTCTGAATCTACTGATATGATCATGTAATTTTTCTTCTTGTTCTTGTTGATATGGTGTATTACATCAATATATTTACATACATTGAACCATCCTTGCATCCCTGGGATAAATTTCACTTTGTCATGATGGATGTTGTTTTTTATGCATTGCTGGATTTGATTTGTTAATATTTTGTTGAGAATTTTTACATCTATGTTAATTAGAGATATTGGTCTGTAATTTTCTTTCTGGGTGAGAGCTCTAACAGCTTTTGATATCAGTGTGATGTAAGCCTCATAAAAAGTAGTAGGGAGTGATCCCTGTTCTTTAATATTTTGGAAGAGGGTGAAAATAATAGATGTTAATTCTCTGAAGATTTGGTAAAACTCATTAGAAAAGTCATCTAGACCTACGCTTTTATTTTTTGGGAGATTTTGATTATGTCATCAATTTCTTTGCTTGTGATTGTTCTATTCAGGTTTTCCAGGTCTTCTAGGTTCAGTCTTGGTAAACTGTATTTTTCTAGAAATCTGTCCATGTCCTCAAGGTTGTCCACTTTGTTGGCATGGTGCTGTTTATAGTAGTCTCTTATAATGTTTTGAATTTCTGTGAAATCAGTTGTGACTTCTCCCCTTTCATTTCTGATTCTAGTCATGAGTTCTTTCCTCTTTTTGGCGGGGAGTCTAGCCAATGGTTTGTGAATTTGTTAGTTTTTTCAAAGAACTGAGTTTTGGTTTCATTGATCTTCTGGTTTGTCTTTGTTTCTATTTCATTTATTTGTGGTCAAATTTTTATTGTCTTTCTTCTACTGATTTGTGTCTTTATTCTTTCTCTAGTCATTTTAAATGTATGGTCAGGTTGTTTACTTGTGTTTTCTTTTTATTTCATGTGGTGGGTCTGGATTGCGATGCACTTCCCTCTTAGTACTGCTTTTGCTGCATCCTATAGATACTGGTAGCTTGTGTCTTCATTCTCATTTGTCTCTAATTATTATTTGGGTTCCTCTTTGATTTCCTCTTTTACCCAAGAGTCATTCATAACCATTTTGTTTAGTCTCCAGTTAATTTGAGGTCTTTCGGCTTTCTTTTTGTGATTGATTTGTTTTAAGCTATTGCAGTCAGAGAAGATGCTTGGTATGATTTCAGTCTCTATAAATTCATTTAGACATGGTTTGTGTCCCAACAAATGAGAATGTTCCAGTCACACTTGAGAAGAAAGTGAAATCTATAGTTATTGGAACAAGTTTTTCAGATACGTCTATTAGACCTAACTGTTTCAAATGGTTATTTAGGGTAGCCTGGTTGATCTGTTAATTGTTGTAAGCAAGGTGTTGAAGTCTCCTACTATCAATCTATTGCTGTCAATGTCTTTCATCACTTCTAACACTTGCTTAGTATATTTTTACTTCAATATTTATAAATTTGTTAAGAGATGTTTTTTGTCCCAGCATATGATCTATCCTTGGGAATGTTCATGAGCGCTTGAGAAGAAATGAAATCTCATGTCATTGCTAAAGTGATAGGTATATGTCTATTAGACCTATGTGTTCCAGATGGTCATTTAAAGTGGCTGTTTCCCTGTTAATTTTCTGCCTGGTTGATATGTCCACTGTTGTAAGTGCAGTGTTGAAGTCCCCCACAGTTATTGAGTGCTGTTAGTATCTCTCTGCAGGTCTAAAAATACTTGCTTGATATATTCTGAGGCTCCTTCATTTGGTGCACATATGTTACTAAGTGTTATGTTTTCTTGCTGGATCGAGTCTATCATTATATAATGTCCATCTCTGTTTTTGTTATGTTTTTTAGTTGGAACTCTATTTTATCAATATAAGTTTATTTGTTCCTGCTCCTTTGTGGTTGTCATGCAACTGCAGGATTATCTTCCAACCATGATTTTGAGCTTTTGTCTACATTTTGATAGATGTGGGTTTTCAGAATGCAGCATAAGTTTCAACTACGCTTTTAAATCTGTTCAGTCACTCTGCATTGTCCGACTGGTGAGTTTAGGTTGTTTTGATGACAATGTGCCTAGTTGTAGGTCTATTTGAGTTTCTTCTATTAGGAATTCTTGGAGCTTCCTGGCTCTGGAGGCCTGCCTGATTCTCTAGGTTAGGGAAGTTCTCAGCTATTATTTGTTCACACACAATTTCTGCTCCCCCTTTCTCTCTCTTTTCCTTCTGGTATCCCTATGTTGTGAATGTTGTTCCCTTTGATGTTATCTCCCATAGGTCTCGAATGCTATCCTCTTTCCTTTGCATTCTTTTATCTCTGTTTTCCTTTACATTCCTTTGCCCTATACTCTAGCTTGCTGATTCTATTGGAGGATTCATCCATCCTCTTTTTGAGTCCCTCTATTGAGTTCTTTATTTCAGCTATCATAATCTTCATTTCTTTGATTTCTTGCTTCTTCTTTCTCTTTTGTGTTGCTCTTTTACTTCCTCTATTATTTTCTTGATTTTCATGAGTATCTATCACTGTTACCACAAATCTGTCCTCAGATAGTTTACATACATCTGCTGTATTAAGACTTTCCCCTGGGTTTTTATTGAATCCATCATTTCCCATATATTTCACAGTATGTTTACACTGTTTAATATTCTGTTTATATTTCTATGGGTTTGGTTTCTCTGCAGTGACGTTGTGTAGAGTGATCACCTTGTTGTTTGTCCACAATTGGCAACTCAGCTGCACTTCCCCCTTCCCCCAAAGGGGGACACTAGCGGGTAGTGTTGAGGATTTTTCCTTCTGGGAGACTGTCTTCTGTCTTTAATCCTGGGGGCAGGATACTCGGTGGGCAGGATATTCAGTGGTTGGATCCAGAGACTCCAACAGTGTAATATGGTGGTGGGAAGATGTGGGGGTAGGGAATTTCCCTAGCTGCCTTTCGGTTATGGTGGTGCCCAGTGTAATATCACTACACAGGCTCCAGCTGACACCTGGAAAAGCTGGTTCTCTTTCCAACCTGTGCCAAGATGTATCTCCCACCTCCATGTCCCGGATCTGCTGAGTGCGCGCTTTTTGGAGTACTGATTTTGGAGTGACTCTCCAAGAGGCCTGTATCTTCCCGTGGTTCTACAACTTCCACTGCAGCCCAAATCCCAAGTCCCAAGCTCTGAACGTGGAAATTTTTGCCTACCCTTTGTAGTAGCGAAAGCATTTGCACCTCCATAGCCTCTGCACTTGTTTTTCCTCAGTGTTTGTTTCTAGTGAATTCCTAGTAGCTCTGTGGGGAATATCTGAATCGCATCCCTACCAGGTCACCATCTTCTGACAGCCTTCGGCCTTTGTTTATAATGTGTCAACTAAGAAGGAACAGCCTTGCCAGGCTTGCCCAATATTTTAGTTTAAGGGAAGTATGACCAATGGCTCCTGAATGAAAAGAATAAAACTGGGAAATGGAAAAAAAAAAATTCTTTGTATATTTCAGCTATATTAAGAAATAAAAACCAATTCTTTGCTGGAAATTGAGTACACTTTTGAAGTATTAATCATCAAAAGTCAGAGCAGGAAGGTCTTGATATCATCTGCTTCAAGACTGTTATTTTACAAATAAGAAAGCAGAAGTTCAAGAGGTTGAGAAGCTGAAAGTTTGGTGGCTTTGTGGGGGTGGGAATCAGAACTATGTGATTCCTAGGGCTGCTGTAGCAAACTACCACAAAGTGATGGCTTAAGAAAACAGTTTTGAGGCCAGAAGTCCAAAACCCACATGGGTTCCTTGTGAGGGCTGTGAGGACATATCTGCTTCCTTCTGGTAGCCTCAGGAATTCTTTGACTTATAGATGGTGGTCTCCCAATGTCTTCACCAATGTCTTCACATAGTCTTCCTCTATATGAATCTGTGTTTGAATTACCCATTTTATATGGACATCTTACATTGGATTAGGGTCCCACCCTAAATAACATTATTTCAACTTGATTACCTCTTTACAGACCCACTTCCCTATTTCCAAATAAGGTCACATTCAGAGGAACTAGGACTTGGAACTTTAATATATCTTTTAGGAGGGACACAACTCAACCTATAAGAATATTAGGAGACAACTCTTCTCAGAACCTAAGCAAAATCCAGGTCTCCAATTTCCATTCCAACAGCTTGTCTTAAAGATTGTCTTTGCTACTGGTACATATTGCATATTTCAGAGTACACTTGCAGAATACTTTGCCATACTTGCAAAGTCAGATATGACATCTTCTACCCTCAGTATGTTAATATTTTGCAACAGTCAATAAAATGTCCAAAAACCAATAGAGAGAAGGTATTATTCAGTAAATGTTCACCATTGCATTTTAACTTCTTCCCTCACAAAAATTACTGAAATATTTCAGCAATTAGCTGGTCTTTCTCTTTAAAATGTCTACTGTTCAGAGGAGGAGAGTATGAAGAAACATGATCATAGAGGAAATTTTATCTATTTTCCCATTTTTCCAAAGCCACCCCTCTCACTCATCAAAGCCTGCCTAGAAAGCAAGCATGTATGGAATTTGGTGAAAAGAAACCTTAACAGCCTTGGATTTCCTCAGTTTCTTCTGCGGCCCATGTTATATAGTGAGTGGGAGGCTAACCAAGCAAAGGCAGAGTCTGCGTGGCCCAGTCTCCTTGTTCAGCTTTGTGTTTCATCCTGGCAGTAGCATTTCACAGCAGCCTCTGTTCAAACTATTCAATCATCACTCACCCTAGTACCTAAATATTTTTGACTCTGAAATAATTGTCATATTGTCTCACTGTTTTCCATTATAAATTAATGACATCTGTAATACTGAGTCATAAAAAAAGTCTATCCAAAGAACTGTATTAAAAATTACATGGAACTGATTTCTCTAAGTGGCCTCTTAACAAACACATACCCACCCTTTTCCATTAAGGCCTTTAGAATCCTGATCTACAGATGGCCTTGGAAAATTGGGAATTATGTTTTACAGCACAAGATCTAACAAGTTATTACAGTTACAAAAAAAAGTCTGAGTAAATAAGAGTTGGGAGGATTAGATTGGATAACCATTTTGTTGTTGTTTTGTTTTTAACCCTCAAAGAGCTCTCCTTTAAGAATAAATACTTTTCTACATACAGGACACAGAATTGAGAGTTGAAAGGGAATGGGATCTGCTCTACTCCAAACCTCTGTTGACAGAATAGGACTCTAAGACCTCAAGAGTGAAGTGGATAAACATCAAATGATCAAATAAACTAAATCAACACTTATTGTACTCTTCATTTGCTTATTCAAAAGAAACAAGTAAGTTTACATGTCGAAATCCAGGCATTGCTTTGTTCCAATAGGAGACTTTTTTTTATTTTGTTTTGTTTTTTTTCAAGTCTAGAATCCTTTCAAGGGCAATTTTAAACATTTCAAGAAATGTTAGGGTTGAATGTTTAACAACTTTATTCTAAGCAATATTTAAAGGAGTATGAATTATCTTACAGTTTAACGTTTTATAAATAAGAACACTGAGCTGCCCTGGTTATAACCTGTGCCTGATCATTTACTCCAGAAAAGACTTGTCAATACTTAGTTATAAGACCTGACTGCCTTTCCTACCAACATTTTACCCTCAAATTCATCCAAACCTATGACTAAAATGATTACCCCATGTACATCAGCACCCTGAGCTGCACTTTTCCTCTGTGCAGTGGCATTACATTTTTTTACTGGGTGTTGTGAAGATTAAGAAAAAACATAGGAAAATTCTTAGTACACAGGTCAAATCTTTTTCAGTTTCCAGTCCCCAAAAAGAAAGCAGCACCTCCTTTTCCTCTCATGCCACTGGTGTTCATCTCTCTCTCTGTCGAACCACCTGTACATAGTAGGTTTTCATATGCTGAACTCCCACACAGCACTTGATTTCCTGTATACCACACACCATCAATTATTTTTGCCTTAATGTTTCAGATAAAACATTTTTGTTCTTATTTGAAAGACTGTGTTGGAATCTCTATCAAATAGAATAAAAGTGAAAAGTTGATCATTATTTTACTTAAGGTTCCAGACAAAAAATAAAATGTAACAATCAAGCATACAAACCTTAAACATGGTAGCATCTTGCATATAAGAGATGCAAAAACCAGCTAAATTATCCACATGGTCAAATAACTAACGAACTTTTTAAGTTTAATCATTTCTTGGATTAAGAACCTGACAAATCCCTTAACCCAAAGGAATAAGCCCAAGCTCTCTTTGGGCTTTAAAGTCTGATAAGTGTGTAGTTACACTTTCCATCTAAATCTGCTTTAGAGTTTTCTCTTCTGCAACCAGTCAGTCCTGCCTCTTCAAGGTCTCACTCTCACAAGCCCTCTTCATTTCTACCTTGGAGCCCTTGTGGGAGGAATTCCCAAGTATATTCTCGACCCTTATACATTTAGATGTACCTACTTGGGGAGGACTAACTCCACAAGCTTTCATGAGCAGTCCTAATCACCATCCTCTTCCTCAGACACTATGTAGACAATGCGAACACTTGCAATTTCTGTGGGGCCTTGTGCTACTAATGAATGGTCTCTTTCATATGTACATGGCTTAGTCTTCTAACTAGAATATAATATACTTTTCTTGAGGATGGGGATTACATCTTATTTACTCTTTCATTCATTTAAATGTCTTAAATATTTACAAAGCACTTATAATATAGGAAGGATCAGAGAGATAAAAAGGAACGTATAAAATACAGCTCGTCTCTGAAGGACCTCACAATTGTTATATATCCCACAAGAATAAGCACACAGAAGTCTTTACCCATCTGTGTACTGAAAGGCTCATCAGAGGGAAGCTTTCATATTTCTTTTTATATCTTCCTAATTGATCATGAGAGTAATGAGCACCTAATAAATACTTCTTCAGTAGGGGAACAAAGCTCCTAGCTAAAAGAAGAAAAAAGGTTATTTTCGCATTTCTTCAGCCACACTACATCAATCTTAATAAACTAAAGTCCATCAGAGTTTGACCTATAAGCCTCTATATTTTACCACCAGAAACAAATAATAAAAGACTATCTCATCATAGAATCTTTTTATGAAACCATTACTTTAAAGGTTTTCCCTTTATCCTACTGGCTTACTCTATAGCTAGGAGGTAATAAAAATCTAACTTGTATTTTTGCAATATTTAAGTAGGATTTTTTCACATATATGTAATATAATCAATACCATAGAACTTTATGGATAACCATGTTTGTCTTCTAGTAAAACAGAAGAGAACAAATTCATTCACACTAATTATAAACTACCTTTCTGGTATTACTTATCAATGGCAATACTGCCCACTAAATCAGTCAATAAACACGAATGATGAATAGTTAGGACTGCTGAGTCATCACCATCCTAAAAACTGTTATTACTATCTCCAATTCTGGAATAAAGCACACTAAAGAGATATGCTTTTTAAAAAACTTTACTGTAAAATTTATCATAGAATTTACTTGTTATAAGTGTCCAGTTTGATGAGTTTTAGTAAATTTATACAGATGTATAACTGTCATCATAATTTTGTTTTTGAGTACTTCTATCATACCCAAAAGTTCCCTCAGGCCACCTGCCTACTCCAACAAATATACCTTTCTTTCATTCTGTAAAGTCTTGGAAACAGACATTTGAGAGGCAGAGTGAACAAGAGGATGTCCTCATGTAAGAAGTATCAGCCCTGCACAGAACCTCCCCAACCAGGAGTGGATTCTAACAGAAGAACTCTAACACATCCTCAAAAGAGAGAAGGTAATTTGGTGTTTAATTAAACTTCTCACCTCAGTTGAGCTTTCTTCTTCCTCTAAGGAGCATCCTTTATAGCTACATAAAAGTAGCCTGGGCAAAACACCCAGTTTCAAACTGTAGTTTGAAGAGACATACCCTGGCCTCAGACAGAGAAAGAAGAACATGAAAAAGTCACTCACACTACATCAAAGCAAGTAGAATGTGTCCAGAGTCACAGAGACCAAGATCAAAATTAATGGCATGACTTTGTGTTTTTATCAAAAGCACAATATAAAACAAGAATAAAAAGGCACAGTTAACTTGAAAGGAAACAGTGTGAGAAACAGAAGTGCTTGATTGTTTCTGGTAACACAACAACTTAGGAGTAGAGGGAAAATCGTTAACACAAAGATAAATGGGGGGAAAAAACAGAATAAAATGAAAAAGAGGGTGGGTGGTAGGTGACATCTAACATGGCTTCCAGTGATCTTCACCTTGTGATTTCACACTCTTGTAACTGAAAAGATGTCACCTAATGCAAAAAAGAGTTATTTTCATCAGAGATTTGGAGCGGTTTTCTCTTCAGCTTTGAATTTTTCATAATGAAAATGGGTTACTTTTTTACAAAACAAACTTTAATAAAGCAGGTATGCTTGTCTGTTTTTAAATAAAAGCTTAAATAAATAAGCAAATAAGTCCTAAAATTAATACTACAAAATGTCAGTAGTTTGGAATTTGACTGGTGGGAATATGAAATTGCTCTATATGCCTTTCGGAATTTTTTTTAAATTTCCCAAAGGGAAAACGTAAGTATACAAGAGTTTAAAAGTTATGACTTTGATTCTCATTATACCTACACTGTTACACAGAATATCCTTAACTTTACTAGGAAACAAGATTGTCACTAGGTGAAGCTTAATGATCCTACCTCAAGGTCCCCCTAAGTTCTTCCCTAAGGCCAAAGATGAAGTTAGAACCAAGGCAGTTAGAATCAAGGTGTAGCAAGGGAGTAAGGGAGAATAAGGGAGGCACTGGGCAGTCCATCTCCAGAACCCTAAATCTTGGGTAGTTTTCTCATACTTCTACTTGACTACAGAGGCAGCACCTTCTCTCAGACAGAACTCTTCCTTCTCTCACCTCTCCCATTCTCTTTGCACTTTCTCACCCCAGCGCATTAGGTGAGCCAAAGGAGGTCAAGAATCTCCCTCTTGAGAAGGGCACCCACCATTACAGGAACTTGGCAAAGGTATGTGGTTTGGTAAGTTCTAGAAACGAGAATGGGGCCCAAAACTGACCTTTGAGCAGCACTATCTTCAATGCGTCTTTTCCCCTAATGGACTTTTTTGAAGAGGAAGAGCAATAAAGAACAACAATCAGGGACTCTGAAGTTCCTTCTTTAACAATGACACCTGACCCTCCTACTTCCCAAGATAATGTGTTTTAATACAGCCAGTAGGATCTAGCAATATAATTAACAAAATTTTAAAGATCATTAACCACTAAATAGAAGTAGTTGCATTATTACTAGAGAAGGGGAATTTTAATCCAAAACTTACAAAACTGTAACTAGCAGTTTCAACCTTGTTCATTAAAGCATACACCTTTAACAATAAGAGGACCCAGGCTTGAAGTCTGACTTTACCACTCTCTACTGTAGCAATTTACTCAATCCACTGCCTACATCCATGACCCAGCAACAGTAAAGTGTAGTTGGCATTGTTGAGAGAAATAAATAGAACATGTAAAAATCACCCAGTTCAATAAGTAGTCAGTTAATATTAGTTCCCTTCTTTCACATTTACAAGAGTTTTTATAAGAGATCTTTCTACAAGAAACACCATAACACCCTTGAACTTCACATCTTAGGCAACTGAAATGAAATACTTGGAGAGGATAAGAGGGAGCCCACATAATCTTAAAGCTGGTCTGCTTCCCAGTTGCTGTCTTCAACTGCTAATGGCTAAGGCTTATTTAGTAAAGGTTTACCAGTTGCGCAGCACTGGGTCAGACACGTTTTATGTAACAACGCTAAAAGGTTGTCACTTATCCCCATACTGGAGAGATGGAATCAAGATCCCAGGTATGAAAAAAGCAGTAGGATACATCCGACTATTGTGTAATATTCCCCCAAGAAGTCCCTTCACAGTAAAATCAGAAATCTAAGAATGCTGGTATCTTTAGAACCTAGGTAACCAAAATCAACAGATGTAGTGACTGCACTGCTTTTGTCATAGGAAAAACCATATTAATGTACTAATAAGCTCGCTTATTATACTTCTAATAATACATCTTAGAATTTAAACTTAAGAATAAAAGGAAAGAGCTAAGGCTCTTTTGGTTTGGGGCTGAAATTTAGAAAATGCAGCTTAAATGTATGAGCATTAGTGTCAAAAAGTACCCCTCATTTTGTTTTGTTTTAAACTAAATAAAATTCAGTTTGAATATGACTTAATTTAAAATTGTTCACATTCTGAAGATCAGTGATGGTACATCGATGTTCATTAAACTCGCTACCAGTTTAATCATTTTAAAGTTTTAAACTGAAAATTTTTAAAGCCTACATATACCACACACCTACACATACAGTTCCCATGATCCCTGTAATAAAGAGACTGATTAATGTAAATTTTACAGAAGACACCCTTCTCTGGATAATTTTAACTTTTTCTAAAAATAAACATTGCAGTCACCAACACAGGGAGGGACAGCAGCTCAGGAATGCACTGTCATGGCAGATGGAGAATCAGTCATTGCGGAAGTGAAACGTACTCAAGCACATCAACAGCGACATCTGATTCCATCAGAACATCTTTTAAAAAGTGAGCATTTCATCAGCTTTGCACAGTGGCTAGTATCCCTACTTGATGACAATTAAAAATACTAAAGCTACAGTACAGTTTTTGTTCTTTTGCACACTGGAGGAAGTCCAAGCAGAATGCTGAGTCAAAAGCAAATATGCAGACTCATAGCTGATGAGCAACTCTCTGGAATGCAAAGGAGTTTAAGATGAAGGCCAGATTCATGCTGCTGCTTATTGGGTCCTCTCCTGAGTCACAATGTCATCTACAGAAAAGATAACTCAGAAATTTTAATAGAATGACCTCCTCTTTGAAACTTTCCTTGATTGTTGTAATATTTAGCCTCAATTACATTAACACACACACCCCAAATGTGAACAAATTTAAAACACCATAACATGCAGACAATTAATAAAGTAAGCTGCAAACTGTTTCAGGAAAGTAGTAATTATGATCATCCTTATCCCAGTAACCAAGAGAAGCTTCTCAAGGGTCAGATTATTGCAGCTACCTCTTGGATGCCCCTGAGGCCTCTCTACAGACTCTAAGTACTCATTATTATGTTCTGTAAGAAGGCCTGACTATGAGATTACCAAGAAGAAACTTTACAGTAAAGTTTCTACATCATAAAGTACCACTGCATAACTTTCAGGCGATTCTATGTCCTCTTTTCTGACAACTGCAATGTCCAAGGGTAAACAAGGGCATGGACAGCTATGTATGTGTTAAATGACACTGCCCCTGTGCCACGGTCATTCAAGCAAAGGTGGACTCATACCCAAGCTCACCTCCAGAAGTCTGCTCATTGAGGCAGAAAGTACAGTAGTCTTATAAAATGTCACCTGGGAGGTGAGGGACCATCAAGTTCTACAATGTGCATAGGGCCATGGAAAGTGGCCAACAGCGAGAGAAGAGAGGAAGGGAGAACATAGGAGACACCAAGACAAGGTGCCACTTTTCTAAAAGAGGTCAACAGTGGAGAAGCCTGGGAGCAGGGTCAGCAGCACGAAAGTATTCCCAGGCCTTTGTGAAACTCAATGGCAGTGTATTCTGAGACATTCCTGCTGCCTTATCATAAAGTGAAGTTTTCAGGTCTGGTTATTTGCACAGGTTTGTTTCATCCTCTAAGAACCTTGATTTGGACCAGCATGATATAGTTCTTATGTCTTAAATAAGGCACTAAGTTCTCGTGGACAGCTTCTGACCCTCATTTTCCACTGAAGGAGCGAGGCTACCTCAGTGCTTTCCAACGTGCTTTATTTTCCCATGTTGAGCCCAGTTAAACTCTATGCAGAACTTCAACAGATCAAACCAACAGCAGTGAGCTACCCCGGCTGGAGCAAGGACAGGACTCTGGCTCAGGGCCTCTATGGGACATGGCACTTTCGGGAACACTGCTGGAAACCCTGAGTGCCATGTCATCTGAGGTCCCTAGTTCTGCCAGGGTACCCCATCCTCTGATGGCTGCTTCGCACATTGGCCAAAAGAAGGTAAGACACTAGAGGCTGAGAACTCAAAGTCAAGCAACGACCAGGAAGCATAGGCAGGACAAGGCGTCAGTCACTGGACATGGCCTGAACCCAAACCAAGACTCCCCGGGGAAAGCAAACGCTTCCAGTTCTGGAAAGCGGCGCCAGAGGGAGGCTGAGGTAAGTTATGGTTGACATCTTAGTGGTCAGACAGTGACATCCCAGACAGCACACATGCCTATGAATCAGCAGGCCCCAAAGAGAAACAAACTGCTTTTCACCCGGGGATTTGACTTAGACATAGAGATGAAGGAGAGAAAAGAGGAAATGAACAGGCAGTAAGCTGAGGGGTAGAAGGCCCTGTTGGCCTTCCTTTTGGGGTTAACCATGATCCTTATTTGACCACAAATAGAAAGAAAGAAGGGAGGGAGGGAGGAAGGAAGGAAGGAAAGAAAGAAGAAAGAAAGAAAGAGAAGAATGCCATATAAGACTTGATCTAAGGATATCAATATCTGAAATGAAGAAAGCAAGTGGGTCGGGAAAGAAAGAACGGCTTTAAAAAAAAAAGTGAACTCCAGAATGTAGACATTGCCTGGGGACTCATTAAATGGCATTATGACTCCCACAAACATTAGGACTTTGAAGATAGTTATACAGTTGTTACATGAGTTCTCAACCTAACTGTAGACCGAAGAATATCTTCCTCACAAATAAGAGCTTTTTTAAGAAGCATCTGCAGACATTGCACAGACAAATCTTCATCTACTTGACAACATGCAATATGGTTAGAACAGCAGAGCATCTGCAAATTTTAAGGACTCCAAGAACTCTGATAGTTTTAAAAGAATTGCAAAACACAGTTTGATAAAACATCCTGGAAGAAAAAAATGAACCATAATGATCAATATTTATGATGATGATGAATATTATTATTATTAAAATGGTTACCTTTCTAAGCATTTTAAATGCCTCATTTCATTTAACCCTCATAAATAAACTCGGATAAAAAAATACAGCAGTTAGTGCAGGAAATGTTCATGCTGCTGGTTCCGGGAACACATTTTGAAAAGCAGTGACTGAGAAACACAGTCTTTCTTTTCTCTTACTGCTTCCTCCATCTCTGAGCTAGCGGGCCTGCTGAGCATGAGAACAGAAGCACAAGGCCCAGTCTCACCCGTCAGTCCTGGTCCAGCCCAGGGGCAACCACAGTCCCAAATGCCCAGACAGAATGCTCCACCCCACAAGGCTAGCTTTCTTCCAGCCAAAAGATAAAGAATGTCAAATAAGTCAGCCATTCACAGATCAAAGTGCATTTTAAACTAGCCATTTCTATGCATGCTTCCTAAAGAGCAATACCATTCTCGGGACAAGTTCTAACACCAAAACAGGTGCACAAACAGTCTCATTGGAACTTCTGGTCTCAGAAAGACATCCTAGTACAAGCAAAACATTAAGTGCCTAAACATCTTTATATTAGAATTAAACAAAAAGAACTGCATTTAATGTCTTTTACTGTTGGCTTTGAAAAGGCTCATATCAGGCAACAAGGAAGAGAAAAGGGAAGGATGCTAACACTTTGAGTAATGACTATATCTAAGATGGACAATAATCTCATAAGGCAGTTTATACTAACACTTTTTACTGAGCCCTGTTTAAGAGGTAACTACAAATACTCTGAAAGACCAAGTCACTTCCCAAAATGTAAGTCAGCATTAATACAGTGGTTCAAATCCAGGACTTTCGACCTCCAAAGTACAAATTCTTTCTACTATATCACATACAAAGAATTCCTTAAATAGAAATTTATAAAGTATAAAAGTGTAGGAATACATTAAAAGATGACTAGGTAAAAATTTGATATAGATGCACAGTGGAATACAACTCAGCCATAAAAATGAAATCTTACCATTTGTGACAATATGGATGGAATTTGAGGTGATAATGTTAAGTGAAATAAGTCAGAAAGAAAAAGACAAACACAGATTTCATTAACATGTAAAGAAACTAAGCAGTGAACAAACAAACACAACAAAAACAATTCTTAGATTCTAACAACAACCTGGTGGCTGCCAGAGGGAAGGGGAAGGAGGGTAGGAGGAATGGGTAGAAGCTGTCGGTTTGATAGTGGAGAATGACGTTAGATATTTGGTGATGAGTGTGGTGTGGTCTATACATTTATTAAGGTGTGCAGTTGTACTTCCGAAATTTATATAGTATTGTAAACCAAGGACTCATCAACTGAAAAAAAAATGTAGGGCTAGACAGGCCCTTAGAGACTAATACCTCACTTAATACATAAAACTATGGTAAACAATCTCCAAAGATGACCACGCACAATTCCTTCCCACCACTGTTAACACACTGCTTATCCCATTGAGAGGTAGAATCCTCTCCTCACGACCTTGTTATGTACTGACCATAAAACACAGTGAAAGAAACAATTTACTGGCTCCAGACACATTCCTTAGGAAGACTAGCAGCTTCTACTGTCCTGTTCCCTTAGGAAGCTTGCCACCATGCTGGAAGGAAGTTCAAACTAGACTACTCAACGATAAGACAACCTGTGAAGGGCAAGGGGCATCAAAAAGGAGAATAAAAAATGTAAGTGGAGGCTTCTCAAGGTTTCTAGTCACTGTATCTAAATACATCCCCAAGCAAGTGACTCCAGTCTACAACATGGATAGCAGAAAAACTGTCAAAACTGGGTTTTCAGATGTCTGGAATTATGAGGCATTTGAGGCTGGTTATAAATAACTGAAACAGACAAGCTTAACTGGCCTTTCAGTAATTGGGAGTCAAGAGCAAGGACTAAAAATACAAGCCCTCTGACCACTAGCCCTAGTCACAAGTCACTGTAGCCCATATGTAAACTGACATACAAATAGGGCACTCCATGGATTGAGTGAACTATGGCATTGCCACAACATCCCATTGAGAAATAGATCTGGGCACACCCTGGTGAAGTAGGGGCTGTATCAGCCACCTCTGAAGGATCTCAGTCCATGTTACCTGGGTTCAGTTTCCAGGTCCAGGAGGAACAATCAATGCAAGCAATTAAATAAAAATAAAATGCTCTTTCTCTTTCTGCCTGCCTGCCTACTCACCTTCATTCCTGTCTATATCTTTTCTTTAAAAAAAATTTTAAAAAGAAACAGATCTTAATGAAATTACTACACTCATTTGTTCACAAGTCAGCTATCCTTGGCACTGTGGCATCTATGTGTTCCCCTAACTCACTGCTATGTCAAATTTAACACATTCATTTCTCATTGTAAACCCCCTAAGGAGTGGGGCAGGCGATCTTCAGCCTTGTCTCTATCTCTAATACCTATCCCAGGGCCTTGCCTGCCAAAAATAATTAGAGATTTGCTAGCTAACACCTCACATATGAAAAGAATTAAACTAGTCCTCACTCCAAAGAATTATGAGAGCAGGAACAAATAAGAAGCTGAGGCCAAGTCCCTCTAATACTATACAGAATGTCACTGCAAAATAATCAGAGAGCCGTGACATGCATACAATGTTACTTCCCAACACTTTTATAGCATTTATGTCTTTTATTATTAATTTGAAACCAACAGAAAACCTTGTCAAGCATGTAGTGCTAACACGCCTATCTGTTAGTTGAAGAAATGGATGCTCAAAGAGGTAATGAAACCAACCAGTCACCCAATTTCACAAGTAAAAGCAGAGATGTGAATTCAGAAAAATCTGATTTAAAAAGTCTGATGTTAATTTCATCTTCTAGAAGTCTTTCCTCAAACTGATGCGCTACATTTCAGGAAATACAATGAAAAAGCCTATAGTAATATGATAGAAAGTTAGAACTAGACATGACCTCCATACTGATTCATAATACACAGGAAAATTTTCAGGTAATAACTGGGATGTGGGAGTTGGCCACACCTATATGACACTATAATTCTGTGAAACAAACAGCATAACATTCTTTATTGCTTCAGATAATAGAGCATATGCTGTATGAGTGTGTAGGGTCACTATTAATAACTCACTATTTGATGTTTCTAGTAGTCTTCAAGTCAAAATGCTCTTGTCATGTGCTTCTCACACACAATAAAATATATATAGTGGCCAACTCTCCTATGTTACTTAATTCTGGGTATTCAAGAGGCTACTACCAGAGAAGCATGTAAAAAGACAGTAAGTGAACACTGCATACTGACATTATTTGACTAATGACTGGACTGTGGCAGAAGTAAGTCACTTGAATGGAATGTCATTTCTATGAAATTCCCAGATTGGACTTGCAAGTCTCCACCCCATCTCTCACTTCCTCAACCACATAGTCCCCAAACTAAGAGTCCCATTAACAATAAGGGAAGGGGAGTAGAAAGAGCAGTAACTATAATAACACCGTGACTTCAAAGATTGTCCCAGTTCCAATGAAATCCCTGCAGTCTTAACTGCTAATACCAGGGTTTGGCTGGGGTCCCAACATTTTCCAAGGACAAAGGAGATCCTCACTCTCAGTTCATCACTTCCAGTTCCTGGATCTGGAAAGGAAACCTGCCGGAAGCAGTCCTGTGTCACTCTGAAAATGCTTCTCTGGGGCAACTTTGGTAGTGGTGATTGTCTTCTACTGTGCTTAACGGTGGCGTTTCCTAGTGAACAGAACTACGCAGCAGAGCAATCTAAATATCCACAGGCATCGCAGCTATGGAAGACAGTGTGCACACAGCTCCCAGGCAAACGAACACAGGCATGGAGGATGCCATGATAATTTAGGAATGAGCCAGCAATTTAATAAGCACTTAGTTGCTGTGATTCCCAAAATCACAAGGTCACAGTTACTTTACGGAATACAGAACAATGATGCCCTCTACAGCCCTCAGAGAGAAGCCAAGGAACTTACAGAGTCTATCTGGTGAGAGATCCTGAGTCTACTTTTCTACTTTCTTTTTTACACTAAAATAAGCTAATAGCATACAAAATATGTGCTTTGTATATGTGTTGGGCAAAATTAAAATACCATAATCTCACACTCTCACACTCAGGAGCTAACTAAAGTAAATATAATAATGTTCAAATAATTAAAATCATACTGAAATAATTTACTTTCTTCAAGAACATACAGAAGCAAATTCTACAGAATGCCATTTTGGCTACAACACAGGTTGTTTTCAAAAAAATTACTTAAAACATTTTCAAAGTAAAACTAAATTCCTAAAAGAAGAAATAGGTTGAGGTAAATTTCTTTAAAATAAAAACAAAACTATATACCACATATTGAAGATTACAACATTCCCCATGTGGGATTAAAAAAAAAAAAAAAAAAAAGACCAGTAAGAAATATTTTTAAGCTCAAGTAACTTCCCTGTTCTTCATAAGCTGTGAGGAAAGAAATTTCTCATCTTCGCAATAAGGAAAGTGGGGGCTAGGTGGGAGGGTTGGGGACAAACCAGGCAACCCATGGCCCAGCAGATACAAGAGCAGCAACTGATGGGTCCTTCTTCTCAGGGAATGTAGTTGGGCATGGTGTGTTGTCAAAACATGTGTAAAATATATATAAACAACTAGAGATATCTCTAACACATGACAAGACAAGCTGCATAGAGAGGTCAAAGGAACACAGTGAGAAGGTAATCAATGTGGAAAAGTTTAGATACCATGTTACTGCTCAAACCTGAAAATAGCTGGTAGGCACAACTAAGGAAGAGAAGGAAGATAGAACAGGAAGGGAGAAAACCACTATGGGTCAGATCACTACAGGAAATGCAAATGTATGGTTTCACAGAAATAGGTGAGCCACGTTCCAAGTTCCAAGATGAAAACATGGGTCAAAGTTAAAGAGGAAGGGGAGAGGAGTTATCAGAGGGCCTTAAACCTATCTGGAAAGTTTAGATTAGATCTGATTAAACAAAAGGAATTACTCTGATCATTTAAGCAAGGAAGTAACATGATGAAAATAGTGTTAAGAAAACAAGATCCTGGCACTTGTCTAGATGAAATGGAATGGCAGAACAAGAAGGGCATAGAGATTACCCAGAGATTAACGTGGAAATACAAACAAGGTAACAGAAGTTTGTACTTGCCAGAAAAAGAAAGAGCAAGTCTGAGACACTCTGCAGAGGATTGGATGCATTAAACAGGTGACTATTAAAAAGGTCAAGGAGACAATATAATTTGGAAGCCCAAGAAGTAAGCAGGTACCAGGGATAATTAAGCAAAAGCCAGGTTCGAAGAAAACTATGACAATCCAAATTTTCAGTTTGTGATTATAAGGACCCATTTAGGCAGAAAATTCACACAGGCAAGTGGAAAACTTGAAACTGAAAAGGTGATGAGAAGCTAGGGTTGTATTTAAACACTTTCTAATCATACAAAAAAAGAATAGATAAGTTTATACACCAGGGAAAGGACAGGAAACTGGGTGTCTAGCCAGAAAGACAGAGAGAACACTTGGAAAAAGAAGTTTCAAGTCTAACAAGAACTTGTTTCAAAGTCATCAACACTCAGAGACCTACTGAGTGAGAAGGAACCAAAAAACTTTAAGCCTGAGGCCAGATTAATTGGGTGACTGCTGGTGAAGTTTTATGAATTTTATTTTGAGTATTATGTAATCAGCACACATTTAGTTGAAGAGAGTTTCCAGATACACAATGTAAAAGAAAAGATAAATCACAACAAAGGAAAAACAGCAGCCAGCTTTAGTTTGAACATATCATCAAACAGAAGCCAACTCTTACAGGTCATGTGTGTCTTTAAAACTTGAAGCTCTCCTAAGGAATAGACAGAAGAAGGGACCGGAAGATGAAGAATCTAAGTACCAGAAGATATACTTAAGTATTTCTTTCACCTTAAAAGCTTTCACCAAAACAAATGCCTTTGGTAAAAACATTCTAAGGGATAAAGTGTACATACTCCTGATTCAAATTTATGTCTAGTAAAAAAAAAAAAAAAAAAAAAAAAATTTAAGAATGTTTATAATTTATTGTTAGAGTACTTTAGTTTTATTCTTTAACATTTAGTAGAAAGTCAATACCTAGAACTCAAATGATATGAAAAAGAGCACAAATCTTTCTTTCAAGGTAATATCCTAAAATAACACATCCATTTCCAAGTGAGTACAGATGACAAGGTCAGTACCACATACCCCTTTCAGGTAAACTGAAAACCCTAGGACTCAGAAGCTAAATGATTCACTGAGGCAAACTGGCAAGACAAAAGCCCACTTAATATGCAACTTTCTTTCTTTGGAGGTTCACTTTTATGTTTTACCTTACAGGAGAAATTACTGTCAATTCTTGGGGTTAATTCTATTTTTGTGGTTGTTCTAAGGAATGTAAAGGCTAAAGTTAACTGAAATTCAGAGCAAAACCTAAAACTAGATACATGCTACAAAGGAGTGAAATGAAAAACATATAGTAAAGAATCGGGGATATTTTACAAAAGGAAAATCTCTCCTATCCTAGTAGTAATAAAATTTTAAACCTTTTACTTTAGATAAAGAAAATCACTCTCTTCCTACCCCAGAATTCCAGGTCCCCTTCTTCCCTGAAACAAACAAACAAAAAAAACAGAAGAGCTATCCACAACAAAGAAAATTCTTTAAGGCTCCTGGAGTGGGGGAAGGGTGAGGTGGGCGTCATTATGAATTCCCTGTGGAAGAAGAAGAGACAGACCCACATTCCAGGGAAATTTGGCTGATGTGAGTTTTCCCTTCAACAGATCGGCCTGTCACTAAGCCAGGTTCTGCAATCTTCCCAGGCTGCCACCACTAGGGAAACCAGGAACCTTCTCATTAATCAAGCCTTCCCAACAAAAATTTTCCCACTCACAAAGCAGTGAGATGGGAGGAGGGGAAGCAGCAGAGCCAGCTTTGCAGCCCAAAGAATTCTAGACTTTGGTATATCACCTAACTACTTCAAGAAAACAGATGCAGGAAACAGGAAATAATCTACAAACAGGACAAAGAGGTAGGATGCTTACAGAAGGGCTTTGCTGGAGCCCAAGTTGAAAATTTAAATCATGAGATATAATTACTGTTGTGAGTGAGACCTGGCAACACAGCACAGTTTTTAAAACACCTCTAAGGCAGGACATGCCCCCGTAAACTTTTCGAAGGTAGACACCATTCATATTCATTTGACCCTTTTAACCATAATGTATTATTCAGATTTATTTTGTGTTTTAATGGATAAATTTCCATGATTAATACATTATATGTCCATGTCTGTTTCTTGCTTTCACTTGCAAAGGAAATGTCCTTGCCTTGACCTCGCTCATGTACCCTGCCCTTACGGCCCGTTTAACTTCACTGAAAGTAACTTTCCTGAAAATTTACCCAACAGGGTGCAAGAAGAATACAGAAGGATCCAAGAACCTAGACCTGTGTTGCGCAAGACAGCTGCTACCAGCCAGGTGTACCCACTGAGCACTTGATATGTGACTAATGGGAATTGAAAAGTGCTTTAAGAGACATGTATACACCTAAAACAGAACATGTATGTGCAGGCGTGCGCACACACACACACACTTTTCAGACTTTGCAGGCAATAAGGTCTTCGTTGCAACCACTCTACCCTGCAATTGTAGCATAAGAACAGACAGAGACAGTACATAAACAAATGGTAGTGGCTGTGTTCCAACAAAACTTTATTTACAAGCATTTACAAAAACAAGTCCATGGGATATAACTTGCTGATTCCTGGTTTCTAAGGAGCTTAAAATTTTGGAAGCTCTAATATACTGGAGTGGGTGCAGAGCTAGAACTAAGATCACTAGTGTTAGGCTGGCCCAGAGGGAAAACGGCAGCCATACCCGGGAAAAAGGTGGCTGACGTCAGACTGAGGATTGAAGCCCACACCTGGAATCACAGGACCAATCCCCAATCGCGACGTAGGAAGCCCGCGAAATTCCTTTGCTTAAAGAGCGCGCTTTTCTTTGTTCAGGCGCGACTTCCCCGGCCCGGGTCTGCGGACCGGAGAACTTCGCCCGGGTGCGCGAACCTCGCCCGGGTGCGCAAACCCCGATAAAGCCCTGGCTATTCGACTTTTTGTTTGATTGGCTTTCTTTCCTCGCGGAGCCCAGAAAAAACCTTTCAGCTAGGAGCCATGGAGAGCCACAGCTAGTGCTGCCACTACTTTCAGTTGAGAAAGGCGTCACAGGAGCACAGGATATCTCCCTGCCACGAGCTGCAGTGGTGAGAAGTCAAGGGAACCCGAAACTGCAGTTTCAAGGACCTTCTCATCTCATCCACTGCTGCCACTGCCTAAATTCCGGCCTAGGAGACACTTACAAATAAGAGTCCATGGTCAGGATTGCGGCAGTTGTTGTTTTTTTAAACCCTCTTACATGTGGGAGGGTCAGAGAACCTTTCTTCATCTGAAGGAAAACTGTTTGCATGGATAATTGATGTCGTCCAGGGAAAACCTCAGAACAAACAAAGGAGATGCAAAAGCAGCAAACTATTTGGTGTTTCTGGTTTTCTCTTCCTTTGGAAACTGCTCTATCCAAGTATTTCTCAGCCCACAGAGTAGGAAATAGACAAATCTACATAAAATTATGCTATATGTTAATTTCCTTCCCATTTTATTTATTCATTTAATTTTTAACATTGTAAGGCAGATACACATTAAAACAATACATTAAAAATAGGCTTCTCCTGACCCATTCCATCACCACCCCACTCCAACTCTCATTCATCAGGAGCCACCAGACTGAAAACTTTTAGCTATTTGTTCTGGCATACTATATTTATACTACAATTGCTTCATGTTTCAGTTTTACAAACTTTCTACTGAAAATGAAGACAATTCTTACCACCTATTCTTCCACACATCTCCTTCCGTTGTCCTCTAAATTTGGGAGTTCACAGTATGTGGAATTCACAGTATGTGGAATGGAATTGTTCAAGCTGAGACTTGTTTACTCTGCTATCTTAGAGTCTTTTTTATACAGAGGGTTAAGGGTTGCATCACTTTCATTTTATTTAGTTTCCTGTATTCCTATCACTAAATCCTTCCCACACTTTCCTGACAGATTTAAAATAGAGCTCCTCTCCCTCTATTTAAATCACAAGGTATTGTGTTCACTTTATTTTGTCCTGGAGACATCTTTCCTGACACCCTCTCCCTTACTGCAGTGGACTGGCTGCTCGCTAGATAGCAGACACACACGGTGGGATTTGCTTTAGCCCTCTCTGTTGGACTCCCTATTTCCTCCAAACCATATCTCACTCTTTCTTTATCCCTCATTTTGTAAAACCATATCTTTCCTAAAATAGAAGGAACATTAGAAGAAAAAATCTTTTTAGATGTTGCATCTCTAAAACTGTTTCTATTCTATCTTAACATGCATTTGAAAGTTGGACTGTGAAAAAAGCTCTGGTTGGAATTCATTCTTAGAATATAAAGAGAATACAGAATATAAAGGGAATTGTTCCACTGTTCTCTATATGTGATCTGCTTTTCTATTAAGATCTCCGCTCTATTTTAGAATGATGTGCCTTTTACATTGATTTTGTTAGGTGCCCACTCACAGCAACTTTCAAATAGCAACTTCGTGTCCTTTGTTTCTAGTAAATTGTATTTATTTCATAATCTTCCTCACATCTCTTTTCTTCATTCCCCTTTCTAGAACCATAATTTTCATATCAAGTAACCCTCCAATTTTCTTATGTTTCCCCCTATTTTATTCTATTGTCGTTTTGTTCTACTTTCCAGAAAGCATTCCTTGACTGTCTTCTTACACTTCACTAAATTTTTATCTCTATTATATTTTTAGTTCACAAGTGTTTTCTTATTCTTAGGAATATCCCCTGTTCATAAAATGCTGGTTTTATTACATGGTATAATAGTTTGTTTGCTTGTTCTGAAGATACTAATTATGGTGCTTTTATAAAGTCTTTTCTGACTCCCTAGCATCGCTCAGAACCTCCAAATTTGTGTATTCATTTTTTCTTTCTTTCTGTTCTCTATTTCTCAAGTTTTCATTAAATACCTGGTGACAGTTTATTCATAATCAAGAACAATGAAATGTGGACTGTACACTTTATGTACATGGGCAGGGCCTAGTGACTGCTGGGCTTCAGGAATCTGGAGGGGACCCAGAATTTGGTTGTGAAATGGCAAATACAGGCTATACTAATATCTGACAATTAATTAACTTAAGTTAAATAGTATGATTAGAGATTTAAAAAAACAAAATGATTAAAGACTGAATTGAATAGAATCATTAAGTATATATATATATATATCATGTACATATATATGTAAACATAGTCTCAAGACAGACAAAGCAAATATCCACAAAAGGATAAATACAAAAATCTAAAGTCACAGTTAAGAGATTTTAATACACCTCTTTCAACTGCTAGAACAAATTAACAAAACATTCGGAAAAACACAACAGAGTTTTACAACACAATTAATAAACCTACGTGAATATATAGCTCAGTGCGCCTCACGACCATCACAATCTTCAAGTGCTTATTAAACATTTGCCACATAGCGAATTAAGCTAAACACTAAAAACAAAAAGCTTAGGAACTATACGATATGCATTTAAATAACTCACTGATCAAAAGTGAAGTTGCAATAAAAATCAGAAAATATTTTACTTTGATTTAAATAACAAAATCCTTACTTTATCTGTATCTCTATCAAAACAAGAAGGATACCATTAAGGTAGGAAATGTTTAAAGAAAAATTTATAGTTTTAAGCATATATATTAAAGAAAAAAAAGGCTTGAAATCAATGATTTAAGCTTTATCTTAAGATGGAAAAAGAGGAGCATATTTATGCAAAGTAGGAGAAAATAATAAAATTGAAAATGAGTATACTATAGCGGGGAAAAAAATCAAACTATTTGATTCTCTAAAAAGACTAGCAAAATTAATAATCCCTTAAGAGTACTAATGAATAATCACTCCTTTGAAATGCAAATCAATGAGGTATCTATCACCTCACATCTGTTAGGACACCTACTGTCAAAGAGACAAGAGATACAAGTGCTGGTGAGAACATGGAGGAAAGGGAACCTTGGTGCATACTGGTGGGAATGCAAACTGCACAGCCACTATGGAAAACAATATGGACATTCCTAAAAAGATTCAAAATAAAACCACTATTGATCAAGCAATTCCAGTTCTGGGTTTATTTGGAGGAGATAAAATCACTATCTTGAAAGATATCTGTACCTTCCTGTTCATCACAACATTGTTTATAACAGCCAGACATGGAAGCTAAGTACCATCAAGGAAGGAAGGAATGAATGAATGAAGAAAATGAGATCTGAAGATGTAAGTATGATCTCACTTAGCTGTGGAACTTTTTAAGCCAAACTCATAGAAACAGAATAGAATGATGGCTGTTAGGGTGGTGGTGGGGAAGGAGAGGGGAAATGGAGAGAGAGAGATTAGTTGAAGGATACAAACTTTCCATTACAAGAGGAAAAGTACCAGGGATCTACTGCAACAGGGAGACTGTATTCACAATGCTGTATTGTGTACTTGAAAGTCCTGAGAGAGCAGAGCTTTAATGTTCGCATCATAACAATGACAGAAAAATGGTAATTAATGTGATACAAAGGATGTGTTAATTAAGTTCACAGTGGTAAATATTTCATACTATATGCATCTATCAAATCACCACAGTAGATAACCTTAACCTTACATAATGCCACATGCCAATTATATCTCATAGCTTAGTGAAAATCACCCCGTTGGAAGGTTCAAGCCTGGCTGTCAGGATTTTGGGGAGTCAGGATAACTGAGAGTCGGTAGCCGAATACCCAAAGGGACAAAAGAGAATGGGGAGTTGAGAATGAACTCATTCCAGTTATTCCCAGAATGAAGACCTTCAACTTTCAATTCTTTTTATCAGCTTTGCACATAATACCAAACTTGACACATAAATTATAAGCACTCAGTTTGTAGATGTCCTCATATAAAACTCTGGTTCATACTGGCAGTCGGTCTATAATTTCTTGGAGCAGGAGCTATTCAAAAGAATTTGTTCTTTCTCTTGAGAAACTATAACCTTGATGAAAATGCAACTACAAAAAAAATCTCTGCTCACTGACTAAGGGCAGTAATGTGGAAGCTTGCCATCCATCCAAGATCTTGGAGAAGGGAAGGGAAGGGAGAACAGTAAGGAAAACAGTGGAAAATACCAAAAACACCAAACTTGTGCCAGAGTCTGTTGTGGATTGTAAAGGTGTACTTCCCACAAGACGGCAGAATCCTAAACAATGAAATTAATATATATCCTGTTTCAAACCTACTGAATGCATCTTGATTCCAACTGAAATAAAGTCTGAAACTGTTCAATTGCTTTGCAAGACTCTTAGGTCTTTCCACTGTGTGTGTGTGTGTGTGTGTGTACAGAAAGTGACTAATAATGAGCATATAACTAAAAATTATACACATAAGCAATCCAGCAATTTCAATAACCAATTTATTCTTCATTTAGTAAATAATAATGGGGAATAATAAAGCAAAGAGACTGTAAAATAGAACACTTTAAAATTGTGAAGGAGATGAATGGAAGATATGGAAAATATTTGAAAAATAGGACAAGTATATGAAAAATGAACTGGTAGTAGAATTTGAATTTTTTTAATGATCAATACAAATAAATGATCAAATGAAAACTGAAATTGTCACTAAAAAATAAACAAGCTAAAAAGTAGATTAAATATATATTAAAGAGTACACTAATACAAGTAAGAAGATTCTAATAAACTGGAAGAGGTCTGATGAAAAGCAATCAGTGCAACATAGAGACATAAAGAGAAGAGAAACAGGAAAGGGTAAATGGCCAAACAGCACTTATACAGGCTTATGGGAGCAGCCTTCACTAGGAGGGTAAGTGGTGATACCACGCAACCTAAAGAATCATGAAAGAATAAAATGACTTGTGTTTTAAGCTACTAATAAGTTTTAAGGTGACCTCTAAGCATCAATTCATAATTAAAGTAGTTTCCAGTTGTGGTAACAGATTCCAGAAGACATTAGGGAAAAAAATCTTTAGCGAGCTGAGGAAAAATAATGTTTAACCTAGAATTCTAAAATGAGAAAAGTATCATTCTAGACTAAGACCAAAATACATGTTTAGACAAGTTGTGAAAATTGACCACTAATAATCGTTCACAGAAATACTACTATGGATGACTGAAGCAGTGATAATTATAAGCAATGAAATTTACAAATATGCTATGAATCTAAATAGGGACTGATGTGGTTAAAAGAAGATACAACCACAATATTAATAGTATCTGATCTGGTTAATTATTGCAGTTTGTCTGTTTTGGTGTTTTTAACTTGTACTTAACATAACACTAGCATAAAGAAAATGTTAGCCAACATATATGAAAACACTTCCCCAGACCTTATACTCACTATCAATCTGAGGTCTCAATATCACCAGCTTTGAAGCAATAGAAAACACACTTAAAAGAGGGGGAGAGAAAAAAAAAAAAGAGGACAAAAGAACACTCTACTAGAATTCACCTTAGAATTCACCCAAGTGCTGCATTTGATACCAACTTTTTCATTTTCATCTGCTTTATTATAATCAAAAATCATGTCATGGACTGGCAATGCCAATAATTAGTTTAAACATTAAGGACCAAATTATGACCTAAAGGCATCTTACAAGACTTTAAGCTAGAAACTACCATCATCATCTGTACTATTAATTTTCTCCATTTCATCCTGAACATGCAAATTTTCAATTGTTTACTTGAAGTTTTCAGTGCAATCCCAATTTTAAAGAGTAGAAGGAAAGTCAGAGCTGCAATTTTCAATGAACATTGAACTCGGCTATATTAGAAAATGATAAAAATATTTTTAAAACTATTAATCATTACTTACTTTAACAGCAAATTTCTTTGATGCCATGGTTTACTGATTCCAGAATAATTACAGACCTATAATAGAAGAAAAAAGAAAAGTATAAATAGATAAATCAAAATCTTTCTATTGTTTATGTGACTGTTAAACTGAATAATCAAATATCAGTACGTATCTCCAGGACAAATGTTCACTTACAACTGGTCTTTAACAAGCACGATATCGAATAGTAATTTTAAAACTAGTCACGAAGGAACGTACTGGTGGAGTTGTAGTCCACCAAATGTTTAAAAGAGAATTAATACTAATCCTTCACAAACTCTTAAAAGACAAAAAGTCTAAGAAAAGCTTCTTGAATCATGCTAAGAGGCCAGTATCATCCTGAAAGCAGTACCAAACAGAGACATCAGGTGAAAGGAAAACCAATATCCCTTATGAATAAACAGATTAAAAAAATCCTCAACAAAACACATCAAACCAAATCTGGCAACACATAAAAAGATTACAACCATGACCAAGTTGAACTTATACCAGGAAGATAAGGTTGGTTTAACATCTGAAAAGTAATCAATATAATTTATTTCATGGATTAAAAGAAAAAAATCCACATGAACATCTCAAAGATTTTTTTTTTTGGAAAATAACAAAACTTAATACTTTTTGACTAAAAAAATTTCAACACACTAGAAATACAAGGGAACATCAACTAGATAAAGAGCATCTATGAAAAACCCATAGAACAAAATCATAGAGGTTAAAGACTGAATGCTTTCCCCGCTAACAAAAAAAAAAAAAAGACAGTCGTGTCTGCACCTGTCATTTCCATTCAATATTAAGTTAGAATATCTAGCTGGGGCTATTAGAAAAGAAAAAGAAACAAAGACATTCAGATTGGGAGGAGAGAAGAAGGAGGTGGTGGTAAGAATATTTGGCTCCAGATTGCCCAAAGCAACACTGGAGACTTAAAAAGCATTGGAGAAACAGATTCTAATTTAATTGTTTCCAAACTCCAAAATGCATCAAACTTGGGGGCAGGGGAACATATTTAGCCTTACATGGACTTGAAATATTGAAGTCCTATGCATCGTTTATCAGGAATCTACTAAAGATATGTTTCACCCAAATGAGGAAACTACCCACACCCAAAAGGAAGATACAGGAAATAGGAAAGCAGAGATAAGCAAAAGGCAGAGGAAATTCCAGAAGCAGGTAACAGCAGACCATTACGTGAGACCTTGGCTAGACCAGGAAAGAACCAGCAGTCCAGGTGAGGGCAGGATACAAGTTTCCAGGAGAAGAATCTTCAGGAGTATCTGTATGCCTTCAGTGAATTTCAGACAGCTGGTGGAGAATGCAGTATTGAACTGGACAGGTGCTTGGAGAGTTAAGCAACTGACTAATAAGGCAATTACTGATTCCAGGATAAACAAAATAAAACTGCAGAAATTAAGGAATATCCCATACACAGCTGTCATAACTAGCAGGTATAGTCTTAACACCAGATCTTAACCTAAACAATACTGGTTACAATGTTATGAGGATGAGGAATATGTGTACATATGTAGTAGGGATGCCAGAGTTACAAGCCAAGTTCTCTTTTCAATTCTTTTTAGAGAGAGGAAGGATGGGAGGGAGAGTTGGAAAAGCATTTTTATTATTTGTTTAGTTGTTTGGTTTTGTTGCCACCCAGCCCAGCCTGGGCCTTGGAGCTGGGTCCCTGGACTCCACATGGTCCACACACCCCAGTCATCTCAGCTGTCTGAGCCACAAGGGATTGGCTCTAAAGGTCTCTTTAATGCTAATGTTTCTGAAACAAAGTCTAAAAACAATTTAAAAAATAAGTTATAATTCAGTAGAAACACAGAATGTGATATGAACCCACTACCACTCTTCTTAAATACTAAACTCTGCCCCAACCTCAAAAGCAAGTTGGAGAGAGCTGATAGGAAGGGAGGAATGAAAGGGGCAGGAAGGGTACCACGACTTGTGCATGGAACTCTGCCTACTGAAATCATGTGCTGTTAGAGCAGCAGTGTACAACAGAAATAGACGGCAACCCAAACATACAGTTTTAAATTTTCTAATTGTTGCATTTAATAGAAAGATAAATAGAAACAGAAAGCATAAATGAAATAAATAAATTCTTGGAACATAAGGAATATGTTTTAAAAACAATACTTATAAAAGTTGTCTTGAAAAATTTGGATAGATCTTTAAAACTAAGGTTGACCCTTGAAAAATATGGGAGCCAATCCCCGCAGGGTATAACATTTGATTCCCCCCAAATTTAACTACTAACAGCCTGGTATTGACCAGAAGCCTTCCTGGAAACATAAACAGTCAGTTTATACATATTTTGTATGCTTTATGTATCATATACTATATTCTTACAACAAAGTAAACTACAAAAAAAAGTCAAGAAATATTATAGTACATTTACAGGATTATACTATTCATCTATAAACTAAGTTTACAACATTGTCTACTGATAGGAAAATTCTTATATAAGTGAACTCTCACAGTTCGCGCCCATGTTGTTCAACGGTCAACTGTATGCTATTTGAGCTTGATTAAAATAAAAGCAGTCCCCTTAAAGATATTATATTGGGCTTGAAAAACTTCTGTTAAGAATCTGGGGAGTTCTTCACTGGAGATACTTAGTATGCAAGTGGTTCCAGCTGAACCCACGAAGCCACGAAGCTGAAGTGTGTGATCTAATTGTTTTGTTTTTTTTTAATATTCACTGCTTTTGGCAAATGCCCCTCCTTTCCTGAAGGGCAGATGAACCACGCGGCGGCTGTGGCTTTCAGATCCTATTTTCTGGACATTGTAAGCAACATGAAACAGTACAGGTTACACTTTGAACTCATAATAAAGTTCCAGAACTCTCTTTTAAAATACCCTCTTTTTCCTCTCTTTCCTTTTGTCATCAGACCAAGAGCAGCTATATTTACTTTTTTAAAAATGGAATTGTTCAAAAAATTTTATTAAAGTTCAATCTCAAAAATATGATCTGTAGCAATCTAGGACTGAAAAGCATACATTTTTATATAAAATATGATTTGCTAATATAAAATTGGCTGCATGAGGAAAAGGAACTATAAATAACACATCTGGTATATTCTAAACTTATTTTTAATACCATGTAGCAATCTGCCTCTCAATGTATATACTTTTTTCATTTGTTTTCACAATATTTGGAGCCTTAAAAAAAAGCACAACTTTAGAGCAAAAAGAGACTTTACAGACCGTCGACTCCCAGCCCTGCCACTTATTCCCCTAACCAGAACAGGGAGGGCCAGGCCAGGGTCTAACAGCAGAGGGTCAAGGGCAAGAGAAGAATCCTGCCGGCTCATTGTGGGCACACTAGCACAACCTGTCACCAGAGAATTGTCAAGATTAATTGCTAAGTAGACCGTCAAAGTAGATGTGTCCTTTCTCCCCTCAGGACTCCCCACACCAAGTTCCCAACACAGAGTATATCTTCAAATAAAGCTATATGAGTAGTGGTTGTCTCCTACTGGGAGGGAGGGAGAGAGGGAGGAAAGGAAGGAGAAAGGAAGTAGTTAAGGAAAATGTGGTTCAAATTCATTTAATTTAGCATTATGCTATGTGATATTGCATACTTCTTCATAGGAAAAAAAAAAAGCAAGTCTACCAAAATAAAGTCCATAAGACATCTGAACAGTCAGTGGCATAGACCTGGAGGCTATATACTTGCTAAAGTCATTTTAGATGAAGAAATCATCTTTCTCCTGCTTCACTATAGTATTAGGCACAGGGGCTAGAAATGAAATAAAAGGTGAACTGAAGGTGGAAATAAACCAAAGCAACTGGCTAATTCCCAAATACAGTAAATGCACACTTAGCACTGTGGAAGGAAGCAGGTTCTTAACAGTGAGTCGCACTCTGAGCAGCGTTTAACACTAGAGGGTGCTCAAGAGATGTCTGCTGGAGGAAGATTGTACCACATACAGGAGCTGAGTCATTTACACATACATTCATTTTTATTTTTGCTGCTTTTAGGGAACATGTCCCAAAAAACATAGTGAATTTTTACCGACTTCTATAAAAATACCTTACTGAATATTTCCTTGCTACTTCAGATGAAAATGATCACCAGTTACACACTGCGCAAAATACACATTAAGCCTCTGCGCTGCTTGGTCCCTCACATAGCACAGCTGTTCGACAGTGGAGGTTGTGGGGGTCCTACCAGCTCTCTGGTTTCTGTGAGCTGTCAGAGGTCTCCATTCTTCAACTTAATCTAGTGGGCCTAGAAACCTAAGGAATCACTCTAGCAGGTTAATGGGATGATTTCCAAGCCTCTCTTACTTCAATTTCCAAGGACGTCAGTGTGAAACCTTCTATCTTAGGTAATAAAATGGCTGCTACCTTCAGCAATAGTTTCTATAATGATGAAATCACTGAGCCATGGTACCATGCATCATGCCCTCTAGATTCAAGCCTCAGCACTGAGTTCTTTTTGCCTCTCTAGAAAAATGCTATTAGACAGGTTGACCTAAGGTCCCTTCCATTTCTAAACGTCTGTGATCCAATGAGAAGTTCAATGAGCCAATAATGCCAGTATACGTATTCTTCCAGACATGAGAAAATAGAAACCATTCCCCCAAGCAACAACTAATGCTGTGAAGCCCTCACTGCAAAACCTGACAATGTCTGTATAAGAAAAGAAAATCCCAGTCAATTCTATACATGAAAGTAGAGGCAAGAATTCTAACTGAATAAAAGCAATCTGACTCAGACAATATAAAAAAATACACCAGAACCAACTGAGGCTTATCTAAAGCGTGCAAGAAACTCTTAACTCTAGAAAAATCATCATAGTACAAGGCTAAAGTAGAAAAAGAGCATATGATCATTTCAATGTAAATAGAATAAAAATAAACACATGAGAAATTTGAGAATATAAAGACTTTCTTGACCTGAAAAAAAAAAAATCTACAAAAAATATAGCAAACATGGTTAATGATGAACCATTAAGGCAATTTCTTTGGAACAGGCAAAAAAATGTGAATCTTAAAATATCATTTAAGCTTACATGCTACAAATACACAGGAGTAAGTTTAATGTGAAATGTACAAGACCTCCTCAAATTGATCTTCTAACTTAATGCAACTCCAATCACAATCTTGAGCAGAGGACTTGAGACATACAAAGGACCAAGATACTTTCAAAAAAAGGAGAGGAAGGAATAAAGGAAAGGCAAACAAAGGAGAGGGTTTGTCTTACCAGACATAGCAAAAACTCCTACAATACTATAGTAAATAATGCACTGGCACAGGGGTAAACAAACAGACCCGGGGGACAGACTACACAGACAGAAACAAACCCACACACTTATGGAAATGACGTATGAGAGAGCAGCGCTGAGGGTGGGGGAAATGAAGAGACTATTCATTCAATAAACTGTGGTCAAACAACTGCTTATGCATTTGGGAAAAAAATGAAATTGGACTATTTCACACAGCACACAAAAATCAATTACAGATGGCTAAAAACTCAAATGTGGAAAATTAGAACCTTTTACAGAATTTTTTATGAACACTGAGTAAGGAAGTTTTTTTCACTAGAAACAAAAAGTTCAAATCATAAAGAAAAATGGTGGATTTGGTCATATTAAAATTAAAACTTCTCTACACACAGGAGAAAATATTTGTAATCCATATACCCAAGAAAGGACTTGTATAACTAGAACATATAAAAACTCTCAAAACTCAACAGCAAGAAAAACAAATAATGCAGTTAGAAAATGGGCCAAAGATAGCAACAGATACCTCACCAAGAGGATATACAGATGGTATTTAAGCATATGAAAAGGCAGTCAGCAGCATTAGCCATCAGGAAAGTACAACATAAAACCCCAACAATCAATACCCAACTACCAGAATAGCAAAGGAAAAATAGTGGTAACAACCAAATGCTAGAGAGAAAGAAGAGAAAACAGATAGTGTCACACATTGCTGGTGAGACGGTAAAAGTGGCATGGCCACTCTAGAAAAGAGAAGGGCCATGTCTGACACAACTAAACATGCACTTATCCTATGACCCAATATTCGCACTCCTTGGAATTTACCCCAAAGAAATGAAAACCCAAGCTCATGTAAAAATCTGTACACAAATACATATAACAACTTTATTCATGATAAAAAACTGGAAACAACACAGATGTTCTTCACAGGGGTACAGTTAAATACACTGTGGTATGTCTATACTACGGGCTGTTACTCAGCAAAAATATAAATAAATAAAAGGAGTGAATTCAATACATTTGTAACAGAAGTATACTCAACAACTTGCTGGGTCTCAGGGGAATTACATTGAATGGAAAAAAGACAATCGAACAGGTTATGCAATGTATGATTCTGTTTATATAACATTCTTGAATTAAAATTATAGATAAGAACAGATTCGGGTTGCCAGTGGTTGTGGATGGGGAAGAGTGTGAAGCTATAGAAAGCAGCAGCGGAAGAGAGCCTAGGGCAATGGAGCTCTTGGTGGTGTTGGCTATACACATGCATAGGAGATGCAACTGTACAGAGAAATAAAATTTGTTACATCAAATCACTCTGTATTATACCAGTGTCAATTTTCTATTTTATTATTTGTATTACAGTTACTCAAGATGCTACCATTGCAGAGAGTGGAGTGAAGGGTACATGGAACCTCCCTGTACATTTGTGTCAAGTTCCTGTCAATCTGCAATTATTTCAAAATAAAAATTTGAAAAAATAAAACTTCTGTTCATCAAAACAGACCTTATATAAGGAGGACTTCATAGCCAAAATATACAAAGAACACGTAAAATGCAACAACAGAAAAACAAGCAATCCAATCCAAAAAATGGGAAGAGGAATTGGGAGACATTTTTCTGAGCAGAATATACAGATGATGAATAGGCACATGAAAAGATGTTCCTACTCAACTGGCTATCAGGGAAATGCAAATCAAAATAACAATGAGACATCACCTTACACCTGAGAGTCTGGAAACAACAAATGTTAGCAAGGATGTGGAGAAAAAGGAAAACTTCTACACTTTTGGTGCAACCCCTGTGGAATACAGTATAGAAATTCCTCAAAAAGTTGAAGATGGAAATCCCATGAGCCCATTATCCCACTTTTGAGTTTGTACCCAAAAGATACAAAAACACTCATTAGCAGAGATTTATGCACCCCCATTTATTGCAGTCCTACTCACAACAGCTAAGAACTGGAAACTACCAAAATGACCCACACCTGATGAATGGATAAAGATATGGAGTATACACACTATGGAACACTACACAGCCCTTAGAAGAGATGAAAGCCTACTATTTGAATCAACAGGATGGATCTAGAGGGTATTATGCTAAGTGAAATGAGTCAAAAGAAGATAGACACCAAATGACCTCAGTAATAGGTGGAATGTGAACAGGCAAAACAAAGGAACAGATGAGATAAAACTAATACTTGGAAACTCGCAATAGAACTGAGGTTACCAATAGGGTGGGGGGGCGTGTAACTGGTGGCAGAACCCACTGGATAATGGTAAAGAACTGGTGATTTGGTGGAGGGCAGGGTATATTGATATGTATCTGAGGAAAGGATTAACTGCACATCTGGGAACCTACACATACGAGTTTATTTTAATAAATAAGACAAATTTACTGCAATTTAAAAAAAAAAATGAAGGAAAAAAATACACCATGATGAAATAGAGGAAAAGTCACAAAATGGGAGAAGGTATTTACAAAATGTACAACCAGTCAAGGATGAATATCCCAAATTAAAGAACCCAATAGAAAAACGGGTAAAGACAGTATCCAGAGCAAGGTGTCCCTATCTCTCAGTCAAGTCTCCACAGGTCTGGAAAGTGGAAGGGGGAGGTGGTTCAGTCTCTTGATCCCTTCTATTATGTATTTGTGCTTTAATAAACTCTATGCAACATCCTATCACAAGTCTCTGCATCCTCTGGGGAGGTGAGGGGCATGTTCCTAAGTGCTCCTTTACAAAACCTGAGAAGTCTGAAGTCTAGATAGAGAAAGACCATATACCAGGGAATTTGAGAACAGTACATGCTCTGTTCTTTTCACGTATTACAGGCACAGAGCCTGCAGTCTGGGGCAGAACAGATGATAGTTACAGACAGTCCCATCTGCTGTCCATGAGAATAAAAAATCACAAACGGCGGAGACAGCCTCAGAGCACCCCACCACCACAGGCTCTTAAAATACCTCCTGTCTCCATCCTTGGACTTCTCTACCCTCTTCCTGCTACTCCAAACTCTTCATTGGGATCTGCCACATCATCACAGGCCCTTCATCCCCTTCTGCCCACACCTTCATCTCAAGGTGTAGGCAAGTTTACAACTCCAATGCCTCCTCAGAGTAAAGTTCATCACGTGTCATTGAACATGCTGCTCCAGTTGTTCCAAATTTCCCTATGCCTGCATCGCTATAGAATGTCCTCTCTTGCCTCAGGCTACACTTCAAAACCCAACTCATATTCCATTTATTCCTTGGAGCCTCCATGAATCTCCAGAGTGAATCATTCCCCTCTCTGGGCCACATCTGCATGTCACACCACCTCCACTCTCATGTAACTCTGGTCCCCAATCTCTCTCCACTGACTATAAGCTTCCTGAGGACAGGGTTCATTCTTGTCTTCTTTGATACCTGGGTGCATGGACAGCACAAGTACGACTGGAAAGTCTGCAAACTTGAGTCCATGGATGTAAGTAAATGAGTAACTACAGATTGTCTTTTGTTTTTTTAGATTTATACCTATTTACCTAATGCATCTTTTCTGTCCCTAAATCCGCAAATTCCACATTAAGTCAGCACTCTAGACCTATTTCAATATATAAATAACACTTAAAGTACATGTATTATACAGTCACAGTTGAGAGAGTTGTAATGCATATAATACCACACACACAGAAGATGAAAGTGTTGCATATTGAAAGTAGCATGCAACAGATCAGAGGTATAACTGAAGTTACTGCCATCGTGTGATTTTTTCAGTGCATAATTTTGTCTTTAAAATGCTGACATTCTAATATTCATTTAAGTGTAAAAGATATTATTAGCCTGCGTATGAAACTTTAAATCTGGGAAATTCAACAGGTTTTTCTAGACTTGTTTTACAGACCATTAAAAAGCAAATGTACACACACATAGATCAAATATGCAATTAAGCCCTCAAATTTGCTTTCAAGAGGGAGCAGTGGACTCAAGCCTGGAGTTTAAAGCACAAATATTAAAAAGCCTTGCTATCAGAGCTGTCAGTTCAAGTCTAAATTCAGTGGAATTTTTATTTTTATTTTATGGCCTAGTTTTAGGACATTCAGAACAATCTCCAAAATGATCCATTTTCCAAATATCTGAAAGCCTTTAATTTACATAAGCATGTCGAGAAGTACATTATAAATCTTAGAAATAACGTCTCATCCTTTATTCTGCATTCTTGAGCCCACTTTATTTGGCCTGCAAACAGGCATTCTTCTCAGAGGAGACTCTGATATTGTATGACCCTATCAAAAATGTGTACTTAGTGGCGAGGGAAAGGGCCTAAGACCCTTAAGAAAATTAATTTGGGAAGGGAATGGAAGTAGATTAAACAATATCACATGATTGTCCTGTCATTTAAATACAAAGCAGAGATAAACTCTAATAAAGAAAGTCAATGACCTCCTAGATTACTCTGTGGGAAAATCCAAGGCACTCTGAAATTCACATTTGTCATCCTTTTAGCTTGGCTGTTCTATGTCACAGAGAAAGTGAAAGCGACTATACCAGATTAAAATAAAAATTAAATTTAGGCTTCTAATCTCCAGATTTAAAACTTTATTAAGAAAATTATTATATTCCTTCTATTGTCTTTAAAACAGCTTTCATTAGCTCTGGGGAAGAAATAGAAAACAATAAAGGCCCTAGAAATTCTGAAGGAAAAATTATAATTCAAGAATGAGAAATCATTTCAGTCCTTGCTCCACCAGCCTCTTGCCCTAATTTAATTTTATCACCATAAACAAAAAACAAACAAATGAAAAAACTGTCAAGGAAGGAATCACAAACTTAAAATATGAAAGAAAAGACAAGTGAGCAAAGGTCTTGCTGGTAACAACTTAAAATTTGAAAAAATTTCAGTGTTAAAAGAATCACCTTTTCCTATTATTTATATAGTAATTTTGAAAGCCAAAGTAAAGACGAAAAAGAAAACCAAAACACAGGGATGATCCAGCAATGGAAGGTGGGTAATGCGGGTAACAACAACAAATGGACTTCTTTAAATAAAGGTCAAATACCCTTATCCCAGTTCATAGGCCCTTATTTTGGGCCTCCCCTTCTTGCTATACCCACAGAAAATCTCCCCCAGACCCTCCTCTGCCGGCAATATTACTAATAGGTATCTTTTTCAGAAACAGAAATAGACTCCAACTCCTGGGGCAGTGATTCAATGCCTCTTAGTATCTGATTTTATCTAGAAAATGAAATAATAATATCTATCTCCAGTGTCCAGTGAAGATTACATGAGATGAGATAGTTGGCCCAGCACCTAAAGCATAGAGAGGCTGAGTCCGTTAACCCCAACACTATGAACAGGCAGACGGTACATCAACAACTCAATATGTACCCCAAGTCCCACTCTGTTAACCACTTTTCCAGTCTACAGGACAGGAAAAACAAACCAAAAAAAACTTCTGATAATTATTAATGCAATCATCTTAAAATCTAATATTTTCAAGGTAACAACTATATAGAGACAGAAAACAGATATTAGTTGCTAAGACTAAAGGTGGGCGGGGGGGGGGGTGTCCTACAAAGGAGTAGAGGAGGGAATTCTTGGTGGCTGGGTGATAGAACTGTCTTGCACCCTAACTGAAACGGTGGTTATATGGCTCAAGTCATTGGTCAAAGTTAAAACTATATATCAAAAAGAGTGAATGTCGCGGAGGAGCAGAGGGAAACAACCGAGATGAACAACTAAATAAAATAAAATATTACTTGCTCCAAAAAAATAAAAGTGAATTTTGCCATATAGAAATTTCAAATAATTTTGAATTGCAGAACCATAAATCCAACATTTTCTTGAGTATTAAAATAGTGAATAAGCTTTTAAACGCCTGAGATAGTCTAACAGATACACTATAGATTACACCACAATTAACACAATTCACATCTAATTTTAGTCAACAGCTCTGATTAAAGCACAAAAAGTCAATATCGTATTAACCAGGAAGCTTTGCTTTTCTTTAATAGAAGCAAAAAGACTTTAGAAATCCACTTACATAATATTAAATGAGTAGTACTCTGTATTTACAGAAAAAGTGAGTTTTAAAACACTTTAGGCATGACTTCACAGATATCTATTTTGCTAACAAGTAGGTTTTTAATATACAAGAATTATTGCTGTCAGTCTCTAAAAAGTAATATATAAATAGTATACTTTAGAGGGTTAGTACAGCTTAAAATGACTTGAAGACACAGTCCACTAAAAAGTCAATGCATGCATTCTGCATTCTAAAAACATCATAAGTTTCATAAGTTTCTATGAATATTAATTCATCAAATACACAATGGGAAAGATGAAGTCCCAATACAATTAGGTTTTACCACTGTCACCTCTTGGTTTCACTATATATAGAAGGCTTAACTACCAAATAATTAGAAGCTCCCCGCCTCACCACGGCCTCAATTCAAATAAACTGGAGAAGAAAGCAATGTGAAAATGAGTATTATGAAAATAAAAACCCAAATGATTTTCAACTGTGAATGAGTAAACAAATCACAGCACATCAACATAATGGAATAGTCAGAATGAAAAAGGAATGGACTACTTACTGATACTTGCCAACAACTGACTCTCAATTAGGGTGAATGAAAGAAGCCAAACATACCACCTCCCCCTCCTCCCAAAATAGCATGTACCGTAAGATTCCATTTAGAAAAAATCCTAGGAAATGCAAACATATCTAGAGTGACAGAAGGCAGATCTGTCACTGATTGAAAGACAATAGCCAGAGGGAATAGAAAAGAGCAAGAAGAAACGTTTCAGAGTGATGGATATGTTCATTATCTTGATCGTGGGGATGGTTTCACTAGTGCATACATGCGAAACACACCAAACTGTACAGTTTAAATATATGCAGTTTACAGCATAAAAATTATACTTGGATAATGCTATTTAAAAAGAAAACGAACATTTTTTAAAAAGACATACACATAGCTCTCTGGCCTGGTATTGTAATTAGATAACCCTCTTTTCCAAATGAGTATTTATCCATGAAAGTCCTAGAACTACACCTTTTTCCTTAGTGATTTGAATGCATGAACAAAATCTTAATGATCTAAAGTTGAATTATAAAAGTAACAATAGTTAATGTTTACATAGCTGTGACTATGTGGTCGGGGACTGTTTTTAAGCACTTTTATATATTAAATTACATGACCCTCCTATCAACCCTGTATAACAGGAAACTGAAGTGCAGATGGGCTAAGCAATCTGCTCAGTCACACAGCTGATAAGTAGAGAAGCTAGGACTTGAACCCAGGGAGTCTGACCCTGGAGTTCATTTCCCTACCCATTATGCTCTACCGGCACATCCAATGTAAAATACATAGTGTGTGAAAATAAGAAGCAATGAATACTGCACTTGTAAAATAGCTTTCCTTCTTCACATTCACAAAACATAAAAGTATTTTCTATATTTTGCAACATCCAGATGAATGAAAAATAACAGGGCTTTCATTCTTTTCCCAATTATAGATGGAGGAAGAGGCAGAGGGCTGAACAACTGATTTAGAACACAAAGCAAATAAAAGGCAAATTGAAGGCTTACTGGGAAGTTGGCTCAAAGCCCCAGTCTAATCTCTTCATTGCCTTCAAATTCCTAATTATTTTAAGTAAATTTATAAGGGACAGGAAAGTCTAATGTAGAGCAAAGTGAAAAATGCAAAAGTAATTTGCTGTTTTACAACAATATATTACTGGTTCCTGAAATCCATCCACAGCATCTCAACCTCTGCTGATACTGGTCCACAGTCTTTTTGAAAAGTTCCCCAGGTGTGATTTTCATGAGCCAAGGGTGGGAGCTAGAGATAAGATTCAGATTTCTCATTAAAGGAAGACACAGAAGGAAGCCAGGTGCCACAAAAGGCTTTGGTACACCATGCCCAAGGTTTTCCAAGCCAATACTGAAATACTGAACATAAGCAGGCTTTTGAGTTCAACTTTTAATAAATTAAAAACAACAAATACACAGGATATGAGACGTCATAACAAGTTACCTAACAATACACTGCATCGAAATTCACTTCAACTTTTTAGAATGCTAATTGGCATCTTGTGGATGGACTAAAAGCACAGAAAAGAAAGTATCAAGTCCACTGCATTTAAAACATGGAGAAAAATTAACAATAAATTGCAAGAATCTGTTTAAGAAGCACAGGTTGAAAACAGAAAAGTCTATCTTGAATTATTGCCCTAAATCGGTGCTCCTCAAACCTGTAAGATTTATTTCTTGGGGTACATTCTCATTCAGTGAGTTTTGGGACTGAGTCTGAGACTGCGTTTCTAATAAGCTCCCAGGTGATGCTGATGATGTGGTCTGTAGACCACAAGTTGAGCAAGATCTCTTAACATGGATATTTGGTTGTAAAATTAGTAACTGGCTTACAAATGCAGTTATGTCTTTGATCCAAGAAATAAATATAACAGGATTTATTCCTAGTCCAAGAAAAAAAAAGCGGGGGCGGGGGGGGGGGGGGTGTTGGGGAAGAACAGTGGACAAGCCAGGGAGTACTTGGCTCCTCTAGCAGTGCAAGAACCTGTTCCTTGCCCCAAACTCGCAACTGTCAAGGTGATATAACGTAAGCTCCATGAAAGGGATTACTAAATGTAAGCCATGAATGAATGCGAAATATATACAAACACAACCTGTATTGTCAAACCTAAAAACGTGGCTGGGATGAGGATTACACTTGTAGATATGGATGCAGGCAGATGTAGCCTGAAACAAATACCTGGCCCCTCCACTGTGTTATTTTAAAAGAAAGGAAAAGGCAGGAATGAAGGCGAGTAGGCAAACAAGCAGGAAAAGAATGGAGAAAGAAGCACTTTTATTTATTTATTTTTTTCAATTGTTCATCTTGGTTGTTCCCCGCAGCCCCAGAATACCAACCCGGGACCTAAGACTGTAGGTGGACTGCCCTCGCCGGAGGCGGCGGACTAACGCGCCACCGCTCCAGTTTGGTCCTCCGTGAAAATATTTCCTGCCAATACCTGAACTTTAAAGGCCAAGCTTTCCGCATCCTTATGTGTAACAACTTCTTAACCCTTTGAAGACATGAGAAGGAAGCAAAGAAAGGAGGATTCAGAAAAGATTCAAAAATCCAAATAAAAAAACCTAAGGGGAGCGGAGACTGGCAAATAGCTCAGGTGAAGGGATGTCTTAGGTGTCCGGAGCTCCTTACCTATGTCCTTACCTATGATGGTGGCAGGGTTTGAGCTCTGGTTTTTTTTGTTTTGTGACTGTCCAAGGTCACTTCAGGATGTGGAAACACACTAATTGAGGCTGCTGACTCCCAAACCAACCTTCAGCTTTGGGGACTTGTGATGGCTTATTTCCCCCTTCCCAGCGTCTCCCCGCGCGCGGGGAAACAGCCACGGTTCAAACGCAATATGAACTGGGCAGCCTCACTGTCGACTTGAAGTCATACCAGGAGCCAAGATGGCGGCGGAACACTAGGCGAGAGGGCCGCAGAGCGCCAGGAACCTGCCCTAAAGAAAAATGGCCGGCGATTTCCAGGCTGAGAATGCGGCGAGAATGATTGGCGGGTGGCGAATCGCGGTTACAGTGATTCGCGGTGATTAGGAGAAGAAAAAATAAAATTCCACTACTTTGTAGGGCAGACTGCCTACCAAGTAAAGTTATTATCACAGAGATGGAAAAGTGCTTCGATGAGGAAAATTATAGGAAAGACAGGTCTTGAACAATTCCAGATAGACTTTAAAAGTCTTACTTTAAATGTAATTTCTTCCACAATTCTCTCGAATAGTATAAAATAAAAACGTTATATTCGAACTAGAATGCAGCATTAGAAGAAAGCGCGGAAATGACCTAATTTGTGAACAGTTTGGGGTTAGAAGACTTAGGAACCCCCCCCCCCACACACCTCTAAAGCCTGCAAAAGTACGAGGCGGGACAGAAGCCACCAGTGCGACCAGCTCATACTGCGCATGTTCGCTTTCCGGCCCGATCCAGGGACGTTGATGCACAGGCATTCCTTTCTCCTCGTTTTTCAGGCAACCGCTGGAAATGGGAGGGCAATTGGCGCTGAAAATCAGACTCGAGTGTCGTTATTGGTCAAATCTGGGAGGCCCAAAAGTTCAGTGATTGACTTTTTCACTTATTCAAGAAATGCTTCTAACGCGAGCGCCGTAAAGCAGATGCTGTGCCCTATCTACTTCACTTGACATGTTATTTTTAAGTTTTCAGTTTCAACAACGTGCAGCTGGATACCGAACAGACCCCGCTTCCCCAGTCCCTCCGTTTGTCTCCAGGGTTTCTCGGCTGAGAGCTCTCACTAAAACCCGGAGGAGCGGACGCTGTGCCGGGCCGACGGAACCGCACGAACGCGCATGCTCCGTCTCCAGACGCGGGGCAAGGATTGCCGGGACCGGTGGCGGAGGGTTCGTGAGCCTGGGCCTCTGGGGCCAGCTGGCGGCGGCAGCGGCCTGGGTCGGTGCGGCAGCTGGTGGCCAGGTGATAGCGCTGGAAGCTCAGGTGAAAAAGCCCGCTTTGGATCTGTCTGAAAAGCGAGCAGGTGGGGCATGTAGGTGACTCCTCCCTCTCAGAAAGGTCACTGGTGTCCTCGCTGAAGGATCTTTGGGGGCGAGGCAGGCTCCTTAGAAAGTGAAGCCCTACCTCTGCGGTAGCCTTGGGAGAGCACTTAACTACCTGACGGCGCGGAGGTGTGCCCGAGTGCGCGACCCCCGTGGCGGGTGGCAGAGGTGCCCTGGAAGCACCGCTCGCACCCGCTGCCACCTGCTCGCTGGGACCTGTGACTCGCAGGTCGCTCCTCCTTGGCACGGACGCGGCGCTGTCGGCCCGGACCTATCCAGGAGGTGGCGTCGCTCCCTGACGAGGTAGGGCCAATTGTAGGAAGTAAGAAACAACTCGCAGGTTATGGGATGAAAATCCTGTTGAGCTGGAGGATTACTGAAGCCAGGTTCCTCTCCCAGTCTTGGCTATGCCCACATCTTGTTGCTGTTTCACAGGCTCTCCATCCTGGCCTTTTCTTTGATTCATTACTCATTCGTTAGCATCATCAAGTTTTATCTCTCTGTGACACTGCCGAGATAGCAGATACAACAGTGACCAAAATAGGCATGGTCGCTGACCACGTGGATCTTACTTACTTCTAATGATGAGAGAAGAAACAATAAATACATTTATAAATAAACAAATATTTCCAGGTTGTTCTGAGTTAACCCTGAGAAGCATTTCCAGATTGCCCTAGGTTGTTATTAGGAAGATTTGTGAACAGGGCATTTATTACGGAGGACTTTGGGGATCTTACGAAGGAAAAAAGAAAGTCGGATTGAGTGGGTAGAAAAGTTGAGCTTCCCTGCAGTTCCAATGAGGGCCTCCCTCTCCAGGCTGGGAACTCTACTGCTGGCTTGTCCTTCAGAGTTGTCCCAAGTTGGGGGGAAGGATCAGTCCCTTATATCTCTGCCTCTGTCAGTCATTCAAGCCCACTGCCCTAAAAAGGAGTCATGACTTCAACTCTCTTCAACTCAAACCTGGACAGCTGAGGTCTGTCACAGCACTGCTAGAGCTGGAAAAATAAGTCTTTCATTAAGGGGGATTAGAATGGCCCATCACAGTAGTCACCACAAAGGTAGGCCTTTACCGGTATTAGTGAGATATAACCTTAAAATAATGCAAAGAGAGCTGGACGAAACTGGATTGGATGCTCAGAGAAAGGCTATCTGAGGAGGTGACATCTGAATTTAGATCCAAAGCACAAGAATAAGTCACCCAATGTAGGACAAAGTGTCCAGCACTTCATTTCCTGCTGGGCCTGAGAGTACAGCTGACAAACCTTTGCTACCTTCCATCATATTGCGCAATAGCTGTTCTATAGATATTGACCCCCTGCTGTAACTACAGATGAAATAAGTAAAAATGGATTGAGACTTAATTCATAGGAAATAGAGGAGAAAAATGAGTCCAGGTTTGAAAAACTAGTCAGTTTGGTAAAGGCTTTTAATATATATAGTGTATTAGGATTGTGCCTTTCTCCTCTCAAGCATGTATTCTCTTTGAGAACAAAAGCCACGTTCATTCATCCTGTTGATCGCACTCCTTCACCCCTCACTTGATGTCTTGCAAGCACCTAATGGACACTAAATAAACATTTGAATTTCAAACATATTTGAAGTGAAAATAGATAAGCCCTAAATGATGTAAATACTGTGGATATGACTACATTTAGGTCTGTCTTAACAGTATTCCCCACCTTTAGAAGTAATAACCAAATGTTAGTTGAAATACTTGATGATAATATGCAATTGCTTTCAGACTATCTCCAGAGGTGTCTTTTCACATATGATTTGTAGTAAAGATTCCAACAACAAAAATAGCTGCCATGTATTGAGCACTTCTCACATACTAGACACTGTACTAGTTAAATACTTTTATATGTAGTATTCATAATGTAAGCCCATATTATAGATTAAAATATCGAGGCAGGAAAGATGTGCCCAAGACCATAACTAATTTGTTGTGGAGTTTAGAATTTGAGTTCCATCATTTACTCAAAGCCTTTGCTCTTAAGTAACCTAAATATTTCTGAAAATGCAATCCAAATCTCATCACATTAGGATTCTTATATTTAATCATTTAGCAGCTTTAACTCAACTTATTAGAGAAACAATTGCAATTATTCACTAATCTCTGCTACTTTGTCTTTTAGTTTTCCTATTTCTTGACTCATTTCAGAAGCTAGACTCCTATCTTTCTTGTAACACCCTGGGATCTGATTATAAATCTACCCTTCTCTAGTCAAAATAACCCCAAAGACAGACCTTAGAACCTCATTCTTGAGAATTTGAGTATTTTTTTCACATTTGGATTCACTGAAACTTCGTGGAGAAACAAGCCTTGATGGGGGACCATTTCCTGGAACCTAGGCATCATTCCAGCACTCTTCTATTCTTACTGCACTCCAGATTGACTCAGTAATGTTTTTTTCTTTCAAAATAATCAAAATAGTCATTACTAACAATCATGAGTCTAGACTCAGTGCCAGGTATTATGTTAACTGCACAACAACTTTGTGATATGGAAGTCATTTTGTTTTACAGAGGACGGAACTGAGGCAGAGTGAGGTTACTGGCCTCACCCAAGGTCCCACAGCCTGTTGTGAAATGGTAAGATAGTGAAAGCACATGAGGTAGAATTCCACAGCTTAGTCACTACATGATTCTTACCAAAAGTGATTTGCTGTGCTTTATCTTCTGAAAACTGGTGGGCTTTTTAAGCAGTACTAAGAAATTTAGATTTCACCTAGTTAAAAATATCACTGAAAGTTTCTAGGTAAAATAAACAGAAGAAATTTTTGTTGTAGTTTTGTTTTTTTTGCGAGATATTACGAGTATGGAAAATGGATTAGTGGGGAGTAAACTGAAGCAGTGGTTCTCAAACTTTAGTTCAGAATTACCTAAAGACTGTACTAAAACAAATTATTGGACCTTACCCTAGAATTTCTGATTTAGTAGGTTAGGGACAGCCCAAGAATTTTTAATCAATTCTCAGGTAATGCTAATGCTGCTGGCGAGGGGACCACGCATTGAGACTCCTGCACTAGGACCAGGGTCTGGACTGTGCTTAAGGGGAGAGATTATATAAAAGAAATGGCAGGACTGGTTGAGTGACTTGATGAGTTTAAGGAAAAGGGCCCTTAGTATGCCACTAAGTCTACTATAGCCTGATTTCTGAATTGAATAGTTTGGCAGATAATGCTTTTTTAAAATCAACATAATACAGGAGGAACAGCAATTTGAGAAGGAAAGAGGATTGATTTTTGCATGAATAAACTATTTGTGGGGACAGTCAGGTAAAAGTAAACAGTAGTGTTTGACTGTGTGGGTCCAAGCTGAAGAGGAAGACATGGGAGTCATTAGTGTTGTAGAATATGTTATAACAGAAGTTCAGCATGAGAATGAGGCCACCCAGGAAACGATGCAGGGAGAGACCACCAAGGACAGGTGTTTGAGAGGGGGAATAGGTGGATGGAAGCTGAGAGGCCACTGATGAAACTGAGAAAGAACAAACTAGAATCAAGAACTCATCAGAGAGATGAAAGAAGGGGAAAGATTGGTGATGTTTATACTGAGTGATTTCCATTGAGAATGGAAAGGAAGCTGATTACTGGAGTCTAAAGCTGGAAGTGACAGTGACTCTAGAGAACGATGCATTGTTTGAGAGGAATCAGATTGTATAGTAACTGGGAGACAAAGGGCAGTTGCCTTAAGGAATGCTCTTTGGCTCTTTTTGATAAAGGAAAATGATCAGGTAATGCAGAGGAAGAAGAATCAGTAGAGCTGGGGCTAGGACAGGGCTGGTAGTAGAGTAGAACCCTGAAGACAGCTAAAAGTAGGACAGGACTGCCTGGAGCACAGGTAACTTTGTCCTAGCTCTTTCTCTGAGACTGGAAGGAGGATAAGATAAGAGCCAGAATTAATAGGTTTTTGCATGTGGTACTAATGCCCAGTAGCTACCATTTCCTTTGACTAGTAGGTAGTCTGCAGAAACACAGGAAAAATAGAAATCTGTAAAATGATGAAGACAGAAATTAGTCCTTTAGGGATTCAAAACTGACCCAGGATGCATAAAATTACTACTGTAGCATTAAGGGCCCGGTTAACTGTACATTTAATCTGAAACAGTCTGGGAATCTACCTGATACTCCCCTTCCACCCACAAACTTCAGCATCAAATAGCAAGCAGACTGGTATAAAATCAGTATAAGGGGATGAAAGGTTCTTAGACAACTCTATGAACTTAATAAAAAACTCTTTAAATAACACTACAACCTTTCTGGTAAATCACCATCTACCATAAGCTGATTTTCTTTCTTATTAGTCACTAATCATTGTGTTCACATTTTGTGCTATTGATACTTAGTGACACTCTCATGTAACATTTTTGATGCCTTTATTATTTATAAATACATTGAATTCACAGTGATGGAGGCTGGGGTGAGGGACAATGAAATCACAGAATGCATATGCAGAGCTGTGCTGCTCTTCACTGCACTGTGACCCACGCCTGACTAGGCTGTGCCGTCAGCAGCCAGCTGCTGCGGGTAGGTCAAGCTTATCTTGAATGTTGGAGTGGAGAACTTGGCAGGATTTTCTAGAATTGAAAATTTAGAACTCAGGTATGATCCATTCCGTTATCAGGAGTTGAGAGTAATCTTTTGGTCTATATGTTTTTATAAGACTGGAAAAGTTCAACTAAATTGATTTTTAGGTGACATAATTAGAAAAAAAAGGAAATTGTTTTCTTGGCATGTCAGTCATTTGAATTAGGCATGAATATGTCGTCCTTTCTAACATGCGCAACAAGAAATGCCAAGTTTGGAACCGCTGTAAAAACTGAGAATAAACAAAACTGTGTTTAGTTAGCATCAGTGATTAGAGTTGAAAGGGAAGTATTCACAAATACCTGAAACCTACAGTGTCATTGTAAAAGAAAAGGCATTTTTCAGTTCCAGTAAACTTCATGAAGTATCACAGTAACAACAGCTAAGTTGATTGTTTAACATTCTGTCTAATGCTCTCTTCCTGACTGGATTACATTCAGAAGTTTTTAAAAATTAGTGTTTTTTCCAAATACTTAAGCAGAACAACAGTGAAGCCATTATAAAAAGGAATCGACCTTACATGGTATTCAAACACCAGCAGATGGCGCTCAGCAAACCCGGCGGATTTACAGAACATTCCCTGCATCCAGGTTGTTGTAGGCCTAATTTTAGTAGTGACCAGTAGCCAAACTTGGTTTTGACATGGTGCCACCTAGAAAGAGTAAAAGGATAACTTGAACCAGATTATTTAGGATTATCCACGAAACTTAATTGCCTTTTTACTTTTCATTATACTGTCCTGTTTCGTCAGCAAGAGACCTTCTTTTAGCCTGAAGCATAACAAGAAGCAGTAATATGTCAGAGGACTTAGTGGTAAAAATTGGAGTGATGATAATCTCTGCAAGATAAATGGCGAGGCGGGGGATTGGAATTGCTGTCCTAGACACAGTAATTCTTTAAAGAATAGTTACCTGTGTTCTGAGTATATCTCGGTGTTTTCCTTTCTCAGTCTTTTAATTAATTATATGTACTCTAAAAGATTATGATATTTTAATGAGGTAGAGATTAAAAAAAAGTATCTCCCAGTTCTGCTCCTTAATCTCTCACTGTTCTTTCCGCATTAAGAACTAAGCTAAAGAAAAATGAACTGAAATTAACCCAATTAATTTCAACTATTGGTAGGTCACAGATGTGTGTTTACCCTCTAATATTGGAAAAAGCGACATGACCACCCTTAACCTGTTAGATTCCTGACGTGAGAATCGGAAGCATATGCCATGCTGATTGCAGGATAGCTGACTTCAGTGACCTCCCAAGTGTGGCATTGTGACTCAGAATGTTCTTGACCATCATCATGTACTGGAAATTCTGACTGACTATTGCCAAAGCTGGGTCACCAGTTCTTGACTTTTGAAAATTGCTTAGTAGAATACCAGCCAGACTTTTAAGATCGAAATCTAAGTTGAATTCCACAATTATCTAATAGCAATCTTGGAATCATTCATTCATTGAATGTTTCCTCATCTCTAAAGTAGTCTCATAAAATTGGCATGAACACAAAATGAAATAAAAAAAAAACCTGAAATCTTTTTAATAATGCAAGGCATATTTAAGAGTATATGAAAACATCACTGTTACGATATAAACGTTTTTTAACTTAGCAAAAGACATTTCAGTGAATAAAATCATAAATATCTGCTATTTTACTTGATCTAAAATTTACTAATTTCATTCCTCTTGCTTTCTCCCATCATTCTAAGAGTTCCCTGTCACCGTTATTGTGGTTCTTGTTTGGTTTCTTTTGCTTTCTTTTTAAGAGGATGTTGAAAGGAGATGCAGGAAAGATAAGAACAGGTTGGGAGCGGGTACACTAAGGCAGGTTGAACAAGGGAAAATCATCCTGCTGTTGCTTTTGTCCCGGCTTTACTGTAAGTGGACTCAAAAGCTCAATGAATGAACAATAAGCATTGGCTTCTTTTATGGGTCAGCCTTTATTGTCCATTAACTCCAAAGTTTTGAGCGTGGGCTTGAGAGATTTTTATTTCAGACCCAGGAAGCCCCGGTGTCCATAAGAGAGTTCCGTACCACTTGACTGACTGGCCAAGAGTTTTGAGGGAAGGACCATCTCAAAATAAATGGAATTTTGCTGAATTTTATGTTTCCGAAATTAAATCTCCCAGTTTCTCTGCTGCTCAACTCCAGGAACCTTTATTTAATCAAGATTTTCAAAACCTTGTAAATTCATTTGAAGAATGAGTTAGTAGGTAAGAAATTTGGTAAATTTTTATTCAACCCCAAGAAGCAGCAGATAGAGGCCATGGATGTGTGATCTCTGGCATATTTAAAAGAATGTTAATTGCCATAGCATGCTTAGTAGTATTGAAGAAATATCCAGTTTCTATCAGGGATCGGTCAAATTAGAATATCTCTATACAGTGAACATCTAACTATTAAAATGTTAGGTTATATTCTTAAAAGAGTGTATATTGTGATCATAATTTTGTTTAAATTTTTTGTTAACAAAATTATTAAAGACATTATTAGCTTTCTTTATATCTAGTTTCTAACTTTAAAAAGTAAGCCTGTATTTTATTTAAAAAGATAATAATGATAATTTTCACTTGAAAAATAACACAGAACTTGAGAAAAAGATGTTAAATTAAAATGGTATTCCCCAAATATATCTGACTGTATTTAAAAACTTCACAAGAGAATATGAAAAGAGTAAGGAAAACATTTTCTCACTAACTACTACATCAAATGTCAAATGCAAAACTATATTGTCTTGTTCTTAAAATTAGCAGTAAACCTTTTTAGTAAAGTCCAATGAATCTGGCCCTGGGAAGGGCCAGAATTAACATATTCAGAATAAAGAATAAACATTTAGGCCATAGAATATAGGCATATGCATGCTAGAAAGCAATCAAATGGAAAAAACAAAGTAAGAGTTAACTGCCATTTTAAGAGTACTAATATAATAATTTATATGATGTGGTATCGCGGTATTTTTTTTTAAATGTGAAAGCTCTAAAAGTGCTTTGTAAAGTGAAAAACCTGATCATTTTGATCCTAATTATTTGCTATGCTTCTTAATGGACAATAGTGTAATCTTTGGAAAATAGTCGCCTGCTCTTACTCCCATTAGTCAAATCAATATAAGAGATAGAGAGAATTCAAAGAAATACAGGTATGTAGGTGTTGACTAAACATTAAAGCAAGTAATCATTAAATCATTTCACATCATTTACTAACCAGGAAGTGCTATTACTTAAGCTCAGTGATTTTTGACCAATCTAGAAAAAGATGCAGAGCTCCTTAACTTATCCTGATGGGAAAGATTAATAGACTTTTTAAGCACAATATAGGTAGAGGACCTCCTTTGTCCTTAACCTCTGACTAGCCAAAGATTCCTAAGTGGTAGCAAACTTGATCTAAATCTGAGACATTTTTCAAAGATGGTTCACATTACATACATGTTCTTCATGGAGAGAATATTCTGCACAGCACTTTACCAAGTAGTGATGTTAGATGATAGTTTAACTTGTTCTGAATTTTACATATTGAATTATTCATCTTACTCATTTTATTATATTCTCTTATCTAAACTACTCTCTTTTCTATAATCTGTTTTCCTAAAAGTTCATAGTTCAGAGAAAAGCAGACAAACGCTGAGTTATGTTAGTAATCAAGGAGAAGTAAATAATAGCTAGTAGAGACGCCATCTGGTGAATGTAGTTTGACTTAATACCTCATCTTCAGAGTGCCAGAGTAAGAGAAATGTTTAAAGTCACCAAAAGGAGAGATGGAATAATGAATGACATTATCTTTTAAACCTTTAATTCAAAGTGCTTTATGGACCAAAATATGCCACAAATGATATGCCACATATATCAGTCAACATAAGCCACTTGTCAGTACAACATCTGTCTCTGCTTCTTCTAAAAGTAACCCTTACTAGAGTTCTTCCCTCGCTAATTACCCAGTACTTCTCCCATTTTTTTTATTGTATCCTCAAATCTCAAAGACTTTTCTACAGTGGGCTGCACAATAAAATTTAATCATGATACACTTATTTATCATGACTTTCATAAACTTGTCAATGAAAGGTATGGTTTCTGCAGGTTGCAAAAAGTATATAGGATACAAGAGCACTTTAGAAATAGAAAAGCCATAAAATACTATTGGTTATAGAATAAACCATGTTTTCTTCATCTGGTATTTTAACAATGTCCTTATAAAATGTGAAGTTGGACCTTGAAGAAAAATCATTTCTAATGCTAGGAATAATATATGTACATAGGTATACCTCTAAGCCTTCTGTTTAATGTTTAATATATATGTATGTATGTATGTTCAGATATTTGACTCAGCACTGTATTTTAATGTGTGTCCCTTAAATAAAGGGAAAATGTCTTAAAGGTTGTCCAGACTGGAGTGCCTAAACCCAACCGATCATCAGAAACGAATTTTCATGACCTGATTCCATACTTACTGAATCAAACACAAAAGGAAAAAATCTGTTTTCAACACTGACTAGCTTTGTAACTCTAGGCAAGATACTAGTCCCAATTTCTTCATGTAAACTTATTTGACAATAACCCTGTATGGTAGTTATTAGTTGATTAGTCAAACCCTAAAATGCAGTGGTTCAGTTCATAATTGTGGACATGGCATTACTTCAGAAAGTGTAAGCCAAGATATTTTGCTACGATTGGAATCCATGCATTCTGTGCCAGTCTCAGTTGAAACACCGTCACTTTCATGCAGTCAGAATCGAAAACCTAAATTCTTCTGCATATTTAAGGATTACCATTTGATTCATCTGTTAAAATTGTGACTAATTTTTTTAAAAAATTAGTTTCATTGTGGTTCAGAGAAAGCATAATTATATAAAGAAAATAATATCCACACAGAATGTTTGCAAGATCTGTAGTTTTTCCAGCAGGAAATGTGTTGCTCCTTTATAATTGTTAACTGAAAGTTTAATACTACTTTATAAGTTTCCCAAGCCTAACTTCCTTCTCACCCTTTGACCCTATAATACACTCTTTGCTAATTAACACCACCAATATGTGGTAACTAAAAATGATTAACCATCAGTTTTTATAAAGTATGAGATTATACTTGTGATTTATAGATAAATTTGAGAGATTTTACTTATGTTTTTTCTCTTGTTGACCTTTTTTAGGTTCTGTGATACTGAAGTACTACTATGAGCTTTCAGAAGTTCTGGAGGGACTACAAAGTTCTGATTGTTATGGTACCTTTAGTCGGTCTCATACACTTGGGGTGGCACAAAATCAAAAGCAGCCCTATTTTCCAAGTACCTAATAAGGACAACATTCCTGAGCCAGATAGTCTAGAAATTACAAGTCCACAGAAAAGCCACATCCAAAGGAAATAGCCCTGCTTGCAGTCCTCAGGTAAGTTTGCTTTAATCTGGTCAACCAAATACAGTAGTATATTCTGACAATGGGAAATGTAATCTTTTTGTAAGTTTAGAATTCTTGCAAGAAGAAAGCGTAAGTGGTAAGTTACATATTGTTTTAATTATCATCTGGCAAATTTTTTTTACAGTTGCTTTTAGGAAAGCACAGACCTTTGACACTTGCCTAGCAGTCATTTGCATCAAAAGAGAATGGGCAATCAATCCATGTTGTCCTGTCCCATCTAAAAGCGTAATTTAAAGTATTGATAATTAATATAAAAAGCTAGCTAGTGGCACGACCTAGTGGAGTAGCGGTTGGGTACATGCCACATACATCCAAAGGTCCCAGGTTTGATTCCTGGGGCTTTTGGGGAACAACCAACTAAATACAATAAATAAAATGCTTCTTCCTCCTCTATCCTCCTGCCTGTCTCTGCTCACCTTCATTCATGGCTGCACCTTCCCTTTTTTTTTTTCTCAAAAAAAAAAAAATCATGTAGTAAAATATCAGAAGCTAATAACGTAAAAAAATTTAGAGCTTTCTGTGTCCAGATGTATTTATAGAGGGAATTTTTGTGGGCATGAGCAGGGAGTTACAGAATTAGATATTTGGTTTTTATTTTGTTTTGGGGGGAAAAATGCTAGACACAGGCAGGAATGAAGCAAAAGAAGCACCTTTGTTTATTTTTATTTAGTTGTTCACATTGGTTGTTCCCCCTTTCCCTGGGCCTTGAACCAAGGACCTTGGGATGTACACAGACTACTTCCAAGGTGTACTAGACTGTTAGGTCACCAGGGTGTATGCAGATATTTGATTTTTATACATATGCTCTTTTAGAATATAAAGATCATTATAGAATGTATTTTTTTATACTTAATGGCATTATACTTTCCTTTAATTTTTTTTCATAAGTGTTTGGAACACTGGTATAGCCAAACTTAAAGAAATAAAATAGTGTCTCTTTGTATTAAAAAAAAAGTGCAAGGAATATTATTAGTTAAGGTATTCCTAGAAGAAAGTAAAACTGAGAAAAGAATCTCCTCTAAAATATATTCCTAATAATTGAAGTTCATCAAAAGAATGTACTGTGTTTGGTTCTGATTTTTATTATTATTATGGAGAAATGTAAACATACCCTAAAATAGTAAGAGGATAGTGTATTAAACTCTCTGGTATTCATCACCCTGTTTTAACACAACATTTTGACAATTGTTTATCTGTCACCTCCTCCCAAACCCCTTTTTTTGAATACTGGAATATTTTTAAGTACATCTCAAGCTTCAGTATGTATCATTACCAGTAAGGATAAATAGACACACAATCAAAAATACATTAGCACACTGAAAAATAGAATGACAGCTCCTTACTACAATTTGATACTAGGATCTTGTTCATAGTTCCAAATTTGTCTTTAAGAAATCTCCCTTAATAAGTGGTTTGTTGGATTTGGGATCCAGAAAAGGAAAACACATTGCGTTTGACAGGTGTATCTCTTTCAACTTCTACATTTTCCCTCTTAATCTGACTTTTTAAAAGTACCCCATATCCTGGTCCCTCCTTTTTCACGTCGGCCAGCGTGAGTGCCCAGCAGCAGGCGGGCAATGGTGGCTGGCCCTTCAACCTTGTAGCCCCTCTCTGTTCCCAGATGGGAACGCCATGGTGGATCAATGGCAACTTCAGCCTCCCTGCTGCTTATGTCTGATGAAAATCACCCTGTGGCCCCCCACTTTTGTCTCATACCTCAGAAATCCTGGGGTGGACTGGAGGAACACCACAAGATCTGTGGGTTTGCTGTGATTTGTTCATGGTCTCCAGCTTCAGCTAAGTGTTCTGTTCTTCACTGTCCTGATTCAGCACCTACCGTCACTATTTTGCTAGCAAATTCTCCAAATTGCTCTCCTCAAAATCCTTCAACTGTTGTGTCCCTCTCCTCAGACATCAGACACCCCAGCAGCCCAATTCTAGTGCCTCCTATTTCAAGAATATTGGAGAGATCAGAATTTATTTCCTCAAATGCCAGCTGCCTCTCTGTGCCCTTTTCCCTGTGAATTAGCTCAAAGCCTCTCCATTCTCAGCCCTCACTGCTGCTCCTGGATGAACAGCATCCTTCACCACCTTCCTCTGGGTCCCTTGCTCTCACTGTCCTCTCTCATGGACCTGCCAACTCACAACTTTTCCACTGGAGTACGTCTCTCCTGGTCTTTAAAAACAAGGAGCTCGGGGATCAATTTCCATATGGTGACTTGATAGGACACACTTTTGGGTGGGTCCCCACAGACACCAAAAAAAATCATCTATTTTCCTGAGATATACACCAAGAAACAATTGGCACTTCAACTGGAGGCAGATCAGTTGACGACTAACAATGGTTGAGGGCCCCTGGCACAATTCTTAGCTAAGCCACTGATTTGGATTTGGGACAGAGCTCAGGGGTCTCAGGACATGCGGTGGGCAGAGGCTAAGGATTTCAGGACCAGCTGTGGAGGCAACGCGAGATGGACCCAGTGGGGCTTAGATGCAGAGCCATGATGGGCCAACTTGGGAGGGGGTGAAAGGAGAGTCAATACACTGGGACCTGAGCTGGAGCCCACATGGAAAAATTGTGGTGGGCACGGCATTAAGCGAAAATCAGCCAAAGTACTCAAGCCCCTCCCAGACCATTTCACGCCAGAGCCTGGGGTCCACTGAGTGGAAATAACACCCACCACATAGCCAACCACGGGAAGTCCCATCCATCGAGTGCTCCACCCCGTGGAATGCCTTGAGAAGGCAGTCCGAAACCTCGTGCTACCCTCTAGCACCACCTTGTTGGGTGGAAGCAAAACTGCAGCCTAATTGCTAATCCTGGGCAAGGGAAACCGAACCCTCAGAAATATGAATGGAATGCCGAATAGAGCAAAGGCACAGAGAAATAAACATCCATGAAATGATGGATCCAGTAAAAAACCTAGGGGAAAATCGGAATACAGCAGACATATGTAAACTACCTGAAGAGAAATTTAGGGGAACAGTGATTTAACATACTCATGGAAATCCAGAAATAAGTAAACGAGAATGTCAGGAACCAAAGAGAAGAATTAAAACGATGTCAAACAGATAAGAGACATGATGGCTGAATTAGAGAATTAAATAGAGAGGCTCAACAATAGCATGGATGAAGTCTTGAACAGAATCAGTGATGAGGAAGACAGGACAGAGGAACTCAATCAAACAAACCAGCAAAGAGATTAAAAAAAAAAAATTCAAAGAACCTGAGACAGCATTCAAGATCTCTGGGATAACATCAAAAGGAACAACACTTGCACCGTAGGGGTCCCAGAGGAAGAGAGAGAAAAGGAATCAGAAACCATATTTGAAGAAATAATAGATGAGAACTTCCCTAATTTGAAGAATAAAGCAAGTCTCCAGATCCAGGAATCTCAAAGACTCCCTAATAAAAGAAACCCAAACAGAAATACACCTAGACACATTACCACAAAAGCAGCTTTGCAAAAGATATTAAAGGATGCTCCATAAAGCATAAAGAAACCACACAGAAAAACAGTAAAATAGCATATAAAAGTGAGGAAGAAGAGAAGAGAACACAAATATGGATGGTTAGAGTGTGTGGAAGACTAATGTGGTAAATTAGGTAGTAAAAATAGAACTGTGAATGCTAACTTCAGGGTAACCTCAAAATATATCCTCAGGGAGAAAGCAAAGAAGAAAACAAAAGGCAAATCAATCAAAACATAACCACCCATCCGACCTAAAAAGAGAAAGAGAAAAATTCATCATCTGGAGCAACATACAAAAGACAAATATTAATAACACTAAGAAGCTATATATCAATAATCACCCTAAATATTAATGGTCTGAACTCACCAGTCAAACGACAGAGTGGCTGAATGGATTTAAAAGCATAACCCAACCTGCTGCATTCAGAAAACTTATCTCTTCCCAAAGATAAACACACTCAAGGTCAATGGCTGGAAGATAATCCCATAGTCAATAGCTACTTCAAAGGAGCAGGAACAGCTATACTCATATCAGATAAAACAGACTTCCATCTAAAAAGCATAACAAAAGACAGAGAAACTATATAATGATTAAAGGATCAATCCAGCAAGAAAACATAAGGCTTATTAACATAAGCACCAAATGAAGGAGCATCAAAATATATCAAGAAAGTATTATTAGACTTGAAGAGAGACATGGACTACACCACAATAATAGTGGGGGACTTCAACATCCCACTTACAACAATGGGTAGATCAACCAGGCAGAAAATTAACAGGGAAAGAGCCACTTTAAATGACCATCTGGAACAGATAGGTCTAATAAACATAGCAATCACTTCACCCAACAACTACAGATTTCACTTTCTTCTCAAGTACTCATGGAACATTCTCAAGGATAGAACATATGCTGGGACACAAAACATCTCTAAAATACAAAGATTGATCATACCAAGCATCATCTCTGACCACAGTGGTCGAAAAGTAGAAATCAACCACAAAAAGAAAGCTGGAAGACCCCCAGTTGGAAACTCACACAATATGCTCCTGAAGGTCTCTGGTAAAAGAGGAACTTAAAAAATACTTAGAGACAAATGAGAATGACACAAGCTAGCAGACTCTATGGGATGCAGCAAAAGCTGCACTAAGGGGAAAGTTCATTGCATTCCAGGCCTATCTCAAGAAACAAGAAAAAACAAACAACTACGTGTAAAACAACTAAAGAAAGAACAATTAAAGCCAAAAATCAGCAGAAGAAAGGAAATAATCAAAATTTGAGCAGAAATAAGCAAAATAGTAACCAAAAAGGCAATCCGAAGATCAGTGAAACCAAAAGTTGGTTCTTTTGAAAAAATAAACAAAATTAACAAACCATTGGCTAGATTCACAAAGGAAAAAAGGGAGAAGACTCATAACTATAATCATAAATGAAAGGGAAGAAGTTATAACAAATATCACAGAAATTCAAAACATCTTAAGGGACTGCTATGAACAGCTCTACAGCACCAAAATGGACACACTGGAGGACATGGACAGAAAAGTATAGTCTACCAAGACTGAACCCAGAAGAATTGAAAGACCTGAACAGAACAATCACAAGCTAAGAAATTGAAGACGTAATCAAGAGGCTCCCCAAAAATAAAAGCCCAGGACCAGATGGCTTCTCCAATAAGTTCTACTAAACCTTCAGAGAAGAATGAACACCTGTTCTTCTCAAGCTCTTCCAAAATACTGAATAACAGGGAACTCTCCCAAATATGTTTTATGAGGCTAACATTACAGTGATACCAAAAACCGACAGAGGTATCACCAAGAAAGAAAATTACAGACCAATATCTCTAATAAACATAGATACAGAAATTCTCAAAAAAATATTAGCAAATCGCATTCAACAATGCATCAAAAAGATCATCATGACCAAGTGGGATTCATCTGAGGGATGCAAGGATGGTTCAACATACATAAATCTATTAATGTCCTACACCATATCAGCAAGAGCAAAGAGAAAAACTACATGATCATATCAGTAGATGCAGAGAAAGCTTTTCACAAGACCCATTTATGATAAAACTCTCCATAAAATGGGAATAGAGGGTTCATACCTCAACATAATAGAGGGCATTTATGAAAAACCCACAGCCAACATCATAGTCAATGGCAAAAAAATCGAGAGCATTTCCTTTTAGGTCAGGAACAAGGCAAGGTTGTCCACTCTCACCACTGCTATTTAATATGTTACTTGGGGTCTTAGCCAGAGCAATTTGGTAAGAAAAGGAAATAAAAGGAATTCAAATTGGAAAGCAGGAAGTAAAACTCTCATTATTTGCAGATGACATGATTATATATATTGAAAAACCCAAAAACTTGTCAAAAAATTAGAACTCATCAACAAATACAATAAAGTGGCAAGCTACAAAATCAATGCACAAAAATCTGTCGCATTTTTATACGCAAACAACACACAAGAAGAAAATGAAATCACAAAAGTCACACCCTGTAAAATGGAAGTTAAACAAGTGAAATAACCTGGGCACATACCTAACAGAGAAAGTAAAAGATCTATACAATGAAAACTGCAATTTCTTCTTAAAGGAAATAGAGAAGGACACAAAGGAATGGAAAGACATCTCCTGCTCATGGCTGGGAAGAATCAATATCCTTATAATGACCATCTTACCCAAAGCAATATATTGGTTTAATGCAATCTCTATTAAAATCTCATGGGCTTATTACCAGTAAATAGAACAAAAAAATCTGAAAATTTGTATGGAGCAACAAAACACCCGAATAGCCAAAGCAATCATTAGAAAAAAGAACAAATTTAGAGGGATTACATTTCCAGACTTTGAACTATACTGCAAAGCTATAGTGATCAAAACTATGTATGATATGGAACTGGAATAATAACAGAGGCACACATCAGTGGAATAGAACTGAATCACTAGAAATTGACCCACTCACTTAAACAGTTAATTTATGACAGAGGAGCCAAAAGCATTTGATGAACAAAGGAAAGTCTCTTCAACAAATGGTGTTGGGAAAACTGGACAGTCACATGCAAAACAATGAAGGTAGACCTCTCTGTAACACTTCAAAAAGCTAATTCAAAATGGATTAAAGACTTGGACATAAGATCAGAAATCATAAAGCTCTTAGAAGATAACATAGGAAAGACTTTCCATGACATCATTTGTAGAGAAGTCTTTGGGGACTCAAATCCATCATCAAGGGGAATAAAAAGAAAAACAACTGGGATTACATCAAGCTAAGGAACTTCTTCACAATAAAAGAAAACATCACCAAAACCAAAAGGAAACCTACTAATTGGAAGAAAGTACTTGTGTTTAATATTTACGAAAAAGGCTTATTATCTAAAATATATAAAGAACTCATAAAACTCCACAATACAAGAGCAGGCAATAAAAATAAAAATAAAAAAAATAGGAGGAGAAATTGGAGAGACACTTTTCTGAAGAGGATATACAGATGGTCTACAGGCACATGAAACTATGTTCCTACTCTATGGCTATCAGGGAAATACAAATTAAAATAACAATGAAATATCACCTTACAACTGAAAGACTGGCTATTATCCAATGTGGCGACAACAAATACTAGTGAGGATGTGGAGAAAAGGGAACAATTTTGCACTGTTGATAGGAGTGCAAATTAGTACAACCCCTGCAGAGAACAGGTTGGAAATTGCTCATAAAACTGAAGATGAAAATCCCATATGATCCTATCATTGCACTTCTGGGCATCTACCCAAAAGATATAAAAGCACCCATCTGCATAGATGTATGCATCCCCATGTTTATTGCAGCCCTATTCACGACATTGATGAACTGGAAATTACCTAAGTGTCCAACATCATATGAATGGATAAAGAAGATGTGGTACATATATACAATGGAATACTACACAGCCCTTAGGAGAGATGAAACCCTGTCATTTGAATCAACATGGATGGAACTACAGGAGATTATGCTAAGTGAAACAAGTCAAAAGAATAGATACCAGATGACCTCACCTATAGGTGGAATGTGAATAGACAAAACAAAGGAACAGATGAAACAACCAAGCCTGAAACATTTGCAACAGAACTGAGGTTACCAAAAGGGAATGGGACAGGCAGTCACAAATGGTGATGGAACCCACTGGACAATGGGGAAGAACACTTGTGATTTGGTGAAGGGCATGGTGTGTTGAAACATAACTAAGAAATGGTGAACCTATACATAGGAAATTATTTTAATGTGTAGAATATTTACCACAATAAAAAATAAATTTTAAAAAATGCCCCACATTCTGAATTTGGTTGATTGAGTCTTCATTTCATCATTTAACAAGTTCATTTCTCCTCTTATTTCCTATTATCCAATCGTTAGAACAGGAGATTTGGTTGATTCTGTTTCATTTTCTTTTTGAACAAGAATAATTCTTGGGTGATACAGTGGTGTACATTCTAGTAAATCACATTAGCCTACATAGAATATTTCACTGTTGGCTGAGACTATCAGTTTGATCTCTCCATTATAAAATCTGGTATAAAATTATTGTTCTAATCTTGGAATTCGTCAACTTTCTATAAAGAGCCAAATAGTAATAGTAAGTATTATAAGATTTGCAGGCCATATGGTCTCTTTTCTAAGTACTCAATTTTGCCTATGTGCAAAAGCATTCACACAGAATCCGAGAGCCCAAGTCAATAAAACTTTATTTACCAAAATAGGCAGTGGACTAGATATACCCCATGAAGTGTAATTTGCCAGCCATTGTGACAGTCTAATCCATTATTTCATTAGAGGATGCAAAATGATACAAATGATACTGTGCAAATCCTATCCGTCTTTCTCCATATGTTAGTGAAACTGCTTTCCCTCAGTTGCCCCCAAATGCATTCATTTATTATAGGAAAAGCAAGATAAATGCTTTATTTCCTCTTGTTGGTTTTTATAATATTGAGTTCATGCTCTAAGCAGCAATGAGGATTTTTGTTTTTTATAACTATGGATTCATGTATTTGCAAATATTTGAATTATCTCAATCTGTTACTGTCTTTATTCATTTTAATGCTTAAATTGTTCTGTCTTGGATTCCTTCCAAGTTGACTCGTCATTTTTTTCTCCCCTGTACTCTTTAGATATGACCCAGGCAGTCATTTTTTATAAGCATCTTATTTTTGTCAGAAAAAGTCCCCAGCACATCTTGTATATTTCTTGCCTCTCACATAGAATCAGCCATTTCTTCAAGGAAACCTAATTCTTCTTAGGAGAAAATTTAACCTGTTTATATTTCTTTAAATCATATTTTATAGTGTATCTCTGAACCCAGAACACAGAATATAAATTTTACTGTTGTTTTATTTGAGTTCTCCATCTCTGCAAAAGCCCATCTACCAAACCTGTGCATTCAGGAACAGTCAGTCAGTGCCATTCATCTCATGGTAATTTGGAATTATGAGTCACATTGTTTAGGAAGAGAATCTTATAGAGCTAAACTACCACTTCCAAGCATATTCTACAAGCCAACCCAGTGTTTTTATTTCTCTTCTTTTAACTGTACCTTACTTTGTCCAGGTTTAGATGTGTGATTGTGGCTATATGTCAACAAATGTTAACACCCTAAAATGATTTGGAATTCACTAACACTTTCAATGATTTCTTCCTTTCTCATTGAAATATGAACCAAAAGTCTACCACAAGACTGATAGAGGTGTCAACTTGGTATTCTACTTTTGAAAAGTTATATAAACTACAGAAATGTTATTGATCACATTTTATAAACCATTGTCTTGTGGGGTGTGTGTGTGTGTGTGTGTGTGTGTGTGTTTAAGGAAAAGTTCAGGCAAGAATGAAGACCAGTAGGCAGGCAGGCAGGCAGGAAGAGAAGGAATAACTATTTTATTTTACTTAGTTGTTCATCTTGGTTGTTCCCCAGGCTTTGGGATGTGAACCCATATCCTTGGGATGTATGTGGACTATACCTAGTCTAGTAAACTGCTAGACCAGCAGGCCACACTGGTTTGTGTGTTTTGTAACATGCAAAATCCCATATGAAGTCATTTCACTCAGGTTTCATTTAACTGTATTTCACATATTTTACTTAATCTAAAGTAAGCATTGAAATAATTGTTATGGGTACACTGGTGGCCTAGCTGATAAGTTCTCTGCTTCCAACTGACATAGTTCCCATACAGCCCAAAGACCCAGATTCATGACCTAGGACTGGGTAGAACAACCAAGATGAACAACTGAATAAAATGCATCTTCCTCTTTCTCTGCCTGCCTGTCTGCTTGCCTTCATTCCTGTGTGCCTGCACTTTCCCTTTAAAAAAAACAAAAAGTTAATCTACTTTGGCTATTATTGGCAAAAAAATGAACAGAGATTTTTTTCCTCCTTATGCCATTATGAAAAACAACAACACAGAGCTTTGTCATTACAGGAAGAAAGCTGACCATCATTGCCTTCACTTTATTTGGGCCAGGTTGCCACTGGGAAGAGTGTTAACCAAAATAACTCTTTGCATAATTTTCAGTCTTCTTCACCTCTACACATTTTCAAGTCACCTTACCAAAAATACGTTAGGATAATGCTTTACTCTGGTTCAATTAGTTCTATTTATGCAAATATTGTTCTAGTGGTTGTCTTTTGTTATTTGTTAGAAATAAATAATGATTGAATTTTCACCTTCAGAGCACTAAGCCTCAACAGATAAGGTTCGTGAACTGAGTTTTATTCTTTCCATGTATAATTTTAAGTATCAAGACTTTATGCCCCAAGGTACACTATTTATAGCCTTGTTAAGGAAACCAGTGCAAACACTAGTGTACTTGGTACAGGAAGATTTTATGGTATTACAAGTCATATCGAGCACATTCCCTGGTTTTGTATTTACTGTCACTAATCAAAGTTTTGGGGAAGATTAGGTGTAGAACATCAAATTGAAAATTATTGATAGGGTGAAACTATAGAAAATAAAAATTTTAACCTAGTGTTTAAAACATAATTCACTCATTGGTAAAATTGTTTTGTACAGATTTATACAATGGTGAATATCTGCAGTGAGAATATTAATAATTCTCTTGTTTTCAGTTATTTGCAAGTAGGATTTAATATAAGTACACTTCTATTCAGACCAAAGATTTTTCAGGTAAACCAAAATTAAAGAAAAAAACATAGTATTAAATCTTGATGGAAAACTAAAAACACGTATGACAATTTTTTAAGACTCAGAGCCACATTTTGAGTTTTAAAATGTAATATTTCCCTTCTGAAAGCATATCATATTCAAAATACATGTAATGTAAGCTTTCCAGTTATGTTGTGCATTCCAAAAATCATTGAAATAATACTTTTTCTTGTAGAACTTCATTGAAGAATAAAGCACTGAATCTTTAGTTTAAGTTAATACACATTTCTGATTTTCTGGAATCTTGTACCAGTTTGTAATTTTTCTAAAGGAGGAGCAGTATATTAAATTATTCAACTGCAATCTAAAAAATGTTTTGTAATATTTCTAAAATATTTTGTTTTATTTCTTATAGAAAGAAACAGCTTTGAATCTGAGCTTAATACTGAAAGAAGAAATGAAAAATACCAGCTGGATTAGAAAGAACTGGCTTCTTGTAGCTGGTATTTCTTTCATAGGTGTCCATCTTGGAACGTACTTTCTTCAGAGGGCTGCAAAACAATCTGTGAAATCTCAGGCTGGAGACAAACAAAAGAGTATTAAAGAATGAACTAAAATACATATTTAGAATTACTAATATGTCATTAAATCATTATTTGCTGATTAGCTTCATAAACATGGAGCACTTTGATTTCATAGCCACAATGCTGTACACTCAGACTTTCCCAGAGAATAATTTTTTTTAATGTTAAAATTCATGACAATGCAATAAATAGAAAACCCTGGTTAACAAAATAAAAGCTGGTCAAAATTACTACCCGAAGTAAGATGTCTCGTTTAGAAGCTAAAAAGCCATCGTTGTGTACAAGTGAACCACTGACAAGTGAGAGCGTCAGGGCCACCCTTTCTGTCTTGAAAGGAATCTTAACGTCGTGTTATGGCCCTTCCGGTCGGCTGAAGCAGCTGCATAATGGCCTTGGAGGCTATGTGTGCACAACCTCACAGTCCTCAGCTCTGCTCGCTAATCTGTCTGTCTCCCATCCCGTTTTAAAGATCCTGACAACTGCCATACAAAATCACGTGTCGTGCTTCAGTGATGGTGGCTTATTCACAGCCATTCTTTGTTGCAACCTGATTGAAAACATTCAGAGACTAAGCTTGACACCCACCACCGCCATTAAATTAAATAATCATCTTTTGACCCTCTGTACCAGTTACCTAAAGTCCGAGGCCTGTGGTTGTCGAATCCCAGTGGACTTCGGTAGCACTCAAATGCTCCTTTGTTTGGTGCGCAGTATTTTAACAAGTAAACCTGCCTGTATGCTTAACACAAAGGAAGTAGACCATATCAGTGCTGTGATTCTGAGAGCCTTTTTGCTCACAATTCCAGAAAACACCAAAGACCACATCATTTTAGGAAAAAGTATAATTGTACCTTTGAAAGGACACAGAGTTATAGAGTCTACTGTATTACCTGGAATACTTCTTGAAGTAACAGACTTTAAATTGATGAAGGTGTTACCTAACAAAAAACTGGATTCTCTCAAGGTGGCACTCTTTAATACCTCTTTAGCTGGAGAACTTTCTGATCCTGGCGAAGGAACTGTGGTGGCCCGTTATGGGGTTTCTCTTGAAAATGCAGTCCTGGACCAATTGCTTAACCTAGGGAGGCAGCTGATTAGTGATCACGTGGATCTTGTCCTGTGCCAAAAAGTTATCCACCCATCTCTGAAGCAGATTCTCAGAGAGCAGCATGTTACTGTCATAGACAGAGTGGGAGCAGCTCTTATGGAACCCCTAAGTAAACTGACAGGTAAAAAAACACTCTCAGCTTTTGCCCCTTGGAGTTAATAAATCACACAGGTTTTTTGTTTTTGTTTTTTTTTCTTGAGCAGAGAGATTCTTGGTGGTGTCATTTTAACTTCTTGAACATTTTTAGAAGTCACTAACCTCACAGCGTGTATATCATTTCTGGCAGCAAAGGCTGTTTTTGAAAAAGAGCCTAAATTGTTTGCTTATTAAAAATGGAGTAATTGTGGATATTGCCTATATATTTTCAAGCTCCCATATATACTGCAGAGTCCATCATGATTGACAAATTAATCCCCTAGTGTTTTACATTTTGTGAAGTCCAACAACCTCATCTTTATACTGTCTTTCATACTTAAATGAAATGCTGTTTGGGTTTTACAAAGCTCTTAAATCACAATTTATTCAGAAGGTAATTTTACTTTTAAAATATCCCTTTTTTTTCTTCACTTTTATGTAACTCCAACAAGTGTACTTCTTCTCAAATAATAGTTCCCAATTAGGGGTGTATGTGTTCTCATTTTAAAGCTCAAGTATTTCCAGCTGAACTTCCTGAAAACCAGGATCATCTTTTATTTTCAGTGTTTACAATAGACTTGGTCCACAGTAGGTGTTTCTTAAATGTTCATGGACTCAACAGTAATATGCTTAGTAACATACAGAATTATAATAGTCAAGTTCACTGTATTTTGCAAACTCAGCAAATTTAAAGCAGTGATAAGGTTGAAATGCATTTGTTAGAGCCTAAGAAAAATAAACTGAATAGTTGCTGGTTTGAGTCACTTTTCAGTATCCTTTAACCGCATTCGCAGCCATCAGAAAATCATTTTACATCGGACACCTACAAGTTGTGTTATTAGGTGTGAACCATTGTTAAAATGTTCTAATTTTAATCTATAAATCATGAAAAAGGAATACTACCTATGGCAAATGTTGAATACATAACTGGGTCATTGCCCTACCTTTGTAAGACTGCCAAATGGTCTTATTAAAAAATGGAAATTGTTCCTTGAAATCATTGTTGACATGAATCAGACTCATCCCTAAATATTTACTAGCTTTTCATGAATCAGGTTATTTACAGCTTGTGAATACCGGGTATTGCAGATTAGTTAGCCAGTTTTTAAAATATAAACTTTTCCCACAGAAACCTTATTATAAATGGGAACTGGATTTCCATGCCCATCCACAATTGTTACTTATCTCATGTAACGAATATAGGATTAATATCCAGAACGTTTTTGGATTTGGGGAGAAGAGACGTTTTGAGACAAAAGGGAAAAATCGGTGATGGTGGGGAACTGCCAGGCTGGTTCTAATCCATCTTCTTTGATGTATCTTTCTTTTTTTTTTTTTTAAAGGAAAGTTGCAGACAGGAAGAGAGGAGGAAGAAGCGTTTTATTTTATTTTTATTTAGCTGTTCACACTGGTTGTTCCCCCTGACCTGGGACTCAAACCGGGGAGATGTAGCCTGTGTTCCTTCGGAGGCAATTGACCTAACTGCTACTCCACCAGGATGTGCCCTTTGGTGTATCTTGGTTAACATTATTTCCTTTCTCCTTCAAACAGAATTACTCTTTATTGATGACTCAGATTAGATAGTGAATGTTATACATGAGCAAATGTTGTCTGAAGCTTATGGCTGACAGCATTTTTAGCATTTGATTTGGCTCAACTTTTGAAGTGGATATTGTCCCCAGTTTACTCATACAGGAAGACCACCCAGGAAAGTTAAATAACGTGTGTCACTTGTCCAAGATCCAGTGACTAAAAGCAGTAAAACCGAAACTTCTCAGTACAGATTATTATTTCCATCAAGTGAAATTATACAAGATTTAGACTTTTATTTCTTAAATGTTAGGTCAGTCAAGTATTTTCCTTACTCTTGGAGGCTTCAAAAGTCTAAAAGAAGGAATAGTCAAATTCTTCAGTGATTATTTTCTGGATTCTTACACATTATTTGAGCTGAAAATATTTTTAGGTGTTATTGTTTTAACACCATTCAATTGAAAGAAAATGTCTTAAATATTAGGAAATTTGTACAAAGGGGTATGCTGCTCAGAGTTAAAATTTTCATCTTAAGACTTTAAACTAGCATTTTTATTTCTTATAGAGTTTTGCTGTACAAGTTGCTTAAATAACCGTCCTACATATAGAAATTCTGGAATCTTCAAGTCATCTTAATGTCTCACTATGTATTTTTCTTAATTTGTGTTTTGTAATAGTTTATTCTTTTACCTGTGCAAGAGGCAAGAGGCAGAGCAAAATATTTAAATACTAAAGAATAATAAAATGAAACAAGAATGTAACATACTTTATTTCAGCATAATTTGCATCCATACAGTTGCTAGGCAAAAAAAAAAGCCGTATACTCACTAAATAGAGCCTGCTCCACCCTCTAATTCAACTAAATAGCTATTTGGATAGCTCATTTTGTGTGTATTAAAGTGAAAATAATAATACATTAAAAATATCCTGCCCCCTCACTTAATTCTGAGTTTCTGATCCCTGAATGGGCTTCCAGTGTTGCTGGCCTCCCTGAAAATATATGCAAAATTTTGGATGACTTTTTCTAGTGAGCATAAAATAGCTTCTAACATATGTTCAAAGAAGTCTGTTAATCAAAATAACCTCTGTTTTATTTGTACATCGTTTTAAGAGCTAAATGCTACTTCATAAGTTTAAGAAGATATCTATTTCTTTGTTATATATTTCCTATTTTAAATGAAATGCTTGTGGAACTTTTTACTTTGTTATTTATATTATAATGTTAAATAATTGTAATTACCCCCCTTTACTCAGAATTTTTGTGTTTTCTAAACTTTGAAAAAATAGGGACACAGCCTATTGGTTCCCTGAGCTCAATATCTCCTAGTAGTTATGGACGTGTGAAAGATTTGTGCCCTGCAAAATTTGGCTCCAAGCATTTCTTGCATCTTATTCCTAATGAAACGACCATCTGCAGCTTGCTTCTCTGCAACAGAAATGATACTGCCTGGGATGAGCTGAAGGTAGGTTATGAACTTTGAATTCCATATCCGGGACTGAGATGAGGATTAGTCCTTCGGATAGGTACTTTAATTTTTTTCATATTGGTGAGCTATGTTTTCTCTTTTCATAACTTTCCTACTTGGCATAGAAAGCACAAACAAAAGAACTCAAATAATCTGACTTAACTGCCTGCCATATTACGGTAGACTTGGTGCGTATCGCCATTTATTATTTTCAGTACTTACAAGCAATTGTAACTTCCTTGACATGAATTTTTCTTAAGAAATTGACTTGTGTACTCTTTGATGCTAATGAATATGACTAATTCACTTAGAAAATTTTTTCCTCAATCTTACCCATTTTCCACTTCTTAGTAGAGTTTGTTGTCTCTAACTTGTAATAACACAGGCGGCTTTTATATATGGGAAGTGTTAATCTATGGTATTGGTCATAAACTTGAAAATTCATAGATGCTCAGGGATGTATCCCTAATGGATATTAAATATACATATCCTTGGGGTGTTTTTCTGTTTCTTACTGTTAGTTTGGTTCTGTATTATTACCATAGCAACTTGAAATAGATCTTTTAGCATTTATACAGCTTATTTAAACAAATAATTTTTAGCAGAAGTGCTAACTAACCTTACTGACACAGATCTGTCAAGTCCATCCATTTGTGAATCTCAATCTGTAGAGCTGCATGCATCTGAAAAAGATACTAAGCTAGCCCATGGACACACATATCTGGCTAAAGTATTTTTCTTTTATTTCTAATCTTTATTCCAAAATTTACTAATCACATAACAATCTGGCAATACAGGTTTTGTTCTTTTGCAATTAAAGTCATGCTCTTTGAGTCTGCCGTTAAGTTGCCATGAGATCATGGTTATAGCTCTTTGTGTATCTGATAGGACTGTCTAATTCTGATGACTTGTTTCTTTTTCAGCTCACATGTCAAACTACGCTGCATGTCTTGCAGCTAACAATCAAGGAACCGTGCCTTTTGTTGGGAGGCGGCTGTACTGAAACGCATTTGGCTGCATATATCAGACACAAGGTTAGATGGTCTTTCTCAGATTATTTGACTGCTCAACAGCATTCATTGTATGAGATAATGAATCAAATCATAATACTCGAGAGCTTTTGATGTTTAATTTTTAAGTAGTCTAAATCAGATGTATTCAAAAACACTTGAGGAAAATAACACAAATACAAGGTAATATATTTATCACAACTATTATTACTAATCTAGCCTTTTAACAAATGATGACATTCTTTTAGTATTGTCTAAATATATTGTGTGTTTAAATGAGCATTCTGCTAACAGAAATTCTCCAAGATCTCAGCTTCTGTGGCACAATGATAATTGATGTTTACAATGAAAGTATCGAGAGTCTACAAAATATTTTTAGTAACTTCTGAATCATCAAGAAAATAATTAATTCCATTTATTAAAACTTTCCAAGTATTAGATTTTATTATCATTTTAAAATTGATTTCTATTTAGGATATATATTCTATTAAGTACAATGTTTTTATTAATCTAGGAAACTCCATTTTCTGACAGTTGTCAGATAATATTAGTTCTTCATAGCTCTTTTATTTCGTAAATACTAATCCTTCATTTGAAAATGGACCCCAAAATCGAAATATTTGCAGTTGTTTCTTTGGTTGGACAGGAGTGTTAACAAGACACTCTGCAGTTCTTCCAGTAAATGACTGGGATTGGTGAGAAGGTAAATGCTTTTCATAGCTATGCCATGTGGTCTTCCCTGATAAGTTAAAATCTATTTGATGATGAAGACCATACCTTAAAAGATATCAGTATAAATAAATTATTATTAGGAACTGCCTCTTGTGTGTAATAATGGATGAATGGATAAAGAAATATATATATATACATTCATTTATGTATTCATATGTACATGTAAAATGTAATATTATTGAGTCATAAAAACAAAGGAAATCTTTCCACCTGCAACAATATAGGTGGACCTTGAGGACAATATGCTAAGTGAAGTACAGTAGAGCAAGAAAGACAAATACTGTGTGATCTCACTTATATGTAGCAGCTAAAAAACACACAAGTTCATAGAGAGAGAGGAGATGGTGATTGCCAGAGGTAGGGAGGATAGGCATAGTGGGTGAGGGAGCTCAAAAGGTACAAACTTCCAGTTATAAAATAAATGAAAACTATAGAGCAGTAATATACATCATGGTGACTATAGTCAATAAGATCGTATTACATGTTTGAAAGCTGCCATGAGAATAAATCTTGAAAGTCTTCACAAGAAAAAAATGTACCTGTATGGTGATGGATGTTATCTAGACTTAATGTGATGATCATTTTGCAAAGTGTGTAAATATTAAATCATTATATTGTACACCTGAACTAATATAACTTTATGTGACAATTATAATTCAATAAAAAGTTCTCCAAATATACATTATAATATGCAAAGTCCGTTTCAATCTCTTGATGCTTAATGAAGAGTAATATAGTTTGCAAATGAGATTGAGTGAACTAGATAAAGCATTTTAGGAGAAGATGATGTACTGAGTAGGGTATTTAATAAATGATACAACATTAAAGATATGGGGTAAAATATGCAATAAACATTATATCTCGTTCAAAATTCTTGGGCAAAGAATGTTTAAAAAGTGATCTGTGTTTTTAAGTGATTAGGATGTGGGTTTTAACTATCATTCAGTTATTAGTTTGTTAATATGTTACTTGTTCTATTATGAAGTTTCTAGGATATACTTTTTAGAATAGTGGAACCAAAAAGCATATTAAAATCATATTACCTTTTCATCAGTTTAAATAGAAGAATATTTATAATGTGAAAATTGCAAATGTTCCTAAATGGTTCTTATCTTTATAAGTGTGTTCTCATTTTAAACAAACCTCAAACATTTTGCCAAGTAGAAAGAAGTACTTCACTTGGGATATTAGTCTTCCGGCACTTCCTCCTTTGTGTGTAAAAACCTGTGATACATGGATTATTCCTTGTTCTTTATTAATGAGGCACTACTGGGCAGTGATTTGGAATGAATTGATAATAGGGTTTATTCGGATTCATTCATTCTGACAATGTGACTGGTATCAAACATTTTTACTGCCATCAACCAAGTTACGAGATTGTACCCTGGTCATCTGACCCATGGATGCCCACTAGCTTGTGCCAGATGCCTAAGTCAATGATACTAAGTGTTAACTTAATGAGTTAGAGTTGATAATATGTTCTAGTTTTTCCAGAATCATTTTTATAATATTAATTGCTCAGTATGTGTTTTCAATGATCTTATAACTCTAGACTCGGAACGAGCCAGAAAGCATTCTCGAAGATAATGGGTGCACTCAGACAGAACTTCACCTAACAGCAGAAGCATTTTGCAGTGCACTGGAATCACTGGCCAGTTCTTTAGAACATGATGGAGGTGAAGTTCTCACTGACATGAAATACGGACACTTTTGGTCAGGCGAGGCAAGTTCTCCCTCTGTTGTTAGCTGGCAAGATCTGCTGTCAAGATGTGGCTGTGGGCTGTACGACAGCCAGGAAGACCTCAGCTGGTCTTTCCTGAGGAGCACTCACTCTTTTGTGCCACAGACTTGCTGTCCTCAGGAGACTGTGGGTTCAGCCAGCAACCTGACCTTGGACTGTTTTGCTGCTAAGCTCAGTGGCTTACAAGTGGCTGTAGAAACTGCCAATTTGATTATGGATCTTTCATATATCATTGAAGATAAAAACTGATATAAGGGACTAGCATGTTTATATTAAAAAATATTACTCCAGTGTCAGTTAAGAAAAATATTGAATCATTTGTTCTTACCCAGAGTCCTATTCTGCATATTTGGACATATCATATAAAGGAAAAAGGCATATTCTTAAATAGAGACACCATAAAATAATAAAAATTTTGACGTTGTGACTAAAGATATTGTTGTTGTCTTACGGATTCCACAGATACCACTTGTATGTTACTTTAAATATCTACTGTTGTTATTTTGACTTTATTCTAAGAACATAAAAAATTAAATAATTCATAGTCTATATTCTAGTTTCAGTATACTTATTATAGATATTTTTAGTTGGTAGTTATTACATTTATTTAAAGTATAAAATTAAGAGTTCCAAAGTAACATATCATCTCGTACATACTGCTCCATCAAAAGAAATACTCAGATTGCACACTCAGTAAAATTTCAGTTTTCTCAGTGTTCATCCTCTGAAACTATAACATTCAGTGATTAGATAATAGCTGTAGACATTCATCTGCCAACAATTGCTAGTTGTTTCACAGCTCCTAATTATTTTTTTTTTATTTTGAGGGACTGTGATTAGAAATAAAAGGTTTATATAGTAACCAAGGTTAAAACAAACTTTGTATGGTCTTCACATTTAAAGTGGGAAGAAGGACTAGTTTGTTTTAGGCCTGAGTGTCTCAGCCTTGGCACCACTGACATTCAGGATCAGAGAATATCTGTTGTGCAGTGACTAACCTGTGAATTGCAGGACGCCTGGCAATCTGCATGGCCAGTGGATGCCACAGTGCAGCCCCTGAAGAGCAAAATTATCTTTGGCCGAAAACTACCCTTTTAGATCAATAAAAAGGGAAAAAAAATAAATATTTTACCAGGACTTTAGAAAACAGTATAGGAAAAAACAAAAAAGTGAAAAAGTTATTTCTCTGCTTTACTCAGTGCAAAAAAAGAAGCTAGAACAGCTCCCATAATCAAAATAGAGACACTTGGTGAAACATCACCAAGGAATATAATTTGAATTTTATGCAAATGCAAGGTATATTGATAAATTGAGAAAGAAATGCTGTATGTAGCCAAAAGTAGCAAATTTATATCAAAGTTCAAGAAAACTTTTGGAAAATTAGCATAATAGTTAATAATCAGATCGATAGACATAAAAGAGAATTTTTAAGCTATTTCATCCAATATTCTTTCAATCCAAAATAATTTTTACTCTGAGCTGAACAAAAAATTACAGTACAAACTCATAGCAATGCCATATATAATGAAAAATCAGTTACACCTCAACCTTCATAAAATGTTTCTCTAAAATTTTACTTCCTCTATTATTAGAATCCAGGCAGCCTGTCTATGTGGTAGGCAGCATCTAAGATAGCTCCCAGGGATCCCTGCCTCCTGATTTTCAGGCTCTTAGAAAATCCCCTCCCTTGTATGTACTGGATATATAGTAACTCCTTTGAGGGTCCCATTTCCCTGCTGTGTGAATAGGAATTGTCTGTTGCTATTATCCTATGCTGGATTTATCAGGTTGGGTGTGGAATACACATAACTTACCTTGTTTTCTTCAGGGTCTGCAGATGAAGAACTACATTTCAGGAACTATATTTAAAGAATTGAAGAGCCTCACTCACACTGACCTGATTTCAGTGATGAGATTCTGGACTTTGAGATGACATTGTAATGCAATGAGACTTGAGCTGGGAAGGAGGTGAATAGATTTTACATATGGATGGCAGCCTCTGTGATGGCTCACAGTGATCTCACCTTTGAATGTGGATTGTGCCTAATGACTTAGCTTTTAATTAGTAAAGTACTGCAGACATAATGGGATGTCACTTCAGATATTCAGTTGATAAAGGATGAATTTCTAGTTTGATTTTTGTTCTTCCCCTATTTCACTTGGGTCTTAAACTCAGGTCCATGGTTTTCATAGTCTGCTCCTTAGCCTCCTTAGCCACAGACGGGCCTTCATCTGTTCTTTTTGCTCACTCCGATGGAGGTCAGCTGCCAGGTTAGGAGCTACCCTGTGGAAATGCCCACATAGCAAGAAGTGAGGAAGGCGTCCTATCAACAGCCCACAAGAAACTGAATCCCTCCAACAACCGCAAGAGTGAATCTGGAAACATATCCTACCTAAGGAAGCCTCCATAATAGCCACTGCCAGGCAACTACAAAAGAGGTCTTGAGGCTGAGACCTACTAAGCCACTTTCAGACTGATTCCTGCTCTACAAAATCTGTGAGATAATAAATGTTTAAAGTTAAGTTTTGGATATAATTCGTTATGCAGCAAAAGACATAAAGGTAGGAGTAAAAGTTTATGTATAAATGCATACTGGCAAGTGGGAAAAAGCAATCTTTATGTCATGCTTTTGTATTTTTACCATCACTCCAAACATAAAGGCAGTGGTCTTCATTACACATGATTGCATTCGTGTGAGAAAGTGCATCACATAGGCATAGGGGAATTGTTCTGAGTCGCCTTGGCCTTCTGCATTTCCAAGTCACTCCAAGAAAATGTCACAGTGAAACTCTCCAAGTGACCTTGTAGGTTAAGATCTTAATCTCATAATAGTCTGTCATATTTAGCTTCAATTATATTCCTTGGTGAAACATTAGTGCTCTCATTTTGAATATGTCATAAATTTGTTGAAATATTTGTATAAATTCGTACTTCCTAAAGCTGTTTACAATCCTTAGTAGAAAATCTTAGAAATTAATATATAAAAAAAAAAGAATGCCCAATAGTTCAAGGAAAGCATAACTCAGACTTATAGGGTAGAAAATGAGATGAAAATAATTTCATAAGAGCTCATTTAGACAGAAAATGACCCAAAAAAATGGCAACTAAGTTAAGCCTCAGGCACTGTTTTGTGACTTAAAATAAGATTTAGTTCTGACTATTGCATTTTGAAGTTCCTCGGGAGACAGAACAGGAAATCCTGATAGCTGTTAAAAAAAGAAATGGAGAAAAAAGCAGAAGAGAATGTAGTGACAGCTGTTTCTGTTGTACTTTTGTAGGACTTACAGGGCATACAACACTGAAGTTTATTGAAGCATAGGAATCCAATGAATTAGCATCTCGTTAATCAAAAACAACTGGGATTCTGGCAGCATGGAAAAAATTGGAGAACTAATGAAAACTAAATCTTTTAAATCACAATACTTACTTGGTCTAATAAATACCCCACTCCTTAATTCTTCATTTGTGCTATATTAGAGAATCTTTGTATGTGAGACATTATCAATCAGCATTTGCAAGTATTTTCCATATGACATTTAAATTACATTTTTTATCATCTGGTATCCTTGAACTCATTTGTTTGTATAATTGTCTGGAGAACTTTCAAATAAAACATGCATGTAGTCACATAAATCATGCAGGTTATTAAGAGTATCATGCAAAATTGTATCATCATCAGTGTGAGCCTTGTCAAAATAATCAAGTTGGTTATTCCTTTCTGTTAATCTTTGGGAGATAGTCAAGCAGACTAAATGTCACTTGCAAGATTCTATTTCAGCTAACTAAATTAATCTGTCTCTTAATCTGAAGGAAAAGGCAGATTTGAATATCTGATATCTTTATGATTTTTCCCATGAACAATTGCATAATTACATAGTAACTGGTACATATGATTCTTGGAAGTTTTTGCCACTTACAGAATTTGAATTTAGATATATCTAAACACAACATTAATCTGTATTTTTGGATAATAAAGATATTTATATGCTTCTTACTCTTTAAAGATAATACAGTACCTGAAAATTATTCCTATATGTAGACCAAGTCTTTTGTTGGAGAGATAATTACTAGACAGGATCTTACCTAAGTAAAAAAATGATTGAGATAATATCTTAAGTATGGTAAGATTTAGAGCAAGAAAGAAATTAAATGATTCCAGGCAGAATGAAAAGCATACACGAAGGTCCTCTGATAGGAAGAAGCATAATATATTTGAAAAATTGAAAGAAACCCAAGAGCCGAAGCTTAGAGATTAAAGTCAAAGGTCATTCTGAAAACATAGGTGAGAATTAGGTCAGACCAAACCTTGTAAAAATTAATAAATAATTTAGAATGTATCCTAACTGCAATGAAAATCCTAGCATTGTTTTAAGTTGAGATAGGTGAGCAGCAGAGAGAGAGAGAGAAGTAGTGTGTTTGAGGAGAGGAAATTGGTTAGGAGATTATTCACTATAATAGGGAAGAAATTATGGCAGATGGTGTTAGCAGTATAGATGAGAGACCCGGATGGACTCAAGAAATACTTAGCAGATAAATTCAACAGTATTTGTGATGATTTAGAGACTCACAAATGGATAGTTGGATGGTTAGAGATAGCCCGTCTGGAGGACTATATAGGGCCGGATTTGCAAGAGGGATATTGGCTTGATTTTAACTATGTCGAGTCTAAATTGCTTTCTTGTTAATCAATAAGGAGATTAAGAAGGCAGTTAGATATATAGATCTGGAACTCAGAAGAGGAACCAGCTAGAAATTAAATGTATAAATAATTTTCACAGATTAGTTATTGAAGCTGTTCATGAATCAGTACATATTTATCATACTCCTACTACATGACAGGCACTGTTTGCGGATTCAGGTAAATTTTCCAATCAGCTTGACAAGTTTCATAAAACGCTTTGGAATTTTAATTGGGATTCCACTATTTGTACATAACTGACAAAAATGGTGTATCTCTACATAACTTGGGTTTTATTTAGTTTTTTAATACTTTCATAGGTTTTATGTATTTTCATCTACATCTTGCATATCTTTCGTTCAGCTTATTCTGAGATACTGTATAAATATTTTTGCTGTTGTGAATGGAATCTCTGTGCTATATTCTCAATTGGTTATAACTGACCTACAAAAAGGGTTTTTGTGCAATTTACTTCTATTCAATTTCCTTATTGAGTTCCCTTGCTAATTCTAGATAGTTGAATCTCTTGGCTTTTGGAGAAACAATTGCATTACCAATAAAAAGTAACAGTCGTCCCTGCTTTTCTTCTTTTTTTTTTAAATCTCATTACATTGACTTGGTCTGCCAGTACAAGTTAAGTAGTAAAATGGATAATAAGAACTTCTTTATTTTCTTTTGTGATGCTCTAAGTTTTACGATTTGTATTCCTCCCTATTTGCAAAGAAACATACCTTTTGGGAGAACTAAGGAATGTCTATCATTCAATTATATTCCCCAAATGCTTGAATTCACATAGAAAATGAGTAATTTTTAAAACTAATGTATAGGACATATTTTCAATATTATAAAGTTTCAGAACTTTAAGTTTTCTGTTTACATTGATTTAAATAAATAAAGCTAGATAGATAGATAGATAGATAGATAGATAGATAGATAGATAGACATAACGTGGACCTGGTAATTCCAACCAACAAAGACCTTTTTGGTTTTCCTATTTGAGAGCCACATCCTAAAATACATCAGATGAGCTTAGAAAATAGCAGAGAAAACCAAGCAAAATTGGAGTGTATGTCTGAAAAGCTAAAAGAACACTAGTCTTACACAGTTAATGATGACCTTGCAGCATGTGTTACGAATAGCGTTTTGCTTCCTGTTAATCACAGCTTGCTATCTAAGTAGAATAAAGTAAAGTTTAATGAGTACTACTCTTAAAATAATTATTGCTTTTATTTTCAGTGAAGTGAAAGCCACTTTTTTTTTTTTTTAAATTTCCAATTGCTACAAAAATAAATCTGCCTAAAGATACAGCCACAGTGCATCTCTAGATTCAGGCTAACTATAGTCAATTGGGCTAATCCATGAACATCATTTTATATATATACATATATGTGTATGTATACATTTATACATACATTGTATACATACATATATATACACATATATGATTATTAATCTTCAAAATGCTTGGCTGATCTAGAATTTTCTGGCCTGCCTAACAAATTGCATAACTTTTATGGAATTTTAATGTCAAATGAATAAAATTATGATGACTTTGGCATGGCTACTCTGTAGATAAGGACAAATTATTCTAGAAAAATACATTTTGTAAAAGAAGAACATTTAGACTGGATGGTCACTTACCAATATTTTCCATAGAAATGTATATTGATTTTAAAATTGCAAAGTGATTGAGACTTTTCTCTGATATCAACTAAACCACAGAGCATTTCATTCAACGATGCTCTCTGGTTAGCAAAAATTTTAGAAATCCCATATAGTAATATAAAACCCCATATCACATTACATATTTTGAACATATATAAATGATTGAAAAATTTAGATATATGTTTCTATTTTTCATCTTATTTTAAGGAAAAGGGAGACAGGAATGAAAGCAGAAAGGATGGAAAAAGAAAGATTCTTATTTGTTCCTTTCCGGTTGTTCCCCCCGGCCCCAGGTCTTGAACCCAGGTCCCTGGGCCTTACATGGTCTAGACCCCAGTCACCAACAGATAACCTGAGCCATCAGGGTGCACCCTAGATGTATATTTCAATTAAACATCCCTTATTGAAAAGACCATTCTGTTTCCACGGTCCTACAAAGCCTCCTTTGTCATAGATCATTTAAACTTGTGTGTGTGTGCAGGTGGTAAGGGGTGGGATAAGATAGATTGATTTTAAAAGAATATAGGATGCATTTGATGGAGGAGGGGAGTAGGAAATTTGTGCTCACCCACTTAGAAATGTTTTTTAAGTGCATACATTTTACTACATATACTGCCTTCTTACTCCCACCCACCATCAGTGCTCCTAAACAAGATGATAAATGGATTCATGAATTTTCATCCAGTTGAGCCCTGGTAGAAGTGGGTGGGTCTGCTGCCTCCAGCCACCACAGTACACATACATACATGCCAAGGACCTGGAGCCAGGGCATCAACCAAGATGCAAAATTAACATGGTATGATAACAAGGATGTACTACAGGGTGATAACAAGTTGATGCAGCGCTTTAACCAAGATTTAGGGCAATAAGAAGGAGATGCAGGTGGATAACAAGGGGTAGGAGGGCAATATAAGGAGATGCAATTCAATCAGAAGGAGATGAGGGTGGGAACATAACAATGCAGGGAGATAACAAGTCGATGCAGTGCCATTGGAAGGAGATTTAGGCTGATTACAAGGAGATGCAGGGTGATAACAAGGAGATCAGAGTGGAGACAAAGATTTAAGGCCATTACACAATGACGCAATACATGGCAAGGAAAGGAAGGGGGAGAATGTCATGAGTCAGGGTGATAAAAAGGAGAGGGAATTAAACAAAACTGATGCACACAGTGATGGACTGGAGAACAGGAGATGTAGGGCTATAACAGCAATGTAGAATATCATGCAGGTTGATAACGAGGAGAGAGAGAACACTGACGCGATAGGATAACAAAAGGATCTAAGTAGATAACAAGAAATGGCAATAAAACGGTGATGAACGGCAGTAACAAGGAGATGCAGGTTGATAACAAAGGGCAGCAGGTCGATAACAAGGAAAAGAATATCAGTGATAAGTAGACGCGGTACAAGAAGAAGGGGAAACAGGTCAATAGTATGGCGATGGAAAGTAATACCAAGGAGAAGCAACACGATGGAGAGATGAAGAGAAGAAAAGGGGCTGCAGGGCCCTATGACAGAATCACTGTGAAAATAAAGAGATGCAGGGCAAAAGGATGGTGATGATGGCACTAACGGAGCGGCTGCTCTATGACCAGAAAAAGCACGTCAGAAAAAAGAAGCAGGCCATAAACAGTGGAGAAGGGTGATAACAGGAAGTGTAGGTCAGTAACAGGGAAGCAGAACAATAACTAGGAGATACAGGTAAACAAGGAGCAGCAACTCAATGAAATGGAGACAAAGCATGGTAACAGGGTGACACGTGATAACGAGATAGGGGGCGATCACGAGGACTTGCAGGGCACAGCGAGTAGAGTGCCATAACAAGGAGATGGGCCGATCACGAGAACATGCAGGCCAGTTACAAGGAGATGCAGGGTGATGACACAGGCATAAAAGGCCATAACACCGTGATGTGTCTCAATAACATGGAGCTGCAGCGGGATCGTCGTGATGATGTGGAACAAGGAGTGGCTGGTCGATAATGGGGAGACGCTGGCCAATAACAAGGTGAAGCACGTGTTTAACAAGAAGATTCGGGGAAACGGCAAAGAAGAATTTCGATAATGTGGTAATGAACAGCCATGCCGAGGAGAGCAGGGCGAAAACAAGGAGATTTGGTCGCTGACAAGGAGATGCAGGGCGAGAGCACGGAGATCAAGGGTGATAGCACGGAGATTCCAGTCCATAACACTAATGCAGTAAAGTTACAAGGAGACGCGGGGGCTTAGAATCCTAAATCAGTGGGGTAACAAAGAAAAGCAGGGCGACAAGTGATGTGGTAGAATAACAGGGAGATGCAGGTTGATAACTGAACCCGACATGGGGACTTGGCCCACCCTTCCTTCATGTGGATCAGCTCATCAGGTACCCTCAGATCTCTCCACTGCGTCCAGCCCTGCAGGCACAGACACAGGTGGGGGCACCATCACACCATCTGCCCCAGGCCACAAATAGGCTCCTGTGCGTGGCCCTTCTCCCCTCTCAGAAATCACTACAGTCATCTGTTCTTGTGCTTGGTTTAGGGAGAGAATGGAACACCCCCTGCGGTGGGGCCAGAACCCGGGTTTTTCTTTTTCATCCCTCTCCCCCTGTTGCCCACGTGGGTCCTTGGATTTTACAGGGTCTGCACCATAGCCCCTCTGTCACCCAGCCACAGCTATACCAGAACCCATGTTTCTGACGTTGGTTTTTCAATGACAAGCATCGCAGATTGTGCTCCCGCACATGCCAGCATCATGCCCTCCAAGCAGCGGGTGCACTGCGGGCGCAGCAGGCCCGTGGCCAGGTCCTCCCCATCGCCGGTCTGCTCCAGTCCCACGACAGAGCAGCAAGGCCACACTGATACCTCCAACATGCCCCTCACCCGGGGGCCTGCTCAGGGGTCCAGACAGGAGTTCCTGCTGGCCTGAGACCCGGAGGAGGTGGTTCTTACTGTGCCACTCATCTACTTTGGTGTTCTTCCCAGAAGAATCTGGACTGGACCCTCATTCTGCCCCAGAGGTGGCCATTGAAGACTCCACTCTGTGATGTGGGCACAGCATGACCTTTTCAGGGAGACAGGGCACATGCTGTACCCCGGGAAGCATGTGCAGAATCCAACCAGTCAGTGCCATGTTCAAGTGCTGCCCTCCCCAGGGTCCTGGTCTTGTGGGGTCCACGAGCAGGTGGAGCAGCCATGCCCAATGGGCCACCTCAGCCTTGGGCTTCCACAGGAGCTGATGCTGGTGCCCTAAGGCTGGTGGGCTCTGGAGGGGCCTCTGGTGGCCCAGCTCTGGGGAGAAGCTGGCCTCCCTGCACACTGACTGCTTTTCCGTGTAGCACAGAGCTTTTCTGACGGAAGTTCACAAACGACAGCCAGGAATCAGGAGGCACCCAGCGAGATGCCAGCTTTCCCAGCGGTGCGTCCTCAGCTGTGTCACGCTCCCAGGGCAGGGCCACCTCCTGTGCTTCCTGGGGGAGAGTGTGTGATGGAGGGCGTGCTGTGTGCCTGCGTGGTGAGTCTGTATGGTACGTGTGTGGCGAGTGTGTGGTGAGTGTCCTGTGCACATCATTTCCACACTCACCCTCAGGCATCAAGCAGGAGCCCCGCCCAGGCCTGCCCGTTTCTGGGCTGCTCCTCATCCAAGCTGTTGCCCTTCAAAGGTCACCATCACAAACCTCAAAACAGGCACCACAGGCAGTAGACTCAGCCAATCACGGGGATATAGAGACTGCCCGAGGGCCATAGAGAATGTCCTCACCTTCCCTTAGAAGAGGAGCAGCCTGGGTTTCTACGGGCCGAGGAGCAGAACCCTGGTCACCAGGCCGGCTCTCTCGAGTAGGGACGGGTGAGCAGGCTGAGCCCTGTGATGGCGGAGGAGCCACTGCTCATGGGCTGGCAGCACAGCCTTGAGGGTGCCATGCTGCAGACAGCAGGGCCTTGTAAGATGAGGTCACGTATAGCCGGTGGATGTGAGAGGTTCAGTCACACCCCTCACAGTTTTGCTTTCCCTGCAAAGGCTGAGTAGATTCGTAGCATTGCACTGACCAGAATCCCAGCCCCCGTTTTTCCCCAAAGACCATTGGGAGCACTTGTCACAGGTGATAGGTGAGAGGATGATGCTTCCCACAGAAGACCCCTCCCTGGGCCCCACAGTCGCTGATGTCCTCAGATCCCACAACGATTCACACTTGTGGGCCTGACGCAAGGTTGGGATCCATCCTGCTTGTGTGGCTCTCGTCTCCCACAGCACAGTGACAGCGGCCTGAGCTCCGGAGACAGGCGAGTGCAGCCTCCAGAGCAGCCGATTCTCTCAGCTGCCTTGTTTTCAAAGGCCCTCCTGGTTCCGTGGTCACACGCTGTCATCCCTGATTATGCTTAGACCTTCATAGTTTCACTTGCTTTCTCTCTATTTAGATGGATTTCCAAGCATCTCAACTGGTTTTTGTCATTATTGACACACATGCCTGGGGGATGTTATTGCAACCTGATCTTTGGGGGCCCCACTGCCTGTCAGTGACCCCCTTTTCCATCAAGCAGAAGGCCCATCTTCTGCTGACGGGAACCCCTGCCCAGCAAGGCCCCTACAGGCATTCTGTCCTGTAGCTCCAAGTCTTCATCTTAAGAGATTTTCCAGTGCATTATTTTTGTTTGTAAGCGTGTGATCTATCACGAGCCTTTTTAACGGCATGCATGGTGAATATTGTCCCTGAAAAGAAACATGACTTTGTGAGTATGTTATCCCATTAGAGGACCACATCCTCCCCATTTTTGGAATATTGTAATTTTTAGTCCCGTCTTTCCTCCCCACAGGGAAAGTGAACTGAGCTTGATCATTGCTTGATTCACTGTGAGGTCATCCTCACAGCACAGGGTTGCTCACAGCCATCTAGATTGGTGGACAATAAAGCACGTAGTGCTTTTGTGGCAGAAATGTCTCTAGGGCACCCTGACAGAAGCCAGGTGGACACTCAGGGGCAGGTTGCGTGTGTGTGTCCTGTCATCAAGACTGGGCCTGCAGCGTGGGAAGTCCTCAGAGCTGGAGGCCAGGCCAACCAATCAAATCGGTGCAGCCTGAGAATCAGGGCTGCCACAGTCAGACCATGAGAGTGCGGTCATGTGCAGGACCTGGCTTTCTTCTCTGCTGTCCATCTCTGCTCAGAGTGATGGGGAGGCCTAGACCCGACACCTGGGAGATGCTGCTGGTCCAGCATCGAGCACATGGCTTCTGTTCGGTTTTCCTTGGCTGAAGAAGCGAGTTCTTGCAGATGCAGCATGGCCCCACAGCCACAGCCTCACAGTCCTCAGCCCAGGCATGGGTTTTCTCAGGTTCTGCGGGCAGCACAGCTGCAGAAGCTGCTCCCCTGGTCCCTGAATCCTCAGGGGATGCGCGAAGCTCTCCCTGGAGACACACTCTGATAATCTTGGATCTCCTCTCCTTTCTTAATTCCCAGAATTCCAGGCCGGTGACGAGCTACAGTTCATGGGGACAATCAGGAAACCCTTGTTGTGTGCCCCACACTCCTGGTGGGGCACCAGAAAATACTGAGGCCACATGGCACTCATGGGTCCTCATGCTTCCTCTGAGGATACTGCAGATGTGGGGGACAGGGTGCCCGGGATGAAGTAGCACACATCAGTCCCCATGTGCCTTCAGGCAGCTGATGTGCTGGGGCCAGGCCTCCAGAGTGAGCCCCAGCTCCATTCCTCCCTCCCCTGCTTCCTCCTGCCACCAGCGACACTGGGAGAAACCACTGTCACCCACACCACCACGGCTATCTTACTGTCCACTGTGGACCCTATGGCTACATCTGTCCACCAAATGCACCCACACAGAGTCTCATCGGACAGCTTGGGTGATGACAAGCCAGAGGTGAGCATGTCCGAACACATGGTTCTGTGACAACAGGGACAGAATGTCAGAGGATTTTTAATGAGCAAGCATGTCTGTGGTCCAAGGTGCCGGCCAGCAGGGACAAGTTGGGGCCGGGGAGACAGGGAAAGTGAGCAGAGAGGGTGCTCCTGGCCGGAGGAGGCGCATGCACAGGTGCAGGTATGTGTGTATGTGTGAGCATGTGTGTCTGTATCTGTGTGTGTGAGATGCTGTCTGGGGCATCTGGAGGCTGTTTAAACAGAGTATGTGACCATTTCAATTCTGAAAAACCCCAGCTCAGATGTTCTCCATGGAGGGGACTTTCCCTGCACCCTCCCTGCAGGGCATCAGAGGGGCCTCCTTGTTGGCTCAGCAGTAGGAAGGGGATGGCGCCACTTTGAAGCAGGGACGCTGCCAGCAATGCTCCCCACTTGCACATCCACTGGGGACCAAGAGAAACTTAGTGCACAGTCTCCACCGTGCCCCTGGCCCGGACTTGGTCACTCAAAGGGACCCTACTCTGAGCCACAAGCAAGAGCCACACTGCTTCCTTTGCCATCATTAAAACTAGGGAGACCCCGTGTTCCAATATAGGACATTGTTTCAACTACAACATACATTCTGACTGGGAACATTGAGACTGGCTGTCTTGGTGTCAGTATGACGGGCCTGTTATCTCTGTCAAAACATCTTGATTTGGATGATAAATTATAGATGACCTTAGCTTTAACCTACCACAATGCCTGATCTGAGCCAAGAAATTTCGGTTCCCCTCATAGTGAATTCCTGTCTAGATTCTTCATGGACTCAAAACAGAGCTGTGGGAATACACTTAGAGTTCAATTACACTCGGAGGAGAATTCCATCTGAAAACAAGTGCTACTTCAGCTTCTCAGAGTCAGAGATTTGCTCTCATTGCCACAGACCCCACACTCCACTGCCTTCCCTCCTCAATGCCTCATAGGCCGCTTTGTGCAAACCAGTCACCCTGGGCTCCCCCGGATCTCAGCGGCTTAACTATGGAGTTCTCTCTGGGAGAGTCCCTGGACTGGTGTTTTGCTGAAATGGTCCCATAAAGAAGCAGACTGGGAGCACAACGCCACTGGAATGTGTGTGTGCCTTCTGATCCTCTCCTGACTCCCCTTCATTTCCTGCTCCCCATCCTGCTGCTGCATTGGTGTCCACCCTTTACTTTCTTTGCCCACCAAACCGTTCCCCCATCATTCTTCCAATCAGGTTCCCCTATTCTGCTCCCTCAGCCCTGCTCCCCTACCCAGCGTACTTGCTGTGCTTTCCTTGTCCCCCAACCATATACTCCCTCAAGATTTCCCTCATTCTGTTCTACCCACCCTGTTCCCCTGCCTCTCCCCGACACTGCTCCCCCTAAGCTGCACCCCCACACCTGCTCTCCTGACTCTGCTCCCCTGCCCTCTCCCACTGCCATGGCTCAGCCTGCGCTGCTTCAGCAGGATTCTGGCCACAGGGTCTGAGTGTCTTCATGGTTATCACAACCCCCTGTGACACAGCAGTGAGCTCACTTAGCATCTCCTCAGCCAGCAAGGAGTAGTCCTCTGTGAGGGACAAAGCTGGTCCAGTGTATTCACACTGAGCTTTTCAGAGCTACACCCAGAGGTAGAGGTCAGTGTTGGGGGTACTGGAGGCTGGTCTCAGTGGGAATGGATTGACTGACAAGGCACAGCTTACATCTTGGGCAACACAATGTGACATGACCCTTCCCAGATTCTTATGTCATCCTGCCACCTAACTTGTGAGCCTGTGGCTTCCCTTAGTGGTGGTTCTGCTAGATCCTCTTCAGAGTGGGGCCAGGCAAGCCCTCAGGCACAAGGCCCAGCAGTGGGGCCTCAAGTAGAGCAGCTCTTGACACTCGCCCGCTGTACCTTCCCTTCTGGAGTGCTGGAGGCCACTCATGACACAGGAGTGCAGACAGCATCTCCTGGCATCAGACTTCAGAAAAATGCAAATTTAAACATAGTAAATTAACACCACACTCCTGCTGGAGTGACCAGAATCAAAGACTGAAATACTGGTGTTAGTTAAGATGTAGATGAATTGGAAGTCTCCAGAATCGCTAGTGAAGTTGGAAAATAAAAACGCAAAGCTGGGCATCAGAATAGTTGTGGGCAGGACGAGGCACCCAGGGCAAGGTGGGCCAGTCTGGGTGTCAGGTTTGATGTGGATAGGATTGGGCTTCAGGCCGGTGTCAGGGCAGAGGTGCTCAGGACGACACCCCACAATATTGGTTCAGGGATTGTGAGCAGGTGAAATTAGAGACCTGTAGGTTCATAGGGCCCTGGGCCAAGGTGGGAAGTCCTCACAGACCTCGGGGTACTGCCTACTGAGTGCTAGTGAGTGACTTCTCTCTTCCTATTGGGAGCTCTGTTGTTAGGTGTGTAAAATGCCTATAATTGTTACATCTTCTCCATGGATCAAACCTATTATCAATATATTATGTGTGCATTTGCCTGCTGCAAATTCATTTTTTAAGGCTTATTTTATTTAATAATAATATAACGGCCCAGACCTCTTATGGCTTCAAATATTTGCATGGAATAATTGTTTCCATTCTTTATTACTTATAATTTATGTGTACTTTTTATTTCCCAATTGTTTTCTTTTCCTATTTTTTTTTTTAAAAGGAAAGTTGCAGATGAATGAAGGCAAGTAGTCAGGTAGGCAAGAAGAAAGAGGAGGAAGAAGCACTTTATTTTATTCAGTCGTTCATCTTGGCTTTTTCCCAGGCCCTGGGTCTTGAACCAGGCATCTTGGGAGGTATGTGGACTACAACTGGCTTAAAACACATACCACCAGGGCAGGTCCCTCAATTATTTTATTACTGCCTTTTTGTATTTCGTTGAATTTTTAAGCTATCATTTTGATTTCCTTCTTTTATGCACATTTTTCGTTTTCTTCTTAATGGTTACCTTGGGGATTACAATTAATGTCTTAAAACTGTAACAGTCTAGTTTAAAGAATGTCACTTAGTTTCAATAATATGCAAACTCTCTGTTCATTCTCCTGCCTTTTATTGTTAATGGCACAGATTGTAACTTTATAAATTGTGCATCTATTAGCAATGATTTATGCTTATTGGTAGATATTTGTGCCTTTAAAATCATATAGGAACAAAGGAGGAGTTACAAGCTATAAGTGTAGTAATACTGACACATTAGTCTAGGCAGTTACCTTTACCAGCGTTCATCTGTTTTATGGCTTCAAATTACTCTTTAATGTCTCTTTATTTTAGCCCAAAGAAGTCACTTTGGCATTCCCTACTGGGTTCTACCAATGAATTCCCTCAGCTTTTGTTTACTTAAGAATATCTTCATTTCTCCTTCCATCTTAAAGGATCATTTTGTCAGATATAAAATTCTTGATTAGCAGATATTTCTCCTTCCAGAACTTTCAAGAAGTCATCTTACTGCCTAATGGCTCCAGTATTTCTGAAGACAAATCAACTGTTTTTCTAAGTCAGGACCATTTCTGGGTAGTTAGCCACTTCTCTCTTGCTGCTTTCAAGTATTTTTTAGATTTAAACAGTCAAATGTGGATATATAATGTGAATCTTTTTGGTTTAATTCATTTGGAGTTTGCTGAACTTCCTGAATGCAAATTTGTATCTTTATTCAGATAGGGAATATTTGCAAACATTTTTTCATATTCTTTTTGGGACTCCATTCATTTCTCACCTCTCATCTGTATCTCTTATCATGCATATGTTAATACATTGATAAGGTATCCTTTGGACCCTCTAAGGTCATCATTTTCTTTATTGTTTTTAAATTCTGGTCCTCGAATTTGTCATTTTCATTTGTCTTCATGTTTGCCGATCTTTTCTTCTGCCTATTTAAATCAGCTGAGCTCCTCTGATGCATTTTTCATTTAGGTTTTTTACTTCTCAGGTCCAGAATTCCTGCGGGGTTCCTTTAAATGTTTATGTTTTGCCTCTTTGTTGGTATTCTGATTTGCTCACACAAAATTTTCTTAATATCTTTAGTTCTTTGTTTATGGTTTATTTCAACTCACCAGTACATTTAAGAGAGTTGGTTCCATGTCTTTAACTATGGATTCCACTGTCTAGGCTCCCTTGGGGAAGTTATGTCAGATTCTTGGTCTCTCTGAATGAGCCATATTTTTCTGTTTCTTTTATATGTCTTACAATTTTCATGAAGAACTGGATGTTTGAAGATAATTATTATTATGTGGTAATTCTGGAAATCAGATTCCCCGACTCCTGAAGGATTATAGATATTTGAGAGTTGGCATTATCTGATTTTGCATTTCTTGTCACTGAAGTTTCTCTTCCACTATTTCTGTGGTGAACCAGTGACCTGACAAAGATTGTGTTAAGTGTCTAAATAAAACTGGGAGATGGTGGCAGGGAGGATTCATCCCTTTAAATCTTCCTGTCAGTGACACGGAGGGTAGTCCGTCCAGGGGCTGAGGCCAAGACAGTCACTCATCAGTCTGTCAGAACATGACCAGACCGACCAAATGTACAATCCACGTTTGTGGAGGACCAGACCCCACGGCCCGCCCTGACACCAGCCGGCCGATTCAGGAACATGGGTCCTTCTCTCCTGCGCAGCAGGACTGAGAACTGGGGTGGTGGCTGGTTCATACTCACCACTCACTTAGGGAGGAAAGCAGCTGCCCATTGCAGGACTCCCTTGTGGTTAATGTGCTGATCCGCTTCCAGAGTCTGAGAGAGCCCGTGCTGATTATTCTTTTCAGAAAAACTCTCACTTTATCAGAAGACTGATCTCTAGGACTTCCTATTTCCCCATTTGTTTTTAGGTAAACCACTGCTGCTTTTTAATTTACATACTTAAAATATTTTTTTAAATATGTAGCCCTCCTCTATGTCTTTCCCAGCCAAGCTCTGCCCTACAGTTCCCCACTCTTTGCTCTATTGTAATGTTTCTATCTTCATTCCAAATTAATACTTTGTTTTGCCTTACTTTCAGTAACGCTTAGATTGCTTTGGAAACACTGCAGCTCTTCTTTGCTCCTTGCGTTGTTACTTCCTCCCCTGTATTTTTCTTGCACGACCCTACCTCACCATATGCTATTCCCACAGCTTCCACTGAGACAGATGCTCTGTACTTACCTTATTTTGTGGAGCAATAAACTGCCTGGTCACCCAATCTGCAATATCCCACTGATGACTCCACTGGACGTGCACTCCAGTATCCAGGGACTCTTTCTGTTGGACTCAGGCTTCCTCCTGTCTTCAACTGAAAACTTCGCTTACCAGGCTCTCTGCTGCTCTGCATTTTCATTAGGATGTTCTTGATTGTGGCCCAACAAGTGTGTTCCTTCCTGTTTAGGTATGACATTATATATTTTCTCATTTCTGTATCCCTTGCATCTGGACTCTATTTTACGTGTGGAGTCAGGGAAGGTAGACTATAGTATATCACAGCTCTGCCCTCAGATTTACAGAATCCAGTCACATTTCTACCTGTAGGCCTTTCAAAACGTTCTCAGGACACTTGTGCTCAGTCCTAGTCCCTAGAGGGTGCCACATTCTGCCTTGAGTGGTAAAGTTGGCAGCATCCTTGGCCCTTTGTCATGTGTGGGTGGGAACTGTGGTCACTCCTAGCCAACATACAATGGACAATGAAGTTACCAGTTGGCTGGGCCGGGCTCACTCCAGGGCTCCTGTGTTCAAGCTGCGTATGTAAAATCACTGGGGTTCCCTGGCAGCTGTAACTCAGCACCATCGAGCAGAGTACGTGGTAAGACATCAGGTTGAGATGTCCCATGTTGCCCCCACCCTGTTCTCATGGAGGAAGTCTGGATGGACCCCTTGACACCACAGTGTGCTCATATCGCTGGGCAATGAGTCCGTTCTGACTGATGCACATGCAGGAGAGAAACTCAGTGTTTGTCACCAAATACCGTCATATTACTGTCCCACATGAAAATCAATGTCCTAACACTCCACAGCCCTGAAGTTATCAAGGGAGAATCAGGTTGTCTCTAGATTTTACTCTTGTTACTTTTGGTTGCTGCAGGTAGTTCATTCCATGTCATGTATTTTCTAACGTAGTCTGTTACTGCTTTTTCAGCTCATACGTGGAAAGATAACAGAAAATAAATTCTGGGCCTCAGGTAAGATACTTTGTAGTTTGGGTCATTCAGACATCTACCAAAGTCTGGTTCTTTATCTAAGAGAGTTGGGGAGAGAGAGAGAGAGAGAGAGAGAGAGAGAGAGAGAGAGAGAGAGAGAGAGAGAGAGACAGACAGACAGACAGACAGACAGACAGAGAGAAAAAGAGAGACAGAGAGAGACAGAGAGATCACCAATGGAAAATAAAGGACTAGAACACATATCATTATTTGTTTCTTGATGTCAACAGTAACACCCAGATGCCACTGTATAACTTAGTCAGACCTCGTGTCCACAGATCTGCATCCAAAGATTCAACCAATCAACGCCAAAATCGGTTGATTCAATGAATGTGGACCCTTCCAATGGAAAAAATACCCGCCTGTTTACAGACACAGACAGTTCAAAGGCAGGCGGCACTGTACACACTGCAGAATGCTTGCTTTTCTACCTCGACTCAGTGCTACAAATTAATTTCCCAATTACACTGAACTAATAACTTTTAAAAATGATAAACACCTTCAATTTTAAAGATAATTTGTGATTAGTAGCCAGTGACCTTGACTACTCTGTCTCTCTGCTAGAATATTTGGGAAGGTCCTTTGAATACAGTGAAAACGTACCGTGAGATTCTCAAAATGATGGAAGACATTCCCTTACTATAAGGCTGAAGGACATTAATCACCCCCACACCCCACCCAGCCATATTTTACATCTAAACAGACAGGGCCTGGCCAGAAGCAAATTCTTCCTCAGCTATTACCTGTTGCAACCAGAGTATGGAAGGACTGAACAGAAGGGAGGATGCCTTCCCCTCCCCATTCAGTGCATTTCTTCCCAGTCTTTCAGAAAATGCTGCACAGGGGACTGTGGTGGGTACTCCACATCCTTAGGCAGGAAAAGTTACATGTGTGGTGGGCCTGAGGTGCTGGAACTGCAGGCCCACAGCGATGGAGCCAGCACCACAGACCAGTGGGGATCCAGGACCTTGGACAAGGCTGGACACGAGGAGTCCGTCCGTCCTGTGCCAGAGCACAGGCGCAGAAGTATCTGGGCACTGGGTGCAGGACATGGAGTGTGTGACCATGACTGATGGCGGGTGCCAGCATCAAGATGCACAACTCAGGGTCCCTGGAAGCAAGAGCAAGTTCTTAACTGGGAATGATCATGAGAAGAAAGAGTCACTGAGATTAAGTTAGAAGTGAGTGAGATGTGGAAAGGTAAAAGAGACTGAGCAAGGAAGAGCAGAATCAAACTCTGTGGATGTTTACTAAATCGATGCTGCCCAGAGGGCACACCATGGTTCTAAGGGACACGTTGTGCCTCACATGTACAGCCACAAGAGGACGTGTGCTCAGAGGCCGGGGTCTGATAGGTGGCTGACACCAGGGTAACGTCAGCCACCTAACTGTCTGTAGACACCTGCAGGCTGGTTCTGGGCATCTGTCTCCATGGCCACCAGTCAGATCTGGAGACCCTGTGTGAGCCGTTGTAGCCACACAGCAAGGTCCCACAGGAGAGGCAATTAACGATAGAAACAAGGTCCCCATGTTCTTAGCTCAGCTGTGCCCTCCCGTGAAGTCACAGGTGGACCCTTGGCATCGGGTTCACGTATCTTCATCACTGCTGAGTGCTCTGACATGGTGATGCTCATTCTAAAGTACACACCATTCAGGTTTTACAGGAGTAACAGTCAATATGATGTCTCACAAGCATGCTCATTCCAGAGCTTGCAATGTGTGCTATTTCAATCTTGCCCACATGCCTGTGGCCTAGAAACCAGTATCTATGATCCTAGGAATGAGATGGGTGCTGAGAGGATTACACAATTCCAGAAAGAATCTAGATCCTTTTTCAGGATCATAAAATATGAAAGATAGCATCAGTGGAAAGGGAAAAGGCGTTTCGTGCAATGGATCCTGCACCTGCAGGCTCTGGTGACACCTGACAGGCTCATTCAAAGGTATATTGGGTCCCTGGTACAAAGCACAAGTGGGTGTGACATTCATGAAGGGGTTCTTGAACTGGCAAGACAAGAGGAGTTCTCTGGCTCTTGACTGAGGCATAAGTGTTTCCAGAGACCCTTGGCACTACGGTGTCTGTCTCTCAGCATGTTATAGCCCTGCTGACCTGATTGTCACACATTTCTGGGGGTAAATGAGAATGCCAAGCTCAGAGCAGAGGCAAAATAGTCAACCAGTAACTTAATCGATGAAAGTGGCCCTCCAAATACCTGGAGCCTCCTGGCTAGTGAACTAGAAAGAATCTAACTCTCCAGGCCTAAAGGAGTCAGGAGGAATCTGTGTCTGAAAAGAGACAAAAATGCAGTGCAGCATGTCTGGGACAGAAGACTGTTTCTAGCTTGTTCTACACAGGTGATCCAAACAGTCAGGAGATTCATGAGAATGATTCTGGGCTGGACATTCCCCAATGCAAGGGAGAATCTCTTCTAACAATAAGCCTTCATTCTGGGCCTCCAGAGGCTTTACCACTTGGACTGCAAATAAAATGAGCAACTCTCTAGAAAAATGACTGAAAGCACATGAAAACAAAGCACTATGAGAATCAACAAAAACACACCTCAAGTATGGGATTTAGTGGAAGAAAACATAAAATTACTATGGTTGTTTTGTTAATAATAAAAGACAGTGAAAATGATTTGAAGAGAATGGAAAAGAATTTTCAAAATGAGCAAATTCCTTCAAAAAAAGAACTAAAATATACTTGAAAACTATCACTGAAACTAAAAAGTTGTCTGATGGATTTAACAACATATGAGGTACAATTGAAAGCGAATTAGAGAATGAAAAACTGAAGTTTCACTAGATGAAGACATATAAATGCAAAATATGAAGAAAACAAATGAGGCTGGGTTTGGAAGTCTCTGTATCTGTATCAGAATGCCAGAGATGGAAGTGAGAAAATCAGGATGAGGCAACATTTAGAGATGATGGCTGAGGATTTATCAATGCTGTCACAGATTAGCAAAGTCTAAGATGGTAAATAAATCTGTAGCTATCATAAGCATACAAACAAGCAAAATATATATTTAAAAAATATCCATTCTTAAAAGACAGATGGTCTTTCAGAGAGTCATTAGTTAACTTTATACTAAAGGAAGCCAGAACAAAGTTGAATCATATATTTAATTGACAGAGGGAATGCCCAGTTAGGATTCTCTACCTAACTAATATATATGTGTGTGTGTGTATATGTATATATACACACACACACATATATATACATATATATATGCACACACATATAAAAGAATGAGATGAAATAGATATTTTCACACATCAGGAAGAAATATTAGAAAATGAAAAATATACCATTCACCATAGCATTTTGAGAAAATGTGGTATATAGGAGTAATCAACTAAATGTGGCTATCCTTATAAAGAAAATCATAAGACCTAAAAGGAGACATTTTAAAAGACATAAGCATAATGTACATTGCAAAGATACCATTTTTGAAAAATAAAGTCAATGCATCCTCAAAAAAAAAAATTCTAGCAGTTTGTGTGTGTTTGTTTATGTAATTTGAGACAGGAATCTCAAATTCATGTGAAATGTCAGGGTTAAGAATAGCAAGGACACTTGAAAAAGGACGGTATAGGAAGACTTACATTACCACTGGTTTTATAGCGTTACTCAGGGCCTTCCTGCTTCAGTAAAACATGCCATCAGTGAGAAGGGTGGGAGACTCCAGGAGAGAGTCCATGAACTTAGACACTTAATTTTTAGCAGAGTGTGACTGATGAATAGAGATGGAGAGTTTTTAAAGTAAATGCTGCTATTGTATTATATATAAATTCACTATTGTTTATCATAAATGCTTTTACTTGACATGAAAGTGGGGGAAATGTTAATGAACTAGACTACACTTTTTATTATACACATATATCAAGTGGTATAAAGACTTAAGTGTAAAGGAAAAACTACAAAAAATTTTGCAAGTTATTATTAGATGACACCTTCCTGTTTTCAGGGCATATAAAGGTTTAAGTAAGATTTTAGGCATAAATCATTAAGGAATATGTACGTAGATTAGAATATACTAAAATTATGAATCCCTGGTATCGAAAGATGTCATTAAGTCACACCAAACTGTTTATAACATAACGGATAAAGAACCAGCATCTAGAAAATATAAAGAAAGAAACTGCTCCTCCCAGGAACCACCTTGGAACCACCTATCACAAGAGGATGGGCTTTCTGTGTGTCCAGGGGTGCCTGGTCTCTGCACACACTCCTTCCCTGCTACACTCTGTGACATTCCTTTGTCCCCACAGGGACTGACAGATTATTGCTGACCAAGGACATCATCCAAGAAGCCTTCTCCAGGGGCCAGTGTGGGGAGCTGACCCTGAGGAAACTGCTGCCCTTCTACTGCCCACCAGCATGCCCTGTGGAGCAACTGCCAGCCAGAACCGACACGCGTGGCTCCCAGTGGGCCTGCATAGTCCAGTCGGGGGGGGCGCTGTGGACACACCTGTTACTCAGGGAGAGCCCAGGCTGAAGATGACTCTTACCATCAGTGTGGAGCACGACTGCCCCACCACTGAGCTCGGAGTAAGCGCCCAGTCCTTGTCCCAGCTCACTGACCTTCACCATAATGAGCAGTTGACCCTGATGCTCACCAGCTCCATCAATGCAGAGCTGTCAGATCTGCTCAGCAGGACTCACAATGAAGAGAGTCTCCAGTGGACAATGATGTCCAATGGAGAGCTGTCCCATGTTCACCGGATGCCCACTGAAGTTGAGGTGTCCCACGTAGGGGGTAAATCTAGTGATCTTTTGAGTCCCACGTATCCTGAGAGGTCAGAGCTTAGTTCTCTACACATGGACGAAGACCTGCCTGAAGTTATTATCTGGCCAGAAGATGAAGGGCTGGTCGAGCACTTTACACTGGAGGTGTGAGAACTGGTGACAGCTTTTTAAAACTATCATAAACATCTGTGACTATTCAGTTAATATTTATATTGAATTTTAAGACATATTTATATTGAATTTTAAGACAAAAGAAACTATAGCAACTTCTCAAACTGGCTCAATCTCAGCTAAGTCATTATAGAATCCATCTCTGAAAGGAAAGCAGAAGAAATCATTTGTGAGAAGCTGGGTTAAAGGCTTATTAAGTAAAAGTGCTTCTTTTATGCCACCTTGTGTATCAGCTCATAACAGAAATCTTGTAACTGATTTGCAGCCTTCAGTAAAGAAGGCAAGTCATTTCAGTGGCTTTAAAGCTAAAGGTACAAACCACAAGGCTAAGAGGGCTTCCAGAAATCTCAGAGGCGTGCAAGTAAGCCTCCCTGGTTACTAACCCCCACTGAGTATTCCTCATCAGACAGCAAAAGTTCTCATTTACATGCTAATGTTAATGTAGATTCTCACATTTTGAAGAAATGTGAAAAACACTTCAAACTCACCTCAATCACAATGATCATAGACATAAAAATAGCTTTTCTTCAGCAAACAATGGAGGCTCAGCTGAGGATCCGACTCATAAGCTTCACCTGTTGCAAAGTGGCCAACGAGATCAGAGAGACGTTAAAGAGAATTAGGAGGAGTTTATCAGCGGGCGACCTATGGAGTCAAACATTCAAGTCCTACAGCCCTGAGCCCAAACAATGTAGGGTATTTATAAAAACCAGGACACGGATGAGCCTTAAAGAACTGGTTTGTACCATGCAACGGGAACAAACGGCCAGCATATAACTTAGGGGTTTTTTTTTTTTCTTTCTCCGGGTGTCCCGGGGTATGTGCATAAAGGGTTTTACAAAAGCAGTGATCACTTTCTAAATGAGAATGGTTTGCATAAGTAGAGGTCACATCCTAAAGTAGAGGTAACATCCTAAAGTAGGTCAGTTTGCCTAAGTAAAAGTCACACCCTAAACTTCTTAAGCTATTCTGTTCGACAATTAACTTCCTCCTAGAACTCAGCAGACTCACAGAAACCCCTTCAGCCAAGGTCCCACTGGGCGGGTCCAAGGTTTCTGTTTCACTGCCAGAGGATTACCTAGAAAGCGGGGACCCCAGAGCTCTGTGGTCTTTAACCCAGCAAAAATGAGGTTTCTCTAGTTCCTTGTTTCACACCTAAAACTTGTTAAAAATCTTAAGGCAAAATAGAAGAAAGTGACTGCTCTTCTGTCTTGCCCCCAAAATGAAACACTACCAAGTGAAAATGTATGAGTCCCATTGTGTTTCTCCAAATAATGTTGAATCAATAGATGTGTTCAAAAAAAAACTACACTATCCAGCTGATATTACTGATAATAAATCTGGATGCACCTGGGTTCCTGTTCTTTCCCACACAGCAGTCAAACTCAGGAAGACATTTTAGCAGAACCATTGTCTCCTCTCAACTACTTTTTCACAGAGCTCTCAGAAAATGGGGAGGCTGACTTTAGGTACTTAGTAATGGGAGATAACCATGCCCCAGTACCAGTGCCTAATGCATTCAATCATATTCCCCAAAATACACATCTGATAAAGGACCATAATTATTGTAACTCCACAAGAAAAACCCTGTGAGATTCAGATTCAGTAGCAGATGAGTCTGTGATGAACACTGATCTTGGAGAGTCCTATGAAGACTGATATTTCGATGAGCTTTTTTCACTTCAGAGTGGAATTCTTCAGCAAATGACACATTCAACTTACTTTATGTTGATGAATACTTGAGAATTGTTGAATCCTTTCTCTTTTTAGTTTCATATTTATTACTGCTCTTGGAAAAAAACTTGTAACATTTTAAATGTAATGTTTATACATTGGCCTTGTCATGAAGAAAATATAAGCTGCTGAAGGCTTTACTTTTGGTTCTGCCAATAAAGCATGTAATCTATTTTGTAAGTTAAAAATGACCAGGAATTTATTTTTGTTGGCTTCAGTTTATACATATTGTAAAAACTTCAACTGCTCTGTTTTTTTTAAATATTACTTCTAGATTTATTCTTATTATAATTCATATGCTACAGTTAAGTAGAATTAATCAAAGCACCAAGGATGAGCTGCCTTTCTGTTTTTAAGCCACTCTATTCTGTCATGTCATTCTAATGGTTTAAGCATAAAAACATTGACTTTGTCATTTAGAACACCATTTATATTTGAAGAAGACAACATTTGTGAATTGTTATTTCTAAAAAAATGCTGAGGGTATTTTTTTCTCATACACACGCACACACACACACACATATACACACACATATAGATTTGTTTAAAAAAACTACAATATCCAGTTAATATTACAAGATAATAAATCAATAAATATACATACATATACATATAAATACATGTGTGTATGTGTATATGTATATATGTGTGTGTGTGTGTGTGTATATATATAAAGTATCCCACTAGGCATCTGCTTTAAACAGTAGGAATATAAAGGATGGCAGGCAAACAATACACATACAAATTTGTAAAAGATTGCTTACAGTATCTACAGAATTGCCTTAAGACACACTTTTTCATATCCCTGGATTAAATGCATCACCTATTGGTAGTAGCTTCTAAAAGAAAGAATGCTACATTACACACCTTATGGAAACTAAAACTGTTTTGTTTTATCCTTACAACTAATCTGACCCTGCAGAGATGATACATAACCTTCTCAGTTTTCATAGATGAGCCAGTAACAACTAGGACTTCACTGATCTCAGTACCAGTATTTTCTAACGGTCACTCTTTATGAGTATCATCATTGTTCCTTGCCTGATAGGAACACAGAGGTGCTTGTTTGCAGATGGCAGGGTGGGAATGGTTGTTAGGCCTCATATGGATGGTGCAGTTAAAACCTGATTGGATTCTAGGATTAGGAATGGAGGAGAAAGACCTTCTCCTGACTTAGAGGATAAACTTGTGAACATTCTGAGGCTGAGGAAAAGCTGAGTCAAGGAGAAGTTGAGAGACAGGGCTAAGAAAAATAGATAGGGCCTTGGCCACACATGGAAGTTACCGAGAAGTCCCACAATGGTGAATGGAGAAACAAACTGCACCACGTCCTCATGGTGAAACATTTAGCAATAAAAAGAAATGAGACGTTAAGTCACAGAAAGACTTGGATTTAACTTGAATGCATATTGCTGAATGACAGGCCTGTCTGAAAGGCTATACCTTGCATGATTCCACTTACATATCATTGTAGAAAAGGTGAACCTGTAAAATCCCTAAGTATCAGTAGCTGCCATGAGTTTGAGGGGAGGGAGAAGGTTCAACAGGCAATTTTTAGTGAATTTTTAAGGGTAATTAAGCTATTCTGTATGATAGGATAACGTGGTTCATGATATGCATTTGTTAAAACCCAGAATTTTACAGCACAAACTTTGAACCCCAGTGGGTGACATATTCTGAAATGTCTCGTTGTGCTAAAATATACGTAATATTAAAGTTATAAATTTAATCATTCACAGATTATGTGTCGTCATGTGTATTCAGTTTCATCCCAAACAGAACTGTTTTCCTCATTCAATAACTTCTCTTTACTCCTTCTCTCTGGCCCCAGGTAACCTTAAGTATACATTCTATTCCTAGGAATTTTCCTTTTCTAGGTAATTCAAATAAGGAATCATGCAATACTTACTCTTTAGGAGTGGCTTGCTTATTTAATATAATATTTCAAGCTTCCTCAATGTGATAGAACATATCAGAATTTCATTCCTTTTTATGAATGAATACTATTCATTGTATATGACATGTCATCTTTTGTTTATTTGTGGGACTTTCAATGGACACTTAAGTTATGTCTAACTTTGACTGTTGTGAATTGTGCTGCAATGAACAGGGGTATCCTCACATTTGAGTTTTGCTTTTAGTTCTTCTGGGTAGAAATAGAATTGCTGGATGCTCTGTTAACGCTGTTTGAGAAAGTTCTCACTCCCCTGTGTTTTCCACGGTTAGTCCCTTTCTACATTCCCAATAGCATTGCATAAAGATTCCAATATTAGCACAGCCTCACTGATACACGCTATTTGTCTTCTGAGTGTGGGGTGGCAACTCATTGTCTATTTTTGTTTGTTTGCTTTCTCCCCGTCTCCAGGTCACATGTCCCTGTCCTTGGGCTTTACCAGCTCATCATCTTAGCCACCTGAGTCACACAGGTACACCTCATTGTGGTTTTTGATTGTCATATCTCTAATATTTAGTGTAGTTGAGCATTTTGTCTATGTGCCATTGCCCATTTGTTTATCTTCTTTGGAGAAATGTTATTCAAGTTCTTTGTCCCTTTTAGTATTGGGTTGTTTGTTTTTGTGGCTGAGATTAGTAGGTCTATACATTTTAGATATTAACTCCTTATGAGATACATGCTTTGCAAATATTTTCTCCCATTCTCGTGGGTTGTATTTTCAATAATTTAATCATGTCCTTTGATGCACCAAAATTTTATGTTGTAATCAAGTTCAATATAACTCTTTTTGTTATTGCCTGTGTCACGAATAGGGAACACATATTCAATGTCTTGACTATATTACCCTATGCCTTTTCTCAAGAGTTTGTTTTTTCGTTATTCTATTTAACTCTGATATTTAGGTTTTTGATCCACTTTTACTGAGTTTTATATTTGGCATAAAGTTCAAGTCCAGCTTCATTCTTTTGCATGTGAATATTCTGCTGTCACATGACTCTTTCCACCACTGAATGATGTTGCCACCTCACTGAACATCAATTGTTTTATTGGTGTTCAATTATGGGCTCCATTCTATTCTATTGATCTATATGCCTGTGGTTATACCACTTATACAGCTTGATTACTATAGATTTATAGTTAATTGAACAATCAGTATCAATTTGTTCTTTCTTTTTTATTTTATTATGGTCATAATATGGATGCAAAGGATATAAAATCACTGTGATTTTTTACTTCATTTTCCTAATACCTAAGCATTAAATTACTTTTTTATACTTATCTGACATTTGTGTAAAACCTTTGGAAAAATAACTTCTCCTGCTGAAAATAGATTATTTATCTTTTTGCTCAAATGCAAATCATAAGCTTTTGCAAGCATGTTTTTCTTCTAAGTGTTTTATAGCATTTCTTTTAATAGTAGACTTCTGAGCATTTTGAGTTATTTCTTGTAGATGGCATGAATTAAGTGTCTACAGCAATCATTTTACATGTAAACTTACAGTTTTGCCATTCCCAACTTTATTCTTTTTCCTATTTTATGTTCTTGATCACCTTAATGAAAATGAATCTTCTTGAATTTTTTCAATATTTTTTCTCTCATGAGATCTTGCTTATATATGTTTGATATATTCATTAAAATATTTTAATATTAACATTTCAAATATATACAGAAGCAGACATACAGGTGTATTTGTCAATCACCCTCAACAATTCATGGCCAATCTCGTTACATCCTACTCTTCACTCATTTCCCCAGCCCTGTGTTATATTTACAGCTAAATTAAATTCACACTTTTTAAGTTTATACTTTAATAAGATATAACCAATACATACAGTCTGCACCAGTAAAATAATGAAGGCATAGACTATTTCCAACACCCCAAAAGTTCATGAACCCTTCTGAAGACAAATTGTTTCCTTCCCAAATTTGCCCTGGAAAACACAACCTGAATTTCTCTTCCTATATTTTTCTCTTTGTTTGCATATCATATGCATAGTTTTTTTTCTATGCTGTTTTTATTCCATGTGACTTCTTTCACATGGCAAACTGATTTTGAGACTTGTTCATATTCATGAATGTTTCAAGGTTTATTCCTTTTTATTGCTGAGTAGTTGTCCACTGTATAAATGTAGCCAGTGTACTTACCCACTCATCTGTTGATTGACATTTGTGTTGTTGCCAGGTTTTAGTGATTAATAAAAAACCCGCTATAGATATTCAAATGTAGTTCTTTGAGCATCTTGTTCCAATAATTGAGTTAGATTGATAGATTATGTCTTTTAAGCTTATCTTTGTAAGAAACTGCCAGTTGGTTTCTCACAATGTTGTGCCATTCTGCATTCACTGTAGGCATGAAGGTGAGTTCCAGTTGCTCAGCAGCACTGGGTCTTATCAGACTTGTAAATGTTTACAGTCCTAACAGGTTGCGGTCATGTCCTTTGTGGTTTTGATTGGTTTTTCCTAGTGACTAGTGATGCTGCACATCTTTTTACATTTGCCACTCATTTATCTTCTATGTTGATTTCCGTTCAAATTTTTTATCAAATTTGAGGATTACCAATTAGTTCTCTTAAAGCATTGCCCTCTGAAAATCGCACTGTTTGTTCAGAGGTGCTGGCAGCCCTGCCGGCAGCTGTTACAGAGGAAGCTGTCCGCCCACAGCACCAGGAGGGGTGTGCAGTTAGGACAGATGCAGACCAGTGAGAGTGTCACAGATCTCCCACTAGTGGACAAGGAGGAACATGGACACCAGTACCCAATGCAGTGACAGAACCCACCTCCCACCCAATCCTGGACAGGAGGTCACTGATCCATGGTCCGGGCCTCCCTGGGCCTGTCCTCTCTGGTGGGTCAGACTATCTGGGTGGGGAAGGAAGGTGGGTCCAGGATGGCAGCTGGCTCCTTGTGACCCTAGTGTTCAACACTAGGGTTGTGGTTGTGAGGCACCAAACAAGTTTTAGTTCAGGCTGAGAACTATGAAGGATGCCCGCTGTCATGCTGAGGAGGAAACTGTCCCACCACCACCACCCCGACCCCCAGTCCCTCACCAGTAATCATGGCACCCTACACAGTTGTTCAGCCACTTGCAATGGTGTTGAAGTCAGACACACCCTTTTTGCACACCTCACAGTGTTCAGCTTTCAGGTTTCTAGAAGGAAAATTGAAGCGGGCCAGTTTTATCGACAAGCAGCAATGCTGATGGGGGACAGCAGCCCCCAAATCAGGGAGGACACCTGGCCAGTGGGGGCTCCTTCCCGCAGCCACACGGGCTGCGGTGCACCATGCTGGGATGCCCCCACGGCAGTGGGTTCGTGATTGTGGGGGTTATGCATTCACACCCTCAGTCCTCCCAGGTGGCGCCACCCCACCCTGCTCCTTCTGGAGGTGATGGCACGTAGTCCGCTGGTGGTGGCAGTGGGTGCCGCTCCATCCAGTGAGTCCAGCCCCGCCCTTGGTGCTCACACGGTGACCTCACGGAAAGCAATGCTGGCTCCGAAACGCAAGAGGGTGTGTCGATTCAGGGTAGTCCTTGAATCAGACACTGTCCTCAGCTGGATAGATGGAAACTGCCAACAAATGAAGGAAAACATGGAGAAGAATAAGCCGCCCGTCACCCGGAGGCGTGTGCGCTAAGGCGTAACCCAGGCTTGGCTCTGCCAGCACATGTCAGGGCTCCACTTCAAGAAGTGAAGAGTCAGGCCCCGCTGTGCGCTCCTGGTCAGGGGTGATGGGGCCCAGAACCACAGGCCAAGGAAGGAGGAGGAACTGAGAGTGGGGACAAGGAGGGGACAGTATGCGAGGACACTGTGGTGACTGGGAGGGGTGTATATGGGATTGACTTGGACCCCGCCCTGTTCCAGGTCGGGGGTCAGCGTCCAGCTCAGCTGAGCTGCCCATGACGGCTTCCAGAGCCTGTCCAGACCTGCAGCGATGTCCCTGCCTGGTGGGGACCATGGTCATGGGAACACAGAGATATCTCTCCCAGGGCATTGGCCCCCATCTCAGGGAGCTCCTGCCCTGGAGATCAGAGAGCTGACAGACAGCAGTGTAGTGGCAACCAGGCCCAGGCCCTGCCTCTGATTCCATCTCGTGTGGCTGGAGGACCCTGCCCCTCTGAGTCGCATCCGAGCTCCTGCTCAGTGCTCACCAGTCAGCGTCTGGGCCCAGGGCACCAGGAACAAGGTACTGGGAGTCAAAAGGGCCTCCATTTGTCCAGCCTGCCCTGGCCACCCCAGTAGCTGACCCTGAGTCGGGACAGAGTCCTGGGGGAGCACAGGGTGCATGCCACACCCTCCATTCTCCACTCTTCATCTCCGGTGCCTGAGGGTCAGTAATGAAGAGGGACCCCTCACTATGAAGTCAAAGTGCCTACTCCGAAGACACAGTAGTCCCCAGCAACATGGGTGTTTAGTGAATGAGCCAGAAAGGCCAGTAGCCCACAACCCACAGTCCATGGCTCATGTCTCCCAGCAGAGCATCAGCCCATGGTCTTTGCTGTGGCTCGGCTGTGTGTGACACTGGACCCGGGGGGCTCATTGGCTCTGGACCTCCCCAAGAGCAAGCATTCCTAACAAAGCTCAGGCCCCCCATCCCACTCTACAGTGGGCCTTACAGGCCACAGTCACTCTATTTTGCATTTAAGGACAGGTGGCGCCAGCACGCAGGTCCTGGGAGAAGCGGCTGCAGAGGGCACGCTGACCTGTCTGTTCCTTCCTGCTTGCACGGAGTCAGAGGTAAACACCTGGCTTCCCAAGTGCCCTGCTACCCTGACCCATGGATTATGGTCACTGGTCCACCCCTCCAGTCACTCCAGTCCTCCTGGCTTCCCTTGGTCAGAGCACAGGGAAGGAATCACCCCGAGAGTATGGGGGTGATGACCGGCACAGGTGTCCTAAGTCCGCTGAGCCCTGGACAGCCAGGGTGACTGACTCTGGTGACAAATTAATTTTCCCAGTTATAAATAGCTAAGATTTTTAAAGCGATGAACTCATTCAGTTTTAAAGATAATATTTGACTAAAGATCATTGACCTTGACTATCCTAGCACTCTGCTAGAGAACTAAGGAAGGTCCATTGGATACAGAGAAAATTTACTGCGAGTCTCTCAAAATCAGGGAAGACATTCACTCACGATAAGGCTGAAGGACATTGATTCCCCCACCCCACAACCCCCACCCCCAGACATGTTCGGCCATTGAAACAGATGAACATGGGGACATAATCTCCTTCAGCTGTTACCTATTGTAGTTACAGAGTGTGGACAAGATTGAACAGAAAAGGGCCATTTTCCCTCCCCATTCAGTGCCTTTCTTTGCAGTCTTTCAGAAAATGTATCTCCCTGAATCCAGCTAGAAGTGGAAGGAAGTGGGTACCCCACATTCTTAGAGCCAAAAAATTCATGTGGGTAGTAGCCCTAGGTCGCTATGCACAGCAGCCTCACACAAATGGAGCTGGCACCACAGTGCACTAGGAATCCAGACCTTTGTCCCCGAGACTGGACACCAGCAGTCCGTCCTGTGCCAAAGCACAGGAGCAGAGGTACCTGGGCACTGAGTTCAGGACTGGGAGTGCATGACCATGACTGATGGGTGGGTGCCAACATCGTGCTGTAGAACAGAAGGTCCCTGGGAATCAGGACCAGAGTTCTTAACCAGAAATGAGCAAGAGGAGGAAAATTCAGTAAGAATAAAATGGAAATGGGTGAGGCATGGAAAAGTGCACGTGACTGAGCAAGGAAGAGCAGAATCAAACTCTGTGGACGAGTAGATGAATAAACTGATGCTGCTCAGAGGGCACTCTGGCACTCATAAGGGACAGCCTTGTGTCGCACACGCGCAGTCACTGCCAGGTGTGGACACGAAAGCAGGGGTCTGAGAGGTGGCGTCAGCCACCAAACTGCCCTCAGATAATTAGATTCCGGTTCTGGGTGTTCATCTGTATGGTCACCAGTCCGATCTGGGGACCCTGTGTGAGCAATGGTGGCCACGCAGCAGGAGAGGCAATTAGCAATGGAAACAGTAGGTCCCCGTGTTCTTAGCTCAGCCTCGTCCTACCTGTGGACATCAGGTTCATGTGTCTTCATCATTCCAGTGCTCTGAAATGGTGCTGTTTGTTCTAAAGTGCACACCATCAGCTTTTCCAAGGAGTAGCGTTCACTGTGATGCCTCAGAAGTGTGCTCACTCGAGATCGCTAAGTGTCCTGTTTCAGTCTTGTCCACATGCCTGCGGCCTAGGAACCAGCACTTCTGATCCCAGAAAGGAGATGGTACTGAGAGGTTTACGTGATTCCAGAAAGGCTCTAAATGCTTTTCAAGATCATAAAATACGTAAGATGGCATAAATGGAAAAGGGAAGAAAGAATATTTCTGCATTTGTGCAGCAGACTCTAGTGATACCTGGCAGGGACTCATTTTAAGGGTAGACCAGCTCTCTGGAGCAAAAGCACAGGTGGGTATGATATTTGTAAATGGGTTTATAAAAACTGGCAAAACAATAAGCATTCTCCTCCTAGCGACTGAGGCAAAAGTGGGCCCAGAGACCCCAGGCACTGCAGTGTCGTCCCCTGGCGCTCACCAAGCCTGCTGAATTGAATGTCACAGGTTTCTGGGGGTAAATGGTAATGCCAAGGCAGAGCAGAAGCAAGATAGGAGGGAGTAGCTTAATCCATAAAAGTGGTCCTCCAAATAACTGGACCCTCACGGGTAGTGAACAAGAAAGAATTTCTCTTTCCAAGCCTAAAGAACTCAGAAGAAATCTGTGTCTCAAACCTGGGAACTGAAAAGAAAAGCAAAAGTAATGCAGCATGCAAGAGGACTTCCTAACTTGGTTTCTTCGGTGAGCCAAACAATCATCACTGAAAATTCACGAGAATGATTCTGAATGTGACATTTCCCAGTGCCAGGGAGAATTCCCCTTCAATGACTGGCCTTCATTCTGGGCCTCCCAGGATTCAAAAAAAATGAGCAACTCTTCAGAAAAATAGCTGAATGCCATGGAAACAAACACTGAGAAACAACAGGAACTATACAGAAACACACCTCAGGTATGGGATTTTAGCTGGAGGAAAAACAAAATTACTATGATTGTTTTGTTGATAAATGAAATGCAGAGTCAAAGTTATTGCCTAGTCCTTATTACCATAGAAATGCAACATAAATAAACTAGAGTTAAAAACGTAATAGCAACAAGTAAAGTTCAGCAGACTCTACAGAATACCTATCATTTATAAGAGAAATAAAAGAAAATAGTTCATATTATGAATAGCCACACTCTTCTGAAATAAAGCAAAACCTCTCCTGCCTCCCATCTCTCTGACTTTAAATTAACTCAGAAGAACAGCAGGTACAAGAGGTGGTATCAGACCTTACGTGACAAGGACCAACCCAGCCAAGGACTGGGGAAGCATAAGGAGTCAACAGTGCAGAAATGTATTTAGTTTCTAATTTTTAAAGCCTATGTTTAGGAACTACAGGACTTGATGTAAATCATCCTCAGGCTCAGAAACAAAGAGGGAAAAGTCACCAGTGACAGGTGATTGTCCAAAACAACAGTTTAAAAAGGACTGACAACATTTTCTTAGTGAAATGGACTTCCTAGGCAGTTCAGAGTACTTCAAACCAATTTCCTTAACTCTAATGAAGATTTATCACTCTATGAGTTGAGACCTTTTTTCCTCTTTAGCTGCAGTATGAAAAGTCAAAATGAACCAATCTTTCATTGTTATCTATTGTGGAAGAGGAGTTTATGGAAGTTTAACTTACACAAAAGAAAAAACCAAGAAGCTTGGCTGGACAGGACCCTCCAATCATCTAACTCCTTTTAACAGTTGAGCAACCAGAAGTCAAAAAGATGATAGACCTTGTCCCAGGTCCAGTGATCTTGCAAGCTGATGGGAAAGCTCCATTAGTAACGTAGTCCAGTCTTAGAATTCTCCAACACATTCGTTTTTTGTTGCGTTCATTCATTCAATTTTATTTAGAAAATAGAAAAGAACAAATTGCTGCCATCGGGCAGTAAAATTTCATTCATACTTAGTCTTTCTATTACCTATTTCTGCAAACCAACCACCACATTCTTGATGATCTGAAGAAACAGTTATCATTTATTACTGTTATTATTATCTCTTGTGGTTTGGGGGCCTCACTGGGTTTACTTACCCAGTTCTCAGTTGGGGGCTTCTGATGCAGTTCCATTCACACAGCAACTAGGGTTGAATCTTCACCCACATTTCTAGTAATGGATGCTGCTACCCACCAGGAACTCAGCAAGACCTGTCAAAAAGAACACCTGCATAAGCTTCTCTGTACACAGCCTTGACTTTCTCCTAGCATGATGCCTGAGTTTCCAGAGCAAGTACTCCAAGAAATACCAGGCAAATGACCCAACCTCCAAAGACACTCAATATCACTGTCACTGTAATCACAAGACACCCAGATTTAAAGGAAGGGAACGTAGTCCCCATGTCTCCTTGGAATGAGAGTAAGAACACAAAGGATGGGAGACAGTGTAGCAGTCACTTCAGTGAAAGCCACACTGTGTATAATAGAGAATATCTGACCTCTGACCCTAGTTCCTGACACTAGTTTCAAAAAACTCTTGGAATTTCCTGTGATAAGAATTTTTTGTTATGCTAATGTAGTGATTCATAGCGGGGCCCTAGTTAGCTTCCCCATGGGACATGGTCAATAGAAAGATCAACATGATTTAAAGATGGGAACTTTGGTTGGGTCAACATGACCTACTGGGAGGGGAGGGGCACTGGAAATTGAATTCAATTTCATGACATTGATTTAATCAATTATGCCCAAATAATGGAATCCCAATAAAATTCCAATAAAATGTCTGAACATTGGGTAAATTGGTCTGGGTTCTCCAGAGAAACAAAGGAAATAGTCTATCTGTCTGTCTGTCATTTGTCTAGTACCTATATTTGTAATAAGTAAATATTTCAGAGAGCTATATCTCCTGTATTGTAGCTAGATAGGTAGATAGGTAGATAGATAGATAGATAGATAAACTAGTTCGGAATTGACTCAAATTATTAGGAAAGCTGAAAAATCCAAATTCTGCAGATGGTAATCTAGAGGCTCTGGAGATCTAATTATACAGTTCAGAACAAGTCTTAATCTAGGGACATTGGAGAAGACAATCTGCTTTACTCAGCCTAGTAATTCAAGTGTTAATCTCATCCGGAAACACATCATATACACACCCAGAAATATTTAACACATATCTGAGCACCCCAACTTGAACAATTAATTGTCATGAAGAGGCACAGTAGATTCCTGGTTGGTGAATACATTGGTGTGCTGGGAGAGTAACATTCAGATGCCATGAAGAGAGAGCATAATAGCTTTGTGTTATCTGTCCCCCTGTTCTTCAACCACCCCCTTTGACTTTGCCTCATTTGTCTCTTCATTTGACTGTTTCTGATCCGTATTCTTTCTAATACAACTACAGGAGTGCTGTAATGAAAAGTATTGTACTTTCTGTGAATCATTCTAGCAAATTATTGAACTTGAGGTGTCATGGGATCCCTTCATTTGTAGCTGGGTGGTTAGAACAGACCATCCTACTTATGACTAGCATCAGACATTGAGGAAATCTTGTGGAGAACTAGTCCTTAACCTGCAGGATCTGAATTAAATCTGGATGGTGTCAGAATTAATTTGAAGGACACCTGTTGATGTCACAGAATTAGTGTCAGTCACACCCTGTGGCATAGGTTATTCAGTTACCAAATTGCCTTTTATATTATTATTTCTAATTAATTATTTTCATTTTTAAAGATTAAAATAAACTCACATGTAAAGGTTCCCAATTCCTCATACATATGTCAACACACCCTGCCCTGCATCAAATCACAAGTGTTCTTCACCATTGTCAGGTAGGTTCCACCATCATTTTTCCCACCCCTCCCACCCTCTTGTCCCATTCCCTATTGATAACCTCAATTTTGTTGCAAGTGTCCAAGGTTTGGTGTTGTTTCACGTTCCTTTGTTTTGTCTATTCAATTCCACTTATGAGGGAGGTCATCTGATATCTACCTTTCTTCTTTTGACGTATTTCACTTAGTATGATCCCCTCTAGGTCCCTCCATGTTGATTCAATGAGAGGGTTTCATCTCTTCTAAGCACTGTGTAGTATTCCATTGTATATATGTAACACATTTTCTTTATCCATTCATCTGAGGTTGGGAATTTAGGTAGTTTCAAGTTCTTAGCTGTTGTGCAGAGGGCTGCAATGGACATGGGGGTGCATAAATCCTATGAATGAGTGTTTTTATATCTTTTGGGTAAATACCCAGAAGTGGGATGGCCAGATCATATGGGATTTCCATCTTAAACTTTTTGAGAAATCTCCAAGCTGTTTTCCATAGGGGTTGCACCAATTTACACTCCCATCAACAGGGTAAGGTGGTTCCCTTTTCTCCAAATCCTTGCCAACATTTGTTAATTTTAGGCTTTTGCATAATAGGCAGTCTCTCAGCTAGAAGGTGATATCTCCCTGTTTTAATTTGCATTTCCCTGATAGTGAGGGAGTATGAACATCTTTTCATGTGTCTGTTGGCCATCTGTATACCCTATTTAGAAAAATTGCCTCCAATTCCTCCTCTCATTTTTTGATTGGATTGCTTATTTTTCTGTTATTGAGTTTTATGAGTTCTCTATGTATTTTACATATTAAACCCTTGTCATAAGTATGAAATGCAAATATCTTCACACAGTAGATTGCCTTTTGGTTTTAATGATGTTTTCTTTTGGTGTGAAGAAACTTTTGATTTTGATGTAGCTCCACTTGTTTATTTTTCTTTTTGTTTCTCATGATGCTGGAGTTGAGTCCCCAAATACCTCCTTAAGACCTATGTCATGGAAAATCTTTCCTATGTTGTCTTCTAAGAATTTTATAAATTCTGGTCTTATGTCAAAGTCTCTAGTCCATTTTGAGTTAATTTTTTGTGAATGGTGTTAGAGAGTGATCTAGCTTCATTATTTTGCATGTAACCGTCCAGTTATCCTAACACCATTTATTGAAAGAACTTTCCTTTATCCATCATATACTTTTGACTCCTTTGTCATAGATTAACTGACTGTATGTGAGTGAGTCAGTTTCTGGTGATTCAGTTCTATTCCACTGGTCTATGCCTCTCTTATAATTCCAGTACCATACTGTTTCAATCACTATCACTTTGTAATATAGCTCAGTGTCTGGCAGTGTAATACCTCCAGATTCATTCTTTTTTCTTAAAATTTCTCTGTCTATTCAGTGTCTTTTGTTACTCCATACCAATCTGAAGATTTTTTGTTCTATTTCCTAGAAATATGCCCAAAAGATTTTAATGGGGATTGCGGTAAATATTTTTGTTGCTTTAGGTAAGATGACCATTCTGATGATGTTGATTCTTCCCAAACATGTGCAGGAGATGTCTTTCCATCTCTTTTTACCCTACTCTATTTCTTTTTGGAAGGACTTGTAGTTTTGATTGTACAAGTCTTTCACTTCCTTTGTTAAGCATATTCTAAGATATTCAATTCCTTTTACTTATATTTTAAAGAGTGTGATTTTCTTGATTTCATTTTCTTCTAGTATATTTTTGCATATAATTGCATATGAATTTTTGCGCATTGATTTTATAGCCTGTCACTTTACTGTATTCGTTGATTAGTTCAAGTAATTTCTTGACAGAGTCTTTGGCTTTTCAACATATATAATCATGTTTTCTGCAGATAATGAGAGTTTTCCTTCCTCACTTCAAATTTGGATTCCTGTTTTTTCTTTTTCTTCCCTAATTGCTCTGGCTAAGACCTTCAGTATGATATTAAATAGCAGTGGTGAGAGTGAACAACCTTGCCTTATTACTGATCTTAGAGGAAAGGTTTTCAATTTTTCGCCACTGACTATGATGTTGGCTGTGGGTTTGTTGTGTTTGGCTTTTATTAAATTGAATTATCTACCTTCTATTCCCATTTTATACAGGATTTTTATGGTAAATGGGTGTTGCATCTCATCAAAAGCTTTCTCTGTGTCTATTGATATGATCATGTGGTTTTTCTTCTTACTCTTGTTGATATGGTGTATGACATTAATGGATTTACTTATGTAGAACCATCCTTGCATCAATTGGAATAAATTCCACTTGGTCATGATGGATGATCTTTTTGATGCACTGTTGGATTCAGTTTGGTAATATTTTGTTGAGAATTTTTACATCTATTTTTCATTAGAGATTTTGGCCAATATTTTTTTTCTTGGGGACATCTCTATCAGTTTTTGGTATCAGTGTGATGTTAGCCTCATAAAAAGCTTTAGGGAGTATTCCCTGTTCTTTGATATTTTGGGAGAATTTGAGAAGAACAGTCATTAATTCTTCCCTGAAGGTTTGGTAAAACTCATTAGAAAACCATCTTGTCCAGGGCTTTTATTTCTAGGGAGACCTTTGATTCTATCTCAATTTCTTTGCTTATGATTGTTCTGTTCAGGTTTTCCAATTCTTCCTGGTTCAGTTTTGGTAGGCTGCATTTATCTAGAAATCTGTCCATGTCTTCAAGGTTATCTACTTTCTTGGCAAAGAGTTGTTCATAGTCGTCTCTTATGATGCTTTGTATTTCTGTGTTATCTGTTGTAACTTCTCCCCTTTCATATCTGATTCTAGTTATGAGAATTTTCTCTCTTTTTTTTCTTTGTGAGTCTAGCCAATGGTTTGTCAATTCTGTTTATTGTTCCAAAGAACCAACTTTTGGTTTCATTGATGTGTATTTTCTTTTTTGTTTTCTATTTCATTTATTTCTGCTCGAATTTTGATTGTTTCCTTTATTCTACTGATTTTTGTCTCAATTGTTCTTATTTAGTTGTTTTAAATGTAGGGTTTGATTGTTTATGTGTGGTTTTTCTTGTTTCTTGAGGTAGGCCTGATTTGCAATAAACTTCCCCAAGTACTGCTTTTGCTGCATCCCAGATATTCTGGCAGCTCATGTCTTCATTCTAATTTGTCTCTAAGTATTTTTTAAGTTCATCTTTGATTTCCTCTTTTACCCAAGAGTCATTCAGAAGCTTACTGTTTAGTTTCCATTTAATTTTGGATCTTCTATCTTTCTTTTTGTGGTTGACTTCTAGTTTTAAGACATTATGGTCTGAGAAGATGCTTGGTATGATTTCAGTATTTAAATTTGTTGAGATATGTTTTGTGTCCCAACATATGATCTATCCTTGAAAATGTTCCATGTACACTTGAGAAGAAAGTGAAATCTTTAGTCATTGGATGAAGTGCTAAATATATGTCTATTAGAACTAACTACTCCAAAATGATCATTTAGAGATGCTGTTTCCCTGTTAATTTTCTGCCTGTATGATCTGTCCATTGTTGTAAGTGGAGTATTGAAGTCTATTATGATAGTGTTGCTGTTGATGTCTCTTGACAATTATAGTAATACTTGTAAAAGAAATTCCTTTAACTTTTGCTTATTGAAAAAGCTTTTTTTTTTTTTTTTTTTATCATTTCTTCAGTTCTGAGTGATAATCTTGCAGGGTATAATATCCGAGGTGATAATCCTTTTCTTTCAGCCTTTTAAAATATCCTGCCATTCCCTCCTGGCCTGTAGCGTTTCAGCTGAGAAATCTACTGACAGTCTGATGGGGACTACTTAGTATGTGATTCATTTTTCTCTGAATGCTTTTAAGATTTTTTTCTTTATCTTGTATTTTTGTCATTTTAATGACAATTTGTCTTGGTATAGGTCTCCTTGTGTTTCTTTTATTAGGGACTCTTTGAGCTTCCTAGGTCTCAAAGCTTGCTTCATTCTTCAGGTTAAGGAAGTTCTCATCTATTATTTCTTCAGATACAGTTTCTGGCCCCTTTTTTCTTTCTTCTCCCTCTGGGACCCCTATAATGTGAATGAGGTTTTTTTTGGTGTTATTCCATAGATACCGAATGTTGTCTTCATTTCTTTGCATTCTTTTATCTCTTTGCTGGTTTGCTTGAGTATATTATTCTACCCTGTCTTCTATTCACTAATTCTGTCAGAGGCTTCATCCATCCTACTCTTGAGTCCCTCTACTTAATTCTTTAGGGCAGCTATTGTTTTCTTTATTTCTTTGACATCTATTTTGAGCTGCTTCATTTCTTCTTACACTTTTTTGTTGTTCTCTTTTTTTTCCTCTATTGTTTTCTTGATTTTCATGAGTGTGTTTATCACTGTTTCCCTAAACTCATCCTCAGTAATTTGCAGATGTCTGTTGCATTCAGATTTTCCCCTGGGTTTTTTATTTGTTCCATCACTTTACATATATTTCTCTGTGTCTTTGCTCAATTTTGCATTTTATTTGTTTCCATGTATTAGGTTTTCTTGCAGTGTTGACCTTCTGTAGGGTATTCACTGAGTAAGCCTGGATTTTGGTTTGCACACTGGGATTTATTCAGTTTTGTGGCATCATCACTGGTTGGATTTGTTGAAATTCTTATATGGGCCCTCTGCTGCTGCCCAAAAGTTCAATCTATCAGGTTGGAGTTTGTGTTGGGAATTCAGAGCCTTCCTCCAGTCTCCCAACTCCCAACCACAATGATTACCTTGCTGTTGAAACACATTGGCAATCAGGCTGCAGTTTCACCAATAATCACAAGGTGGCACTAGTGGGTTGCTTTGACAGATTGCTTCACTCCAAGACTCTCTTCTCCCTTTAAACCCGAGGTCAGGATTTCCAGTTGGCAGGATTTCCGGTGGGTGGGTCCTTTGGCTTTGCGACAATATGGTGTGGGGGAGGGGAGGTTGCTGAGTGATTCCCCTCATTGCCTTCTGATAATGGCGTTACCCCGTGTAATTTTCTCACCAGAACTTCTATTCAAACAACTGGGGCACTTGTGCCTCTTCTGCCCTGCTCCTAGACCTTTTGCCCCAACTCTATGTCCAGGTCCTGATAGGTGGGCTCTTCACTGCTATCGTGATTCCTGGGATAATCGTTTCTTCCCACAGTTCCACCCCCTCTGCTGTGGTTGGAACCCTATTCTGAATCTTGCGTGTAGCTCTGAAACTGAACGTTTTTCACCTACCTTTTGTTGTCGTGATTGCTGCTATGTCTCTACAGCATCTGTGCCTGCTTTACCTCAGTGTTTTTTTCTGGAAAATAGGTGAGTTTCTAGTTGCTCTGTGGGAGGACATGATTCTTGCTCTTACCAGGTTGCCATCTTGACCGAAATTCTGCCTTTTATAGTAGTATTCTAACTTTTTTTAAGGGAAATTTGTATGTGTCACTCACTCCATAAGCTAAAGCCAGTTTATAGGCATCACTAAATGCTCAGGGATATATCTGTTTTTGTCTCTAAAGCTCTCATTTTTTCCTGAATGTCAAAGATACCAACAAACATATATAATTTCCACTCTGGAAAACTTTCTCTGTCTTAAGTTTCAAGGATTATTAAGACTTGGACAGCAGCAATTTCTGACAGGTCAGACTGTTCTGCTCAGATGCAAATAATTATAGCAACATCTCTAGGGCTCAGTTCTTAGATTTCATTTTTTTCTTTTCCACCTCCATTCTCTCCTTAATTGATTTCATCTGGTATCATGGATTTAAATACCATCGATGTACTCTAAACTGGAAACTTTCTCTGACCTTAAGCTTCTTACATTCAGTTGCCCCAGTCAACATCTCTACTTTCATGTCTAATACTCCTTTCAAAATTAACATGTACTTCAAAATGGATTAGAGACTTGGATATAAGACCAGAAACCGTAAAGCTCTTAGAAGACAACATAAGAAAAACTTTCCATTACATCAGTTCAGGAGAAGGGGACTCAACTCCACCATCAAGGGAAATAAAAGGAAAAATAAACAACTGGGACTAAATCAAAATAAGGAGCTTCTTCGCAACAAAAGAAAGCATCACCAAAACCAAAAGGAAACTTGCTAACTGGGAGAAGATATTTGCATTCAATATTTCTGACAAAAGCTTAGTATCTAAAATATACAAAGAACTCATAAAACTCAACAACAGAAGAAAAGGCAAAACAATCAAAAACTGGGAGGAGGAATTAGAGAGATGTTGTTCTGAAGAGGGTATGCAGATGGTCAACACGCACATGAAACTGTGTTCCTACTCACTGGCTATCAGGGAAATGCAAATTAAAACAACATTGAGGTATCAGCTTAAACCTGAAAGACTGGCTAGTATCCAAAAGTCTGGAAGCAAAAAATGCTGGCAAGGATGTTGAGAAAAGGGAACACTTTTGCACAGTTGGTGGGAATGCAAATTGGTACAACCCCTATGGAGAACAGTTTGTAGACTCCTCAAAAAATTGAAGATGGAAATTTCATATGATCCTGTCATTCCACTTCTGGGTATCTACCCAAAAGATACAAAAGCTATCATCCTCAGAGATGTATATATCCCCATGTTTATTGTGACCCTATTGACAACAGCTAAGAACTGGAAATTACCTAAGTGCCCAACATGAGATGAACAGATTAAGATGTGATACATATATGCAATGGAATACTACATGGCCCTTAGAAGAGAGGAAACCCTGTAATTTGAATAAACATGGATGGAACTAGAGGGAATTATGCTAAGTGAAACAAGTCAAAAGAAGAAAAATGGATACCAGATGACATCACTTATAGGTGGAATGTGAATAGACAAAACAAAGGAACAGATGAAACATAACCAACCTTCAAATATTTGCAATAGAACTGAGGTTACCAAAAGTGAATGGGACAGGAGGGTGGGGAGGGGTGGGAGAAATGATGGTGGAGCCCACTGGACAATGGTGAAGAACACTTGGTGATTTGGTGGCGGGCATGGTATGTTGAAACATATCTAAGAAATGGGGAACCTATACAGAGGAAATTATTTTAATGTGTAGAATAATTACTACAATAAAAAACGAATTAAAAAGTAAAAAAAAATTAACATGTACAGAACCAAACTAAATGTTGTCCTTAAATCCTATGTTCCCACAATCTACCCAATCTCAGTCAATGACAACTTTATCATCTGGCTGTCCAGTTGTCATCCTTGACTCTCTTTTATACCCTAATAGTTCTTTATCTAAATACATTCTAAGTTCAACTACTTCTGCTTATACTTACTTCTACCTCTGGGTCCAACCCATCATCATTTCTTGACTAAATCATACAATGTCTTCCTAATTGGTCTCCTAGTATTTACCCTGGTCCCCACTCCATTGTCTACTCTCAAAACAGCGGACAAACAGATTCTTTTAAAAATAAGAAATAAGAAAAAAAATTCTATTTGATCAAGTCACTTCTCACACTAAAGCCTTCAATGGCAGTCCATTTGTTGGCCAAAGCCAACATTCTTAGTAAACACATCCTACAGTCCCTTTATGACCTGGCTTCATTTCCTTTCTGACTTCCTTTAACAACTTCACCCTGTATTTCACTCCATACAGCCACAATGGTGTCCTTCCTGTTCCTCCAAACTCTAGAACAATTCCAGCCCAGGGCTATTTATTGTGTTAGCTGTTCTCGCTACATGAAATGCCATTTTCTCAAATTCCCACATGGCTCACCTTTCACTTCAATGAGGGCATTATTCAAATTGCTATTTTTGAGTAAGCCTTTCACTGACCACCTATTTAAAATTTCAACCCTTCTCCTTCCCATGTATTTATATTTCCCCTTCCTGCTTGATTTTTTCTCAACTATCTAACAAAGTATATATTTTCCTATCCAATACACAAATTAAGTACTTTAAACAATTTATGAGTTTGGGAAAGGAGTAAATTCCTAATAGCTAGGAAGAGTTTCATAGAACAAGAGGATATGAGGAATTTTGAAGAAATGCATGGAGTTTGAATATTCAGTGAAGAAAAGGAAAGCATTCCATCTGAAAAAATAAAAAACCACCTGGATTATTCTCCAGAGATTTAAGATGCAAAAGACTGCTCTTTATGAAATAGAGTATTGTAGTACTTTTTTGAGCATCTCCTTGAACACAAGGATTTTTTCCATCTCTGTTTTTCTCCATGTTTTTCCCAGTATTTGGTAGATAATAGAAATTTGATAAATATTGGGTGGATAACTGGGTGAACACATAGAAGGATGGATGGATGGATGGATATGGATGATGGATGAAAGGATGGATGAGTGGGATAATAGACACATGAATCCAGCTACATCATGTTTTAAAAAACATTGGATACTGATGCATTTATAACAGTAAATATAATTCCTCACCCAGTGGATCAAAAGACTGAGTTTATTTTTATTTCCACACAGGAAATAACCTTTTAAAAAAGACTAGAAGTGGCATGACTTGGTGGCTTACCAGTTAAGCCTGTGGCCTCTGGCAGGTGTAGTCTATCAAATATCCCAATGACCCAGGTTTAAGACCTAGATTGGGTGGGGGTGCTAAGGTGGAAGATGGAGGTGAGGGGAGTAGATCTAGGGGGTGAGGGTGAGTGAGCTGGGTGGAACAGCCAAGATGAACAGCCAGATAGTAATAAATAATTGATTCTTCCTAGCTCTTTCTGCCAGTCTGCCTGCCTACTTGCCTTTATTCCCGTTTACACCTTTCCTTAAAAAAAAAGGCTATAAGAATATTTTTGTTCTGTAAAAATGCATAACATTAAATTTATTATCTTAACCACTTTTAAGTATGTAGTTCAGTAGTGCTAATTAGTGTTCCTAGTTATGTGCAATAAATCTATATAACTTTCTCATCTGGTAGTACTGAAACTATATCCACTCGGCAGGATCTCTCCTCTTAACCGCCAGCTCTTGGTAACTACCTTCTTATTTCTATAATTTGACCATTTAGATACTTTACATAAATGAAATCATACAGTATTTACATGCCCCCCAGCAAAAAAAAAAAAAAAAAAAAACTAAAGGAAATTTTAACTTCCCTTTATGCAACTTTGACAAATGCAGTCATTTGAAAATATTCTACCTTGGAAGCTAAAGTTCCCCGTTGTGCAATTCAAAATGAGGTTGAACAATAAGAGATGATTATTAATTTTTAATCTGATCTTTATGTGTATTCAGTAGGGAAATTGATAATTATTATCATTATATGAGGCAAGTCAAAATATATTTTATCAATCTAGACACTCATTTCCCCATATTTTAATATTCCTGAAATAAAGATATGTTTTATAATCAATGGTGGTTTTGCATTGTGTCATAGTTTAATTGGAAGAAGTTTGTCTTTGCTGGTGGTATTTTTAATTTGTGTATTCTGCAAGCATTTCACCCTATAATTATGCAGTATGATAAATGATTGACTAGCTCGAAATCTCACTCCCAATCCATAGTAGAACTGAGACCAACGCTAAGGTTTCTTAAGTATTAAAGTAATATTTTAATGACTAGGTAACATTTTCACAGAAATTAAAGGAGCCCCTTCTCAAATTGGGCTTATACCATACCCTGTGAATTTAAAGGAACTATCATTCTCCTCTTTATGCCTTTCATTTGATGTCAAAAATGTTGAAATAATGAGTTTCAGAGACACTCGCTTATGATGTTTCTTGCCTAATGTTGTTAGATAGAGCAAATAGCAAAACAAGAATGCCTCACAGATTACACATCCTTACATTAAAACATAATTTATCATTTATCTGAAATTCAAATTTAACTGACATCCTGTATTTAATCTGGCAGTACTAATCTCATTCAGCTTTTGGAAGAAGGGAGATCAATGGACTAGTTTTGATTTTCCCAAGATTCTCATCTAGAGATGAATGGTGAGGTATGAGATGTTTCAGTTAACCAGGAGTAGAAGTCCTCTGTATAGAGTCTGACCCAGGATCTTTGGAGTCCTCCTGATCAAGCTCTAAAGATTTGTGTTGGAAATATACCAAATGCTCATTTAGGCTTAATGCCAAATGACTTAGTATAAAATAAATACTGGATTGAAACCAAATATCACCAACTTAGAATGAACTTATAGGGCAGCATGTTTTCTTTAGAAATCTCACAGCCTGAATGGAATTAAAGAACAAATAAAAATTAATATAGTTTTTCAAAGTTGCTTTGTTTAATGTCACAAATGATAATAATCTACTGAACTTGCCAAGATTATAAATATGGTTTATATATCATCTCTATTATTCTGCCTCCCATTTTTACTTAAAATTGTATAAACATTTGTTGGCTCAAAAAACTAGTTCTTCCTAAAATCATTCATAGAGGCCTTCTCACTTAACACTCCTATTAGCTGCTGCTGCATTTCTTTATTGACTTAACTGTTCAAAAGTCTTTAGTCTTTGATTTTATACATAAAATTAACAATGTTCACAATCATTAATTATAGCAGCATTTACTCTTGCAGTAATTTATTTCAACTGAGAATTTTAACCTATAAAGCTTGCAAGGAGATTTTCATCCCACATTATCTCTGTATGCTTACTTCTATTTCAAAATGAATGTTCAGATGTTAACATTTTGAAAGAATGTTATTTTATTTAATTTGAAAGAATGCTTATTTTATTTAACCTTTTTTAAACTCAAAATGTGGTCCTGGACCAGCAACAGTGGTTCTTATGCCTCCAACTGACAACTAGACCTGATGCAAGATTCTTTTTCTAATCAATGAAATATGGAGACGATATCAACCATCAGTGAACAGATCTTAGTCTCATTCCATTCTGTCCACCGGGCTCTTTTTCAAACCTTAATTAGCATGGCTACCACAAAAAAAAAAACAAAAAAACAAAAAAACAAAAACAACCTTCCTTCCTCTTGTATAGTCCTTACCTCTGGTTTCTCCCCACAAGACCTAGTATCTTCATAGCTCTATGTTCCCAAGCCTGGCACTTCACCTTTGCCTTAAAGCTCTGGTGATCTTTGATTTATTATTTAATGAAGTTCAAAAGTCTTTTTGTGAGAGGCTTTTATGGGACAGGAAAGTCAGGTCTCTGCAGGATGAGGATAGAGTGGAGGAATATTGGTAACCCCAAGAGATGGTGCTCAGTATTTCTTCATTATTGACCTTTTCATTGGGACACAGAGTTGTGGGAGCAGGAATAGGAAGTCTACACTGTTCCAGAACTGTCTATATAGCTGTAGCTCTGACAACATATGTAGCTCATTTCATAATTGAATCTTGTTCTGTTGTATTAGATTCTAGGCAGTTACAAAATTATTATTTTGTCTGAATGAACACATATTAAGTAGAGGGCATGTTATAATGTCAAAATGGTACTTGCCTGCTGGGACGTGGGGGTTGTAAGGGAATATAGCCAATGTGCCCCACCTACCAATTATCTCGATGACTGGCTTCCTTCACCCCATGTGACTCATGGGTCTTGTTTTTCTGTGGAAGGTAAAATAGTTTAACCTGTTGACCTTGAACAATCAGTTATTTTTCTAATAAAATGTTTGTTTAAATCTTTATTTAAAATAAAGATTTAGCCGATTTCATGGTTTTCCAGTGGAAGGTAAAATAGTTTAACCTATTGACCTTGAGCAATCAGTTATTTTACCAATAAAATGTTTGTTTGGAAACAAAACAAAGACAATTAGCAAAGTACACTCTCGTGGTAAGATACACATGTACTCCCTTAGATCAAAAGCCAGTTCCCCTTCAGGTAAACTTTGGAACTCATGTTCTTAATTGAGAGGACTTCCTTTTTCCTTCCGCTGGTCAGGAAAGCAACATCATTTACCCTTAGAGATGCAAGGCATGGTGGGTCTTGTAGTTTGCTGATTGCACATATATGGAAACTCTCTTTTAGCCTCCTGGTCTCATTTGAAAAGAATTTCCGTATATTAATTTTCACAAATCTATAGAGAACACTTTTTCAATGAATAAAGTATGACCCAGGCATTCCACTGCTAGGAAGATAACTAAAAAAGTAATTGTGAGGTCCTCCAGATACAGATGTGTAGATGTTTCATTGTAATGCTCATGATATAAAAAAATTCAAAGTAATTTTCAAGTTCAAAAGGAAGAGCTTATTTAAATAATTGTGTTATGTTAATACAATGGAGTTAGCTTTAAGAATGGCATCATAGATGTCTTACATGAAAAATTCACAGTATATAAGTAAATAGTATTAATGAGTTAGCTTTTTTAAGCATTTGCTATGTGCTAAGCAGTATTCTAAATTCTTCATGAGCATTCATTCATTTGTTCCACATACACTATGAGTTAGACCTTATTATTCTGATTTTACAAAAAAGGAAGCTCAGTGAGACTCAACGAGAATAAGGAACTTGTTGAAGCTCAGAGAACTAGTAACTGGTAGAAACAAGACTTTTACCAGAACCTGTACTTTTATAGTATAATAACGGTTTTTGAGAAAATTTAAAAAAATGCAAAATCATCTGGAAATATATGCACCAAAATATTGTATTTCTCTTTAGTTGATGAAGAATATAGGTGATTTTACTTTTATTTCTTGTGTTTATTGTTCTTTCTGATTTTACTAAAATGAACAACTGTCATGTATGTGTTGCATTTTTTTTTAAAGTGGGAAGTTGAAGAGAAGCCAAAGACGACATGGTTACGTAAGGCCTTAGGAGTAAGTCCTAAGTGGAAGTCACTATTCTTTGGTTATAAGCATATTGATAGTAAAGGACAGAAGCCTGAAAGAGATCTTGGATGTAACTTAATCTCATAGCACTTAATAGATTATTACAAAAAAAAATGTCTTCAATATGCCATCTCACCCTGTATCCAAGCCATTTTTACATTATATATTATAGGTATGTTGATAGCTATTCAAAAAGTGGAATATATTTGCCCACACCTGGACCAGCCAGTCCTAAATGGATTCACCAATTGACAGCAGTCAAAATCACCTGATCCAAACCAGACCTATGAGGTCAACCTGCTGACACATAAAGAGAAAATAATATGGTTGTTACTTTAAGCCAGTAAGTATTGGGTGATTTGTTGCACAACAATAGCTTACGAATAATTTCCCCTGGGAAGTTTTGTCAAAATCTAACCCTAAAATAGCTAGGGAGATGATACATAAAAGTGTATTAATTTGTTAAGATTCTTCTTTTTTTTTTTTTTTTTAAGGAAAGGTGTAGGCAGGAATGAAGGCAAGTCGTGGCAGGCAGGCAGGAAGAGGCACTTTATTGGTTTTACTTAGTTGTTCATCTTGGTTGTTCACCTCAACCCCAGGATGCACCCAGGGCCCTTGGAATACATGTGACCTGCACTCTCAGCCAAAGGCAGCTGACCAAACTGCTGCTCTACCAGGGTGTCCCAAGAAACTTCTTCCAAAGCCCTGGTTCCATATTCCAATCACCTGGTATCTTAAAAAAAATTGTTATGTCCAAGGAGCCTTCCCCAGGCAATGAAATCTGAATCTAAGGGTGGTGTGAAGACACCGATCCTTTTCTAACAACTGCTCAGCGGGTGATTCAATGTGTAGCCAAGACATAGACCCAATGGCATCCGGTTTGATTTCAGTACCATATCCTCGGTGCAATACGCAGTGGAAACTCGCCGTCATCAAAGCTCAAGCAAATGAAACACAGAAGACTTCCTGGTTTGAGAAGTCTCATCATCGATTTGTTGTTACATGGAGACCCTTTTAGGTGGGAGGCCATGGGTTCTACCTAGTCCATCCCCCATCAGTTAAGAAATACATACTAAGTGCACTTCAGAAATGGAGTTCTTTTCACCTGCTTCAGGCACATCAGAGTTGGCAAATCAGAAGTTTGCCTTAGCACTCAATGTTTTTTTCTTCTTCTTAACCCAGAGACTTCCCACAGTGGGTTGAGTTGCAACCCTGTCAGAGGAGGTTAAAAACTTCACATGATGAAACAAAGAATTATGAGACATAGTCTGCTAACAATCCTTATCACTGACAAGCAGAAACACCAGAGAAACTGAGGCAGGATGAAGAATAACTTAATGACGCTGGACCCTTGCAGCCCTTCCACATCCCACACACAATACCCTATTTCTTCCCTCTTAAAAGTCCTGTCATTGCCCAGAATTGCTTGGTGGCTTTTGGGGACAAGAATCTGTCATTCTCCCCAGATGGTTAACTCCTGAGAAAAATCCATTCTTCCCTGCACTCCCCAGGTCCCAGTATCACCCTCTACCTTATTTCCACCCTTGCCTTCCCCAGCTTTGGCTTACAGGCATTTCCCAGTAACATATCCATCACCCCTTACCAGTAGCAAACAATCTGATATAAGATGGTCAGAGTGCTATAGGCAGTTTGGGACTGGTTTTTAAGTATGAACTTCAAGTTAAATATTAATTCTGATCTCTCAACCTGACATAGCCTTTGGGGAGCAAATGTCCATTTTTAACAACTCTTCTGGCTGTAAGACTATTGCTTAAATTGACCAAAATCCCACCAGCGGTTGAACAAGTTCATCTCTACTCTTGAAGAGGAATTCTTGATTACAGCTCCAGAATCCCAGATGTGCTGTGGAATTTGAAATTTTGGGAGTGCAGAAAGGTAATGCAATGAAGAGATGGCATATTGTATTACATCTCCAGGGAGATTTCAAGCAGCATCCTATAACAAGCACATTTAATTTTCTGCAATGATAGATCAAAATTCACTGTAAGCATTCTGAACAGTGTCCTGTGAGTTTGGTGTTGTAGTGATTTTTGAGAACCTTCGTTTTCAGAGCTTAGTTTATTTGTGCATTATGGATATGAGATAGTAGGTTGCAAGATGCTGTAAAAAATGCAAGGCGTGGCAAAAACAGAAAACTAAGAAAGAGTCAACTTCAATTGGGAAAAGCCATCAGGAAACAAATAAACAGCAAAGGTGCACATCACTCATTTGACAGACTTTCTCCCTCCAACATTTAAGGATTAGGATTTAAAGTAACAATTATCTGGTCCCTCAGGGGGTAGTCTCAGAGTCCCAACACAGAGATTTCACAATAAGAAAAGGGACTAATTTGTACTGGGAGATGGGTTTTCAGGAAAGATGAAAGAAGGGGCATAATAAAGAGCTTTGAGAGTCCCTCGAAAGGGGATTCTGTATATGAGCAAATTATTTCCAATGATGATTCATCCCCCCAAGCAGTTTACAGCTACTTTATTTTATTTCTCCCTTTCTTTAAATTATTCTAAATCAATACTGTTAGTGGGGAGGGGGAACATGTGGGATTCTTTGCCTGCCTTCAGGAAATCCACTGTTCTTATAGCCTCTAAGACATCTCATGGTGCTCCAGATGCTTTGATTTTATTTCCCAAATCCTCAGGGCCTCTCTTCTCCTTGAAAGTTTTTTTTGAAAGGGAGAAAGGAGGGGTCACTTTTGGGTCTTTTCTGATTATTTAATCAGCTTTGCTCAAGAACATACATAATAGCTTTGTGAAGAAGGTGGAAATTAGAGGCAGGAGTCCGCCTTTATGAAGATCTGCTGCTTTTCTTAGCTTATTCCTGAAGATTTTCCTCTTGGCATCATCTTTTAAAGGATAAATCTGAGCTGAGATGTGGCAGATCAAAAAGAGTTTAGACATTTAGAAGCAAATAATTTCTTCCTGTTAAAAGCATGACTGAAGAGAAAAACATTGCACTTTGAAAGTGTAAGTCACTTTCAAGATAGTCTCAGGGTTTTTCAATTGTGATTTTTTTTCAATGTTTAGCATACATACAAAAAAGTGCACTAATCATAAGCGAACAGATACATCATCATGAAGTTTACATATGATGCCCAGATGAAGAAATAGAGCATAACCAACATTACCGAAGCCCTTCCTATGGTCCTCACATCAAGAGTAACACCTGGATGAGTGCCCCCAAATACATTCAGATGCACCTTTTCCAAGATGTCTAGAGAAGGTTTTCTTTCCCAATACATGTCATGTTGGTACGTGGAGCTAAAAGTTAATGGAGATGTCCTTATCATAGGTACTTACATATAGAGTCCTCTCTAGAGATAAGCTTTTTTATCAGAGAAACCTATTGTAAGGCAGGGAAAATGTCTAGAGTCAAGATTTTGTCATAGGAAGTCACCTGCTCATGTGAAGACTCCCTCCTTTCTGCTCAGAAGACCCCACATCTCCTTTCCCATAACTCAGCACAGGATCTGTTTTTGAATATCTATTACCCTATTGTTTGCAGAGCTGCAAGTTGGTTGTCTACTGAGAAATCCGTTGATAGTCCTATAAGGGTTCCCTTGTATGTTATGAATTTTAACCCTCTGCTACTTTTGAAAGTCTTTGTCCCTGGATTTGTGCAGTTTTATTATAATGTGTCTTGGAGAAGATAATTTTGAATTGAAATTTGGTGGGGGGGTGGAAGGGCTGATGAATTTTGTGAACTTGGATGCCAAATTTCTCCTCAGATGTAGAAAATTCTCAGCCAATATTGAAAAACAAATGTGTGGCCATTTTCTCCCTTTCTTTTCCTTCTGGGCAGTAATGCCTAGGTTATTTCTGTTAATGATATTGCATAGTTCAGATGGACTTTTCACAATCTATTTCTCTGTTCTCTTCTGACTGGATAACTTCAAAGAATCCATTTTATATGTCACAGATGACTTCTTTTGCTTGATCCAGTCTGTCATTGATGCTCTTTACTGCATTTTTCCATTCCATTTATTGTATTCTTAAGGTACATGATTTCTATTTGGTTGTCTTTTTATGATTTCTCTATCTTTATTAAGCTCATTTGGTCATATGTTATTTTTCTTGAATTTTCTTTCTGTGTTTTCTTGTAGTTTTTTGATCTTCCTTAAAGTAATTATTTTGAATTTGTTAGTGGACAAATCATAGATTGCCATTTCTTTGGGGCCAATTACTGAAAAAGTATTATACTCTGTTATACTCTGGTGGAATAGTCACTTGCCTACGAAAGAGCAAGTCACACACCTGTGGGTTTGGGGAGCTGGGGGTGGGGAAGCAACCAGTAAATAAATGAACTAAATAAAATAAAGATGCCTCTTCCTTCCTCTCTTCCTGTCTGACTGTTTACACACCTTCATTCCTGCTTACACCTTTCCTTTAAAAAAAAAATGATTACATTCCTTTGGTGATTTCATGTTTCCTTAATTTTTCATGCTCCTTGAAGATGTGCATTGCTGTCTTCTTATTCGAAGAAGCAGTCACCTCCTTCTGGTCTTGACTGACTTAGGGAAAGAAATAACGTCTGCCAGTTCCCAGAGTTTTCTGTGGGTAATTTGGTTCCCTGTTTCTTGTTCCCTCTTGTGGGAGAAGACTGTATGTCTTCTCTAAAACCTGTTGGTATGATTCCATTTAATGAATGAATTTATTCATTTACATGAAATATTGCCTCATTGTTTTCCATAGTTGTTTCCATTTACATGTAATTTACATACATCAGTGTTGCGTGTGAACAGCCTCCCTTTTTCTTTCCCTAGTTCAGTGCCAAATATTCAAGTTTATGTGGGTTTTCCCAGTCTCATTGGCTTATGCAGGTTAGTGAGTGTGTGTTTACTCGACTTGCTCTTGCCACTGTTAGTTACATACATATACACAGGGATCCAATACACAGGGATCCAACTATGGAGAGAGAGAGAGAGAGAGAGAGAGAGAGAGAGAGAGAGAGAGAGAGAGAGAGAGAGAGAGAGAGAGTGTGTGTGTGTGTGTGTGTGTGTGTGTGTGTGTGTGTGTGTGATTTGGAGTGTTGAGATGCCCCGAATCAGTTGTGCAGGTTTCCTAAGGGAGTCATGATGTATTAGTAGGATCTGTATCCCTTTGGCTTCCTGAAAGTCCTGGCTGTTCTCCCAGCTGCTCCTTGCTCTGCAGTCATGTAGCACATCTGGGTGTTCCATTTGGGGTGAGAAAGAAGTGGGTCTCTGTGGCAGAACCCCACACAGCTGGGAAGGCAGGCTGCTCAATCACCGACTCTTCCTTTCAGCTGTGCAAGGATCATGGGCCTTACTTATCTTTTTGGCACTGAATTTTGTTGTTTTGGGCAAAAGGTAAAGTGAAACTGTACTTCTTACCCTTTTTTAATGCATCCAATCTCGGATTTTTTGCTCCAGTGGTATGCTGGAACTTCTCTGATGGATTCCTGGCTTTCCACAAAGATTTCCTTGTCTGTAAAAGATCATTTAAATCAGTGTTCTTGGGAGACTACATGTGGAAAACTTCTTCAGCCATGAAGTGTCACATCCAATAGCACTTTCTGTTGAATACACATAATCATTTGCTTATTCACTTTCAAAATACTGGTTGAGCTCATATTTACATATGATAATGAAATTTATCAAGTGAATAGATTTAATTTAATTGAGCATTTTTTATGCTCTGCAAATTAACATATTTTGATCTAGTTGTTGTATTTTAATAAAATAAAAGTTATGCTATTTTAAGACATATAAAGGGCATATAGAATAATAAAGGAATAATACAGCATGTATCTACCACTCAGCTTAAGAAATAGAATTTTGTCTTTATATTCAAAACTCTGTATTCACTTTCCCAATTACATCTCTTTCCCCTTTAAAGGAACCACAATCTTAAATGTAGTAGATTGACATTCTCATGTATGTGTTTTGGTACATGATTGCATCTTTAAGCTATATAAACTATTTTGTACATCTTTCAGAACTTTACTTAAATGATAATATATGTAAATTTCTGCAAGTCTGTATTTAGTAACCATATGTGTGAGATTCAGTTCCGCTGATGCATTTAACTTTGGATTTCTTTTAGCTGCTGCATATTATTCTATTTTTGAGTATTTCCTGATTTGTATATAATTTACATTAAATATTGTCAAATTGTTTTCCACAGTTGTTTTGACTTACATGTAATTTACATACATCAATATAGAATTATTGTTTTCCTCATCTTTACCAACACTTATATTGTCACTTTTACTTTTTCTCAGTTATATGAATACCTTGCTCATTAATTTACTTGAAATTATAATGTAAATTTAAATTAAAAATGACTAATTACATAATTTGGAGTAAACTACATAAATATATTTTATACATATACATATTTTTATAGCTAGAGCAGGAATCAGCAAATATTTTCCTAAGAGATCAGATAGTACATATTGTATCTTTTTAAATCATAAGATCTCTTTTGCAGCTACTCTTGTCTGCCATTCTAGTTTCATTAGTAGCAAAAACAACCATAGACAATATGTACATAAATAAGCCTGAAAATGTTCCCAAAAAAACTATTTACAAAATCAGGTAGCCTATTTAAAACCAATTTACTGACACTTGATTTAGATTAAGAAATGCCAACTGCAAAATGAATTACCTGCAAATCTCAGTGTTTTCCTGTAATAAAAATTTACTTCTCTTTCATGCGGAATCCAATGTAGAACCTTCTGATTAGTTGGCCTCCTGGGAGGTTCTTCTTCAAGGAGTTACTCAAGCTTCTTTCATTGTATGTCCTTCAACACTTGGCCTGTGTGGTTGCCACGGGAAGAAAAAAAAAGAACATGGAGGATTGGGCTGCTGGTGTTATGAATAATCCTTCCAATATTCACTTCTACTCACAGTCTTTAGATCAGAATCCTGATACATGACTCCAACCTAAGATCAAAATTTAGTTGTCAGATGGAAAAAGAAATAAGACATGATAGAGTTAAATATATTAGTATGTTATGGTATTTCAAAGGTGCATGGTTTCCAGATTTGAAGAATTTGAAAAACGTTCGTTGCAGATGAGGGTAAGCAAGACACACTGATGAGATGCTGGGTCCGTCTAGAAGGAATTCGTGGAGAGAGTTATTTGATTAGGAACACATCAAGTTTATTAAAAGCAGAAATAGCTAGTTGAAGCATCCTGCAGGTCAGGGAAGTTACATCAAGGGAATGCACACGTGTATATACTTCCTGTGCTGCCTGCCTCTCACACAGGCAAAATGGATTCCTATGTATATATGAGGGGAGGAGGCTTCTTCCTTTGTAGGTGTGCCCAGGTTACCTGGAGTAAAATTGGCACAGGTATATAGGGCTGTGTCCTAGACTCAGTTTGCTAAGGTGAGGTCCTTTCCCTGGGGTCTTTACTCTTAGATGTCTCAGGTTTTGTCAGTTAGTTTTCTACTCATATATCTGCGTACTGCCCTATAAATTTCAAGCTATGCTGTCTCCACATCACATTGAGGTAGGTCCTTCTTTATAAAATTGTTAATCCTCGTCTGTTTTATAGATGCTGTTCCACCATTTTCAACCAACAGGTCATGTTCTTGACCAAAAGCAAGTAAATATGATGATCGAAGACACAGATATAAATCAATATCTTCATTCAAAGTATACCCTCATTCTCCACATTCTAGTTCAAAAGCAATTTCTGGAATAAATTTGAGACAAATAGCTTTCCTCCACTACAAGTTTATTGGATATGTGAATTTTCTTTTTAACTCTTTCACTCAAGAGCTACGCATGTCATCTAGATTGCAGCAAACATGTGGAATGATTTGATTTCAGGTTCCTGAAAACTTTTAGGCATTTATATTATTTTAAATAAAATGTCCAGAACAGTTGTGTAGCTCTTTGGGGATGATATAAACTTTGGTATTAGGATTATCAGAATACATTTTTCTTCACCAAAGCTAAACTCTCTATATCTGTTTCTATATATAAATGTCTATATATTATTCTCTGGTTCTATTTCATGTAGCCAGAGGAATCTACTTCTTTGTAACACAGAATCATGAAAGGGCCATATAAACTATTGCATAGTTTATATAGACTTTTATTCTCTGCTTTACAGTGAAATAAATATCTCTAATTCAGAGAAAAGGCTTTTCCAATATAAATAGCTGTGAAATAAATTTAAATGGATCAAATGGAAATAATAAGAGAGGATCAATTATTTAGGATGATTACTATATTATTGTAGGATATAGGCTTTTCCCGCCCTAGTAAATTGTCCCTAGTTATTATGAGATGTTGGTGGTTATGGTGATGATGGCTAGGGGATGGTAACTTAGTAAAGGTTTTGATATTGTATTTAGTATAATTTTACAATGTCTTATGGAGGGAAGTATAATTATTCTCATTTTAGTGAAGATGAAGCAAAAATGCAGGGTCCCTTTTGTCATCACATGGTTAGAAGCTAAAGGGATAAGACTCATGCAAATATTATACCACAAAAATTGCTATAACATTTTTTTCTGTATCAGAGCTGCTTCCATTATAAAGGCACTTAAGTATAGAATATTATATGATTTGTGGTAATATACCTTGTGCGGGTTTTGTGGTGGTTTTTTCGTTTGTTTTATTTTACAGATTCCCAGAATGTTACAAAATTCTATTCTTCACATAGCAATTCATGCTGTGAATCCCTTTACAGAAGCTTTGTCCATAAAATCTGTTCTTGATTCAGGCTTCTTGCCTCAGGAGAAGAGACATGTTTCATTAAATTAGAAATGAGAAATGGACTATTGATCCAAGAAAGCAGTATGAAATATCCCTTGAGTAGTGACAAGTGTTTTGAACTTCCTGAGCAACTATTTGCGTTTTTTTGTTCACGTCTAAATATACTAAATACAGAAGAAAGATTCAGCAAGTGTATCATGGAAACTATGCATGAACAAGATAAAAAATTTGTTCATTCATCAAAAGCTTACAGCATTGCTTCTTGGAGTTGGAACACACATGTACTTTATTTTTTAGAAGAGCTCTCACTATTACAAATATCTAACCTTTTTGGAGCTCAGTTTTTCCATCTGTTTTATGGAAATAATCAAGCTTTTTTTCTCATTTCTTGGGCTTCTGAAAGTCAAATTAAGTGAGCAACTGTTTATACAGATTTGTGCTATTCCCAATACCCTGAGTGTTCCCGTCAGCTTCATTCTTTGTAACCTAAATCCCAAGATCAAGTTCTAGTGACCACTGCTAGTTCCACCTCTAATTATGATTTGCTTTATTTGTGTGTTTTTTCCCCATTAGTAGGTTAGAGAGGACAACATCAAGGCAACCCCAAGTGGATATATGTTCAGGAGCTGTGGAACTCAAGTCTTACTGGGTCACATTCAAACTGTGTTCTTGGCTCAGTTTACTATACTAATATAATTTCAAGAATCACATTATTAACACTTTTTCCTGCTCCTATCTTTTTCTACACAAATGAATATCTGTCATTGAAAAATTAACATCAATGAAGAGTACTCATTAGAATTTATGGAAAACTTGACATGTAGCGATAAAATGTCCTTTCATGTGGGTTTAAAGTATATTCTATTTTAAATAAGATTCCAATTTAATTTTATTCTGTATCAGTGTCTCAGATTTTCCTCTCTATCCAAAGTTTTCTATCACTTTTTCTTATAGAGATGACAGTCCCTTAATCCTCAGTTCTTTTTCAAAGAATGTAGTTTGTATTTAAATGCAATTTTATTGTGTCACTGGAGGGTAGTGGAGCTCAAGATTTTGCTACTCTGACATCCTGGATGTCCATATGTCCATATTCTAAACTCAGATGACCATGAACGTGATTTTATTTGGAAATAGAGTTTTATAGATGTAATTAAGTGAAGGATCTTGTTGTGAGCTCATCCTGGATTAACATGTTGGGTCCTAAATCCAATGATAAATTCCCATGTAAGAAGAGGAGGAGAAATAGACCAAAGGAGAAGGTCATGAAAAGATGGAGGCAGAGATTGGAGTGATGCCGCTCTAACCCAGGAAGACTAAGAGCCATCAAAAAATGGAAGAGACAAGGAGGGATTCTCCTCTAGAGCCTTTGGTGGGAGTGATTTCAGATGTCTGACTTCTAGAACTGAGATACATTTTTAACATTTTAAGTCACCAAATCACAGTTTTTTGCTATGGTAGTCCTAGGAAACTAATCTAGAAGTATTAAAATAAGATAAAATATACAGCAAAAGCTAATGGAACATAAAAGATGGTTTCAACTTAGAGTCATTTAACAAATATTTTTTGAGCATCAATTATGTTCCAGGCACTTCTGTAGAAAAATGTTGGTAAATAAAAGATATGGAGACTGCTGCACTCATACTGCTTACATTCTGGCAATATTCTTTTTGAAGAAAGAATTTATTCACAATTTATTTACCTTTAAACAAGGTTTGTTTGTGTCTGTACTTACATAAGAGCTAATTATTTAATACAACCAGTGGTAAATACAGCACTCAAAGAAAGACAATTGCATAAAAATATGGGTAATACTTAACTCTTCCTGGAGGATGCGAGCTCTAGATTTCTAGAGAGCAGAGTCTTTTTTGACAAGGATAAAGGAAGGAAGACACTCGGATTTTATGACTTGCAGGTTTCTATTCAACTAATGGAATAGTTTAAGAGCCTTGTTTTCAGTGTCAGATGAGAATCTTTGTTCCTTCAGCTTCCCAAGCCCTGAAGAGTGTGTGTGTGTGTGTGTGTGTGTGTGTGTGTGTGTGTGTTTCTCTGCAGCTATGTTGAATATAAATCTTATGTTTAAAGGTACATAATTTTTAAGTCAGTGTCCCCTGATTTCAAGTCAACTACCGTCACTGGACTTTAACTAAGACTTTAACAGTGTTAAATTTCTTGAAACCCATAAAGACTGTCTTTACCCATAAAAATTTGAAGGGGTTTCAAAAAGTGCATTGGTGCTGGAACTTATGTTTCATAGAGAATCTAAACTTAAAAAAAAAAAAAAAAAAAAAAAAAAAAAAAAAAAAAAAAAAAAAAAAAAAAAAAAAAAAAAAAAAAAAAAAAAAAAAGGAAGGGGAATCAATCTGTTGAACATTATATTGAAATTCAAGAATAAGAAAGCCAAAAATATGATGGTTGTAGCTCCAGAAAATAGCTTTACTACAATCTCAGGAGAGACCCTGTGTCAGAGCATTGGCTCAGATACTTCTGGAGAAACTCTGAGAAAAAAATTGTATGTTGTGGTAAACCACTAATTTTGGGGGGCAATTTATCAAGCAGCAATATATAACTAATATAATAGATATTTAAGAAGAAACTGTAGGATCTTTGAATATTTTGAAATGGAGAGAGGAGAGAGATATATGCAAAAAGCAATTATAAAGCAATGTGACAAATTGCTGCATAATTGGGCAGGTTATTAGCAAACCAAATAATATTCAGGAGCAAAATATGGAACATTCCACTATAGATCATTAGAAGACTACACATATCTCACCAGAGAAGAGTTATCTGTCTCTAATAAAAAATTCCCTACTTGAATTTCAAGGTCATTGAAGAAAAGATTGGGGAACAGGTGAGCTGCTGAACTTTTTTGAGGGCACACATGATCTTCTTCAGTCTGCATGCCATTAGTATTAGGAAGATATCATTTCCTTTAACTTATACCTGGGGACTTGAGGTTGAGTAAGTAGTGGAGCTAGGGTTGAAAAACATGAGTTACTTGACTTACTTGCTTATTTTTGTTGTACTGTACCAGATTTCTCTCCCTTCACTCCTAAAGTTCTCCAGTGATGCCCATTGGAATGTCAAGGTATGTTAAATATTTCTTTTTATTTTATTTGTTTTTCAAAGGAAAGGTCAGGCAGGAATGAAGGAGAGAAGGCTGGCAGGAAGAGAGAGGAGTAAGTAGCACCATATTTATTTTATTGAGTTGTTCATCTTGGTTATTAACCCTGGCTCTGGGTTGGAACCTGGGTCTTTTGTATGTATGTGGACTGCACAAGCTAGAAACAGTAAAATTAACTGCTAAACTATGAGGGTGAGCTAAGTCTTTTCTTCCAGAGAATTCTACAGCATTTAGCAAAGTTGATCACTAAGGCTATGCTGAAAGTTTCTCTGATCTCTAGTTCCTTACCAGTCAACTGCCATCAGCCACTTGTTACAATTTCATATGAGTTAGGTGAATATTTCAAGGAGAAAGAATTGAATAAAAAGTAAAAGTAACAGAACTGTGGGGTGGGGTGAGAACAGGACCATGCCCCACCTTTGAAAGTGGGCTCGGCAACCGGCCAATGCTGAACACGGATCTGAATGTAACAAGATGGACTTTCTGGTATGATAACTGCCTTTGCCCACACTGATTATACCCAAGATATCCTGTCGGGGAATTGTAGTGTCCTTACCTACTTGCTTGTTCTTTGTTTTTGCCCTCCTGGTTGCTCCTGCCCACTTACTATACTCCCTCTGCTCACACTGCATTTAACAGCCCTCCCACCCTGGCTCTTCCCAATCAGCTGTCATCAGGAGGCAGTTATGCTGTCCAACTGGCCAACACTGGGGAGAGATGGAGTCCACCGCAACCTATTGCCTTCTGGACGGCCCTCACCACCACCATTATGAGTATAATAAAGCATATATCCTTGCTGCTTGTGTCTTATTGTGATTTCTTCAGACAGGGTATTTCTCTGCCAGGATTTGAACACAAGCAAAACATTAACTAGTAAAGTTATCTTCAACTTAGTTCCCTAACTTTATAGACAAACAATACTTCCCAATCATATTTAACTTCCCCAAAGTTCTCCAAATGAAAATGTTCGCTGATGTCATCTTGACCTTGAGAACTACAATTATATGCAAAAATTTAAAGTCCTTGGAGAAATTAAAAATAATCACAGGACATTCTCTTCCAAGAAAAAAATTGATGGCTGAAATTTCTTTGAGAATATAAGTGTCTGTATTATTCTTATTGCTAATGATCTGCAAAATGAAAAACTGAGCTGAAAGGAAAATGGTTATTACTAGATGAGGGCTGGTTAGAATTTGACCCAGATAATTATATAACCAGAGTAGAGAATGAACTACATCTATATTTTGAGAGGTTCTGGAAAAGGTTACTTAGCGAATGATTCCTTCATTGTTTTGTTAAACTACCTACAGTTCCTATGATTAGTGTCATTCTTTTTGGGTTTCTGCAAGGCTTAATACTTAATGTGCATGGTTAAGGGTTATATGCTAAGAAAACAAAACAACAACCAAAAAATTACAGATTCAAGGAATCCTATTATGAACAATTCTGTATATGAAAGTTTCTTTCATCTCTTCTTAAAGGTGATACAAAACCTTTAAAGAAAATGAAAAAGCACCTGCAGTAATTTCCATCTTCTGTTATTAATAGGAGTCAAATATGATTCATTGACTTTAAAATAAATAAATAAATAAATAGAGAAGGGCAACAACTTAAAGAAATAAAGAAGAGGGGAAAAGTAAAAGAATCCAGAGGCAAACAGGTCTCAGAAAGCATTGTAAAAATATATTTTTTGAAGGTGATGGGGGCCTTTTTAAGTGACTGGACAATATAGAAATATTACCACTAAAAATATCATAGTGAAGAAGTTTAGAGAATAGATAAGCTGATTGCCCTATCTCAAATAACTCATATAAATGACTTCATTAAAAGCTGGTAAATCAAGAAATAGATACATGTTTTTTCATAATACAAAATTATAGTAAGAAAGGTGATTTAAATTAGATGGTGGAAAACAAAGAATGGGGAAGACAAAGGACACACTATTTTTATTATTTCTCCTAGCCATATTTTAACTTTATTATATTTACTTACGACCATCATGAATGGCTATAAATGTCATAACCTTAGAGAGGATGGTGATGCAATGATGCCATAAGAAGGATATTTATCCTGTCAGGTCTGCAAACATCCCTAAAGCTCATATAGTTACATACAGAAAGTAAAACAAAGGAAACGGTCCTACTTAAAATCTTTAAAATATATAAAAATAGTGTTAGGCTGGCCCAGGGACAAAAGCAGCAGTGGCCATGCCCGGGAAAGGCCACGCCCGGGAAAGGCCACGCCTGGGAAAGGCCAAGCCCGAGAAAAAGGTGGATGACGTCAGAATAAGGGATGCAACCTCCACACCTGGATTCACAGGGCCAATCCCCAATCGCCACATAGGAAGCCCGCGAAATTCCTCTGCTTAAAGAGCCGGTCCCCCTTTGTTCTGGCGCGCGACTTCCCAGCCCGCGACTTCCCGGCCCTCTGCGGACTTGGGAATTTCTCCTGGGTGTGCAAACCTCATTTCGACATTTTTTGTCTAATTGACTTTTTCTCCTCGCGGGGCCTAGAAAAACCTTACAAATAGAAAATAATATGACGGAACATATGCACATCGTAAATATAAATGGGCTTAACATACATATTAAAATAATTTTAGATTCTATTGTTATGAATGACTGGAATTTGATTCTACTGGGAAAACTCCAAAAGCTAGTGTAGAATATGTCAGGGTTAACCCAAGAGAGGGTCAAAAGAACTAAAACATTTATAGACTCCCGGGTTTAAGCAAAAATGGCATCTTAAACCCACTTTAAAGAAGTAAATATTGACAAAATTTTATCTAGGTTATCATCAGTTCTGAGTTTCACATAGTGCTCAGATTAAAATATAATATTTAAGTTCCATTTGTTAACTAACCATGGCTATGAGCCCCTTATATAGTAAATACTTTACATTGTGTGGACAGTTCTCTAATTTGTATTGCAACATTCACTCTGCAGTGAAAGCAATCATCTACCAAACATAAACAAAAGACTGTGATACTTGAATATTTTATCTGCTAAAACTGAGGAGGGTTCTGAGGTTTGTCTGTGAATGATTCAAGAAAGAATTTCTTGAGCATCGAAGTGCACTTTTATAAATTTATTAGAGAAAATGGAGGAGAAAGAAAGGAAAAACAGGAGACAAAGGTCTCCTGGGCAAAAAGGGCTGCACTCCAGACTGGTGATTGGTTTGATTTATACTCTTGGATGGGGGCTTCTGGGTGGACCCTCTTTCCAGTGTCTATAATTAGCAAGAGATTAGAGGTCAAGAGGAATTTTGAAAGCAGAAATTGTGGCGGGGATTTTCTAGGAAGTTCTCCGGATTGTGAAGTAGCCTCCGGCATTCTGCTGGTCCCAGCTCCTAGCTCTGGGGAAACAATAGGTTGTTGTAGGGATTACAGGAATCTTTCCAGAGGATCAACAAGATGAACTTTGGTCTCCAGTGCTCACGGACAGGCCTGCTGGGTGTGGCTCAGAGTGCTCAAAGGTTCTCCAAGAACTTTATTGGTCTGAAAGGTCTTGGTTTAAAAAGAAACCTAGAGAATGGTGGTTTTAGGTCCTACATTTCCTCCTACAAAACAGCAGGTGAGCTTGGCCCAGCTGTGGCTTGTTGACCCCTGCCCTAGAGTCACATACTTTATAAATTCATATGATTTATCATTTACTGTTTATTAGGACTCATACAATTTGCAGTTTGCTAAAGCTGTAATGTGTTCCTTTATTAGAAACTGATAAGGTATAAATGATTTTTGCCCAATATTATGCAAATGACTTTTGCTCAGGAGCAATAAAATGTTGGGTTTTTTTTTTTGTTTTTTTTTTTAGTTTAATTTTTCTTCATCTTTCATTTTTATTTTGTTGTTCACACTGGTTGCTTCCCCCTGGACTTGGGACTTGAACCCAGGGATATGATATGATCTTCGGAGGTGATTGACCTAGCCACTGCTTCACCATGGCACACCAATTGAAAAGTACTTTTGAGTGACAATGACATGAATGATTTTTCTTGTGCAGATAAGTTAACCCCCAGGACTCTGATTTTAATACTGGTACAACAATAACCAGTTTGGCATTTAACTCGTGATTTACTGTAACATTCTTTTATTTTGTTGACTGGTCTTTCATTGTTTATTTTTGACTTCTTTTATTTCGTTTTATTTTATTGACACTTCTGTTCCTTTTTTGAATCAACTTTGTCATACTGTTGCTTTTCTCACTAGTGAGTTTAATAAAACTTTAATTTCTGCTCAATATAACTTCACATGAGAATTGTATTATTTAAAACATTTAAAATTTAAAAATTTTTAAAATTTGCCTTCTACATAATTTTGTTAAGATGTTTACTTATAATAGGCACTATGCTCTTGTCTTTTACTTTTATGAACAGGGAGGGAAAAGCAAAAATGTTCCCTTTAACTTCAAAAACCCAACTTAAGACTCTAAAAGCTAAGCAGTGAAGCCAAATGAAAACTATCTGAATGTGAAGAAGTCCTGGATTGGACAAAAATTTAACATAAATACAGAGTTATGGCTTCATGTTTGGTAATAGTAGAAAGTATAGAAACCAGAATATACCACCCCCAAATAGGCCTTTTTGGAATAAGCATTATTTAGAGTTGATTATTCTGAGAAACAATAGACACAGAAGAAGCGCTGAAAACAGGATATATGTTACCTTCTTGTAAGGGAAATTTGAATTTTAAAGGAATTTAATTTCCTTATACTTCTTAAATTACAAATTTACATTTGGAAAGGAAGTTCCCTCTCTCACTCACTGGAAACACATATCAACACAGAAGGCATTGACTTAAATAACAACCCTTACTCTTATTTACTTTATTTTTCTTGGTCATCTTCCCATAACTTGTCTCCCACACATCCTTCTTCCTTTTAGTTAAAGATGGTAATTATAGTCCTTCTCTGAGTTATTAACCTGTGAGTTTCTTCCAGGTAGAGATGACATATACACATGAATAAACTTGTTTGTTTTTCTCTTGTTAATTTGTCAGTGGAGAACCTAAACGAGTAGAAGGAAATTTTTTCCCTCCTGAATAAGCATATGGCATGTGTTTCTAATTCTGATTGGATAATGCGAACAGGGTAAACCATTCTCATCATTTTCTATTTTCTGGAAATATTTATTCAAGATGGCAGGTATTTCCCTGCTCTGATGTTACTTTTACTGTCACACATGAAAATGAAACGTTAAAGTAACTTTTAAAATCAATCTTTAAATATATTCTCCCCCCACCCCCCCCATAAAAACCCCTCAGGGAATTTGTGCATTCTAACTCTTCTCTCCCAACTTTGACTCAAAGCAACAACTGCACTTGATTTCAGAAGAGGCTGAACCTTTGAAGGACAGATGAGTTCATGTCAATCAGCAGGCAGCAGCAAAATGAAGTGGAATTGCTTTCACATTGAACTAAGATGGTGTAGTGCCAAGCTGAAAATATTTGGTTTCATTTTGGATTCATGGGCTTCCTTTTCTTCTCTGTGATACTTGAAAGTCAAACTGAATGTCAGAGATAAAAATGTCATGCAGATCGCAACTAGTTTCCCTCAGTTCATTGGAGATGTACTCAGTTGAAACTCTTGAATTAGGCATGGAGAGGTCAGTGCAGCCTGCTGTTCCCCAGTCACCTCCTGCCATTCCTAATTCCAAAGGAGTAATTCACTTCACTGTGTCCAGTTAAAACTCAAGTAAGACTAATATTCAGCTAGGTTCCTTTCTAGAAGCTGAAAGACAGCCAGCTGATGAGGGATAGGAGAAAAGGGATTGACTGGAAAACCTAGGACTTCTTCCTAGTAACCTGGACTAGGGACACACCCCCTAGTTACCCCCCAACCTTGGAGGGGATAGTTGTGACCCCTGGGTCCCATGCAAAGGGAGGTTCTTTTCCTGGATGTATAAGAGACTCCATTTTAACAACTCTCTCTCTTGCTCCTGTAATATCAAGCTGCATGCTACTTCTGTTTAGTTGTTGTCTAATAAACTTGCCACATGGTGTTGGGACAGGCATCTTTTCTCCAATTCTTTCCAGGACAAACTCTGCACTCGTCATTGCCAGGTACCTGCATCACCAACTTTTGAAAGTATAAAAGAATAATTTTTTAGAAAGGTTAAACTTACAACTCCCATACAAGTATAAGATGGTCACATGTCAAATATTTTATTTAATTCTTAAATTAATGAGGAACCAGTAAGATATTATGATTTCAAAAGAAAAACCAAAAAGAAGACACTTATGTTCTAGGTAGTGAAACAGACATGAGCAGGCAAGTAGGCAGGGAAGGGAATAGAGTCAGTCTTCCAATCAAAAGGCAGCAGAATGTGAAATGATGCCATTTTGAAGTCCTCCAATCAATTAAAAAGGGGACCCACTAATGGACCCCAGAATACCCCTGAGTAGGGTTAAGGGCTGCCAGACTGCTTAAAAACCTCAGCCCAAATCTCCTCAAGGCCTGTTCCCCTTTCGGAATATGGCCTCCCCTTATGCTCTTCTAAAGGGTGTATATCTTCAATAAATCTCCCTTAGTTTTGCTTACCACTGACTCTGTTACCTTCTTTGTTCTGGAGCAAGTGGGTCCAATGAAATTTTATCTCGGGCTCACAAGAACACTGAAGCAAGATGCTATGTCCCTCATGTTAACATATGTAGGCTATTAGTAACGTCACAATGAATTTCAGTTTCTTTAATTGGTGCCAAAATGACTTCTGCATACAGGAAGGGAAGGTAACTGAACCTCCTCTAATTGCATGTTCATATTTTTGCACAAGAATTATTTGCATCTCTTCCAGTTATCTACAACTTAGAGATCTGTAGAAAATATTAGCATAATGAAAAGTTTTGAAGGATAGGCCTCCTCAAAAATGTTCAGATAAGTTTTCTCCAAGATTGTCTAGAACAAGCCTTTTCCTTGGTCACCTTGGTATGTGGAGCTAAGGTCAACTGAGGTTTCCCACTGTTAAACTATTACCTTAACTTACCCAGATTTGGGGTCATCTCCAAAAATAACAACCTTTTTACCAGAGAAACCTGTCTTATTTGAAGCATCTGGTTTTATCATAAATCACCCTTTTTTTTTTTTTTTTTTTTTTTGTGGTTTGTTATGTGAGTCCTTATCCACTCACCTTCACATCCCAATCACTATCTCATTCATTGGCTCAAGAATAAAACCACTGCATCTGTCCTTTTTACTCTGGAATTTATGTGAATTCTCCATATATACGTAATAAAAAAATTTGTTCTTTTCCTCCTACTTTTCTATCTGATGTTGTTTTGTTTGCTAGACCAGCCCAATACATGAGTAAGGGAAAATTCCCATTGCACTCCTAAGAGTAGAGACCAAGACTCCATAGAATCAGGTAACCTGGGAGGGTATTCAGGACAATGCCTAGTTTTCCACTGATAATATCCAGTAATTTTTTTAGTTATGTGTGTGTGTGTGATTTTTGTGCTTTCCAATTTTTCCCTCAGAAGAAAACTTGACTAAAATTATGTTTGTGCCTCTAGGATTATGTAAAACAGAAAAGGCAATAATGTTCTCCTCATACATCTGTTTGCAAAAAAAAACAATCAAAATAGGGCAACAGATGGACTGAATAGCAGATACTTGAAAGCTGGAAAAATCAAATGGAAGGAAAAATAAGATTTAAAATGTCCTTTACTTAATCATTGCTCTTATAGCATATTACTTTGAGTTCCACATTGTGGAAAATGTTAAGAAAAAAAATACTAAATGAACTAATCTGTCTCTAAACCCACCCTGTTTTCATTTCACATGTTTTCCAATGTTTTAGAATATCAGAAAAAGTATGAATCTTGAATCAAAAGCCTTGGAGAATAATGTGAGCATATTATGGCAACTGTTTTAAAAATAAAAGGATGAGAAGATACCATACTGTGTTCTATCCAGGAAATCTTCCTAATAACCCTTCTTACACATCTCTCCCTCCACCCTGCAGTTCCCCTTCTAATGGCTGTTCCTGAATCTTTTTTTATTATTTATGCTCCAAAATTCTTCAGTTGCGTTAACTACCTTACTTCCCATATCATTTCTTGTTTTGTTTTCATGAAAAAGTAATCACATCTTTTCAAGTCTTCTCTTCTTCCTCTATGCTTCTCAGTACAACGTCCTGATAAACAAACCAAGCAAATGTTGTCATTTCTCCATTGACGGGAATGGAGAGGGCTATCACAAAAATTGGTATGTTTGTGTTCCTCCGTGCCACGCTTTATTTTAAAGTTAAAGATTAAATATCTTAGCAATATATTATGGAATATGAATAGTTGCTACATTATAAATGTATATAGGTTTGACATGAATGATAATTATTTTTGTAAAAAAGAATTCCTAAACTTTTTCTGAATGTTCATAGTTTCTTTCTAACTGAAAATTCAGAGAGGAAAAAGGGTAATATTAGTTTCCTAGCACTGTCATAACAAAGTACCATAGACTGATGGCTTAAACCACAGAAATTAATTTCCTCACAATTCTGGAGGTTGGCAGTCTGAGAGGCCAAGGTGCCAACCACGTTAGTTTCTTCTAAGACCTTTTTCCTTGACTAGCACATCGGCCATCTTCTTCCTATGTCTTTACATGGTCTTCCCTCTCTGTGTGTCTGTGTCCTGATCTCCTCTTCTTATAAGGGCATCAACTACATTGCCCTTGATACGGCCTTCTCTAATAACCTCATTTTAACTTTCTTCTTTCTTTAAAGACACCACCTCCAATGGCAGCCACATTCTGAGGTACTGGCGTTAAGGTTTAAACATCATAAATTTGGAGGGACATAATTCATCTTGTATCAAGAATTCAACAACTGTCTTTTATTCTTGTGGAGAAAGAATATTAGATATTCAGGGATTAAGTGGCCTCTAAATAATTTCCCTGTGTAACCAGCACCTCTACATTGAGTAGTTCAACCTGTGTTATTTAAGTCCTTCTTAGAGAAAGTTGTTAAAGTGCAAAACTTCTTGGAGTTTTAGAGTTGGCATAATAAAACAAACTTAAAGAAAACAACATTTTTTTTTAAGTATTTTATTGCAGTAACTTTCGTTTACAAATTAAAATAAATTCATATGTGTAGGTTCCCAACATGTGCAGTTTCCCCTTTCCTCAGATATGTCAACACACACCCTCAACTGATCATCAAGAGTTTTTTACCATCATCCAGTGGCTCCGTCAGTAGTTACCATTACCTATTGGAAACTCCAGTTCTATTGCCAGTGGGAATAGGGTTGATTATATTTCATCTGCTCCTTTGTTTTGTCTATTCACATCACCTATGAGTGAGGTCATCTGGTATCTATCTTTCTTCTTTTGACTTATTTCACTGATCATAATCTCCTCTAGATCCATCTATGTTGTTTCAAACGACAGGATTTCATCTATTCTAAGAGCTGTGTAGTATTCAATTGTGTGTGTGTATATATATATATATATATATATATATATATGTATATATATATCACATCTTTTTTATCTATTCATCTGACATTAGGCACTACTCAGTCCACCAGGGCACTGGTCCTCCTTTCAGCCTGCACCAAGACTCCTTCCAACGATTCGCAGTTGTTCTGTGAGGAGGATGTAAAACTCACTCCTACCAGGTCCCCGTCTTGGAGTCTACCCAATACTTTCTTTTTTGTCTTTAATTTAAAGAGATAAGTGATGGACATTTATCAACATTATAAATATTCTTCTGGGTATCCAGATTATTTCCATCATTGATCTAAATAGTCACAGAAATGCATTATAAGAATTTGTGTGTGAATTTTGATAAATTTATTGAGATATAACTTGCATACTATAATGCTCATCAATGTAAAGTATATAATTACCTTGAGTGTTCAAGTATGCACTTATGTAGGAAAATAGTCTACACTCTTATTGCAGATTAATTATAATCTAAGTGATAATTCTACGAGGTTGACATCATTCGCATTAATGGATGAAGACATGAGGATTAGAAATGTAAATAGCCTTCGCAGATTCACCTAGCTAATAAGTAGATGGACTGTTTATTCAGAGTCAGGTCAGTGTGGGTCCAAAATCCACACCCTATATCGCATAACACCTATCATGCCTTCCCCATTTTAACATCACTAACACCTTTTCCTTGTATGGAAATTGAAGAGCACAGTTAACTAAAAAGAAAACAAGAATCATTTGTAGGGCCTTTACTTCGAGTTCACCATCTAAAATCATCTTGGCATTATACCCTTACAATTATTTTCTAATTCAGTTGTATCTTCAATGTATGACTTCATATTCATAAACTCAGGTCTTTATTTAAGTAAAATTAAATCTGTTGGTGCACCCTGGTAGAGTAGTGTTTGGTCAGCCACCTGCAGCTGGCATAGGACCCCAAAGACCGGGGGGAATGACCAATGTGAACAACCAAGATGAACAACTAATGAAACAAATGAAGCGCTTCTTCCTCTTCTCTCTTCCTGTCTGACTGCCTCTGTTCTCCTTCACTCCTTTCTGCACCTTTCCTTTAAAAACGAAAATTAAGTCTATCTCTGACCTTTATCCCACCAGGCTGTCAGAAAATTCTGTTAAGTCCTGGGGCTCCTGAACTTTCTTGATATCAAAGAAAAATGGAAAATTCTTTAACTTCTAGAAGAAGGGGGAGAGGCTTGATACAAGTCACCGTGGCAATCCTCAGCACTGTCCAGTGTCTTTTAGTTCAGGAGGGCAGAGCTCAGCTGATTCAGGGTGAAGAGGATCAGTATGAGAAACTCAGTGCTCTTTTGAGCTTTCATCTCAGGTCTTACCACCACCTAAGGGTACTGTGAGAACTGGGTCTCGGTCCTCCAGCTGACTGTGCATCCACTCTTCTTTAAAGGACTCCCCTTTACCTGTCTGTCAGTCTCCCTCCTGCAGTCCCTTTTCCCATAGTATAACCCTTTTCTTTGAGTTTTTAAAAATCAAGAACTTGAAAGGAAAAGGGAAATGTTAACAATTAAAAACTCCCTTTTGAAAAAAGAGAGAATAAAGACTTGAAAAAAAGTATTGTTTATGATTATTATTTACAAGTTTTTGAACTATTTTGACAGTCTATATTTTTAATTGGATTTTTTCCTTATTGAATTTTAAGAATTCTTTGGATAATTTGGATACAGCTCCTTTATCAATGTGTGTTTTGCAATTATTTTCTCTCATTCTGACTAATTTTCTTAACTGTCTTTTGGAGAGAAGTTTAAAATTTTGATAAAAATACAGAATTCATTTTATTCTGTTCATAGATTGTGCTTCTGGTATTATATCTAAAAACTCATCTCTCAACCTGAGCTCATGTAAATTTCTCCTATATAGTCTCCTGAAAGTTTTATAGTTTTGAACTTTATATTTAGGTCTATGACACATTTTCAGCTAATTTCTGTAAAAAGTGCAAGGTATGTATCTAGGTTCCAGAACCATTTATTGAAATCATTTATAATTCCATTACTCAGAGCTCACCACCTAAAATCATTTAAAATGGATCCTTTCTGAATCAAATTGCCTTTGAGCCTTTGTTAAAGATAAGCTGACTATATTTGTGTGAGTCTATTTCTAGGCTCTCGATTCTGTTCCATTGATCTCCATATCTATTTTTTCCATTGCAACCCCGCTGTCTTGATTATTTTAAGCTTATAGTAAGTCTTGAAATAAAGTACTTTAAGTCTGTTCAACTCTGTTCTTCCTTTTCAATGTAGCATTAGTTATTCTAAGTCTCTTGCTTTTCGATACACATTTTAGAATTGGTTTGTTGATATCTACACAGTCATTGCTGGCATTTTGATTGGGGTTGTATTGAATCGATAGATGAAGCTGGGAAGATTTGACATCTCTGACCTGGATTGTCAACCAATGACTGAAAGGTTTTTTCTGAGCTCCGCGAGGAAAGAAAGTCAATTAGACAAAAAGTCGAATAGCCAGGGCTTTATTGGGGTTTGCGCACCCGGGCGAGGTTCTCCGGTCCGCAGAACGAGGGCCGGGGAAGTCGCGCCCCAACAAAGGGAAGCGCGATCTTTATACAAAAGAATTTCAAGGGCTTCATACATGGCGATTGGGGATTGGTCCTGTGATTCCAGGTGTGGTTTCGTCAGCTTCTTTTCCCGGGTATGGCCGCCATTTTGTCCTTCTGGGCCGCCATTTTGTCCTTCTGGGCCAGCCTAACAATGACCAGTAGGAATTGAGTGATCCACGGCCAGGTTTTGCCAGCGCGCAGGTAGCACACTCCTGCGCATCTAAGTATCTCCCAGAGCTTCCCAGCAGAGACAAGCATGAATTGCCCACAGCAGCAACATCTCATTAAAACTCCCTTTATTGTCTTTTCTCAAGACAGTCAATTTTCTTACCCATTTTTTTTTAATCAGTATTTCCTATCATCTTCTCCCAAATAAATGACTTGCCCTCAAAACCCCATCTTAGGGTTTGTTTCTGGGGGAGATCCACACTAAGATGGACTTGTGACAACACCAGTTACAGTAAAGGCAGACTCCAGTAGGATAATCCCATTTCCTAAATATACCCAGTTTCCAGTGGAATCAATCTAGATAGAAAACAGTCAGATAACTTAATAACTCCCTTGGGTATTCAAACGTACTCTTTAATTTAAGAGGTAGGAGGCGAGTGGCCTGCTCATCTCTGCTCTCTCTACAGAGGAGAGGATAAAAATGAAATGCATTAATTTTCAACAAGTAGGCCTGTACTGGAAAAGCTACCTCAAAATAGCTAACAGGGAAAAAGATGTGTTGTTATTTTAAAGTCAGATTTGGATTTGCCTTAGGCAGTTTTTAGCTTCTAAGGTTTTATGGCTCACTAGTTTCAGGTTAGAAAATTTGAACTGCAAAAGCAGGCTGTGGTTTCAGTCTCTGCCATTCTTTCATAATTTTGTAGTGGAAAGGGATCCAGGGAGGGAGATAAGGTTGGGGTGGAAAGTTAGGGAGGAAGAAGTGAAAGGTACCAAGAGAAGTGGTTCAACTATCTGTCTTTATTTTCAACAACCTTCAAAACAAGCCATGCATGCTGAGCACAGCAGAAGCACCAGACATTTGCTAGGGGCGGGGCAGCGGGGGGCCTGCTGGGGTTACATTCCACGAGTGGAGAAAAATGGCTTCATAAAGAAAGGATGCAAGCTGTGCATTTCACCCTGCCAGCAACTTCTCTCTTCATTTGCAATTGCACAGTGAAATACCCACTACACCAAAGCCTCAGTCAGTTGCAAAAACAATGTGTTGTAATCTGATATTTATTTTTGCTGAAATGGAGCTGAAGTGCTGCCATTCCAAATTCTACAGCCTTGCAAAACACTCAGAGAGCCTTTGCTGACCTTGGGGGAGTGCAGAAGGCTAATGAAACATCCTCACTTGTGCAATTTAATTTATTTTCAAAAATTCAAGCTAGAACTAACAGAGTTTCCATCCAGCATTTGGAGGGAACAGCAAAAATGAATTGATTCAGTTTATCAGACAGCCTGTAAAAAAATGTAATGTCAGCCCTTTATTGTGATATGATAATCAGCCAACACTTGCTTCACTTTTCCTGGGAGGATTGGGGATGAAGCGCTTCATTGTCCCATCCTGCACACTGAAATGATTTAGATTTCATCACTGAAGAGATCTGACACCATAAAGTAAATTGTGTTCAAGTCTTCTAATCTATGTAACTATGAAAATATTACCTCAACACTGCTAAACTCAGTCACTACCATTATTTATCTTTCCCTGTATCTCCAAACTTAATGGAAGAGAAATGATTTGCTCAACTACTTCATCACCTAATTTTTCCTTAACTCTCAGGTCTGCTGTCAGAATATTTGAATGATGCTGTTCTTTCAGAAGTCACCAAGGGGCTCACCACTAATCCAGTAAGTTTTTTTTTAGGCCTGAAGAACTATACCATCAGAAACCACTTACCTACTTCTCCTTTCCTTCCGAAACCTTGTGTTTCCTTTCCTTTTATTGACATGTGCTGGAATAATCTATCTTTCCTGTACATCCTCCCAGTCCTTCCTTGTGGTCATTCTCCAAGTTTCTTGCTTTCAATCTCTCATTCTTTATATGTGTGCTCTCAACAAGCATCCATTCCCATATTTTCAGTCACTGCCTCCTGATGGCTGCTGAAACTTCAGCAGCAATCTTGAATGATGATGTACCCTTGAAGATGGAATTCTCCAGTGGAGAACCCCGAGGCAGGACAAGAGAAGAAACTTAGCTCCCTGATAACTTTGCTGGAGCTGCCATACCTATTCTTTTAAGCCTGCCTCCTGATTTCTGCTACACGCTAGAGTAAATCTTAGATGTTTAAGCCACTGTTATCCTGGAACCTCTATTCAATGCAAATGAACCTAATTTAAATAATAAAAATGGGTATAATTGCTCATAAAGTCAGTGTAAGATTTAACTTGTGCCAGGCATAGCCTTTGTCCTCAAAATATTGTAGATATTACTATTATCACTTTATACCTGTATTCCCAACTTCACGATGCACCACCATTCCACAGAATGTCAATTATGTCATCCCCAAACCAACATCTGCTCCCAATTACTTTATTCTTTGTTCTATGATATGACATGTCTCTTTTTGTTAATCATGATTCTTATTCTCATTCTTTTCCTCCTAATGTTTAATCAAATGTTAAAGCCAATTGATTGAGTCCTTCAGTGTTTCTCTAGCTAATTCCTTCTTTTTCATATTTTTCCTGCAAACTTCCTGGTTGAATCTTTCAATATTACCTCCCAAATGATTGCAGTCATTAATTCAGTTGTTTCCTGACTTCCCGTGCACCTTCCCACTCCTCTGGGAACCTTGAAATGAACCCTCCAATATCAGTGCTCTAGTATTGTTACTCCTCTGATTAAAAACCTGAATGGCTTGTTATTGCCCACTGAGTTAGACAGCACGCTCCTCAGCCTGGAGTCCCTTACCCCTGTCTATCTTGATTCTCATCTCTGATGCCTTCCGTGCTCATCTATTCACAATTTCAAAATGTCTTCTGTGTCCTTAATTCTGTTGCTTGGCTCCTGTTTCATTCACTCAGAATGGTATCTTTCTACATTTTAATATCTCCGTAACTTTCACGTCTTCATTGACATAACACTCTAGGAAGTCCTCTTTCCAAAATAGATGTGATTTTTCTCCTTATTCTAAGCACTTTCTATCTCTCTTGTAGCACTTCTGCTCTATTGCTGTTACAGCAATGGTTTTCAAATTTTAGGGAGTGTCATTATCATCTGGAATAATGAGTTTCAAGCAGAAAGTTTGCAGGGGAAATACAAATTGTGAAGACACGCATTGCTGGGCCAGGCTCCCAGAGACCCTAAAGGTCAGGGGTGAGGTCTGAGAATCAGCATTTCTAACAAAGTCCCAAGGGATACTGCTACTGCTGGTCTGGGGATCACACACTGAGAACTTCTTTCTAGTATCCGTATCTGATTCCCTCTCTACATTGTGAACGTCTTGAGATCAGACAATGGAGTTTATTCTTAACTTTTGTGTTCCCTGAGGCTCCCAGCACATAGCAGCTACTTAATAAGTATTTCTTAACATGGAATTGAATAGAACAAGAGGCCAAATTTTTGCTTTCAACACTGGCTTTGACTCTTTGGAGTTATGTTCAATTATTAGTTTCCATCAACCAGAAAGAATACATCTAAGTATTTTTTGCTGAGAGCACAACCAAATTCTTCCTAGTCTTTGCTATTTTTCTTGGTTTAAGGACACGAGCTCCTAGCATTGGAAGAATATTTGATCGTGAAGGCAATGACATGACATTAATTCACTAAAAGCAGTAGTCGAAGGGATTCCCTAGGGGAATAGGATGACACGAGTTCAACATTTGGGAAATTAAATATGAAGGTTGCTATGGTAAGATAGCAGCAGATTTCAAATCTATAATTGTACCTGGAGAGAAGTATGCCAGTGTCCCCACCATATGCTTTTGTTTCCTCTTAGACTTTTAATGCTTCAGAGGCAAATCACTCTGAATTCAATTTGTGCTCACAATTTCCCTTTTTAGTATTCTCAGAATGTTCATTAGAATCAACATGACTTTTAGGAAAGACAATTAGTTGCAGCTTTTCTTGGTTTGGAAATGTGGGCAACTAGGTATTCTGGCAAATTCATGCCCCATTTTCCTCTTGTGTGTAGGTAACAGACTGATATTCTCCTGCCTGTCTATCCAGTTACTCACCGGGGCATTTTTGTTTAGGGGGTGAGAAGAAATTTTGCACATGGTAAGCATTTTTGAAATGACCAGAAAAGAATTGGTCTGCCAAAGAAACAAAAACGTCACAGTCATTCCCCAAAGAACTTTGTTGTTTTAAAATTTCATGTCATCATTCCTATGAAACGTGCTACAGAATTAACAGAATTATTCTGGAGAATACATTCTACAAAAATAACACAGACTATATGGAGACCATTATAATAAAGAAAGCATATGAGATATAGATATGTTTTAAGAGGCAATTCAATTATACCCAGATGGAACATTTAAAAACGCCCCATCTATGCGTCATCAGTGTACAGCGGTGGCGCAGATGGTACCTTGTCATTTGCACCACGTGCCAACACAGTGTGTTCAGCTGTCTGCCCCACCCCCATCATGAGTCCAAGTTTACATGCTAGAAGACACATCGGTTGGGTTAATTCAGAGACACTTAGGAAACTGCATTGCCTGGGGCCCTGACATAACTGCTTTGCAATATTTCCTTCTTTAAGGAAGCAGATGGGATTGACAGACCATGACTTTTATCTACTGTTATTGAGCAAGGTGCCCCAAGGCTTCCTGCCCCTTCCCAGACACAGACCACAGATCTGCAGGATGGAGAGAAGCCTACGATATCTGCAGGCTTTCTGTTCGAAGCTCTTGCTAGTTTAAACATCCTGTTTCCTTGCTATTGATGTTTCTAGAAATTAGGGAGATGCTTATCCCTTCTTGTTCAAATAAGGGTAAAATTCAAGACTGATGTCACAGGGCCCACAATTTATTTTGAATTAAAAAAAAAAAAGAAGTCCCCTTCTCCCCGTAAAGAAAACAGAGGAAATACACCACCACCACCTGACTGTTGGAAAGGTTTGCCTGCATAGAGTAGCAGACATTCTGCTTCCTTAGGGAAATTGCTGTCATCTTCTGAGAGCAACATACCAGCTGGGATGCCCAGGGGAAACTCAAGGAAAGGTACTGAGTAACTAAGAACCAGAAAATACTTATAAATTGTGTTTGAGGGGAATTAATGGGAGAATGAAATTGTTTGTCAGTTTATCTCATGCTGTCCTGCAATTTCTGATTTATTGAAATCAAATAAAACTGGCCAGATAGCAGAGAATCCCTCATTTTGGTACCCTCAAGTCCTAAGGCATTTCATGGTTTATTAATTGAATTCTTGGCTTCTTAAACTGACTGATATCATTGACAATGATAAGTGCTTATCATTTTCAACATTTCACACGTACATTAACATCTGTCATCTCCTCCCTGAATGTTAATATAGAGCCGCCGGTTCTTTGAAAATAACTGACTTCCCATTCTTCAGTCCTTCTAGTATCCATGTCCTTTGCTATTTTGCTTTACAGCTTTCTTCATGGACAGTTGAGCCTTTTCCCTGCCCTTTGATTCTGATGTCCACTAGGCGACTTGCTTTGGTCAATGGGAAATTAGCCAGGGTGACTCAGGCAGAAGCTAAGAAAGAGCTTCCTTACTGTCACTGTGTCGGCTGTCTCCACAAACAGATGCCCAAGCTATCCTGCTGGAGAATGATCAACATGTAGCAAAGCTGAGTTCACCTGTCTATCCCAGGTGAAGACATTATATGTCAACCAACATCAACCGATTACCATATCAATCCATTACCTTTCCATCCACTGTCCAATTTTTATTTTACCTCCAATGTAATCCTCACATTTGCACACTTCTCTCCATTTCCATGACTGCCGCCCTAATCCAAGCCACCTGCACCACCTTGAACTTGGATTTTGAAGTGGCCGCTCAGATGGGACTTCTGCTTTCCTTCATGCTTCCTTGCAAGCCTGTTCCCACTCAGCAGCCAGAGGATCTTTTTAAAACATACTCAGATGGTGTTAGTTCCCTGGATAAATTATTTGATGAGTTTTCCTTGCTCTTAGAATAAAATCCAATATGGTCACACAGTTGTTGAGCTTACATGCTGCGCTTCCTCACCTGAACTTATACAGGAATACCTCATCCTCTGACCAGACTCCTTTTCCCTGGTCTTCTCTCTTTTTGTCTTCAATTAAGTCAGTTCCTTTCTGTCTTAGATCTTTTGTTTGTGCTATATCCTCTGCTTGAAATACCATTTCCCCAGCAATGAAAATCACCAGCTCTGTTTCCTCCATCAGTTTCTGCTTAAATATCATCTCTTCCTAGTAAACCTTTCCAGCCTCTAAGAGACCCCTTTCAACTTGCAATCATACCCCTGGTGATTTTTTCATAACATTAATCACAATCGGTAATTTTCCTATTTATTCTGTTTATTTATTTGCTTCTTTGTTGGTTGTCTTCCTAGTTAGAATACATGTTCTTCTTAGGCAAGATTTTTATTTTCTTATTTTCACTGATATTGACAGCACTGCCCCCCCACCCCATTGTCAATGTTCTGTGAGCGTGTGTGTGTGTGATTAAAGCTGGAGGACTCACACACAATATGCCTGTAGTATTTGCATATGTTAATGATTCCTTTATCATTAACTTCACACATATATGTAGTATGTATGTAAAACACATATGCAATGTATACACGTGTGTATAATGCACCCATGTATGTAGTAAGTCTTCATTTTAACCCAAAACACACATACAACTTACCCTTCAGATCTTGCATTATTTAAAAATATATTGAACACATTTTTTATATAACAGCAGCTATGTCTGTGCATCCCTAAGTCTGTGTAGCATACGTTTGTACCAATGCACCATAATTTATTTTCAGTCAGTGTGAGCTAGTACTGAGCTTGTTCCCATTTTAGTGATGAGTGCGCAGCATTGTTGATGCCGTGGTGAGCACAGCTACCTTCCATTTCAGTGACAGGAAGCAAAGGCTGAGAAGCATAGTTTGCCCTTGCCAGTCACTGTTGGCTGTGGAATCTGAGTCCCAGAGTGGTGTGGCCAGTGCAGTGGCCATCACTGCCAGGGCACGTGCATGGGAAGAGACATGCCTGTCAGGGGTGGGTTCAGTTCCCGCTGCTGTTGCACTTCCTTGTGACTTTCAGCTGACAGTCCTTTCCCCCAGTCAATCCATCCCCCCACCAGCAGAGTAAGGTAACATAAGTCAATGGCTTTCAAACATTATTGCCCAGAAAATCACCCACAGATCTTGTTAAAACACAGTTTGCTGGGTCCCACTCCAAAGAGTCTTCATCAGCAGGGCTGGGCTGGGGGCTGAGATTCTCCATATTGAACAAATTTTCAGGTCATGGTGATACAACCAATCTAAGGACCACGCTTGGAGTGTGCGAAGTGCTCTGTCAACTCAAAAGCTTGCAAAAACCCAGGCCAATGTATTAAAGCCTTTCTGAGTGCCAGGCAAGGTGGCAGGCATCGTGGGGAAATGAGAAGCAAAAATGTGGAGCCTCATATGAGAAGACTCAAGAATTTCATTGGTGAGACAAATGTCACAAAAGCATACATTTTCAGGGCAAGGAAGAATGAGATAAGTGACAAAGGAATAGTGTTTAATAAGAAACCACTCCAGGAGAAAAGAAACATTACTTAGTGCAGTCCATCAGATTTTTGGCATCTACTAACTAAATACTAATTTTGCTGATAAAATCTTCTTCCTTCATTTGAGTGTGTGCAGAATGAGCATCTTCCAGAACTCATTGATGAGTAGTTGGAACTTCTGCCTGCTGACTCATTTCTTAGCAAAAACTAGCCTATAAGTTATCAACAGGAAGCTGTTTGATCAGGGAGGGGGAGATAAAGTCTTATCTCTGAGATGAAGGTTCTTGAGATTTATTTTTGAAGAGCTCTTGGGAGAAAACTTGTGGGATGAGGAAAACAGGCAGAACAGAAGAGGAGCAGAACGAAAATGTGTTCTATCTGAATTGTTCTATCTGCCATCTGGGGTCCATGTTTTGTAAATGCCCATCGGCCACTGACAGTGGGTTCCTTGGGCATGGGAATTGTCATCTCCTGGATAGACATCCCCCTTCAGCACTGGTACTTTCCTGAAGACCTTATGGGTCAAGGGGCCCTCTGTAGAGGTTCACTTGACTCCTAACTTTGCTCCATTTTCATTCCATTTCCCACAATATTTGTAAAAATACACTTTTCTTATTTTATTTTGCAAACATGTATTGCCTACACATTCTAAGCATTGGTTAATTGTGAGGGCCTTAACGTTTGTGTTTCTAAGTTCACAGGGACACTATTTGATGATGAACTACAACCAGGTGTCTACAGGGAGGGTACTGGCACTCTCTCCAGGGCCTCTCTGCTGGAAATTGCTCTAACGGTCAATGGGCCACCTTCAGCTTAACCCTCTCTTGCCCTGTTTCACACTACAGCCTGGGAACCTCCCATGAAGGACGGTCAACTCATGTAAAGATTTTAGGGGCATCCTATCACCCTTAGGGGTCTGTAGTGTCCTTCATGCTCTGATATCTTGTTCTGATATCTGATACCATGTTCTTATCTCTTACCCTCCTTAGGCCTGAGGAATGTTGAGCTGTCTTCTCATCAGGTCTTCACAGGCACTGGTTGTAGTGGGTTGTAGTGCACTCAGTAAGGCACCGAATTAGTCCTGGAATTTAATCCTGGAAACTGTTCATCTGACTTTATAAGGAAAAGGGACATTTGCAGATGTGATTGTTAAAGATATTTATTTTTTATAGTAGAAAGAATTATATTTCGAAGTAGCCAGCTGTACTCAGTTTAGATGATCCCGATTATGCTGGCAACCTCTGAAGTATCCTTTAAGAATCTTGAGAGGAGAGATTATCTGAGATTCTCCAGGTGGGCCTTTAATTCAATCACAATGTGTGTAAAAGACAGAGGCAGAGGAAAATCTGACACACAGAGGAGAAGGTGGTATGACAATAGAGGCAGAAATTGGAGTGATGCAGCCACAAACCAAGGAATGCCAGCAGCCCCAAAGGCTGGAGGAGGTGACACAGATCGTCCCTCAGGGCCTCTGTTGGGAGAATGGCTCTGCCAGCACCTTGGTTTCGGACTTCTAACTTGTAAAACAGGGAGACCATAAAACTCTGTTGTTTTGAGCCACCCAGTTGTGGAAATTTGTGGTAACACTTTTGGGAAAGTAAGACATTATGATAGCACGTTTTTCTGGAATTACCCGAACCTCTCGCTTTCTCCCACAGCACACACTTCATCAGGACGATTCCTGTCTTTGCACCAGAAAGTCTCCTGAATCTCTCCTCCCACCACGACCAGGCCAGTCTGAGGAGACACCCTTCTGTGTCACCCACAGTCCCTCGAGCAATGTCTACCACTGCTTTTGCTCATTCTTTTGTGTGACTGTTTCTAACCCACCTCCCTGTTAAATTCTAAATCCCTAAGGACCTTATCTTTTACATTTTATTCCCTGGGCTTGACACCTGGCTAGGGACAAGTGACTTCTTTGTATTTGTTTCTTACCCTCAAGAGGAAGCCGATGCTGCTGTTCAGTGGCTAGAGGGGAGATTCGGGTTGCACAGAGCCTCTCATCACTGGCCCCAAACCACGGTGTATGGTGGCTGGCGGGGGTCCCAGGGCACAGCCAGCCACATGCAGGCATCTCCCCTGTGGATCTGCCGCCCAGCTCCAGCTCAGCCTGCTCTGAAGCTTCTTGAGCCCCAGCCCTGGGCCGCTCCCTTCAGCTTTGTGTCTGCCTGGCCGTGTTTATTTTCTGCTCATCTCTTTGTAGATTCTCCTCCTCTTTCTGCTCCCTTCCTGCTGGCTCCCCAACAGCAGTGACTCAGCCTCAGAAGCGCTCCCTTTTTTCATTATTTTTAGGAGCCATGTGATTTCCCTTATTATCGCCTCTGGGTGGGACTAGAGTTGGCGGGTGGTGTTTTATTTCCTAGGGCCAGGCTGGGGAGCACGAACCAAAGGACAGTGCAGTACACTGGGGGTCACTTCAGTGTTCCACAGTCTAGTTGCTCTGAAGAGGTAGCAGCGAACCATGGAATTTGAAAATTAGGGACTGGGCTTCAGCCAAAGAGATGATGTTAGAGCCTTTTCCACTCTCCCTCTATAGAGGCGCCTCCCTACAGATTTCCTGCAGCCTTTGCTGTCAAATGTAACAGTCCCTCTTAAAACCTAACAGCTCTTTATTCACCTCCAAAGAAGGCAGAGGCTTATTTTGTCTTTTTTTTTTTTTTTTTAACACTAGGGAGAGGGATTCCAAGACAGGGGCGGTAGGGTGTATTTTTCCTCTTTTATGCTGATTAGAAGACTTCGTAATTATGAAACCTGCTTTGGGGGAAAGTTTAATGATTTATTCATGAAGCGGCTGAATTAGTTATCTATTGCTTCATAACTAACTATCCCCAAACTCAGCAACTGAAAACCACATGCCTTTATTATCTGCCCTAGTTTCTCAGAATCAGTGGGCAGCGGCCTATTCTGCTTCGGAATCTCTCGTCCGGTTGCATCTTGCATCAAGAGGTTGCTGGGGCTATGTCTTCAGTTCTGCCTTATTCTATTCCTTGGAAGTGAATCACTCAGCCCACTCTTAAGGCAAAGAGTATTAGGCTTCGCCTTTGAAGGAAGCAAGTTAAAGAATTTGCAGACATGTTTTAATCCACCCTGAGGGACTTTCTTTCAAGTAGCTCCAGAGAAAGCAAACAAATGTATTGTTACCCTGTGGGTAAAATATCACCTGGTATTTGAATATTCGGCTGAGAGTTTGATACAAGTCTTATAGCATGATCATGGAACTAGTGAAAAATAACAGCATATAACATTTATGAGGATAAGTAAAAGGGTATTCTGCTCTCTTAGGTGTGAATAGGGGGAAGGATTTGGGAGAAGGAGGGGCCACACTGGTTTCAACTTAGTACTTTCTGTTTAATACATATTATCAACTAGCCATCTCATTTTGCTCTTTGATTCAACAATTCAATACCAGGTATCATGATGAAGGAGACTAAGTTCCTGAATTCAAGGAAACAGATAGAGCAGAGCCAATCCGGCTAAGCTGTCCAACCAGACCCAGCCTAGACAGAAGCCCACCTGAAACAGGCGTATGAGTGAGCTGAGCAGAGAGCAGCAGAACCACCCAGCTCAGATCTCCTAAAACCTGGAGACACATGAGACGTCAGTATTGTTATATACCCCAGATCGTGTGTGAATGCTTGTTATGCAGCAATAGTAACTCACACAAGACTTCAGTGCCATGAAAAAGACAAAGTCAACACTTTCAAAGCAGTATTATATTTATAATATGATATATATATATATGATATATATACTTGAAGGTTAAATAGGGTTCTGAGAAGAACATGAAGGGAACCCTTAACTTTACCTTGGGGTGACCAGGGAAGTTGGCAACTTCATTGGGGTAGGGGTGCACATTCTTTTCAGCTAACTACAAGCATATTAGTAAACTAGGGAGCAGTTGTAATGGATGGGTCCTCATTGTTGGCAGCCACTGGATGATGAAAAGTTCATATGTCATGCTAAAGCATTTGTGTTTTGTTTTTTTTTAAGAGGAATACAGATGAGAGTAAAGATAGAAGGCAAACAAGCAGACAGGAAAGAAGGGAAGGGAGGAAGAAATATTTTTATTAATTTGTTCATTTTTGGTTGTTCCCCTACCTGTCTCAGGTTGTGAACCCAGGTCTGTGGACTTTCTAGGGTCTCCTCCTCAGCTGCGAATCTAGCGCCTGACTCACCAGATGTGCCAAGAGATTGTTCTCTATCCTGGAGGCATTGAAGAGGCCTAACATGATCAGACTGTTTTGTCAAACTGACTCCCTTCGGGAGTGGTGTGGAGCCAGGCAGGAATTTGGAAGGCTAGTTTTAAAGTCTGTGTTTTTCCAGATATGGGGAAAAGGGGGGCAGAGGAGTGATATACTGGGAGGTGGTGTGAACAAGACTTAGCAACCGATTTAGTGAGGAGGTGTTACCTGGCTCTGATCCTGAGGTAGACATGTGAAAGGGGGTGGTGGTAAATATTTTAGTGTGAATCATGATGAGTTTGAAGTGCCTGTGGATGAGCTGGAAGGAGGTGTTCAGTGGGCGGCCAGTGATGCGGTCTGGAGCTCGGATGAGGAGCCTGAAGTAGGCATCTAGTTTCAGGTATCATCTGCATGGAGGCAGAAGCTGAGTGTGTTATAGGCAATGGTAGTACCCTAGGGAAACTCCAATGCCAGAAGATGGGCAGAAGAAGAGAAACAGAAGGAGAGCAAGACAAGGAAGTCAGAGTAAATGGAAGACCCAGAAGAAATTGATTTCACAGAAACCAAGGATGACATTTTGAGGTTGGAAGGTAACAGTATCATCTATCTTTGAGAGGCCAGAGCACTGAGGGCTAAAATTGTTTTGTTTACTTCGTTCTCAGGAACTGCAAAGAGTTTCATGGTGACCTAAACAACGGTTGACTCAAAGATCAAGAAAAGCGAGAAGTAGACTGTAGAGAGTAGACAAAAAGATGGAGACAATGGTGGTTATTAATTACACTGCATTAGAACAACCCATAGTCTTGTGGCCTCAGCTGTGACGTCAGCCATGGGTGCGTAGATTGTTCTGTGCAGGCATTGACTCGCTTCAAGGAGGCAGCATCTTGCCTCTAGCGTGTACCTTGAGTGTTTTCTTCTATCCCATGAAAGATTGCTAATCCCTGTACATGCAAGTTTAGGAATATGGGGGAATTAAGACTTTCATGGGGGAGTTACCCTCTCCTCCATGGGGATGAGAACTAGTGAATAGATGCTTCTGTGTTGCATTATTCATAGCAACCAAGACATTGAAACAAACTGTCAGTAGATGAGTGGATAAAAAAAAGTTGGTATATGTGTGCAATACAGTATTATTCAGGCATGAAAAAGAAGAAACTTGCATTTGTAATGACATGGATGGAACATGAGAGCATTAGACTGAGTGAAATACACCAGACAGAGAAAGACAAATACTGCATGACTTCACTTACATGTGACATATTAAAAAACCAACCTCATAGAAACAGAGTAGAATGGCATTTTTCAGGCGGGAACTGGGGGTAGTGGAAAAGGTTAATGTTGGTCAAAGGGTATCGACTTCCAACTAAGGTGAATAAGTTCTGTATATCTAATATTTAGCATGGGGACTATGTGTCGTTAACAACGTAATTTGATATACTTGAAAGTTAAGAGAATAGACTTAAATGTTTTTTTAACACACACTTAAAATTATATGATGTAATGGATGTATTAACTGACCTTATTGTAACACAGTTATGCATCACTTAATAGTATACTGGTCAATGAGAAACTACAGCTACATGTGGGTCCCAAAGGACTCTATCTTATAGCTTAGGTATGTAATAGGCTATACTATTTAAGTTTGTGTAATTACACTCTGACATTTGCACTAGAATGAAATCACCTAACAACACATTTCTCAAAACATATCCCTGTAGTTATGTTGTACATGACTGTGTATATAGATACATATTTATGTACATATATAAACACATATATATACATATATATGTATATATCAAATCTTCATGCCATACAACTTAAACTGACACAATATTCTATGTCAGTTATATCTCAATAAATCTGAGGCAGGGGAGGAAAATATGCTCCTGCTTCACATTTTTTGGGTGGGTAATTCTATTATTCTGTTGACGTCTCATGATTCCATGGAATTGAGACCCATTCTCCAAGTGGCGATCTTGACAACAGCACACACTTGTACTGGCATTTCTGCCTTGCTAGATTCAGTCACTCATGCTGTCCTAGACCACAACTTAAATAAAAAACTTGAATCCCAGTTCATATCTCAGGCTCTGTTTTGGGAATATCTACATTAAAAAGAAAATATTTTAGATGCTTAAGTTTGTGATGGACATCTAGATAGCAGTGGTTATTCTCTAACTATATATCCTTTCTACAGCTCCTGTTGTCCTGTTTCCTGTCACATGACCTAATTCAGCAAAAACGAAGTGGACCAAGGAGAGGCACATAACTGAGTTCCGTCAGTCCAAGTCTTAGGGTACTGGTAGCAATCAATGATATTGCTGTTGTAAACAAAGAAGAAGCTAATTTGACTAGAAATATATAGAGAAAGGGGGAATTTGACTAGAAAATATATAGAGAAGGAAAGAGTAAGCAGTAAGTATGGAAACTGAAAAGTTGAGATGGACAGGAGGAATGGAGAAAACATTGTTCTCTTAGAGCAAACATTATGAGGGAGAAAAGCCATGAAATAACATAATAATCTTTTTTAAGGAAAGATGCAGGCAAGAATGAAGATGAGTAGGCAGACAGACCGGAAGAGAGAAAGGAGGAAGCAGCATTTTATTTATTTTATTTAGTTGTTCATCTCGGCTGCTCTCCCTAGCCCCAGGACATGGACCAAGGTCTGTGGGATGTGTGTGGACTACACCTGGTCACCGGCAGCAGACCCAGTGCTTGTCCCCCAGGATGCAACCAACAAAAGAATCTAAGGACAGATAGAAGCAGAGCTACAATAGGAGTTATAAACAAGAGGAAGAGACTTTTTTTCTCCAACACTCTCTATTTCCAAGAGTCTTATGACTCTTCATTGCAAGCCCCTCCTCTTTCGTCTGTGGTTCCTTACGTGAGAGTATTTCCTGCAGCCACAACAGCCTCCGTAGTCAGTGACCCGAGGAAGGTAATGAGTGTGTGGTGCCATCACTCACTCCTCCAAACCAGCCATTTTCCCTTCTCCACCCTGTTCTGAATCCTGGCAGGCTGACTTGTGTGCTGACTTGTCCTTTACTCTTGCTCCTGGGATACAGCACCTGGGAACCTCCCACTGGAAGGTGGGAGGAGAGGAGATGGGTACGTATTCCCAGTTTTCTTTCTGTGTATCACTTTGTTATGAGTTGACTCAATCTTTCCAGCAAAGATTACAACTCCAACTGGAAATCCTCTCCATGTAGTATAATCATGCTTTCCAGTGCAGGGAACTGGTTCTTTCCCTTGTCTCTTTGGGACTAAGGATGAGAAAGTGTCCACTGTTGCTAGTCCCAAGGACTACACTCCCCCTCTTGCCCCTAAACCTGCCCACCCATTCAGAAATAGTCCCCATTGTTTTCTTTTCTTACATTTCCCTGTCCCTCTGTGAACCTGACTGATGTAGGAAGGCAGTACAACATAGGAGAAAAGGAACAATTTTGACACTGGATGGACAAGAAATACAAAAAAATCGGTGCCTGATAATTGCAGACTGCCATGTTGCACTACCCCAAGAGGCAATTTCCATACCAGGAGGCCATTGTATCAACTATGCTCCTGCTGAAAACTTCCGTTTTCTTGTGAAACTATAATCAAATTAAAAGAGGGGAAAGGAAAGGGATGAGGCGGAAGGGATTCTTTGTATTTGTTTTTGTTTTTCTTAATGCTTTCTTTCTTTTTATTTAGCAGCTTACATTGGTTGTTTTCCCTGGCCCTGAGTCCTGTGATGTATGTGGGACTGCCTCCAGGTGTGTGAGACCACTAGGCCTCTTTGTATTTGAAAGACCTCTAGAGCTGAAGAGAAGGCCAGATGAAGTTGTGGAGACTATTTTGGTATCATTTTTATTATTTCTAAAACTTTTGTTGAGGTATGCCATGCATCCAGAGAAGTGCACATATATCATATTGCATAGCTCTGCAAGGTTTTGTAGACTGAAGACACACATTAATCAGCCCCATATCAAGAAACAGGGCATTATTAATGCCCCAGGAACTTCTATTTTTATCTTGGTTACTAACCCTTCACCTAGTATCTTCATTTCTAACGCTATGGATTAATTTATCCTGTTCTCCTTTGCGTTTAGTTTCTTTCTTTCTACAAAACTAGTAGGTTTTTTCCATGTTGCTTCTGCATGTAGTTGTAGTTTGCTTATTTTTTTTTTTAAAGGAAATGGACGGGAAGAAATGAAGGTGAGCATGAAAGCAGTCAAGAGGAGAGAGGAGGAAGATGCATTTTATTTTATTTCCATTTTAGTTGTTTACCCAGGGACAGGTGGCCTGCGTCTTATGGAGGCTGTTGACCTCACTGCTACTCCACCAGGGCATATGCCAGTTTACCCATACTTGCTCTAACTATTCCATATGGAAATGACCTTTTTTTTTTTTTTTTAGGAAATGTACAAGTAGGAATGAAGGCAAGCAGAGGCAGGTAGGAAGAGAGAGAAGGAAGAAGCAATTTTATTTAGTTTTTAGTTGTTCATCTTGGTGGTTCTACCCTGCCCCGCCCCACCCATCCCCAGGTTGTGAACCCAGGACCCTGGGATGTATGTGGACTGTGCACAGCCTGTGCTCCACCAGGATGCATTATGAAATGGTCTTTAATATTTTAGCAATAATTTTATGCTACAGTTGCTTTAAGAAATAAACTAACTCTGTACACTTCAAAACTTTACAGGTTTTTAAAAATCCTGTACTGTTGTTGGGCCAGTGAATTAAGATAAAAACTGAAGAAAAAAAAACCAAAAAACCCTTTTTGTATAGACGTAAAAAACAAGATAATGGATCTTATTTTTTCTTCTAAATTTAAAAGTTGAACTATTTTCCTTTGCAAAGCTAAATTCCTTCTTCTTTCTAATAAAGGAAGACTGAGAAAAGTTTTAAATAACATAAATGGAAAGATATAAGTGCTTTGAAGGAATAAAGGAAACATTAAAACAGGGTTACATTTGAAGAAAAAGTTGAACCAAATAATCACCATTATTCCCTCTTTTAGTTAATATTTGGGTACTTACTGATTATATTCACACGTTAATAGAAGGGAAGGATTTGTTTAGGAAAATATTAGCTTCTAGTTCACTTACATTATTGCTTGTTTTTACATAGTTTTGTTCAATTATAAACATGTTGTTATTGTACTTTTTATGAATACAGTCTTCTTTTTAGTTTTATTATGTTTATTGCTTATTTTATTATACATTTGTAATTCCACTTAAAAAAATAATGTCTTCTGGAACTTAATTATTTTTTTCTATTTTATTGCTAGTGGGTACATGAGCAAATTCCAGTTTGGGACTGTGATGAATACTTTTACTATGAACATTCTAGCACATGTTTTTTGTGAACAAAAGTACATGTTTTCTGTTGAGTAAATATTTAAGGATGGAATAGTTGAATCATAGCATATTCATATGCATTGTTTTCATTAATTCTGCCAAATAGTTTTCTAAAGTGGTCACTCCAGTTTGCATGGCCACCTGCAGGGCAGGTACATTCCAGGGCATCCATCCTTTTTTAATTGGCACCAGTTTCGATATTTTTGTGATTATCCCCTGTGTTCTCCCAGGACCCCACACACAGGGGAGCAGGCAGAGGACTGCATTGATCCCAGTATGGGGCTTATAGTCCAGGGTTGAAGGACAGAAAATTTAAGATGTTGGCACAAGGATGAAAGATATTGTGTGCTGGGAATTTTGGTGACATTGGGACGTGACATTATGGAGAGAAAATTTAGGAGGAGGAACTAGAAGCTTAGATGAGTTTGAAGGGCATGTGCAGAGATGTAAGAATCTGTGAGAATAACAGTGTGATGTATTTTGGTCAGATGCGTTTAGGTCCTGTGACCTTTGGAGAAATGTTAGGTGAGTTGAGCCTAAGGATGAGAATAGTTGGATGAGAGCATCTCCCCAGTGCAGAAGCTTGTAGCCAAGGTCACCTTGATGATGGCCATGAGAATAAAGGTAGAGAGGGGACCGAGAACTGTATGTGGGGTAATTTCAGGAAGATGAAAGAGAACTAGCCTGGAAGTGGCAATGGGAAGCTTCAGCAGCAGCCCCTGTCTTCTCCCCCAGCCCCCACCCTCACTCTCCCCACTCCCAACCATGCTCTTCTATATTATTTTTCTAGAGTTGCTCAACCCTATATTCTTTGCTGTCCCTTTTCCTTACCTTCCTCTTCATCTTTCTGACTCTTAGCTTCTGAGTCTACAGAACTCAAAACCAAAATCTTCATTATTTTTTCTGCTGTTATCCAAAATCTGTGATTTATCACCAACATTCAGAACTTTATTTTTCCCGTCTATTCTTTACTTTGTCCTTTCTGACTGTTCTCCAAATTATTCTAGAACAGTGACTTTAAAAGGTTTTTTTGTTTTAACTTTTTTTTTAGCAGTGAAAACTTAAAAAATAAGAAAACTTCATTGAGCCCCTATATGTAGAGCAGAGAAACGTGGAGCTGTTGTTAAGATGTGAATGGTGCCCCTGGAATTGTGCAGTGTGCAACCTGCACAACTGCATGCCGTGCACATCAGATGTTTCTCACATTTACCTTCAAATTCTCTTGCCTCTGTCTTAATCCAGTCACAACAGTGGCAATCCGTTTCATGCAGGCCCCAACCATCTTCATACAAGTATGGACTGACAGTGTCCCCTCCACTTCACCTCTCACTTTTGACTTGGGGCTTCTTTGATTTTCTGGTACTGGACAACCACAAAATAACCCTTGACACATTCATGTACAGAACCCAGCATACAGAGGAGTTAACTTCCTGTCCTGTGATCAAAGGGAGAGTAAAATGAATGGGCAAGTCTCCCTTTCTTGCTCCAGGAAGATGGTCCTGATAGACATTTCTTAAGCCTTTTAGCATCCCCAGGGGAGTCAGGTGCCTGTAGAACTGGCTGGCTCCACAGTGCTTCTCTCGCCATTTCACCCTCCCACTCCTCATTCCTGCTCCTTGGAATCACATTCCCAGATAAACTACTTGGCCTTATGCTTCTCTCTCAGACTTTGCTTTCCCAGGAAGCAGGCTGTAACACCCCCAACTCAGCCACCTGGGTGGTGAGGGGAGCACTTCCGAGGCACCCCCAAAGTTTCTTCTTGTTTGAAATCATTGCTCTAGAATAAAATTAGGTGGAGACAGTTGTTAGAGCTCTTGATTGAAGAGCTGCTGATTCTTAGAGATGAGCAGGCTGTTTGCATTTAAATGGCATCCATGAAAGTTCAGGGGGCAGAAATAAACCCAAATCCACCATTCTCATGGTCAAATCAATAGCTGTGGAAAATAAAGTTTTTTTACTGGATATTTGGTGGAGTGTTCTGGCCCCTTTAAGACTCTCTTTGGCCTAGTTTGGAGTTTTTCCTTTAATAACAAATGAGAATACAGATTTAGGTCTCTAGGGCTTTCTATCTCCACATCCTCTGGAAGTTCAAAAACACACACCATTAGCACTTGTCTCATCCTTCCTAAACTGGCGGTTGTCACAGTTCCTTTAGAGAGGTAAGACAGTGCCTGGGAAGACAGCAGTCACCTCCCACACCCCCACTCCCCCAGACACCCAGGGTACATCTTCTGTATACTTAAGCTGTCGCTGACACACATAATTTCTCTTTTATCCCTGAGTAATCAGTCTTTTTTATCCTCTTAGCAAAGAGAACAGTATATTTTTATACAGAAAAGATCGGGAGGAAAGGAAAATAAAAGAATGCCCCCACCTCCCAAACTTGTGTAAATTCCCACAAAATAGCAACAAATAAAAGATGGCAGAGAAAAACCACAAAAGTTGCTAGAGAAGGGTATTTGTCAAGGAATGGTTAGAGATTCAGTTCTGTTTTGAACATCCTAAATTTTTTTTTTTCAAGCTCTGTTGTTTAGGGGTTAATGATAGTGTTGAAACCCCATTACTTTGGCTAGGAGGGATTAGTTTCATTATTTCCGGATTAAGGTCAGTCTTATCCACAGGCTTCCACATCCTCTCAGACAGCCCCCCAGTCCCACGTTCACTCTGCTTATGGCTCTCAAGTCCACCCCGGGGCTGCTGACCCTCTAAGCCCTACAGTTTTTCTCTGGAATATTAGCAAAGGGAACAATGTCAGCATGTACCCACTAAGATACAAACAGGGTTCGCCCTAGGCTTTGTTTCCATAAGACTCTGAAGACACTGAGGAGAGACTTCCACAGACTTCTCTGAGATGATGGTAGATATATTACAAAGATCACCATATTATTCACCCCTCTTGTGTATCCACTAGGAGGTGGAGTGTGTTTCTCTCTCTTTGGATTCTGATCTGGTTTTGTCACTGGTTTTAGTCTATGTGACCTCAAGAAGCTTCAAGTTTTCCATGCTCTTTCTTGGACCTTTCCTGACATTGCCGTGAGAACAAATCTTGGTTGGTTTACTGGAGAGTAAGAGATGACACAAAGAGGTGAGGTGTCCCATGCAATAGCTGGCTGACTCCAGAGACCAGGAGGCCAGCTGACCTGCAGTAGACTGTGGTCACGTGAGGAGACCAGTCAAGAACAGAAGCCTGTTTATTGTCTAGCCAAACCTAGTCCAAAATGTCCAGCTGCAGAATTTTGAGCTAAATAAGTATTTGTTTTAAGTCAGCCTGTTTGGAGGCAGTTTGTTGCATAGCAATGGCTGACTGTGGGAGGGGATCGCAGCCTCCCTGGCGGGACTTCCATTATTCCCATTAATGGTACTGGTAACAGTGGTGATAAAAAGTAATAACAGGATGGCACTGTAGAGTGTACAACTCATTTAGTTTTCACAATAACATCTAGGGAATGATTGTGACTTTGGACGCAAACAACAGAAAAAGCAGTATTAATGCCCTCAACTTTAAAGAGCTTCAGGTGAAGGTAAAGAAAGAACTGAATTTTAATGGTGAAACATTTAGGATATCAACTGCTACAATTAGGGGGATGTGGAAATAGTTGTGTAGTTAATTGGTAGATTTAATAAAGATGTGAAATAGTTTGATGCTAAAGTTAATTTTCTTACACTTAAGGTGAAATGCAGCCTATTTGTATGCATGTACAAGTTACAAGAGAGGCCTGTTTCTGTCCCTGATGATGCTGTTTTCTTTCATGGTACCTGGCATCTTGGTGGCACATAAGATTTACAAGGCATTTTGATGAAGATTATCCCAGTTGACATTCTCAACCAACTTGTGAAATGGGTAAGACGAGTATCACTGTATCCGTTTTTCTGACACACACTTAAGACTACAGCTCAGGGAAGTCTTAACGACTAGAGTTCTCTTCATGGTAACATCCACACCACCCTTTAGTTTACAAGTTTGTCGGTGGCAGTACATTACCTTTCACCCTAAACTTTCACTCCTCCAACTCTTGCTTGTGGAAGATGTGGAAGAACACGTGGGGCAGAGCTGGACTTCACGAGTGAAGGAAAGTCTCAGCAATAGTTGGTGTTACTTTACATGTAGCCCCTTGCTCACCACTGAGATGTGAGATTTTTCACACAATCAGTAGGAACTAAGGGGTGTTTTAGTCAAGAAGGACGGACACAGAGAATGCTGGGAAGTAGGTGGAAGGCAGCACATTTCTCTACAGCAGTGATTTGGAGATGGTTCTCAGATGTGTCTCGAGAAGCTCTTGTCTTAGGTAGGGCTTCCTTGGAAATAGTCTCTAAGACAAGAATTTGGGGGCAAGTTTATTTAACAAGAGATTTCAAGAAACACATGTAATGAGGTGGGAAAGAGACAAAGAAGTCTGAGGAAGATAACCAATAAAGACAGTGATAATTACCTGGCAAATATGCTAGAACCTAGAGATTGATGCTGTCAGGAAACTCTGGGAAACAATGTAGAACACACATCTAAGAACTATTCCAACCTACATCTCAGGAAGATGGGAGGTCCAGTCACCCTCCCCATCCACTCGTGGCTGAGGGCTGCTTCCAAGGGCAGTAAAATTTCGGTACTTCTGGTGTTTTCTGCCCACAGGCAGCGAATGACGGTTCTGCACTGCACACAGCCTGTTGTGAGTGGAGACAAGTGCTCAGGGGACGTGGGTGGGGCACCAGCATTACCTGCTGAAAGGATTATGGGCCCAATTTTTCTCAGTCTCTTGCGGAAAGAGGATCATGAACTCAAGGCAGCAAATCCCTTGGATGGGTCTTGAAACTGCGTTGTGGCAAGAAGCTAGAGCAGCTCTGGAGTGTGTATGAGTGAGAGAGGAACAGCAGGGTGGCACCCAGGCTGTAATGACTGGGACTCTAGGAGAGTTTGAAATCTGAGTCGCTTCTCTTAACTTCCCGTGCAAGCAACAATTTGCTGACCAATCAAGTGACGCAGAAATTGGGAAAGTTGATCAAAGCAGATACTAGAAGAGGAAGTGGAGGAGGGATCCGTGAAACTGGAAATGGAGAGGCAGACAAGAGGAGAGGACTCTGAGGGTAGGACCATGACCGCTTTTTACCTTCTGGTCCTTTTGCTAGTGCGTGTATGGGGGAGCGAGAAGACTTAGTCTTTTCCCAAGTGTTCTGCTGCTGATTACTTCCTGAGTTGACACATTACATTGTTGATTCATCCCTGGGGTCTTTATCCTACTGTAGCCAAATGGAGCGGACTGCCTTAGACCTGATGCATTCAATTTCAAAGGAAATATGCTTCAGAATGAATTATACGACAAATCTTAAAGCAAAATGGCTGTATTTTACTTTTCATGTATCTAGAGGGGGTTTTAATTATTAAAACAATGTAGCAACACTCACTCTCACTCACGTGAGAACAGATAGAGATGGGGACAGAATTTTATAACCTGGCCCACATGTTGACCCCTCAGCCCCTTTGACATATTCAGTATATTTACTCACTTTCTCCACCTTCTAATATTCTATCTACCACATTCATTTTAAGGAATAAATATATTGCTACAGTTGTTCCTTAGAATAACTTTCCTAAGCATCTGCACATCTCCAGAACTGGTCTTGAGACTTGGGGAGAGGGAAAAGGACTGCAAACAGTTATTAAGATAAATTCATTTTCCCTTCCAAGGGCTCTCAACCAAGCCTTTTGAGCTGTTGGTGAAATTATGTGGCACCCAACCAAGACAACCAGGTTAGATTTATCGGGCTGCTACTATGGGGTAGAAGAAAATGGCGGAGGTGGTGGCAGAGATGAGGAAGGTGACGGCGGTGGCGGAGGTGGTGGAGGAGAGGGACAAGGAGGCAGGGGAAGTGCAGGTTCTGGTGTAGGTGATGGCCATTGATGTACTGGTGGCAGAGGCAATGATGGTGGTAAAAGTGGTGATGTCAAGAGAACTGAAAACTTACATCGCATGAAACTTGTGCATGAATGTTCATATCATAACTGATAATAGCTGAAGCGTGAAAGTTATTCAAATGTCCATCAATGGATGAAGAGATAGGCAAAACAAGCTTTCCCTACAATGGATATTAATTAGGCATCTACAGGAATAAATCTCAAACCACAACTTGGATGAACCCTGGAAACACTGTGATAAAAAAAAAGGAAACTAGTCACAAAGGGACCACACATTGTATACTTTCATTTATGTGAATATGTTCACAACAGGCAAATCTAAAGGGATAGAACATAAATTAGGGTTGCCTGTGACTGGGGAAATGGGATTGGGGTGACTGCTAATAGGTATGGGGTGACAAAATATTCTAATTAGTTTGTATAACTGTGAATATACTAGAATCCATTAAATTATATACTTTAAATGGGTGAATTGTATAGTATGCCAATAAAACCGTTCGAAACGTAGTGAGGGCAGCAATGGTAGTCACAGAGTTCAATTTTGATGGTGGGATTTGGGGGGAAGGAAGATAAAAGTTGATTGAAAACTTGGTTTTCTAAATCTACAAAAGGTCAAGTCCCACATTTTCCCATGACTTTGTTCTATATCTGCTAGAAAAGTAAGTATATTTCTGCCCACAACTAACACAATCCACACACAAGTGTTTCTGAAGCAGATATAAAAACCCAACCAAGCTTTAGCTGCCCTTGGGCTTGTGTCTATTAGGGACACCTTTGTTTTTCCCACGTAAGGTTCTCAGCTCACAGACCTGGCTTCTTAGGAGCAAGGGGATGAGTAGAAAGGCTTCCTTTTCATATGTGAGTGCAAAATCGACAGGATTCTTGAAGAAATGAAAGCAGACATCTGGGGTGTATAATTTTTAATAATTTTAAACTAGCTACAAAATGTCAATCACTTCACAAACCAACAGAGGAGACAGGAGGAATTTAGTATTACATGCTGTAATGATATTTATCTCACAGTTTATCTATATTTCATTCATTTATATTATTTTTCTTAAAGATTTCTTTATCAGCTACTAAACATCTCAGCAATTTGGTGTGCATAGCTCTAGATTAAGCAACAGAGAATTGTACTGATAACAAACCACAGGGGAAATGGTGATTAATAAGAGTCAGCCTTACAAAATTTACATCTCCACACTGGTTCACAGCAAGATTGCTTTCTCCAAAACATAGCCTTCAAAAGCAGCAAACAAACCCTATGTTACATCCATTTGACAGAGTTGCAGTCAAATGTATATTTTGCTGGAAATGATTAAATGGTGTGTCAGATCCATCTTTTTTTTAATTCACTTTTTTTGAAAAAAAAATGTATGATTATGATCGATCAGTCTATATATCGACAGAAAGAAAATGACACTACTGCAGTTTTGCTGGTATAACTTAATCTTGACAGTGTCTCAATACTGAGCATGCTTTGTTGTTTCGTTGTTGCTGTATGTGTGTGTTTTTTCTCATCAGTATGCTACTGTCATGGAAAGATTTTGTTTAAGTAGGAATCTAAAAATCTATTTAGGTCTCATGCATAAATGCATAAATCACATCACTTTTAGTGCAATGCCAGTTATGTAATTCCACATTGTCTAATCATGAACTCATAAAGACAGATGATAGCCATGAGGAACCGAAGACAGCAAATTTTGAGAATTTCAGAGCCTGACACCCAGAGAAAGGACCGTGGCAGTAACTCTGTGGAATGTCACAGTTTTACAAGAACAATACTGTGTATTGAAAGAATCAACAGCACATTGAGCATTCCTAAATTGTTGTCATTCAGCAAACGCCACTGAGGAGAGAAAAGGAAAAATGAAACCCAAGACATCTTACGTAGGGAATTAGAGCCACCAATTGACCACTATATACAACCTTTGGAAAGAAAGAGATCTAGAAGGAACAAAAGACAATGATATCATTGGGAAGCCAATGGACAACACAAGACAACATTCACAATGGGGGTGAACCGATGTGTGTATGTGTGCAGACCTTCTAGGTAATACCATGAGAAAAGCATGAAGGTGCCATCTTGCCTGACAGCATTTGGAAGAGAACACACGTGGGCACATTTAACCACTCCCCAGCATCTTTGTTGCACGTTGGTTGGCCTCATCAATTCTGGTTTTGTTGGAATCAGCCTAGAAGAGGGGAAAAGGAGAGAGAAATCAGGTTATCCTCTGACATTGCAACCATTCTTTCAGGGTCCATATTAAATGTCCCTCTTTGGATGCAGCCCTTTTGAAACTCACCCAGTTAGAACTTAGTATTATTGGCTCCCAGAACCAATGCTTACGGTTGTACTGGGCTATGATCTTAGTTCTCATGCATTTTTTTTTTTTTTCCAACAGAGAGCTGCCTTTTGAGGACAGTCATATAATTTATCTTTCTATACTGGAATGGTACCCAGTGACTTCTATGGATTGAGTCACATCCAACCTGTTAGGTTGAATTAAATTATTATCTCTTGTATTATTTGGTTCGAATGACACCTAACTTATTAACAGTGTAACACTGGGCAAGTTACTTAACATCTTGGAGCCTCAGCTATCTTATCTATAAACTGGGGACAATAAAGAATACTCTTAATGAGCACGAGTTTCTACTACATTCCTATGTTCAACTTTGACAGCATCAAGATAGACATCAACTATAAAGTGCATACTATTATTAATTCCTTTTTCCAAGTGAAGAAAACAGGCAGAGAGAAGTTAGGCAATTTGTCTAAAGTTACAGTACTAATAAATGGGGGAAATCAGAGTCAGAAGACAGAGAGCCCTAGAGTCAAGAGTCCACACTCTAATCACTATGTTAATCATTATACTATTTAAATTTGCTGTGAGGATGTGTTTATACATACAATATTCTTAGAATAATGTGTAGCAAAAAAATTATCTGGCAATTATTGCTACTAGATGAAACTTGGCTAACTGAGGATATTTAATAATTTTTAAGTTCAACTTGTGAAGACCCATTGTTGAGTTGATTACTGGCTCATTTTACGAAGCAGACATTTACTATTATTTTGTGCCTTGTGCGATCACTTCTTGTATCATTTCTTGCTTTGTGTACAGCAAGAACCCAGAACTGCTACCACGATAGAATTTTGAATGCCTGAAAGTAAACTATTCTCCACATCACTGAGAAAGGTATGAGTCAGCACATACAGAGAAAGACAAAAATTCTTTTTTTGTGCTGTTGTTTTGTCCTGTTGACTGTTTGTTTATCCTTCCCCAGCCTGGGGACTGGAGGGAGAAAAGAGAAGTGCAGGGACGTGCAGGGAAGCCGACTGTTTTCTAATAATCAGTATTTATTCAATGAAGACTGACTTTGCACCTACTACTGAGTTCAGTGCTTTCCAATCTCTACAGAGTTGGGTCTTCTTTATTCCTTTTTATTGTGAATTCCCAGGACACAAGTTACCCATATTCAAACAGAAATTTGCTAAGTGAAAGTAGAAACATTTCTAGATTATTCACAACTACGAAATATTTGGCAATAGTTCTCTGCCATCTGTTTGAATAATCATAAGTTGACTTTCAAAACAAGTAAGGTTACACATTAATTTTCCTTGATTTATACATAGACTTACATTTTTCACTTCTTTTGAGGAGGAGGAAGTATTATTTGCTCCTTTCTTTGTTTCATTTGGGTTTTTCACCCTGGTCCTGGGTCACAAACCTGGACAGCAAACCCTGCTCCTGGGGCTTTGCAAGGCCCACCCACCAGCGTCTTAGTCACCGGAGCCACCAGGGCACACCCCTTTACATGCTTTTAAGTCTTGCTTCTTCCATTACAAATCTTATGGGAAATAATGACACTTTGTTGCAAAGAAAATTACAGGCTCAAACCAAGGGGAAATGTTTCTGCAACCTGAATTATGCTAATGTCTTTCCAGATTGAACTCAGACAAGCTCAAAAAAGAAAACTCATTCATTTAAAAATGGATGATCTCTCAGGAGCCCAATGTTCTAGGCTCTCTTGCATTAGGAATGAATGGTGAGCCTTCTGCTGGTGGTGCAAAGGGATATTTAGATGTTGACCATGAGGTTACTTCTCACAGGGTCTGGGAGTTGCTGGATGAATCCTGCGTTCAGTATGCAGCCAGGATTTTCACCTAGGTGTTTTCTGAGGCATATACAAATTCCAGCCTATATAATACCTGACACAAATGATACTGCATCTGTGGTAATTATGTACCTCTTAGAAAAATCAATCTTGAATCTCCTTTAGATGTTTTCCTGGTATTTGGAGAATACTTCTGTGTTCACTCTATTTAGATGCTGTTGAACTTAGAGGCTCATACCTCATCCCAGTGTTCGTATTTTTATTTGGAGTATCCTGGACTCACTGGCATACTCAAGATATGCTACATGATTCGCCCTTGAGGAAAACCAATGTGACTCTGGGAGAGCCAATAAAAGATGTAGAAAGAGCTATTTAGCCTGCTCTTCTGAACATTCTGGAAATCTTAACCTCGGATGATGGCGGGCAACTGCAGGTGCCAGCTCAGCCTTCCAGACATGGATACTCACTAGCCCCCATGGCAGCTCATTCTCATCCGGGTCGAACTGCTCTTATTCTCTTTCAGTTGAAGATACTAGCTCATGAATTCCGTGAGAAGGGTACTCTTTTGGAACCCAAGAACTTAGTTTTCAAATGCCTTCATTTCAAAATGCCGAATTTTCCTTGATAGGAAGTTTCAAGGAATGTTAAAGCTCCAGTCTCACTCCATTCCAACGTGTGCATGGCACCTACCACTGACAACTTTCAATCAACACTACTTCCTTACAGAAATTCCCACAGGGTATTTGACACAAATTAGCCCCATTTTAGTAGTTTAATGAATTATACTCTTTATACCATACAAGGTTAAAGAAACATATTTGTAAAACTTAGAAAGCAGAAAGCAAGATTTTTAAATAGACAAAGTAATTTCCATGAGGAAAACTGCATTGTTTTGGATTCTCACGATTTCATTATTAATCCAGGTGATAAGAAAGGATCGTGACTGATGGCTTTGGGTGAAGTTTGTAGTTGGGAGAAATATTGGAAGTCTCTTTACTCCAAATTTAATTTCAGACATGCAGGAGACATTTGCACGGTTTCCTGTTATCAGAAGTGAGAACTTACATGAAAAGGTGGAATCCCATTAATAGCTCGGCAGCTCATGTAACATGTATCACTTAGGGAAAATGCTGGGTTGAAATGGGTTGTATGAAAATCATATCCAGATTGTAATTTTTGAGAAAAAGGCCCTAGTTATTCAAAGACAACTAGACCTCTCCCCAACTTCTTAAACAATTCAGCACTCAAGGAATGATACAAACCATAAAGACTATTTCCTATCCTATCCACCTGTCCGACTTTTTTTAAGGAAAGGTGCAGGCAGGAATGAAGGCGAGTATGCAGACAAGTAGAGGCAGGAAGAGGAAACATCTTTATTTTATTTTTATTTCGTTGTTTACATTGGTTGTTTTCCCTAGGCCTAGGACTCAGGCCCAGGGACTTGCGGCTTGCTCCACTAGAAGCAAGTGACCTAACCACTGCTCCACCAGTGCCTCCCTTGTCTGACTTCTGATTAAACTTTATAGCTGAATATGCCTTTGTTTTTGTGATAAATTGGGCTAAGCATGAAAGGTTTTCCCTGAAAAAGCAAACTGGAAATGCAAAGTGGCAGAATTGGGAGGCCACTTGCCTTTCCAGGAACACTTTATCTTGCATAAAGTTCAAGTCTATCAATAAAGGCTTGACCTCCCTCTATTACTGAAACTTCTCCTTCTGAAACATTAATTGCCTTTGATACATTTTCTACCTTCATCCATGAATAAACTGGACCTACTGATAGAAAATAAAAAAAGTCTCTTTTTTTTAAATCATTTTTCTATTGGAAGGTAGTTTAGCAATTACTTCTTAGTTCATTTTTCTGAGTCATAATGGGTTAGGTCAGTTTGTGTTGGCTCCAGTGCTTTTTGAAAGTCTCAATATTATTCTCAAATTTATTGATTTACATGGCTTTAAAAGCTTTAGTATATCAAAGGATTCTTAATGATAAGCATGTTATGATTTGCCAAAGTAAGCTAACCACAAGCACTTTGCCAGCCAACATTGACATTTGTGTAGCTCAATATCGATCAGGCAAGATCTTATGCAATCAGATATTTTTAATATGGAGCATGTAGAGCATAATAGGGCAAAGTATTTCCTTTATGTTTCCTCATTTTTTTTCAAGTCAGTGGAGGCTACTTGGGTACTAAAAAACCAAGTATTTAAACTTATAATTCAGGATATGTCAAAAGCATCCTTCTCTGCTCACCAAAGTGGAACGAATTAAAAGAATTCAAAAGAAACGTAAGGCTTCAGGCTTAAAACTTCAATACTTTCTAGGGAATAAGCTCACATAAGATAAGCCAAGTAGAATAGTTTATAGATGGACAATTATCATTATGTCTATATTGTGTCAAATTCTCCCTTTTGGGATTTGGGTATCTTTAAGAGTAGAAGCAGTATTCAGGACTCTCCTAGGGAGTGGGTGGAATACAAGGAAAAAGAAACTATGTCAGATCTGTATAGTGTGGAATATCAGATTTTGTTGTCTTAAATCTTTTTCCAAAGGCTTTCCAGTGTTTGCTTCTGTTCCTTCTCAATCTCCATCCCCAAACCCACCTCTCTCTTTTCTACTTTCTCTTCTTTTCCTATATCTCCTGTTGACAAGAGAGACAGCTTTAGAGTCTTATCTGGTCCCTGGTGTGAAGTTTAATCTCTTCTTTGAGATCTGTACATGTGTCCTCTTGGACTAGAAATGGAAGCGCGGTCCTTTGGAACTATATTAATGCTTTGCATTTATCAAATCAAAGCTCAGGCACATCCTGAGTCTGCTAAGCCAGTGGCTGAGGCATAGATCTAAGTTGGTGACCTGGGGCCAGGGGAAATAACCAAAAATAACTGAAAAACAAAAAGTGCTTCAATCTCCTCTTTCTTCCTTCATTTTTAAAAAAAGATTTCTTACTCTCCTTTCTTCCTCTCATGAAAAAAAAAAAAAAAAAAAAATCATCAAAACTCCTCTTGATCTTCTGCCTAAACTAAAATAGCTATTCTTTCCCTCATTTCCTGATTCAGTTTCTCTATCATCTCCACCTGATAAGTTCCTAACTATCCTCGTGACTTAATCCAGTTTCAACCTTCTTTTCCTTTAGGATGTTTCCCACACCCTGACCCTTCATATCTTTATTCATCTAAGCCTCCCACATCCTGTGTGTCTCTCCAGGTACATTGTGTGTGTTAGTAAATGCCACAGAGACTCCCTGCCTCCTCTAGGCTGTAAGTTCGTTGGCAGTGGGATGATGTCTTTCTCATCTTTCTACATCCTTTGGGGCCTAGCACAAGTCCTGAATTAGAGGTGATGTCAGATTAAATTCTACTCCCTTATTTTCTTATCAGTTGTTGACTTTTTATCTTGGAAGATTAAGGAGAAATTTTCCATCTACCAGTGTGCCTGAATCCAATGTCATGGTTTGAGGTCTTAGTATGCTCTCTGTGCTTCCTTACTGGTTATTTCAAAAGAAAGAAAGAGCAATGAGAACTTGCTGACTGCCCCGTGCTCACCTTCTCCATGATCCTGTCGATCTGGCGATTCTGTGTATCAATCTCATTGCCCATATCCAGGGCCATGTGACGGAGGTTTCCAATGATGCCGCTCACTTGCTCCAGGTTTTCATCCATTTCGTTTTCTCGGGCATCATTTGTTACCCTGGGAATCAAAGAGTAAAAATTAGAGGACAGAGAGTGAGAAAAATATTGAATACCAAGGATCCAAAGTTTAAGGAGAATCTTTAACCTCTAGTTTTCACTCTGGTCCATTTTTAATCTCCATTCAATATTAGAACACATTATAGCTTGTGTACATTAGAAAATAATTACTTCAATTGCATTTTGAACATCTGGATTTTTATTTGTAGAGAAGGCAATATTAAATAGACATGTATCTACTTCTCTCACTTTGATCAGCACATCATTTCCTCCCTTGATATGTTTAACCCAATTTTAATTTCAAGGACAAAATCATTTTAGTCGGGAACTTCAAGCCAGAAAATGAAGTTAGAACTTCATTGGTGCAGAATGTGGTCAGGTGACTTGCTTTGCTAGAAACTATTTTTTTTTTTTCTGAAATGTCAACCAAATCTTCAAGAACAAAATTCAGATTGAAGGAAAAAGCTTATTGTGCTAAGTTAGAAAATTTCTCTGCTCATCTCCTTTCCCATTTGAGACCAACATCAACAGGAAGAATAATGGTAATTATAGTTTGCCTCTTAATCCTCTTTCTCCCAGGATCTCCAGAGGGAGCTCTTTCTTCAAGATGATTTTTATTTGCTCAGATTTCAAAGCTATGGGTTTTTTAGTGGCACTGGGAATGGGTGATTCAGTGGAGAAAACTGATAAATGATTATTGCTCCAGTTTGAATGGGGAGGAAAGAGTTGGCTCTCAAAGTGCCTTATCATCTTGACATTTTTTCACAGTCCAGCTAAGAAGTTAAAAAGGCACTAACTCTTTATTGTCAGTGTCAAGTACTTATTCTGGAATGTTCTGGCTAAGTAACAATATCTCACTACAGACTGTGATGGACTCAAAAATGTAAGATGAATTAAAAACCTTCACCCATAGCAGTCCCAGTGTGGACTGGCCCACTAAGGTTTTTAAAGGAGCCCAGGCCAAGGAAAATTAAAGGGGGAACTTCCTAGTTTTCTTTTGTAGAAAAGAAGCTTATTTCAATGATCAGCAACAGCTGAGGTATATTTATGATTACATAGGTCTCGGGTCTGATTGCATATTAGAAATACCCAAGGAGCTTTAGAAGTCACAGATGCCTGGTTCTCACTTCAAGAGATTCTGATTCAGTTGGTGTGGATTAGGCACTAATATTGAAAAGAGAAAAATCTCCTTGATTCATTGTAATGTGCAGCCAGGACTGAGAATTCCTGGTCTAGTTTCCCTGGGAGCAGATAGAAACAAGAATAGAATTGTCATCTGTGAGAATCTACGTAGATAATTGCATTATACCTGAGTGACAGCGACCTGCCATTTGAATCTGGGTTATCGAGTAGCGACATCAGCTACAACGGCTTGAGTAGCAAGATACACAAACAGCTAATTAGTTACATCTGGGTCCCAGTATAAAAGCCTATAAAAAGGAATAGTTTTTCTTTTCTTTTTAATAATAGGAATATTTGTTATGATTTTGCTTTCTGATATTCTGAAAGCTAAGTTTTAAATGGCCATATCTGTAAAGTTTGGGCTTTTTAAAAATGTTCTTTTGCTTCCACATCTCAAAGGAGATATTACTAAGAGGCTAGGTGTTCCCATCATTCTCTATTAGCACTCCCCAGAACCGTTCTCCGACCTTCTCTCGTCTCTGAGAGAATGCTATCTGTACAACCCTTTCATCTAGGTTATCTTACTTTCTGCCTGTCAGTAGACTTTATCCAATGACCAGTGAGAGATGGGAAGGCAAGGGGAATGAGGAATTGAAGCATTTATTTTTCTTCTTAATTTCCTTCTGGTTTTAGCAGTGGCTGTGTTTCTTGAACTCTAGCCTCTCGCCCACAGCTGTAACTGCTGTCAGGTTCTGGTAACCCTTCTCTCCTCCCTTCAGCACCCTTTCTGCCATCGCTAGTCCGTAAGTACTTTGCCATCTCTTGTAATTAACCCTTTCCATCCCTCTGCAACCAGTCTAATAAGTTCTGCTTCATTCACTCATGGGATGAGATGCTTGTTGACTGCTCAAAGTCCTGGATGTGGTCACATGAGTTACTTTCTTTAGTGAAACTGACAAATGCGGCACAGCAAAGGTTTGATGAATGCTTGTGCACTGGAGCCTGCCTGTTGGAATGTTGTCACCATGGGAGAAACCTGAATTATCCTGTTGGAGAGGCCACGTGGAGGAGAATGGAGCCACCCTGCAGACAGCCCCAGCCAACCACTGGACAAGTGAGTGAGGCCAGGCTGTCTTGTATCATCCTGATCCAGTTGATATGATGAGTGAGCCTAGAAGATGCTCAGAACTGTTCAGACCACATACAGATTCGCAAATAATAAAATGATGGTTGTTTCAAGAACCACTTCATTTGGGCTGGTTTGTTATTTCAAAGTTGATAGTTGCTACAGCACTGTTTGCATAAGGCTCACCTGCGGATGAAGCCACCACTGATGGCCATTTGCTCCCGTTCGTCCACCACACGAGCAGGCTGGCTGGCCACCACTCCATCCTGATTATTGCCCCAGGCTTTTTTGTAAGCATCACTTGATTTAAGCCTATGCAAAAAAGAGGGTGAGTGACAAAGCCAGGGTGTGGAGCCTCCTCGAGCTCACAGCGGGTTAACCTCTTTGAGTGAAGAACCGAACCAAGCGAATGAGTTTTAATTTGAGGCATTAGAGAATACCGATATATCATAATCCAGACCCAAACAGTTGGCCACCACCATGTCTCAGCTACTCAGCATTTCATTTCCAATTATGTCAATTGCAATCATCAAGATTGCAACCTGTGCCCACAGGTTGTTCTTGCTTTGGCTTGTTTTTGTCATTTTGTTGGATGTAAAACATGGATTTAGGTAGCTGGAGGACATTCAAGTTCTATTTCAGTGACATAATTCTATTTTGAGACACAAAACACAGAAAAACATACTGGCAGACAGACACAAAACAAGACTGCCAAGTAGAGTGTGTACATAACACACAGTAACACACTGTCATCCAGAAAAGCATACTAGACCAAGTTTTTACACACCGTCATGCAATGATTCCCTGTTTAATTTTGCCCCCAATGCATCTGTGGAATGAACCATTCTGACTCTGCATGAAGGACATAAAGGATTGGTGGTTGGCCAAAGGTGATGGTCTTTGAGTTGTTTCTAGAAAGATTTGAATTGGATAATATATCGGTACTTCCAAACAGTCGCCATACATCCAGAATCGATGTACAAACCTTTGTCCACAGAGACAAAAAGTAAAAGATGCATAGTGAAATGAATGCAGGAAAATAGAAGAGAGAACAAGCCATCTAGCATCAAAAGGGAAATTCCCTCTGTGTCTTCTTCATGCACCAGCTACAGGCATGAGTAGAAAGTGAAGCATTCTCATTGAAGCCAAACTACTCCAGAAGTTGATCATTCTCGAAAAAGGCACTAGCAGGACAGTAATAGCCTTCATGAGGATCTGAAATGTAGGTTCAATAGCTTCTTGGCTGGGCTGCGGGGCAGGGTGGGAGTGATTACAAATTCCTACTTAAACTATCCTGGGATGTGGCAGGGGAGAGTGATTTAGAACAGGTGTGGTCTCCACCGGCCGGATTTCTCTGAGCTGCCTTGGAGAGAGACTTAAAATCCAGGCATACCTGTTGTGCCCAATAGAAACATGTGCAGCATATTTTGGTGGGTGTGTTGCAATTTAGGGCAATCAAAGATGTTTTTATTTCTTTGCATAGTAGAAACCACAGGCTTTTGAGTCCAAAAAATCGAAGAAACTCCTTGGGTTCCATTTTTACATTTTCTATTATAAGAAAACAGACTTTAACCCCCTTTTTAATTTTTCTTTCACTAGAGGACCACAGCCTTCTAGTCAAACTGGCTATCATACTCATATTTGAAGACTGGGGACCAAGCAACCCTGGAGACAAATTAGAAAATTTGTACAAATGGAATTTCAGTAAATCTCGCAATCTAGTGTGTAGGGAGAATGTCACAGCCCTCAGAGAGCCAACATTTATTGTGCTCAAGAGCCCTGGGCCCATTCAGTGGGGCACAAGCCAAAAATTGATTTAACAGAAGTTAGTGTCAATTGCTTTTTGTCTGTTTTTGTTTTCCCAATCATCCCAACTCTCCTCTTCATATTACATGAAGTTATATGGACCTTGTGTTGTTTTCTGCTATGTAAATTCTGAGTGTACCATCTTTGGCAGAATGAAGAGGGTGGGAAGGTTTGTGTTTCTGAAAGAAGGCAAATCACTGCACCCACAATGCTGCACATAGACTCACAGAACTGCCGTACATCTATCAGAGTCCTTCGAAACATGCCGAGACCGGGCGAAGCCCTCAGAGGGTCCAGGGCACCACCAGCCACCACTGCGTTGTGACACATGGTTTTTAAAGCATTATTTACACACCATAGGGAACACTTCAGTCAAGCTTTGAAGCTCAGTTAGGGTCTCTTGTATAACAGAGAATTAGTGCCCACTCGTGTGGAATTGGTAGGGGAATCATCTCATCCAAATGTTAGAAGTGGTCCTGGGGCATGGGGGTCTGCCTTCAGCTTTGCGCCACACGGTTGAAGGGGGAAAGGATCGGCTGGAATTCATCACAGAACAAGTGGAGATTTCACCTGGGGGCATAGTTACAACTGAAAAGTGAATTTAGTTAAATCTTGACTAACTGGAATGCTTAGCAAGGAGCCATTTTGATAATTAACAGTGGGCCATGGAGGAAAATTTCGTTTCAAGGTGATTGCTGAGTGTCTGTTAGGTTCTTTAATCACTTTCTTGTCTTAGAGTCTTAGAATAACAAACATAATTGAATCTTTCCTTGATTCTGGTTTCTCTTGATGAGTCTTGATGGCCTTTTCTGAAGAATAACTTTTAACGGGTGCTCTAGGTCTGGAAGTTATAGGATGAAAACTGAGAGACGGCCAATTACTCAGGCTGTGCTCCAAGAGAAACTATTTCAAATACCTGATGTGACATTTGTCTTTATTCATTTGTTTCTTTTTGCTCAAGGTAGAAGGGAGCCAAAGTATAAACAGCTAGATTCCAGTTAGTCAGGCTTTATAATAAATCATCCTTTTAAAAACATTCAAAAATTTATTGGTGAATTGAGCCCCTCCCCCTCCTAAACAGGAAGTGGGATATTTTAAATCAGCCTCAAAGTTTAAAGGATCTGAATGGTCACATGATCAGCTGGAAATGACATCAATTTCTGCTCTAAAAGCTAGCATCAGGAGAGCTTTTAGGAAAAAGGTTTCTGTTCCAAAGGGATGTGGAGGGAGATTGGGGAGCAGGGTTTAATTTTCAAAATGCATGTTGGACAATCCACTCATGCATTGATTGATTGATTGATTTTTTTTTTACTACTAGTCAAATAAGACTACCTTCCACAACTCTCATTTTCAGGTTCCTTCTGTTGCAAACTTTTATAACCACATGTCACATTTCTGCTACATTCCAAAAAAGCGTTGCAGAACCTTGAGAGCAGTTGAATGTTCTGTGATGTCGTGCATGCAAAATCTACACATTTCAACATTTCGGCCAGTGTACGGGTAAGGTCTCCCAAGAGGAAGAATTTGAGAGGAATGGGTCCAATTTGGGTAAGGTTTATGCCCTTCTTGCCAAAGCACTTGTCACCTCTGTATTGGGTACAGCTGTAGCTGACAAGATCTGGCAACTGGTCGGCAGTGGAAAAGGAGAATCTGTCATAGTCTACGACTTATGGAATTCTTGCTTGGGCCAAATAACCTGTCTCTTTTGCTTCAGAACAATCAAAACTTAATATATGAGGTTCTCATCTTCCAATCTTAACACAGTCTCTTCTAAATCTATAATTTTGGCTTTGGGGTTTGGGAAAACATAAAATTCACCCAGTGCCTCTTTCTGGAGGCTAGTCTCTGTCTGGAGGTACACTTTCTGGAAAATGTTGAAATGTTCATCAATAAAAGTTGGTGACAGTGAAGCTTTCACTGTAGTATGCCTGATTTTTAATGCATCAACAGTAACTCTCACTAATATCATCTATGCTATGAGATGAATGCACTGGAGACGGTATTGATCTGTTCTGCATGCCACATGCTCATCCTGCCTCTGCTCCTGGCAGGAATGAGCTTGTCAAGGCTTGGAGATGGGCCTTGGGAAACCAAAGCTTCAGGCAGGCAGGCAGCACCTACTTGTTACAGGGACACACACAAAGCCCGCAGAATTTTCCTAGGTCCGTCAAATTCTTTTCTGCTTCTTTCATGTCCTTATTGATTTGGTCCATCCCTTCCTCAATGCGTTCCAGTTGTTCTGATTAAACACAAGTATTTTATCCCCACAGAATGAAGCAGATGGAAAAGGACAAAGAAAAAAAAGACAAACTTCAGACATTCACTTTGACATTAAAAAAGAAAAAGAAAACTGGACGCCACAGATTAGAGCTGGTACCCAGTACCTACTTGTTACAAGGACATATGAAAAGGCCACAGCATTTCCCTAAATCTTTTAAATTTTTCTCGGCCTCCTTCATGTCTTGGTTGATATGGTTCATGCCTTCTTCAACACGATCGAGTTGTTCTGGTTAGGACAAAGGGATGACAGTGTGGAATGAATTTTTGGGGGGTTTCCAACAGAACAGGAGAAATGACTTGAAACGGAATTGGAAAGAGAGAGATTACAATGCATTGTCCAAGGGGATGCATTGCTGTGGGCCGCTGCCACTGCCTCCACAGGGACGGATGGAAGGAGATGGACAAATATGATGCTCAAGGCATTTGTAATTCAGACATGATGGGATGGGTAGGTAGGCCTGCTTGATTCTGAGTGTCCAGGGAAAAAAACACAGCCTATTCCCTTACTCAGACACAATGAAACCCAAGAGAAAGAAAAACAAGAGGTTAGTTCCCGTTTATGGCATTCCAGCTGAATGTTACTAGAGAGAGTATCTGCTTCAATTTTAAAATATCCAGTGTTTTACTTTTATGCATCCTCAACCAAGTACTGGTAAAACACAGAATCTGCTTTCTTGTTTAGAGAAAAGAACCGACGTGACCATTAACCGGGTGGTGTGATGTTTTCCCCACCTGGCAGTCGCTGTCTAGTCAAAGGTGGCCAGAGGCAGTGTGGGTTTTGAACACTTAATTTTCAGAAGCCACAAAAAAGGCAAGTAATACTACAAGTACTGAAACATTTTGATTCCTCTCTCATCCCATGACTTGCTTGCTGCGAAAGCTGTGGAAGGCATTTACTCCTCTACCCTTTCATTTCCCATTCTCTATAAGGGGCTGTGCTAAATACCAGTCCCAGGCAGAGCAGGGAAAGCCAGTGCATGGTCTGTAGAGAAGGGGCGATAGGCTGGAACTGAAGAGTACCGAGTCATCAAGTCATCGAGTCATCAAGTCATTGCTGTTGCAAGGCTGACCTTAATGTATTTAGAACATTCATTGACAGCCTCCCTGCCCCTGCAAAAAATCCTACGTCTAGATTGCCAGGGTTACATACTAACTTGATTAATTCTTAAAAAATTGTGTCATCACATCGAGCAACTTTCAAGTACAATGAAAGGATTTTTAAAACAACTTTAAAGATCATTCAAGAAAAGCAGCAACAAGATGTCTTGACTGTCTAATTACAAAACCCAATTCCTCTTCCATCTGTATTTTCATACATGCATGCCTATGCCTCCAGGACTAAAGGCATATTAGAACAAAACTGATAAATACACTTTCTAAGAGCATACATAATCACTTAAAAAAAAATTTCACATTAAATCATACAGTGAACGCTATCAGTCCAAAAAACAGAGACAGGTTCACTAGTGAGTCTTCGTGTTCTCTTTTGCAGGACTGAGGGATATAATTCAGAATTCATATCAGGAATCAGCTACCCCTGCTATACCCTCAAGTGAATGATGAAAATAGTGTTTATACGGCATTGGTGACTGCAGGAGATAACATTTAGTGCTGGTGAAATTTTGCTGAATAAATACAGGTAGTGTAAGAAAATCCTTAAAATGATTTTTAAAAATGGATGGTGACTCTTTATATTCCAGAATATTTTGTACTTTTCTGAAAATATCATTCCAGTTTCTCTAAAGAATTCAATACATTAATTTGTAGGTCAAATTAATTATGGAATAAAGGGATTGGTGGGTGAGGGGGTGCACATTGTCAAAAGAAGAACCATGCTAAGCACAGAGACAGGAATTGCAAATACCAATCAAATCACATCTAATGGGTTCCTAGAGTTTGGGGTTGAGATGGATGGAAGGGTATCTGGGCTCAGAGGGGAAGCATGCTGGACTCAACTAATGATAGCTAAAGTATGCAGATAACAGCATGGGGAAATTGTTCAAGTATTTGCCCTTCCTGGGAAACTTCTCTTGAGTTAATATTTTTGGTCAAAATAATTCGATAATATTCAGGAGTTCCTCCTACTGTGCCTCCAGGTGGTATAAAAATGTGAATTGATCCATTAAGTTTGAACTTCTAAACTAGAAAATTCAAAATAAAAGATAAAAACAAACAGGCAAACCCAAATGCATGTTTTTGAGAGTTGGGATCTTCCGTAAGTTGCCAGCTGATTTAGCAAAGGTCATAGCTAAGAAAGAAATTTAGAGCTCCTTCAGAAAAGTAGATTAAAAAAAAAAAAACCTTTTCAGCTCACAAGTTGGTCAAATGTAACTTTATACACACTGATAGTCAAACCCTCAACTGAAAAGATGTAGAATCATTTTATCACAGATATTCTAACAACACCAATGATTTTCAGGGTGTGCTGAGTTACGTTTGGCATAATGGGACTTCCCAGCACTCCATCATTTCCATGAAGACCTTTCTCAGGAAATACTTGAAAACAACCAGTAAACTCTTTTCATTTTGGGGTGGACAGCAGCATCTTGAGGGTTGATGCAACTGTCCAAGTTTGTTTCTTACCTCCATAAATTTTCCTTCGGGTTATTTTCTGTTAATTCTCAGAGACTAGGAGTCTAATCACATTTTGGGTCAGGAGAAGTATTCTAGTAGATAATATTAGATGGGGGGACAGGAGCTTGACTTTCTTTTGCCAAGTTTAGATGAGTGCTATTTATGATTATCCACAAATGACAGGCTATGGAGGGGTCTAAGTTTATCTCTTCCCTACGCAAGACCACAAGGGGTCCTTAGAATTCTCAAGCCAAGTTAAAAAAAAACAGTAGAATAACAATATATCAATGCTATTGAGCCAATGTGTCCATCTTCATGAGTAAGATGCTGCTTCCATGATCTTTATTTTTCTTAGGATTAGTGAACATATAAATAAATTTATATAGCCCCATGTGGCTAGTGGCTACCACATTGGACAGCACAGCATGAGTCATTCATAACATTGGTAAATGGGCCCTAGTAAGAAAGCTGTTTCCCACATACGACCTATAGTGGCATGAACCTTTTAAGACAGTCAGTAGGTTCTCTGAATGAGGCTTAATTTTGCTTTTACTCTACCAAGCTGGGGTCAAAGATTTCACTGTTTAGTTGGAGTTGATTTCAGAAGATTTCTTCAAGACCCATATCTTCTACATCAAAATGATCATATGACCCAGCCAAAGAGCAACAAAAGGAACAAAAGATAAAGTGAAAGGTTAAATCATCCCACATTAGCTCTAAGGTTGTTTCATGGAGATCTCTCTTGGAGAAAGTTTTCTAGAGGAATAAAAGTTTCAACACTCAGCATGTTCTCAGGGTCACCTGTCTTGCTCAATGCTCATTGGTGTCTCCTAATAGCTGGGTATAAAGCAAAACTCCCCGTAAGGAGTTTCTGAGTGCTACCATTTAGCTGGACAACCTGGAATGGTTCACTAGAAGGACGACTGTTTCTGGAGATTCCTGTGCAGCTGCAAGGCAGAAGTAATCAACACATGGTGTTCAGACACAGACAAAATTAGTAGAGCATAACTGGAGAGAAATGTTAAAGCAATTACTGATCTAAACAACTAAACACAGCATAGGCAGAATTAAAATGCATTTGTAATGGCTGTGAATATAGTTATTGACTTAAATTCATCTGTCATTTTATAAGGTACTAATTCCCTTTCATAGTACAAATTGAACAAGTACTATAGACGATCTGACAAAAGCAACCCACTTTTGGAGGTTTTACATTTATATGCATCTGGTAAAAAACCAGGTTATCCTAGGAAACATGTTTAACCTAGGAATTCATCATATTCTGTGATGTGGCCACAGTTAAACATTTTAATAGAGAATATTAGCTATCTTGTGGGGCAAAACTGGTGTTCTGCTTTGTTTTTCAGAGAATAATATATAGATGTCCTTGATAATCATTTATGCTAAAGAATATTATTTTTTGTGTGTTTGCATGGAATATTTTCAGCTTTTCTTTCTAAGTTTTCTTCATCAAAGTACAGTGAAATTGCAACTCAAAATGAGCATGTAATTAACTTTCTCTCTTTTTGATTTCAGATTTGTATATATTATTTTCCATGTCTTTAGGTCAACTATTTATTGGTAGGGGGAAAAATCATTTGAATCTTTCTCAAATTTTTCCTCCTTTTGCAATGCTTCTTTTTCTACCCCTGCACATGCAATTAACTAAAAAGAATTAGTAAAGTGGAACTGCTAATTATTTGAGACACTCTCTCCATATGTATATGTGTGAGTATGGAGAGAGGTATGTGTGAATGCATGTGTGCATGCATGCATGGATGGATGGATGGATAATTCTAGCTCTGGAAATGAGGCACAAGCTACTTAATTCATTTTAAAAGACAACAACAATTTGCAGCATCCTGAATTTCAGAGCTGGGGACATTGTTAAACAAAACAAACCGGTAAGCTTTATAATTATAGCAAATTCATTTAGGGTGTTCCAAAGACTGTCAGAATTACTGCAATTCCTTCAAAATATAACTTTGCATGTACTTACTGATAACATATTTAAAAAATTGGGGGAGGTGCATTGGGAGCTTGACATTCAATGATTTTAAAAACATTTTTCCTTTTTGATGGATCAGTGCATATTTATATAAAAAGGTGAATACAAATATATGCTATAAAAATAATAGTTCTTACATGACACCCATGAAAATGCACCTCTCAGATCCCCCTCCTGTTGGCAGGAGTGCAGCCAGCTGCTTTGCTGATGGGATCCACCACAGTGTAGCATGAAGGCCATGCTCTCTTGGAGATGCTTCTAGCCAATGACTGAGCCAAACAGTGTTACTAGAACTGAGACACTTCTCAACTCAGAGCTGCTCTGGGAATAGTCTTTGTTCCTTGTCTTCTCTCTCATCCTGGTGTGTTCTCTGATATCCTTCCTCCACACTCCTCCTCTGTCCCCTGCTCCTTTTACAAGTGTCAGACTGGGATCTCAGTGGAAAGGCGCTCCCTGACGACTGCTCCCTTTCTCCTTGACTCATCACAGATGTTTCCCTAATAAACCTCATACATCTCTAATTGATTCTTAGCATTTTCTTCCCAGAGGACTCCGGTGATACACGTTGCTCCTGCCCCTCCCTTCCTCGGCCCTAATTCCGTAGAAGTCAGTAAATATTTACCTAATATATTGTAACGGTTGAAGAATATTTCTTCTATGGCCATCTCACAACTCATTTGGTTGGTTTCCTCACTGACAGAATTTGGGTTGTTTCCAGTTTTACACCATTACAGGTAAGGCATGCACATTTTTATGTTTGTTCATGTTTTTATGCATATGTGTTTCTGCAGTGTAAAATCTAGGAGTGGATTGTCTTAATCAAAGATGGGTACACTTCAAAAAGTGACAATGTTATCAAGTTACTCGAGGCATTTTTTATCAGTCTACAGTGTTATCTATAGAGAGAGATTCTGTTTTGTTTTATTTTTTTTTTTCAATATACTTGAAGCATTGGTTAATCTGAAGCATTGTGCTAAGAAGTGGTATCTCACTGTTGTTGCTAGTTAAAACATGGTGTCATATGGCTATTTGTAAGCTGATGATTTATAGCCTGAATCCTTATTTCTTTCAGGTCATTGCCCTTTTCTTTGATATTATGCAAGGGCGCTCTGTTTTAGGGAAGTGCCTTATGTCTTCTATCTATATGGCAATCCACATTCCTCCTCAGTCCCCCAATTTGAGATTGATGCTTGGAGTTTGTTACTGCACTCTGGGTTGTACATAAGTTTTAGAGTTTTATCTTTGATATTAAAAAAAAAAAAAACCAAAACCCTCATGTCAGCTACTAACAGTGGCTAGAATTAAATAAACCATTACTATATGACTAGATGTATTGAAAGAAAAAGATGTTAGTGCTACCTTTCTAGATTCCACTTTAAAGAACTGTGATGCTATATGAAAATGCTGGCCCTACTATCTCCATAGTAATATTTTAAAACAGATCAAATATTTCAATTGGTTCAACTTTTCCAATGATTCCACTCTGCTTCTATCCTGTTAAAAATAGCTTCCAGTTATTTGAGGAATCCCCATTATGACTTGGAAATGAAAACTGCCAGTACTAAATTAGGATGCTCAAAAGCAATGAACAGCATAGTAGAGAAGTCTTTCATTGTATCTAGAAACTATTAGAAGAAAGGAAAGATTGAAGGAAAGAGGAATAAGAGAATTCTTACACTGTCCAAAATGCTATGTCACTTTAAAAGAAACACAGATACACACAAACGAATGACTTTTTTTCATTTAAACTTCTAGTACTCCAACAAATATAACAGGGCAAGGAGCACTTTTCATTTAGTCAAGAGGGGTTCAACATTCCTATCCATTTACCAATCTTGCAATGGAAAAAGGGAAAAAAGCAAGATGATGAAAATTCTAGAACCCTCACATTCATGTATAGGTATAATATATCAAAGTTGCCTCCTGCATATAGACAAGTAATTTTTAAAATGCACTTTATTCAGATGAGGAATTGTTTTTATTGAAGAAATATCAACTTACCTCCTTGTTCATCCAACATAACCAAAGTCCTGATACCAGCATCTTTACTCTATATTCCAACAATGGTAGCAAAGTTGAAAAAGAGTTAGAGAAAAGAGAAACAGAAATCAGTAAGGGCACAATTAGCCTTAGAAATGGAAAATGAAGATGGACCAAAGGAAAAAGTGGGAGGAAATATGTTCAGAGCATAGGGGCTGGGGAGGGACGCAGAGGAAAAGGTCACCTATGGATTTACTCTCTCAGTGAGTCTCTGGGTAGACGGGGAAGGTGTAATCAGTCTTCACATGGAAGAATTGAGAATGGCACGTGGCACAGAATTGGAAAACACCTATTTAAAATTATATGTGATTTTATATTTGTAAAATAAAAATGACTCTAGAAAGCAAATCTTCCAAAATCTTCTAGAAAAAAATCTTCTCTGTCATCAGAAAATTTTCCTCAGTGAACTAGGGAGGGGTTCCCCCTCAAGAAGATGCAGAAGAACCTTGTGGGGTGAGATTTTTAGGTTTATCTGAAGAGAAGATTATTTCACAATCGTGAGAAACATATCTTAAAAGGAAACTCACCCTCCCATTTTCTTGCTATGGAGAGAAGCTGTGTGAAATTTAGAAAAAGGATGAGAAAAGAGATGAGAAATAAAGACTCTTTATTCTATAGTCTAAAATTCTGCACAATAATATAGTTTAGAAAAATAATTCATCCTCTTGTTTCACTACAGTTTTGTTTTTTTTTTTAAAGGAAGTGTGCAGGCAGGTAGGCAAGGAGAGAGAAGGAAGGCACATCTATCATTTATTTTATTTAGTTTTTCATTTTGGTTGTTCCCTTAGGTATCGGGTCACAAATACAGGTCTTTGGGATGTGTGTGGACCATGCTGACCAGAGGTCACATATTTAACAGCTATACCAACAGGGCACTTCTATAGTTTTTTTTAAGAAGTCTTTAGAAGGCATTCATCTCATTCCTTATTACTGGAAGCAAATCAAATATCACATGAACTATTTAGGCAAATTATTGATAGGGCAGGATTTTGGAGGTGGTGGTGAAAGACCAGATATTTGCATGTTTTATACCCAGAAAGAATCGTTCTAGAAATTCCAATTAGTTAAGTAAAAATCTTCCACTTTACAGGATGACTGTTATTAAGAATAAAATAGCATTGCTTACAATTTGAATGAATTGGTTTTTCATTAAAAGCTCATGATGGTCCCTAGCATAATTTCTAAAATAAGACACCTCTCATAGCCACTTTTGTTTCAGTAACTTGTTTTGAACTAAGAAAGAAAGAGATGTTAGTGGAGATGACAGAAAATTTTTTAAAAAGCATTCGACCAATTTAATTCTAATAGTGCTTCTAAAACAGAAAATACTGGAAATAATTTCTATGAGCTTTTATAAACTCACCATCTCAAACAATGTGCGCCGCTCTCCCTTCCAGACATAAAAGCCTACCTTGCTTTTGAGCACATAGTGATAGGCTTTCATTGCAAAGGCAGACAGTGGTTTTTGGAGAGTGTAGCTAAGGACAACTTGAGGTGTCATGGACAATACAGATTTGGGAGGCAGACTCTGCCATGGAAGCCTGGTGATTCCACTCCCAGCTGTAAGACCCTGCACAAATGTCCTTAATTGCTTTCTGACACAGTTTACACACTTAGCTAAGAGCCTATACCCCTTTTAGTTGTTATGTGAATTAAATGACTTAAAATGTGGCTCAGGCGAACTTGGTACCTGGCTTATAGCTAGCATTATGTAAGTATTTATAAAATGAATACCTTCAGAAAATGCATCAAGAGCAGGGTATCTAGGCAACCTAAAATAATCATCATTACCAACTACTATAAGGAGCTTCTAAACTACTGCTTCTCAAATTTTATTTTGACTGTGGAGCTCGTGGATGGGAAACATTTTGTTAAATGTAGAAACTGGTTCAGTAGGACTGGGCAGAGTCCGGGATTTGCATTTTCGACATGATTTTCCATGCTGCTGATGCGACTGGCACTGCTGGTGCTGGGGCATGTATCAAACAGCTAGATTCTAGTTCTCAGAAGACATTTCAAAACATTTCTTTCTTTAAAACAATTTTTTTTTACTATAGTAAAGTTAGTTTATAACATTATATAGGTTTCTGATAAGTATTATAAATCAACATGCGTGTACCACATTATATTCACCACCAAAAGGTTTCTAAAAGACTTTTCCTTAAATGTGTGACAAAGGGATCTTTGTCTACACTAGTCTGTATTTTAACATATTCTGGGTCTCTTTCTGCAAATTTTAGCCAGCGCTTTTGAGAAGCAATTGTGAAAAGCAGAGGACTTATTAGGCACAGAGATGTGATGATGCAAATGCTGGTGAGAACATAGGGATCTCAAGGCATTTTTTCTTCTGAGGACCCAATTCAAGGCCATGTCTAAGATCCCTGATCCCTTCTGTTGTGGACAGAGGTTGGGAAACAGGTGAGTGACTTCAGTTTGCTCAGTCCAATTCTCCTCCATATACATTTTGCTAACCCCACCTATTGTTCACGGATCCTTGTAGGTATAATTTCACATCTATCCAATTTGGGGCTGAATGTTTCAATACTGCAATGATTAATCACAGAACTAATTTGAAGAAACAAGAGTTCGCTCCAATTTGGGAGAACAAAAGCAGGCATGCTAGGTTGTCTCTCCTTAGCTTTGTCAGCAACTAGCCGTGAGTCTGTGGCAGAGTCACTTGACCTTTCAGGCTGTTTCCTCAAAATCAAGATAAAGGTGGAGAGGCAAATAAAATTAGGTAGTTGGTAGCTTGGTTCATTCATTTACTACTCACTCACTCACTCATCCATTCATTCACTATTCCATCCATCCATCCATCCATCCATCCATCCATTGAACATTTATTGACCTCCACTCGCTCCAGGTGAAGGTGAAGGGCAGATAAAAGCAGGGCTTTGCAACTATGTGAAGAGATCATACAGTCAATTGGGCAGAGCTGGGACCTAGAAGTCAGTAATTCTGAATTCTGACACATCCTTGCAGTTCTGTTGTTCTAGAATCAACTATTCTGTGTGTCAGTCTTCCCAGTTATCAAATGGAAGACAGAAACAGTTCCCTTACTTCCTGAAGTACAGAGGAGGACAAAATGAGCTACGGAACATAAAAGCTTCTAAAAGTTCACAAAAAGCTGTGATTCCAAAACAATTACATTAAGAAAAAGAAGTTAATGTGTGTGGAATCTTACTTAAGAAAGAATTGCTATTGATTTTCTTAGATGCTTTTGTGGCATGCTCAAAGAAAAAAATAACTCTTAGAGGAGTTACTGATGGGAGCAAAGTTAAGGGTTATGAATAAGAACTCAAAATCTGGAATCAGGTAGACCTGTTTTTTCTTTTTGCTTATATTTTTAAAGGAAAGGTGCAGGCAGGAATGAAGGTGAGCAGGCAGGCAGGAAGAAAGAGGAGGAAGCATTCTATTTTATTTTTATTTAGTTGTTCACATGTTCACAAGGTATATGGGCTTGTGCTCTCTTAGAGGCGACAGACCACCAGGGTGCACCTAGACCTGGGTTTTAATTTCATCTCTGCCATGTTAACTGTGCATCTCTAGCAAGGTGCTTAAACATTGCATATGTCAATTTCTTCTTGTCAAAATGTGGCTCAGATTAGTAGGGACTGGCTACAAGGATATAATGAAATAATATATGCTCTCTGATGAAGCTCCGAGCTCACAGTAGGTTCTCGATAAATGTAAGAACTTAACTTTGCTCCACTGATTTGTTGACAGTTTCTATCAAAATAAGTGAATTGTTCTTTGGAGAAACTAGAGTGCAAGGGAGATAGGCCAGGATGGGGACAATCTTGAGGAGATATTACTGAGCAGAAAGAATATTACTTTCTCTTATTCTTTAAAGAATATTATATTTTAGTAACTAAGACTGAGAGGAGGTGATTCTATTTTTATCTTAGCTCAATTATAATTTCTCTGTGAGATTCTGGGGAAACGGTCTCCCTAAAAACAAGGCAGTTGGAGATATATTTTTTCCATTTCTTATTTTTTCTCTATTTTTACTTTTTCTTTCCTGCAGAGGAATGAAGACCGGGTTTTTAGAACACTTCCTCATCTTTTTTGTCATTCTGAGATGCTTTCCCTAACATCCAATACAGCTGAGCCCAAACTACGGTACTAAGGCCCTCCCTTAATGGCTGGAGTTCCAGCAGGCTTCACATCTGTCTAGCTGAGAACAACTGTCCAACCTGAATTTTCCATTTTTAGTAGAAAGTCTAGAATAACAGGGGCAGAGTTTTAAATGCTTCTTTTCATCTGGCAGCTGAGAATTGTCTTGAAAGATAAATTGACATAAAGAGAAAAAATGCTAAAACAGCCACAGATGCAAGAGAGCCCTCATGTCCATGGAAGCTTGTCCAGCTTCTTTGGAATTGATCAGCCCTAAAGCAGCACGGCTTTTCCTGGGTGTAGCTGTCATAACTCAAGGCATTCACAAGTACACTTCATTTCTTGCATTCTCTTACCAGTCAACTTTCATTGCCTACAATCAAATATTCCCTCTTTGAGGACACATTCATGACTTTCCTACAAGAAACAACAGTTCCTTTCTCTGAGTTCCAAAGGCAGATACAAACCTGAACTTGAAGAGCTACTTTCAGGTCTGTTTTCATGCATGGTGTTAATGTATATCTTCACTTCCACCCCCAGAGTTAGAGAGTCTAGAAATATTTGTTGAAATGCACCCATCAAAAAGATAGTTCCCAACTCCAGGCTGAGAACCAAGTGCTATAAAATGTCAAACTTCTTTATTACCTGTGTATGGATTTTGTCATTTAGAACTTTTCCTCACTGACCTTCACGCAGTTTTACAACATCCTTGAAATGATTGTGGCTTCTATTAAAAAGTCTCTACGACATTAGCTTGCCACTCTTTTACAGTCTAAAGTATATGAGAGATGACATGAAGTCATATATTCTCCTGAAAGTGGGATTGTTTGCCTTAGGGAGGTTTCATAAGTTTAGTAACCTTTCCTGTCTTTGAGACTGAATTTCAATAAGAATTCAGCTCAATTCAAATTATATAGCACGGATGCACTTTGGGATCATGAACAAGATCCTGGTATTTCAACACTCCGATTTTCCAAATGATTTCTGCTTTTGATGAATATTTAATACTGATTCACTTTAAAGAGAATTTCCTTTTTGATTGAAAAGCAGAATATCATCTGAATAGCCAATGCCCTAGACATAGGAGGTGTTTGACCATAAATATAAAATCACCCAGGAGGAAGCAAAAGCAAATCAATTTATTCTAATAATGCCTTGCTCATAATTTCCTAAGGATGGAAAGTCTAATAGCTTTTCTCAGTTATTAGAGGTAGGAGATAGCTTCCATCGGTTTCACTCCTCAGTTTAAGATGCAACTTCATGCTTGACCGAGAAACACTTTAAGAGAAACAAAAATGCATGACTCAAGAATCCTACTTCAATCAGTAGACCTTCAGAGATGTTTTTCTCCCAGAATAAATTAGAGCAGACACTCCTTTTTCAAGACTGACCAGCAGTGCCTACAAGTTATGAATATACAACAAAGAAGTGTCCATGGCCCAAACACTCAATGGATGAAGAGCCAGTTCAAAGTGGTGTGTTTGTTTACTGAATCACTTAACCATTCCAGACAACATTTCAACATCACACAGGTGGGCCAATTGGTGATAGTTCTGGCATTTTAGAAATTTACTTCACATATGCATCTGCTTAAATAAAAATGAAAAATGAGTTTGGAGGTTATGCTTGAAGGTCAAGAAGACATATCAAGGCAACTGTGTGGGCTGACTCGGCTCCCTTCTGGTTAATATCAGAGCTCCTGTAGAAATGTCACTCAGGTTTGGTCCTTTCATTTGTTCTCATGACAGGTTGAGAGACAATAAGTCTACTCTGAAATCTTTACTAAGTACTTTTCCATTTAAATATCTGCCTCCTTCTTGGTGCTCAAGTATTTCTGCAGAAGCAATGTTCTCAGATAGAGCAAAGAAAACATTTCTCTTCTTTGAGAGCCAGAAGGCAGCTTTCCCATGTTGCCCAGGGCTCCTAGCTGGCCTGCCTTCCTATGGGGTTCAATTTGTACTAAGCTGCAGAGTTGAATTTCCATTTTTCATGGTTACAGATTTTAAGTGTACCTCCCTGCTCTTCCCTGACTTCCTGGGGAGCTTGTAGTTGCCACCTTCTCCTCACTCCTCCTGTGGCAATTCCATTTAGCCATGTTTCATTCCTAGGTGAGAAGTTGAAGCTGCAGAAATAAGGGAAGAGGTTGGCTCCTTTGGTGTGAGAGTCAGCTGCCTTTCTGCTTATCTGTGTAAATTTATCTTTTCTTTCTTTCGTGTCATTGCAGAAGCAATGTAGTGTAGTGTGAAGTAAATAGGCTCATTTAATCATTCTGCTGGAGAACGCCTGACATGGCTAACAATGATAATCCACAGGAATTTATACATCGATAAGCAGTTTCAAAGCATAGCTAAAACAGCATCTCATGGAATAAAGACTAAGAGGTTTGTTTTATTTGGTTCAGATGAATATAGTCCATCTCATTCTTTTTTCACTTCATCTCTCCCAATGGACAAGTTCAATTAATCCATTTATTTTTCCCGGTTGACTGCTATTCTCCCAAATTAGAATGAGCAAGGTTTATTGCAAATGTCCTTTTCATTCCATTATTGCTATCTGCTCTATTTTCTCCATTTAAAAATAGTTTGGGATTCATTTACCGTGCCTCACAAATGATGTTCAATCCAGAGTAAGAACTATAAAAGAGCTGATAGTGGACTTGATGCTCCCTTTTATTAAAGAATTTTCCTATTATCCCATGAATTTTAGTGCTGGCTCTAAGTATAATAATTTCTGAAAATGATATACCTATATGGATACATATTTTTAAGAGTATATGTATATGTATATATACATATATATATATATAAAGTCTGCACAGAATGTCAACACTAAAAGTGACTTAGAGACATTAAAATCATTACAAATAAAGGGTTTATGTAGATTTATGTAGATAATTCCTTTGTATGTTAAAAGTCACTCTGATTTGCTTGAAGTGATTAAATGATTAAATCTTTTGTGTTTTCTTGGGAGCAATGACTTGGAAATACTGTCCTTTCTGCTTTCTTGGCAAGAAAGGTAGCCTGGGCAAGGAGGGCAAGGAAAGACTTTGATGGCCATTAAAATGCAGCATCTCCCTTATTGTGATGTTCAGGTAGGCTACCTGAACACTAGAAGGAATGGGATGGCCCCTAAGGAAATGAAATAGGGTCTATGAGAGAGTATGCAAGCACAGGGGATTCGTTTGTCTTAAAGTATGGTCACTTCTTACCTCTTCCACCAGTTGCAGCATACGACGCGTGCTTTCAAGCGACTAAGATAGAAAACATAAATATTGTAAGTGCAGGATCCCGAGGTCTTCGAAAATCAGAAATACTTTCTTTACTTGCAAAACACAGAGGGTTGCCATAACATACTCTTTTAAGTTTGTAACTGATACACAAAAAGCCCTCCCGTTTTCAATCTCCCTCCTGTCGGGCTTTCTACATAATAAGATTCCCTAAAGCAATTATATTAAAGCTGATCTTCACACAATAAAAACCATATGAACTTGATCTTGATATCAAAGACAAAGTAATCTGGAAAAGATAATTTTGCATGTGCAGGATACATGAATAATTATCTTAAATTGCTCAGAGGGATATTTGGCCTCCCTGGACCAAGAATATTGAATTTTAAACACAAACATAATTTTTCATGAATTGAGATGAGTCTTACATCAAGTTTCTTATCACACTCCCAGAAACACAATTGGAAGTTCTTATCAATACAAATTAAGCTGTCGCCTTAGGGTGAAGAAAACCAAGAGTGTTTGAAATAGCCTATAGGAGACAGCTATAGTAATTATCTTCATCCTTAGATAAGACAAAATGAGCTGGAAAGTCTGAATTCAGAATTGGTCCCTCAGGCACATGTTGTCATTTTGTTTCTCAGCTCCTTTGAAGCAACAGAATTCCAACAACCGTCATTTTTCAAAGCTGAACTTTTAAGTGACAACTCATTTTGAACAAATTTCTGCGACAGCACGAATGTTAACCTTCTTAGAAGAGTTGTCAGCAGACTGCGTTTTGAAATAGAATGTAAGTAGAGGTCTATTAGTAACTGGCTAACAACCGGTTCTCTGGAAATAATATCTTACTATCATACATTTAAGTTTCTTTTACTGATGTGAAATGCCTAGCACAAAAATTACAAATAATAACAAAATATGAAATATTCTTTACTGGGAATTCCATATGGCCAATTGATTTCTCACAGAAAGCAGTTGTGATTTTTGCAGAACTCTTGTGATCAGATCTAAGCATGTATAGAACAGGTGTAGTTCTGGCATGAACACCGGTTCATATTTCCTTTACATTACCGAACAAGAGGAAAGTGAAACAATGAAGACATATGTTGGAACTTTATTGATGCAAGTGACTTTGCCAAGTGGAATCATAGTTTTCAAACTCTGGGAGAGTTCCTCGATCTGTGTGCGTGCGTGTGTGCATCTGAGTGTGTGTTATGCATAGCACAATTGCTGCAGACATGTGCATTTTAACATTTAGTCCGCATGAGTAATATTTTCTCCACTTAAAAATCTAGACCATCAACAAAACAAAAAGCTAAGCCCTGTTTATAGTGTTTGCACATTCCCGTAGTATAAATCCTCTTGCCCTATCTGATTTCTAGCAACATCGTGACTTCATTGAAGATGAACTGATTAAGATTTAGGAATATACCATTATAGAGTATTGCTAATCTACAGAAGCATAGAACAGACTGTAGTAAAAATATTTACATAATTAAGATGTGCTGAGATCTGAGTATTTATTACCTCTGGTTTAATGTAATTTATTTGTCAGTTTATATGACTCAATTTTAATACTCGTTTGCAAAGTTCCAGAAAATGTTAACAATTAGCTCTCAGAATTGAGACATCCAAAAACATTGCTTTTCTTAGAGGATCTTGATTTTGCTAGATTTCTAGAAACAGCTGTTTGGGTTAAGACCCTAATTTATATACGGGTTTTGTAATCGGTCCATTCTTGTCTGTAGAGGCCTTAAGTATACAGGAATTCAGTCAAACAACTTTTTTTTTCTTTTTTTTTTTTAATGGAGACATTAGGAGAAACCTTTTTGGCCACTTGAATATGAATAAGACAAAGACCCGGTTCTCCATTTTTGAATCCTTCCCGGGGCTCCAGCCCTTACCTCATCAGCCAGCTGGTCCGCCCTTCGCTGCATCTCCTCCAGCTCATTGCGCATGTCCGCGTCTTCGGCCATGGTAGTGGTGTGGGGTGGCGGAGCGCCTGGGCTGGGGGTGGTCTGTGATGCGTTTGGCCGCAGAACCTGGGAAGCAGCAGATTTGAATAGGTAAGAACTTTCATGTGTATGTGCATGTGCTCAAACAGGGGAAGGCCTAAACGGCTGACACACTGTCTCCAGCTGAGCTGGAGGCCATATTTAGGCAACAGACTTCTGCTGTTTCTTCAAAAGGCGACAAAAATGCATTCCTGACAGTTTTGCTATGGAGAAAGATACGTGTGTACCTATGAAATATTTTATTTTTTAAGATACAAATCACCCAAGAGTTTGAAATGATGAAATGGAGAGATGTAGTCCTGGGTTAGTTTACTTTTAGCCTTACATTTATTTTTATTTTATGTCATCAATTTTACTGCGATATAATTCGGCTGACCATATGTATCATATGCTACCAAAAGGATACTCCTTTTTTTTCTCCATATTTCCCAACCATTCCATTGTTTTAATATAAATGTCAGTTTTGTCCCCTTTTTAATAAACCAGAGTCATCTTTAATGGGGGCCAAGAAGGGCAGCTGAGTACCCTGGGCCCAGTCTATTGAGGGGCCTCAAAAGCAGCTGCCTCTTTAGCCCCGCGTTGAAGATGGCCATTGTGGGTTTTGACTGCAGTGGGCCAGGGCTTTGACCACTATTGTGGTTCCCATCCCCTGTGAAGAATTTGGATCCTGGTGAGGGAGGAGGATTACCAGCAACCCAACCCGTCTCCTCTGTCCCCCCACCCCCATGCCCTGTACACGTGCCTGTTTCTTCAAAGGGAGCAGAACACTGCAGCTTGAGAAGCTGCAGTTAAGTACTAGGGGATTATCTCTGGCACTGTGGGGGTTATTGGGCATTTCTGGCAATGGGATGGTTAAAGTGTCATGTGTTTTAGGCAGGAATTTAGAGGGGGGCTCTTAGGGGTACCAGACTTGGTTTTCATCTAAGGGACCAAAATTCCTTGCACCAGTCCTGCTGGTTGTATGAAGATTTTTTTTTCTGAAATGAACAAAATTTCCTGTCTAGGAAATTTCAAGACTTTTGTAATATTGTAGAGTTCAATCTTTTATCTTTCAGGAAGTACCATACCTATTGAGACTGTTTTCTGTTATGAGCAGTATGTGTCAAAGGAGAAAGCTAGATTAAGTTTTGAGACGATGAGGGCTATGTTAGTTGTAAAACAAAAGTGTGTCATGGAGTGTGAGAAATTTTAGAAAGGCCAAAATCTACTGCGTAAAAGTACTTCATTGGAGAAACATTCATGGTGTCATCATGGGAAAATACAGGACCCCTCTATAACTACCTAAATTTTTATGTGAGATGTCACTGAAGAATAATTGTTTGCTCAATATGTTCATGTAATAAAACTTTATCATCTAACTTTTACATGAATATGGGCTGTTACATAACTCCACCCTGTTTTTGCCATCCCAGTGTCCCATTTTTGTCTCAAGGAAATATAGTCAGCCTAGGTAGGACTGACATACAATAAACCCTACCTACTTGAAATGTATTAACTTTACAAGTTTTGACGTATGTATATACCCAGGAAATCATGATCATAATCAAGAAAATGAGCCCAACTATCACCCCCTAAATTTTCTTATGCCCTTGGTAGTCTTACCCACTTCATCTCACCCTACCCCATGATAAGACAACTGCTTATCACTATAAATTAGATTGCATTTCCTAGAATTTATATAAATGAAAGACTACAGTATATTTTTGGTCTGGATTCTTGCACTTAACATAATTGTTCTGAGATTCATTCATGTTATAGCACATGTTAACAGTTCATTCCTTTTTGTTGTTGCATAATACTCCATTTTATTTAGAGATTTTTAGAAACAAAAGGTAGAAGTTATTTGAAACTCTCAATAGGGTTTATGTGGGTGTGAGTACCAAATTTTCCAAAGAGATGGGTCCTTGTTATGAAATGTGATCAGTCATTTCTTGGTTATTCCCTTGAAATCTCATATGATACAAATTTCAGGTACATAACCTGGAGTCTCTCCAGAGTCAACTGTCCCCTCCCTAGCTCTCTTCATTCTTCCTTCATTTCTCCTACCTTCCTTCCTTCTCAAATATATGTTGGGTACCTGTAGTATGCCAGGGCAGTGTTAAGCACTAAGGATATAGTTAAAAACCAGACAGGAAAATTCACTGAACTACACATATCACAGAACGGCAATATAATTGGGAAGATGGGAGTGAAAGTAGGAAATTATTCACTGTGATAGTAGATATTCTAGGGTACATGCCATGGATGCCCCTGGCTCTTAGAAGGCCTCCCAAGAAAGTCATATCCCTAAGAATATCATTCAGAGGGATGTCCCTAAGAATAGCCATCAGAGGGGGTGAAGGGTCAGAGGAAGGGTTAGAGTGCTAAGTATTTGCAATGATGAAAACTATAAGTAGCACAATTGTAGAAGGCATGGATAAGTTGTGGCTGAAATGCCCAAGTGTGCACAGGAATTTACTCTCTTCTTTCCATGGTAGAGCATGGCCTCTGGGAATTACATTTCCCATCCCCATTGCAAGAAGTTGGCTCCATGTAGTGAGAGAGGAATGATGAGTTGTGGTGGAAAAGACATTGAGTCTCTGCCAGACCAAGGCGGTTTAGAAGCAGGTGTTCCTTCCATGCACTCTCTTTCCCAACTGCCAGCAAATCTAGGGTCCTAAAGCCAGGCCACAAAACAGCAAGATCTTGGGCCCTCTGAATGCTCACAGGGAGTAAAGCTGATGGTTGACCAGAGAACCCCTTATACAAGATGACAATTCACTTCTACTGTGCTGGGTTACTGAAAATGCAAGGGTTTTGCTTTGTTTTACTGTAGCAGCTGGTGTTACATTAACAAAGTTCTGAAGAAATTTAAAATGGAAGAGAAATATTGCATAAAAGCATGACTTCCTGACCAAAAAAGCCACATTTGAAAACTGATGCTAGGAGAGAAAATTAGATCTAGGGCACTGCGGCAATATCACTTGTAATTGTTTATGATGATGATGATGACGATGACGACGATGATGATGATGATATTCATATGAGAAGTGCATTTTGCAAAAATAAAATGAAAACTCATAGAAAAAAATCTGAAGTTTATTCACTGAAAGGTAAGGGAGTGAATGTTCAGAGAGGCAGGCCTTCCATATGAGTCCGGGGAGGGCTCCCTTCTCCCAGGCTCACTGCTCTCCTTTCTCCACTGCTACAAATGAATTCCTATGAAACTTAAACATAGTAGATATTATTAGACTCTTTCACATTTATCACCCTTGTGAAGTCGGGGACCTCAGGTAGGAGGAATCCTAAAGCGAAACTTCTCTGGAAAGAATAGCTCAGTTTTTTCTACCTAGTGCTTCTTGAGCAAAATGTCAAACACAAACTTATAGTAAAAAAGAAGAAAAAAGCTTCAAGGTTGCCTTCCCCCCAAAAAAAAAAAACAAAAAAAAAAAGAGGTAGTAAGCAAATGTTTCATTAATTATAGGCAGCTACTGAAAAATGGACAGGCTTCCTACTTTGCGTCTGATCATGTTTGAATGCCTCTTCTGGCCAGCGGAGTATGTACACATGATGTGATGTGGAGTTACAGTGCTCTGTGTTTTACTTAAATGCAAGTCTCCATTTGAGAAATTAGGGATCTAAGAAACAGAAATTGGAAGCACTTCATACTGAGTCATTCCTGAACCTTGACAGGAGCAGAAACAAAATTCCAATATTCCCTCAAGAGATGAACCTACGCTGCAGAATAAAAGAGGGCCCATGACAAGAGAGTAGGCGTGGGTCCTCGCTTAGTGGAGTGGATAGGGTTTGATGTCAGAAAGACCGCGTTGGACTGTTGACTCGGTCACTGCGTCGCTAAGCAACGTGTCTCTGAGCCTCAATTTCCCCAACAGGGCAAATACCAATCTCACTAGTTTACTGAGGGACTATATTTATGAAGTTCTGACCAACCTTATCTGTAAAGATGTGGGGGCTAAATATTACTTGGGGTACGCTTGCACCCTCTAGGAAGAATGGAACACATCCAGTACTTGTTAATTAGCTCTCTTAGTGTTCACCAACGACTGGGCAGGAGGCACGCTGCTGCAGCGCTGAGCCTGAAACCAGGGAAACCAGCAGAGGGCCCAAGCTCTAGTCTCTAAGCAGCAGCTCTCACAGGAGTCCTATATACAGACCAACAAGAGCGCCTGTGCTCCAGCTTTGTGTGTTGCTTGTGGGTTCCTGGGGGAAACTTCCTTCAGTGTAAGCAAACAACTGACCTAAGAGGCCAGTTTATTTGAGGATGTGCGTGTGTATGATGCGTGTGTATGTATGTGTGTGGTGTGTGTGCATGGGGACACTGTGTGCTTTCAGACTGTCATATTGTTGCTATTTCCTGTTCCTCCATGTCTGTTTGCTGATAAATGGTCTCTTGGGTGTTGTCTCTCTCTCTCTCTCATACACTCTCATTATTGTCACCTTATGCGTTTCTTTTGCAATCTCTCCTCAAAGTTGCAATTCTCAGCACCTAAAGAAAAAGCAGCTGTACGGTCCCCTGGCCTCATGCCAATGCCATCCTATGAGGATGACCAGAGAAGCTATGTGGCAGATACCCCATTTTTCATCACATTCTCGGCCCCCAAGGAGCTTCCACAGTTTCATTCTGCTTTACAGTGTGGGGGCATGTCTGTAATTTGGGAGGAGGACTGATGAATCTGACAGATCTCAAATGCACAGCATTTCAAGGAGGAAAATGTAATATCCACTCTCCGATCAGAAGGTAGAGATGGTAGGGTGGAGTTCACTTCCAGGTCCTTCCATGGGTATTTGCTGCCAGTGTGGATAAATGATCCCCAAGAACCCCATACCCAAGCCTATTAGTGTTCTAAAGCACAGTACCTGAGCAGCAGATAGATGTTGCTTAACAGTAATTTTAGTACTCAAATGCTGTTAATAGTGAAATGGCATTTATTACCTAGGTGGCATGCAACACGTCACTCATAGAGCACATTAAACGTCTACCGTGTGGACCTGAGCTAGGAGTATGTCCCCTATTAGCAAGGGCTGCTTGGTAAGTGAGGAAATCAGAGCAAGCTACTCAAAAATATTCCCTGGGGCTTTGATATGAGATAATCTCCCAGTCCATTAAGGGCCCAACAGTCTGCTATTAATTATCTCAAATAACCAGTGTTGAGTACAGAGTCTGGCCCCTCGTAGATGTTCAATTCATGCTAATTGACTTTCTGATGAATGGATGAGCTGAGGTGGCATTTAATGTCCCCAAGTCAGCAGTTTTCCAGGTGTGGTCTAGGGCAGTGCTTCTAAAACTCCAAGGGACATCAGAATCACTAGAAACCTTGCTAAAGCAGAATCCTGGCAGAGCTTCTGAGTCAGCTGGTCTGAGATGGTCCCCAAGTCTGCGTTTCTAAAAAGCCCCAGGCCATTGATTCTGTTGGTTCATAGACAATGTTAATTAATATCTCTGATCTGTAAAACACTGTTCCCTGGAATGTTATTGTCACCAGGTTGTGTTTGTGTGTCTCAGGGTGTCTGTGTGTGTAGCTCTGTAATTATAAAGGGTGGGGAAACAGTAGACTTAGGCCAATTCAGATCATTGCCTATTTTTGTACTGGCCATGAGCAAAGGACGGTTTTTACATTATTAAATGGTTTAAAAGACTCAAAGGAGAACACTTTGTGTCTGTAAAACTTCTATAAAATTCAAGTTTCAGGGCCCAGTTACTTCCCTGTTGTCAATGGCTCCCTCTAGTTGACAGAGTTGAGTGGTTGCAAGAGACCTCTTGGTCAGCAAAGCTGAAAATATTTACTGTCTGGTCCTTCATAGAAAACATTTGTTGACCCCGGGGCTAAATAAAGTTAAACAGAGATCCTTACCAGTCTATCCACAAGGCACTGTATATTTCCTATAGACAGTGTGGGATTTATTTTTTCTGTCTATTATTGTCTGTAGAATTCCCTTTTCATGGATCTTCCCGTGATGGAATTTGTGCTTCCTGGACCATAGTTTAAATGGAAATAAAAATAAAGTAAAATATAAAAATGAAGTTTCCTTTGACTGACTACTCCTACAGGGCATTAGGACTGCAAATCAGATTTAATCCATGTAACTAACCACAACTTTCTGGGGTATCCGTAGAGCCCTCCTAAAGATTTGTAATTCAGTGCAATGTGGTGAGTAGTGATTGGGGACAGTCCAGCTACATCCCAACGACCAGGCTGTCATCCCGGGGCTGGTGGGAACAACCAAAATGAACCATTACATAAAATAAATAAAGTGCTTCTTCCTCCTCTCTCTTCCTAACTGCCTGCCTCTGCTCACTTTCATTCCTGTCTGTATCTTTCCTTTAAAAAAAGAAAGATTCCTAATTTCTGTTATCAGCTGCAGACCAAGCTTACCCGTTCAGTAGCAGCACTGGGCTGTTTTCATCAGAGACAAACATCTGAGGGTCTGTCATGTGGAAGCGCGTGGAACAAAGTGGGCGGGCTACACCTATTCCTTGATGTCAAGTGGAATTTATAAAACTCTTCATTCTCTGATGCTGTTGTCCCCTATCTAATATGAGACCCATATTAGACACGGACACATGGACTCTTAATGAGACAATCCTTTCTCCTTGGTTCAGAGGCTTCCTTACGTACATGTGTTAGAGTAAAATGCTTTGTTGATGTACAGTCTGGACTCAATTATGAGGTTAAGATGGAGGAAGAAGAATGCGGCTCTAAGGGGACGAATTTGAAATATCCGGTGGGCAGAGACATGGATGGCTATTATACTGGGCACATCAGCCAATTAGTTTCAAGTATCACAGGCCAGGAATGTCTTGGGTAAGGAGTCAGGACGGTACATATTGAGCTAACTTCTATTTATCTCCACATTTCACCTTTTAGTTACAAAAAAAGTGTAAACAAGGTATAAAGTTTACAAGGTATAAAAGGTATGATAGTTCTGTTATCATTGAATACTGATTCCTACATCTTCACGTTTCCACAGAATGCTAAGCATTTGTACAAATCTTCTTTGCAAGCTAGGTCTCTATTTCCTATAGACCCTGTCTGCTTTCTGGTGGTGATACATTTTCAAATTCAATAATAATTTATTAAAGACTCACTATACTCAGCAAAACCTAAAGAAGTACAGAGAGGCTTTATAAACTACAATGGACAACTCTCCTTAATTATTAATAAAAATCACACTAATTCTTATTGAGGTGTTTATCTTTGCTGGGGATGGCTTTGTTTTTCATATAATAACAAAAAAAACCTTCAATGACACACGGCGTAATACGATCAGTCTTCCCACTATGCAGATTAGGAAATAGGCTTGAAGGTAACTGTGACACACAGATAATTTTCAGATCAGGAATTTTGACCATTTTCAAAGCCTATTTATTCTAAAAGAACTTGTGTGGATATTTTTTATCTTCTACTTTTAAACTGGGAACTATTTCTTTTTCAGTTTCATTTCCATACTGGGAAATAATAGAACGGTTAGTCAGGTTCATCTTAGGATATCCCGTTTATCATTTCGACTCTTGTTTTTAAGCTCCAGTTCTTGTTTCCCTCTGCTGTTATTCATATGTTATTTCACTTTTCTTCCTAAGATGTATTACCATGTTTCCTTTGACTATCTTCTTGAATTGACAAAAGATTATTCATTTCAAGCTCTTCTAGTTTTTAGTGTATTTACTGCTTGCTATAAGTGGTTCTACTGTTACTCTAGTATACAGATTTGGGATTATAAGATGGTCTTTGCTATTTACTTCTAAATAGCTTTAAATTTCAGTTTTAATTTACTCTCGCACTCAAGAGGTCTTGAAGACATGATTTAAAAAATTTAAATAATAGGTTTCTTTTTTATAAGTTTTACTTTTTTATTTTATAAGTTCTGATTTTATTTTATGCTGCTCAGTTATGGTGGCCAATTGATTTTTGCTATTGGAAACTTGGTAGATTTCCTTTGTGCCCTAATACATGGTCAATTTCCAATCATGTTAATTTGAGTTTGAAAAGAAAGTCTATTCTATCTTAGACTCTATATAGTCACCTGGGTATATCAAATCGAGCTGAAAAGGAAGGTTTGTTATTCAAAACTCCTGAAACCTTTAGCAATTTGATTAATCGACTTCTTTATAGTCAAGTCTCCTGTAGTAATTGCTACTCTAACAATTTCTTCTATATTTCAGCCCATATTTTTGCTTTTTAAATTTTGCAGCTGCATTGTCTCCTCTTATATATAATACACATATAATAATACACATACATATGTATATATATGTCTACAATTGCTAGTTTTTCATGGTGAATTATAGCTTTTATTAATATTAAAGGTTAATATTACACCCATATATTCCACTTCAATATCTATCTTATGTTGCACAGCTTTGATTAAACTCAAAGTTCTGGAAATATATGTTCCTTTCATCTTCATAAAAGACCAAAACAACAACTCATCAGTATTGTGCATCCAGGTTATGGGAGCATTTATTTATTTGGCTCATGATTCAGACTCTAACAGTGGGGCATTCATCTGTTTTCTCTGAGTTTTCTACCTCACTCTCTAGAAAGAACCACTCCTTAGATGTGTTTGCAGCCAGGAGCTAATGATCTCTTTCCCTGACTGTAATGGTAGGAGAATGTGAGTAAGGATGGGCTTAGTGCTTTTATTTTCACTGAATGAAATTTCATCTTGAAGTTAATGCAACTCTAAGACTCAAAGTGCCCTTTCTGTGGGAATAGCAAAGCTGTGATGACTGCTGAGACAAATCCCTAAGATTTCTCAAGTGCCCTGAGAGCATTATGTATTATGAATAATCAGAATTTGTTCCAAGTTTGAACACTGTTCCACTTTTAAGAAAAATCAGCTGCATTTATTCAACAATTGAAGTCACACAACTCTTTGATTTTTCTATGTCACGTAACACTTTTGTCAAAATATTATGCAAAATAGTAATTTTTTGAGAACGTGATATATGTCTATCTCTCTCTATATATAAATATATACATATATATATATATATATATATATATATGTTGAAAGGAAAAGTAGGCAGGAATGAAGGTGAGCAGCAAGCTGATAGGAAGAGAGGAGAAAGAAGCATTTATTTATTTTATTTAGTTCTTCATCTTGGTTGTTCCCTCCAGGCCCCAGGTTTAGAATTTGGGTCCTTGGGATGTATGTAGACTACATCTGGCAGCCTTATCCACTAGGCCACCAGCTCACATTGAAACTAAAGGTTTCATAGATGATCCCCCAAGACTTTGCTATTCCAATTGTGATCCCAAGACCAGCAGCATCAGCCTCACCTGGAGCTCATCAGAAATGTAGAATCATTGCCTCTGCCGCAGACCTATGACTCCGATACCAACTGGACAAGATGACACAGCATCATAAGTTTGAGAAGTGCTGTCCCAAATCACATCATAAAATTGTGAAATCCACTTCATGAGTGAAATTTATGAAGTACAAGTTGACTAGAGAACCAACCAAGGTCACAGAGCTGGTAAGTGGAAGAGGCTAAGCGTCTGGCCTCAGGGAGTCTGACTCTGTGTGTGCTTCACCAAAGCGCCACTGCCATATTTTTCTTCCCTCTCTAGCCAGCCTGGAGACTTCCAGCAGCACTGCTTCAAACAGCCTGAAAGCTCCATGAGGCCATGGGGCTGTCCCCCAGTGTCCCGCATGTGGAGGGTAGACACACTGACTGATTTCCATGGGTAAAGTCTTTCATTCACAGAACAAAGAGAAGATGCTTTTCAGAAAATGAACACCAGAGATTTTCCTCCTCTAATAACAGAATCAGTGAAGGCTAAGATGTTTAAGATCAGAGCTTAAAAAGGAGACACAGTTGAGGATTTCGAACATCAGAATCTATAAATGGTCCTGAAAAACTCTTCTCCTCTGAAAATAATCAAAGAGTATGCCTTAATGTCAAACAGAGAACCAGAGCAAAGGATAACTTTAGCAGATAATCCATAGCAAGATTCTGTTTACACATCTATCATTAAAATTTTCTTAAATCAGCTGTGCCTGTGGTTGTGTAAATTTTTGTGTAAATGTGGGCTGAACCTGGATCCCTGTTATTTTATACTGAATGTATTTGGACATGAAGTTCAGTCTCCTTTTTTCATAGTAGACACAACTCTTTCAGTACATTTCTTAGTTGAGTCACAGACAAAAGGATCATGAACAAATTAATCCATCACCTTACATCCATTTTATACCCATTATCCTTCTTATAACCCTAGAATAAGAGGATTCCTGTGCAGCATCACAAAGAGCGGAAGGGCTTTGCTGATGTCTGTTGGGAAACTATGGTAACTGTATGATGAAACCTTTAAGAAAGGCAAGCAAATGCCCCCATTATTTAGGATCCATCTTGATCTGAAGTGGCAGCCTCCTTTTCTGCCACCATGTTCTTCCCAATATGTGATGGTCAAGCACGCACTAGGTGAGAAACACTTTAAATGCATTCCACGTGAAATAATTTGGCTTATAAAACATCTAGAGTGACAAATATTTTAATCAGCTCACAGGAGTGTCACTATCCCCTTTAGTATCTCTGAGCAGAAGCACTGATCACCATTAGCACTCAAATCTCCTCAAGCTTTGCTTGTCTATTTTCCAAACTACTGTACCCCACCCCCTTCCTAAATGGGACTCCAAGTCTGTAGATCAACATACATAAACAGATACCGTCCTGACCGAGTTATCTGAGAAGAGGAGTTTAACTTCCCCTGTGAGCCCCTTCCCTGGGCTAGTCTGGGATTAATGACAGCTTGGCTGAAAGGTGACTTCATTTGATTTTTAAATTTCAGGGTCCTGGTCTTGGGTGGTCTTGCATTTCAATGCAGCCAGCTCAATATCTCTTAATCAACAGGGCAGCCAGCCTCAACCAACCCCAATTATGTCTAAGTCTTGTCTTTTCAAAAATACCCATGTTTCCTTTGTTTATTTTGCAAATGTGACCAAATGGAAATTTAGCATCAACGATGTATGCTACAACAGTTCTTGATTGTTTACTTCAGAACCATACACACTCACTGACCAGGAGAGATGGAAAGTCAGAACCAAATCTCATCTCATTTATCCAGATCATAGTCAAAACAAACCACAGTAACTAGTTGATCCACTTCACCAACAATTACTAAGTACTACAATTAGTGCAGCCATATCAGGCACAAAAAATGGCCGCCTTCGAGGGCTGGTTCTAGGGGCTTTAGTGAGAAACCTTTTGCTTTCAGGTCTCCTTCTTCCTGCCTAGAAGGCAACAGATGAAAATGTTTGTATTCCAAAGTATCTGCCTCAGTTCCTGGGAGAAGGGTGATATCTATGTAACAGGAACACTTGGCCACATGAAAACTCATCTAATTATGCCCTGAATAAAAAAATTCCACTCAGGAGTGCAGGAACAGAGACAAAGACCAAGCAGAAAGACCCTCATTGGCATCAAAATAAACTCTTGTTGTGCCCATTGTGTTGAGCAAGTCAACGGTTAGAAGCAGACTGCTGTGAGTTCTGGCTCACCAACAACTATCTGGCCTTCTGCATGGATGGTGGCTGGTGCTCTGCTCAGCCCCTGCATCTCCCTCCCTGATTCTATGTGGTCATCCCTCAGTTTCTGTATATTCCACTCCTGACTCATGCCTGTGCCTCTCTTTGTCCCTGAGGGCAGTTTTTAACTGGTCCACCGAGACCTGCCAGTGCCTGGGAGTTAAGATCCTTCCAGGGTAGGTTGGTATCTACTGACTGGCTGGTACAGGGGTACAGAAGTCAGTATCTCTTGCCTTAAGGAGAGACATACCCTCAGGTCTGATGAACACTCTAAAGCCTCTCTTAGGATGCGCCAAAGCTGGACCTCGCCTGCAATGGCTCCGCAGCTTGGCTTCCTCTCCATCTCACTGTCTGCCCCTCCCACTCCTCTTCTGGTTTCTCCTGGGAGCACTTCCTCCATAAATCACTTGCTTAGAAATCCTTGTCCATGGGTCTGATTTTGAAGAACCCAACTAAAAACAACTTCCACTGGCTTGTGAGCTATAATTTGTTATCAAGTACAGAAGACTATAATCAGGTGTACTGAAAAGTATCAACAGATCATTGCATCTTAAAAAAATTGATTTTAATGAACTCACCTCTCAAGCTTATTTTCATTTTAATTAAAATGAAAGGAAAATGAAACTAACCTTACCTATCATTCTGCAAAGTTCATTTGGAAAGCCATCTATGGTATGGATGTGTGTTATATTTGAGAATTCACTGCTCACAGATGTGAGGTAGTGTTACTCACTTGTATTCCTGTCTACATTTCCACATGTCTGACTCATGTAGAGAGGACAAATATGCGTAAGAAGAGCTTGGCCAAAAGGCAAGCAAAATCTAGGATGTGGTTTCAGGGGACATAGAAATAGAATAATTGATAGTGTATGTGTATCAGGGAATCCACAGAAAAAGTGGTTTACATGAAAGGTTCGTACTTATTAATTTGTGGTTAACTTGAAGCTTGTTACCTTAACATGGTGGTCAAGGTTTTTGAAATCACATTGTACAAGGGGTGAAGGATAATACGAGGGCATTTAGCTGGGAGAAAAGAAGGCAGAACAAGAATCTATAGCTATCACAAAGGCATTAGACTTTTTTTTTGTGTGAACTCTTAATTTATTTGTGATTTAGCTTAAAATTCTTTGGCATGAATATAGGCTATTCCTAATCTATATGCGGGAGGTAGTCAGTAAATACTGTAGGCACCTGAATGAGGCATAAACAATTCTGGGCTGGGAGGTTAGCTTTGAAAGGTATTTATCAGAAGCCAACAGCTGCCTCAAGGGCTTCAACTCTTCATCTAAGGTATACTGGGAGGTGTGCGAATTAACATAATGAATATTAGAACATGGTTTTTCACTGGTGAAATGAGTATTCAACATACATGAATTGCCTAGAAATAATGTATAGGCACTGACATCTACGTTTCATATACATATATAAAGTGTGTGTGCACATGTGTGAGCATGATTGTATCTACTCCAGTGCATAAATATGGCATCTTAAGTTACTCACTTTAGCATTCACTATCTTTTTTTTTCTTTAAGGAAAGGTACAGGCAGGAATAAAGGTGTGTAGGCAGGCAGGCTGAAGAGAGGAAGAAACATTTTATTTTATTTTATTTAGTTGTTTCCTCTGGGCCCAGGATGTGAACCCGGGTCCTTGGGATGAATGTGGAGTTGCTTCTTCAAAGGTGGCTGACCTAACCACTACTCTACCAGGGTGCATCTCACTATTTTTAATATGGAGTAGATTTAAAAATTACTTTGGACTAGATCTTATGGGCAGAGGGAATTTTTAATTTTATTATTTTTTTTTAACAAATTATATAGTGAGCATGTACTGAGAACATCAAAGGCTAGGAAGCTTTCTGTGGTCAAATGGTAAGATGTTCCTGCTAAAATTTATGCATTTTTTTAGTTCTTCTCAATGACCAATTCTAATTTAACTTTTTTATTCAGCTAAAATTTCTTGTAGTACATATATGGAAAGAGTTAAAGTTCTAATTTGGGAATTTTCCAAACAGTCCCCTTTCTCAACATCATGTGTGGAATAATTCTTCTTTCTCTATTACCTTATGATTCAGAGAGGTTTAACCTGAAATCTTCAGGTTAATTAACTGTACTTTTCAGTAGTGGGTGAACTGAGATGAGCAGGAAGAAAGTCTTAAACTACTAACAAACGACTTTGAATGTATTCTGATTTCAATTTCAACCATCACTATTTCTTATTTCTAGTTAGGGTTTTAAATCTCACTTGTAGAACTCACAGTGTTGAAAAACAGCTCAAAGCTCATCCTTGCTAAAATGGCTTTAATCTGTCTGCAAGCAGCTTGTAGTTTTGTCAACAACAGGCCTGCCTAAATCCATCTGTTCTACTTTAAATGTCCTTCCCTTGCATTTTGGTTATACCATTTCATTATCTACAAAGAACATAACATAGAAAGGCTTTTCTATACTATGCCCCAGTTTGATATTACCAATTCTGAGTTCAGTGGGGTTCATTGTTATGTATTTTTGTTTTACATACATATATATACATATTTCTTTTTTCAAAGGAAAGGTGCAGGCAGGAGTGAAGACCAGCAGAAGTAGGCAGGATGAGAGAGGAGGAAGAAGCAGCATTTTATTTTGTTTTATTTAGTTGTTCATCTCAGCTGTTCCCCCAGGCACCAGGTTGCTCACCAGGGTCCTTGGGATGTACATGGACTGTGCCCAACCCCGGCTCCACCAGGGAGCACCTATAATTGCTACATTTATTATAGTCTCATTGTTCTCTGCTTAATAACCCTGTTTAAAATTATTAAATGAAGCCTGAAATTATCAGTCACATTTCATACAGGAAAAGGAGGCCGGAATTTTTAATCATGTTCGGGAAAACAGAATCATTTTCAATGACTACAGGCCATAAATCTCCCTTCTACCTCACAGGATTCCTCTGTTAATCAGAGGAAAGGAAGACTTGCCTAGAGAAATTTACAATGATTTGTACTTTGTCAGTGTCACTTGTGAGCTCTGTGGAATCTGAGAAACCCTTGTTGTGTATCTACTCTTGCTGGGCCTTGCACAGACCACTAGTGAATGTGTATTACAGAGAGGAACAACAGGCCTCAGTGAAATTCCACTACCCAGAGAAAACCGGAGAAGGGGTGTGTGTGTGTGTGTGTATTCCAAAACTGGGAGGAGCTAACTCTGACTCCTTTATCTACTCCCATCCAGCCTCCACCTTGATTAAGGAGTTATTTGCTCATTTGAAAGACACATGCAAGATGGTGGACGAGAATGAAGGATCTCAGTGGCCAGGGCAATGGACCTCGCTTGCTTGATGGGGGTGATGGCTCTTTAAGTAATGAGACTTTGAAGTGATTTCCAGCACTGAGAGTCGGTGTAGGATCATCCTGATTTTGGGGAAAATGGCAGACTAGTGGTCTTGGTTTTCATACTCACCAAGAGCCTGCTTGGACTTTGTAATGTGTCAAATTTGAACAGGCAAACTCTTGAGTCTTTGTCTTGCCAAAGACTAGGCTATCAGATGCCCTGATGTCTTCAGTGTCATTTCAAGTACCCTGAGCTAGCAATTGCCTGGACTGAATTCCATCGTGTCTCATTAACCATTGTACTTCAAAGGCAGACCCGCTTGTCTCAGACCCTGAACTTGGCTGAAATGGGGGAGGAAGCTAAAGGAACTTTCTTCAGGTCAATGAGGCACAAAGTAGGATGTATGTATTTTGGGGAAAGTTTTTGAGGCTCTGGGGCTGCCTCATGCTGGAAAAGGCCTCCAAACTCAAGAGAGATCTGGCTTAGACTTCACCTTTTCCTAGCGAAAAGATTTTTCTCCTTGGAGGATTCTAAATGCTTTCTCCATATACTTCATGGCACCTGACTTCTCTTCCAGAAGACTGCCCCCACCACCAAGAGTTTACAAAGCAAGTAGCTCAGGATGAGGTCAACTGCTCAAAGCAAGCACCAAAGATTGCTCTCTTTTGGTGTTTCCCAAGTTCTCATCAGAGAGGCACTTCTCTGCTGGAGGTGAGAGTTAGGGGAAAAGGAAGAGAAAAAGAAATCACCCTGAGACAAGAGTCTGTGTGCACTGGTTTATTGTGGAATGCTCTCAGGGAGACCAGGGAGGGTGCGGAGGAAGTGGGTTGAGAAAAGGGATGAGAAAGGGAGGCACCCCAGCCACAGCCTCATCCCGCAGGGAATGCTGGAGATCTAAAGGTACCTGAGTATATGTCTCACCTCCAGGGCTGAGAGCTGGGCTTTTGGACTCCACACACCCATCAGTTATTGGGGAGCACCTCTGGTGAGGGCAGCATTTCTGGATCCTCTGTGAGGTCACACACAAACTAAGCCAACCTTTATACGGGGAGAGTCATAAGCTGTCTTTTGAAGCAAAATCTGTGAAAGCTGTGAAATGGGTTGGTAAAAGGATCCCAGAGGAACTCATGGGGGCTCACAGTGCCTGCTCTAGTCGCTTCTGTGGACAAATATTCTTGCAGTGGACTGAGCAGGAACTACAACAGAGCCATTTTGCCAAAAGCAGGCGGTAGACCATCTGTAGGTTCTGCGGGAACATGAGGACACATCCTGCTTGGGGAACCCTGCCAGTTCGCAGCGGGGAAGGTCCGCCAGCTCATCCTGCAACCTGCCTGGCCAGCCCCTTGTGGTGTCACATCTTCTCTGCAACCTCAGAGTGCGCATGACATGTAGCTCAAGAACATTTTTAACATTAAACTGCATGTCAGATGACTATATTAGTACCCCCAAATCCCTTTGGAGCTACTATTGAATGTCACTCTAAGGGGGAATTGTCTTACATATCAAAAGTACATTTTCTACCCTCATTACCCTGAGAAGTTCAAAAACATTCCTTGGTCTTGCAAAATGTCCAGGATTCCTGGTTGCTCAGTCACTTGTTCAAAGGTGCTAATAATAGCAGTTTCTGCCAAGCATTATATAGATCCTTGAGTGTGATAAATCAGTGAAATAGTCCTGGCAACTCTGAAAAATGGGAGCCTTTATTGTGACCATTTTATAGATAGGAGACCCAAGTCACAAAATGGCCCAGTGTGCCATTGCTAGTAAAGAACAGAGTTAGCATTTGAACTCAGAATACATGCATACATACGTACATACATACATACATACATACATACATACATACATACATACATATCACAAAGTCTTTACTGCTGAGCACTCTGCTAAAGTGTGATACACATCCCTAAGAACTTAGGAATAAATTCTTGCCGGAATTCCCTAAGGATTTGATACAAGTTCTGTTGAGTGAGTTCAGCTCTAAAAATTTGGTCCCACTTTGGTCCTCATCTAGTCCCTCACAGTTTAGAGGTGAGGAATGAGCTAGGTGGAGAGAAGGGACTTGATCAAGACCACGCATTTCTGAGCGCCTCATTCATGGTCCGTGATCTTGGATCCACCATGTTGCCTCATTCAAGCTCCTCAGCTATCTTCTTCCTTAGAGACAATGAGGACATTTCACATGTATGAGGTCCTTAATAGATTATGCATTATTTTATTTAACCTTAGTTATATGTCTATGAGAAAGGATTCTATTCTTAACCTCATTTTTTTTCAGATGGAGAAGCAGAGCCTTAAAGATGCTTAAATATTTTGTCTAAGGAAACACAATTAAAAAGTGGCCTAAATTTACTTTTCTTTAATGTTTTAGTCAATAACTTTAACATCAATAAAAATTATCTAACACTTATAATTAAAGCAAAGGGATGATATCCTTTCATCTCATACTGGTATATTATCCAATAAGTCACCAAAGGGTTATCTAATCTTCTAGGAGAAATGTGCCTTTGCTTGGCTTACTATCCGCCACCCCCTCTCTTTAGCTTTATTGAATATATTTGATATAAATGGATGTACATAATTTAAAGGTTAGAATCTGATACTGTTTGTCAAATGTGCATCACTGTGAAAACATCACCATAATCAAGGAATAAATATACCTGTCATTTCCAAAGGTTTTAACTCTTTTCTCTCAACTAGAAGCCAGGTTGCAAAGTGAGATATTACTTTATAGAAGGTTAACAAATGATTTTTATTCAGTAGAGATACAGTTTTCCTTCTTTTGTACTTAAAATTACTTTAACATTTCTCTCCTGACTGTCTATATAAATTTTTGTTCCTCAAATGCTCTGTAAATGAATTTTACCAGCCTACTGGTTCTATCCTAAGGAAGCAAATAAAACTTTGACATGTATTCACTTTGTATTGATTTCAGAGTCATGTTTTAACTCTGAAAATTATGCTTTGCTACTACTGAGTAAGTGAGTGCGTGTGTGAGTGAGTGTGTGTGCGTGTGTGTGTGCGTGTCAGAATGTGTCAATATAGCCTGTGTCCCCAGGCCCTCCCAGGGAGCAAATCAGGGTACATAGTGTCTTACTCACCTAAGAACGGTAGAATGCTAGATGATTCTAAAGAGGAGTAACTGGCAAACACAGGTGTATATGGAATTGGCACTTTGAGTCTCCAGATTCCTGCTCTGTTCTCCTACATTTGAGATTTCCTTTTCTGTAGTTGCACAAATACCTAAAATTTCCATCAATTCATTTTCTAGGTGGCACATATTATTGGTAAACAGTCTTTTCATTCTGCTAGAACCTCAAGGGGAAGTGACGAAAATGAAAGATTTAGTGAATAATAAAACGGAAGGACAAAAACCACCCAGGAAAGGTTAGCCTCCATTAATCCCAAGTGCAAACATGGCTCCCTTCAAATAGATTTCTGTGTTCCTCTCTGAGGGTAGCTGACGGTTTGTTTAACATTTTCCAAGGAACCAGGTTTCCTACATATTAATCACTGCTCCCTCAGAGCAAAACTGATAAACAGGCTTGCCTACTTACTTTTATTGCAATCCTCCAAATCCCTGTTTTTCTATTTGCCATTACCCCTCAACCCTACGCTGCCTCCGTTGTTTGGCCAACTTTCTCCAGCCTTCAAAATCCAGCACAAATGGCATCTCCACAGGGAGTCTGCTGGCGACTCAGGCTCCCATGTGCTGTCCAGCATCATCTTGGATTTCTCACCTCAAACCACAATGGTTTCTGGTATCTGCATCCCCTACTACTGGGTGACGGACCCTCAGAGGCCACTCTATTTGTCCCAATGACTTGTACACAGAAAAAACAGCAAATAAATGTTTTTGAGGATGCGGTTCACAGCTCACACTTCTTCTCAACGTATTTTGTTTGATGTGAGGCTTGCCTCTCCAGCCTGAGTCACCTCTCCTCTATGTACTTCTGAATGGGCTCCTGCAGCTTTTTTGCACCAATTCCCCTTGGACCACTAAAGGAAATACGTTCTCAGTTAATCTGAGCATGCTAAGATTTGTTGGAGATCTCAGGAAGGAATTTAGGAAATCATATGCAAACCACACACATCACACAGGTGCTCATGGTCTCACTGATACACAGGGTTTAGTACTGACGGTTTCGTAGAGGTAAGTGTTACATAAACACTTTAAAGTTTCCTTTCCAGAGGACTTGGAGAGTACTCTTGACATTTAGGTGTCAGTTTGTGGAGCCTCATTAATGCACCTAGAAAATAGAACCCCAAACAATGTTTATCGAGTGTTTTGGCTCAGAGAAGATGGGAAGTGATCAAACTCTCCTGAGCATGAAATTACGAATCTGTGCCATTTACTTATTTAGACTCAACTAGCTCTTTCAGAAATGCCCTGGACACTGAAACAGATCTATTTCAAAACAGTCTGGGGACTTCGGTTGAAAAATAAATTTAAAAAGTAATCGTCTCCTGAAGAAAATGAGCCCCTTCATTAAGAAAAGTGATCATTCTAAAATATAACTATAGACTCAGAAGTCAGCCTTGGGTTTTTCTTTAAGAGGACATTTCATTGAAGGAGTGTTGGCTGTGTGTGTAGGATGGGCAGCATCAGTCTTGCCAGGGAACTTGTTAGAAATACAAATTCATGTGCCCCATCCTAGTCAGGCTGAACTGGAATCTGAGAATGTGACTCAGGTACTTACATTTCAACAAGCTCTCTGTGTGATTGGATGGTGACTAGTTTGAGATGTGCAGACTTAAAATTTTCCAGAGGGTCAGAGAAGCAAAGTCATTAGTTCTGCAGGGTTCTTGGTAAACTGGACCTCCTAAATATTTAGCTACATAAAATCACCAGGAGAGCTTGTTAAAATATAGGTGGCTGGGCTCCAACCCTCCAACTAGAATGTTCAGTGGATTTGAGGTGGAGCTTGTGAATTTGTATTTCTATCAAGATGCACAGGGAATCTGCTGGTTATTGGACCACACTTTGAGTAGCAAGAAGAGACCACCAGAAAGCTATGAGTTAATTCTGTCTAGTCAGAGCATCACAAAGGTGTGGTGGTTACAAGGAGAGGTGTTTTTCTCCTTGTAAGAAATCCAGTGGAATTTACCAGGCTCTTTGCTATTTAAAAAGAGCACAGAGGCACAAGGAGCAATTTCTTTTTTGTAGCTTCAAAGGCAACCTGTTTGCACAATTTTTGTTCTTTCAGACCTATTCTGATAAAGAGAGTCACTTAAATGTTAGTATGAGGAGGTTGCTGGGGGCAGGTTCATAACACTACCCATCCCAGGGTTTCCCAGGCTTTCCCTCACCAAGGAAATGGATGGATGGATGGATGGATGGATGGATGAAGGGCAGATAAATGAATGCAATCTCTATACCTCACAGCAATCCCTGGCTCTGAGAGGCTGCATCTAATTTCTGAGCTATCTCCTTGAGCCCTAGAATCTCACCAGAAGAAAAGTATGTTCTATAAAATGTGAAAATTGCCCGAGTTCATTGCTTTCCATGAGAATAAACTGGATTAAGGATATAATACAGAGTTGACCATCTGTATATCCATGGTCTATTTACTGAAACTCTCTGAACTACACTGTTCATCTGAGAAGCAAAATTAACAGGACACATCCAGTGCTGCAGTGAACAGAGCAACTCTGTGTGATTCACAGACCAGCAGCATCAGCATCACCAGGGAGCCAGTTAGAAATGCAAATTCCCCAACTCCACCCCAGACCAAGTGAGTCCTAGAAACTGGTGGTGGAGCTCAGAAAGCTGTGTTTTCACAAGCCTTCCAGGGAGTGTGATGCACACTCAAGCTTGAGTAACAATAGATAAGAGGACTGACGGTAAATTCTAATGGCCAAGAATAGTTTAAAGAGCAAGGCTGCACTATTTCCAATGTGAACTCTATTACTCATTCATGATCTCGGGCAAGATGTTTAACTGCTGTGTGCCTCGTTTTCACCTGAAAATGACTGTTGTTATAGGACTGATGAGCTAATACATGTAAAGTAGTTAGAAGAAGGTCACATTCACAGGGTTCAACACATGATTTTAGATACTTAAATATCAACAGAAACAAGTCCAATGTTATATCACATATTTAATATAAGAATTTACAGTTACTTCCCCTGGTCCATGAGAACATGATGGGCTTTTTATACAATATTTGAACACTATTTTGTGTATTTAACATGAATTGTTTTTATAACCAGAAGAAATACTCTAAGATGATTTGTGTTGAAGGAGGAAAAACATTAACAGTGAGTTAAGTGAGCTGTTGGGCTTAGCTATGAAATATTTTAAGAGTCCTCATGGGTCTCCCTGCACTCAAGCCCTTTTCTTTAAAGGACAGCATAGTTCTTATTGGTTTCTGCATATCTATGTGAGTTTGATCATTACCATGCAATCAGTTAAGAACAACCTCTTCGACCTCATTAACCATGGGTATGCTGAAGAGGTTAGAATGAATTGAGATGTTCTCCATTCCACCTCGATTCATGCAACCTCTAGGTGAGCCAATGCAGACTAGCCTAATGGTTCATCAGCTGGACCATGAGAGAAATCATCTTGGCTAAGAGTAAGCTACCTACCAGTTCCTAGAGTAAGGACCCAACAACCAACCATGGAGCGAACCCAACTAGAAACTGCCCCATTAAACTCAGCCCAAAATGCTGACTTGTAGAATTATGAGCTAAATCAACAAATGTTGCCTGAAGCTATGACAGGAGGCGGGAACAGGGAGCGGGGTGCACTGGCGCACTGAGTATATCCAAGAGTTTGCCATCATGTTCTGTCCTCCATATCCTGCAGTCAAATTTATTTTCCTCTTTTCTATTAGGGCTTTTATAGACAGTTGGACAATCAGTAAGAATAAGCAGCAGGCAGCAAGTAGAGCAGAAATAAAGCATGCAGGGAAGGCATGTCAGTAATGGAAGGTGCCATCTTCATGTCCTTTAATAAAAGAAAATAGGCCAAGAGGAAAAAAGAAGCCTGACTTAATATAAGTCTTTCATATGGCATCTCAGGAACCACCAGTGATTCTATTCTTATCCTTTACTTCTCTAGAAGCTGTGATTTAGTTTAATGTCTATCTTGGTCTGAAGGGAAATACAAAGTTATAGGCCAGGATAGGAAGAATGTAGTTGGTAAATAATGTGTTGTCATTTAATTTCATATTGAGAGCCTGAAAACAAATCAATGTAGAGCTGGACCCAGATGTCACCATCCATCTGTTCAAGTGATTATTGGTGGCACCTCTTCACCACTTCGCTGATGACCATCAGTGAATGAGAGCTCAGGTTCAGTGTTCTGGGCGAAACTGGGGTGTAGTCTGGGGCTTCATCGATCCTTTGTGGAGTAAGCAAGATTTATGCCTTACCCATTGAGAAGCTGCCTATTCTTGCCTAACTTTGGGACCATGTGGATTTTAATGAGATGAATTAGGCCACTTTGATGCACGGAAGCATCAGAGTTGACACATACTTGACTGACTGTATACCAGGCAGTGTCTAACCTTGTGTGTGCTAATCCTCAAAGTAACCCCGTTATCACTGCCCATCTTTATTCCTGAAGAAACCAAGGAGCAGGAAGGTTAAAGAACTTCCCTCAGGCTGGTGGTCAGAGTACCTGTCACCAACCCTCTGTTAAAGCATGACCTGAGACAGGTGAATGTTCAAGAAATACTGTGTCTGAATGACCCTATGAGCTCTAACAGGGATGGTGCCCTAGGACCTGTGACACTCATGCAGAATGACTATTAACGGTGGGTGTTGATTTAGTCTCTTCTGTCCTCTATGCCTCCTGGATTTCAAGCGATCATGGCATTCTTAGCAACCTGAAAGCTCACAGCTTGGAGGGAAGTTTAGGAGACTTGGCTGAAAAGTGAGTTTTCTTAGCAAATGCACAGGTTTCCCTCAGGAGGTGTGTGCGTGGATGATAGCTAGGATGTTGACAATAGGCCATGGGGGGTGGTAAAAAAGCGCCCCCTGCTCCGCCAAATAGATACGTACTTGCCTGTGATTTGTCTCCTTTCATCTCTAAAAGATCTTTTAGCTAGGGAATCTCAGAGCCCACTCAAAATCAAAGCAAACTTTTGGTTGCTTGTTCTGTTTTCTGTCATTAAAGATTAGGCTGTAGTTTACCTTTGGTAAGAGCAAAGAATCCTCTCTCCCTTCCTTTCTGGCTGCCTTTTGACCTTCATTCTTGCCTGTACCTTTCCTTTAAAAAAGAATTAAGAGGAAGGAAGTAGACAGGAATGAAGGCAAGTAGGCAGACAAGCAGAAAGGGAGAGGAAAGTGAGCATTTTTTTATTTTGTATTTCTTTAGTTATTCATTTTGGTTGTGCCCCACAGCCCCGGGTCATGAAATCAGTCCTTGGGCTTTATGTGGATTATGCTAGAGCCACAGACTTAATGCCTGAGTCACCAGGGCATGATAAGGCAGTATTTTTCTGTCTGTGTGTTTTTGTATTTGCATAATAGTGAACTGGAAATTCTTGTTAATTTACAATTCTTCAAAGCAGTGAAATCATACCAAAGATGTAATTAGGTAGTATTAGAAAGGTAACAATGCTATAAACCATACAGCCTGTTTCTTAAATCATTTTAAACCCAATTTCCACATTAGAAATAAATAATATTGCCTCAACATTTCCTGGGCTCAGCTGGTCATTTAGCTTTTTCATTGATAAGAGTCCTTGCTCTCCTTCTCATTAATGGGTCAGCCCCTTTTACATCTTTATTTCCATCTCTACCTCACATACATATACAGTTGTGAATAGCGCACACATGCGCACACACACACACACACACACCTGCTCCTCTCGGGCTCTAAACCAAAGAAGTTCAATAGGAGACTGTCTTTGAAAGATGACAGCAGATAATCAATATGTCCCCAGTGAAACCACTGCAATTCTGAGTGTTCCCAGCAGGCTTCTGACAGAGGTGAAGTCAACATATTCAAGCACAAAATGAATTCCAATGAGCTCCACTAAAAAACACCAGCAACTGAGGACACTCATTACCTGGGCTGAAGGGCATACAGCTTTGAAGTCTCTGAAGCTGGTAAAGGTATGTTTAAAATTTCAGTCATGATGTGAATTAGCATACTTTTATTCCTTGCCAGTTTTGGGAGCAGAAAGATGATTCTAGATAGGGACAAGATGGGACAAGGAAAGAACATAGCTAGCATTTGCATATGCTCTTGAGGCTTCAAATTGAATGTGGTGTTAAATATGCAAGTCACAGCACCTTATCATGAGTCTCATTAATTATTAATCAATTATATTGGGCACCTACTGTGTGGGGATTCTGTGTGTGTGTGTGTGTGTGTGTGTGTGTGTGTGTGTGTGTGTGTGTGTGTGAAAGATGGACAAGACAGTATTCATTACCAAGAATTTGAGTTCAGGTGTAGAATCTGGGTCTGGGGTCATCCCTGGGGTGAGAATCTACATACAATACTTTGAAACCCACACTGTCTAGGAAATCAAATGAACATTCATTTTCTCAAATTACTATTTTAAGTTCTCTGATCGGAACTCCCTTTGCATGACCAAACTCCTGACATCAGATTTAAGGAGGCTGGATTGATTTTCTTAACTGTGGAAGACGAAGTATGAGGATGTGTTTTGAATGGTTCAGGTTCTTTTGTGCTGGTCATAAGTTCCAGTTACTGAGAGAGATATCCTACCTGCTTCAGTCACCATAAAATCAAAGACCTGCTAAATTTCCCAAGTGCACATTCAAGAAAGCAAGTGAGAGAGTGAGAAAGAGGAGACTTCTGGGGGAAAAGGATGCTTAACTGACTCTAGGGAATTGGGAAGTTCCTTAATCTTCCCAAATGCCCCTCAATTCTTCTGGTGCTCCAACCCTCTTGCCTAGTGTCTGCTTACCTAAGAGGTTTTCCTTGACTGGGTTCCCCTACCCTGACCTGGCCTCCCTATTAAGCAGTCTCATATCACTCCGTATTTGTCTGTACCATTTGGTGTAGTAGAGTGGTTACAGGCATGGACTTGGGAGTCAGAATGCCTCATCCAAATCCTGGCCCCGCCACTCACTCACTGTGCTTTAGGCAAACTACTTAACTTCTCTGTGCCTCAGTTTCTTTACTGAGGACAATGATAATTCCAACCTCATTGGTTTTATAAAGATTAAATTAGCACATATTTATGAAAATGATGATTAAAATAGCATATAAAGGAAGTATTCAGTTACCAAATAATTGGAGAAGGAGTTGTTTAATATATCCATCCCACATGTAAGTTCAAACTTAGTTTTATGTCTTTGAGATGCATTATGTGGCACCAGGTATCTGATACACAGGTTGGAATAAGAAAGGAATTATTATTCCTACGACTGGTACTAACAATTGCTGAATATTTACTCTGTGGCCAGCACTGTACTCAAAATTTACAGGCATTATCTAATTTAATCTTTGCAATAACTCTTAGATTAGAAATAGATGTCCTATTGATACTCATTTCTAAGATGAGGAAGCTGAGTCTCAGAAGGGACTAAATAACCTTGTCAGGAAGTGTTGGTTCCATCCCAGGGGATCTGAGAAATACGCCATGTCCTGGACATTTGGGAAAATGTGCATAAAATACAAAGCAGAGATGAGGACAATATGATAGGCAAGAAAATGTGCCCTTCAAATTTCTGACTATAGACAGAGCTAGATCACCACCTCCCTTCACACACATAGGAACACACACACACACACACACACACACACACACACACACACACACACACACCATGCTACCAGTTAGACTCAGTGACACATTTCCAAAGATTAACAGTAGGGAAAGGGAAAAATTGTAACTTACAGTGGAGAGACCTATGAAACACTATCTTGACCAAATAATAAGATGTAACATCACTATAATGTCATATGGATTTATTAAAAATAAAAAATTAAAATTAAAATTAAAAACACAAAGAAACAGGCACTGAGTTGATTGGTTTGGATATGAGTTGGGATTTGAAATCTTTATAAGATCTTAAACAAATGATATGCAGACAAGTGTTAGAAACCATGATCCTTGTGTCAGCTATATCCATAACTGAGGTGACAAGCAGGACACTTCACTTCTGCCATAGTGTCTCTCCAACCCTGTCTAATGATAAAGCAACAGCAGATAAACCCAGATAGTAGGGACTGGGTCCTAGGCCAGTGCTCCTCAGACTGGCAAGGGAATAAAAAGAAAAGAAAGACAGAGAAACTATCAAGATCAAAGATGGAGAAGAGACAAGACAACTAAATGCAATGTGGCACCTGGATTGGATCCTGGAACAGGAAGAAAACATGGATGGAAAAGCTGGTGTAGCCCAAACAAAGCCTGGAGGTCAGTTAACAGTAATGTCTGAAGGCTGACTTCCCAGGTGTAACAGGCAGGCGATGTGTCCCATGGTGATGTAAATTGTAGCAATGGAGAAAACAGGATGAAAAGAAGACTCTGGGTGATAGCTATACTATCTTTCCAACTTTGCTATAAATCTAAATTTTTCCGAAATGAAGTTTAAAAAAAAATACCTCAGAAATCGTGTGATGTGATGGGTTTAGGATATGACTTGGGCTTTGGAATTTTTACCAGATCTTAGGAGATCTGCTATGCAGACACGTTTTGGAAAACACTGAACTACATTCTTAAGAATTACACCCTAAGGCAGGTTCCACTTAAGCTAAATCTCAAAAAGCAGCTGCATTAACGAGACCGACTCCTTAGCTACAGTTTCCTTTTCTGAGACTGTAGTGCCATGGTGCTTTCCAGAACAACACTCCTTGGTAACTGGTCATATTTATTCTCATGTTCAGTCTCAGAAACAGTCAGATCTTTGGTGGGAGACTCCTTAGATGCACCTAACCTCTATCTGCTTTTATGCAGATGTAACTTTCCAGCCTCCTTCCAGTGAACTTCTGTCTGCAAAGTTGGGTGAGTGGAAAACCGTAAATCAATTCCTATTTTAAGAGTCTAGTGGGGGCTGACTGTTTAAAGGTATTTTGAAGAGAACCTATGAGCAAGGAGAGGTTCCTCCAGGAGCAGACCTCCTATGTCAACCTATTTCAGTTACTTAAAATATCTGGGCCCTATGTTCTCCTGCAGAGTCTCATCCTGAAAGTCAAGACTATGATAATGGATGCTGGTGGTGCCCTGCTCAGTCCCTGTTCCTCTAGACTGGCACTTGCCCCAGTTCCCAGGGGCGGAGCTGGCTGTGGCTCCCAGTTAACACCTGTGACTTCTCCAAGCCTGGCCCTGGCTGACAAGGGCCACCTCCCCTGAGATGGCTGGAAGTTTACTGGTCCAGGTCAATATATCTAGAGCAGGCATAGCCCCACCCAGCTGGCCTCCAGGAAGGATGAACTGTGATGCATTTCAAATTCCTCTTCTAGAGCAGTTTCCTGGGGTATCAGACTGAGCCTCTCAGCAGCTGAGACAACATCCTTGCAAGGCTCTTTCTCTTTCCCCTGCCTGTCCTACTTCCAGGGTGTTCTTGTAGGCTGTCCCTGAGAATTCGCCTTCACAGAATCACTTGCACACAAAGTTGCTGCAACCTGGGAACATGACACGACTTATATCAGCTTCTGCTGCCCAGGCTGTGATAGGAAACAGGGTTCTGTGATGAGCATCTACTAGAGGTGTCTCTGTGAGGAGAGCTTGTCTCACGTGTTCACCCACTTCCCTGGTGCCTAGAGCAGCACCGGGCATGTCGTAGATGCTCAATAAACATGTGGTGATGAAAGGAGGGAGGGGACTTGGGGTGCTGAGTGGCAACTCTGTAGGATGAGGATCAGCAGTGTGGAGCCCACCTCATACCCACTGAGACCCTGGAGACATTGCCACTTTGCTTTGAAATCAGAGGACAAAGATGCCATCTTTGCCCCTCATTGTGCCTTTTCTGCCAATCTGGGCCCTTGAGGCCTGACCCCATCCTTATCTCTCAGGTCAATGTTTGTTGCTCCTTTTGCTCTTTTTGGCAGTGTCCAGTATGCAGCAGACCCTGTAGCCACACCTCTCACACGGCTCTAGCGAAGCACTACACCGAGGCCTTTCTGTAGCTTAGATCAGGCACCCCTGAAGCCCCACGAGATTGCTGGCTCTGCAGAGCGATTGAGGCCATTCACATCACTCCCCAGGTGTCTGACAGCAAACACTGAAAGCTGAATCTTCTAGAGCCCCCTGCCTGCCTCTTTTGGAATGATGATGGTGGACTGAGGCCACCAAAGTCAGAAAAATGCATGTGATAGTTTTAACTCCAGCTGGCAGGCCAGTCTGCAAACATAAAAATTACCGGGTTCAGAAGGAGGCCTGGCTGCTGGGAAATGGTCATTTGGGAGGCCGCTGACTGTGCGATGTGGATCCAGTTACTCTCTAGGGTAGGAGCAGGTAGAGAGATGCAGGAAGCAGAATCGGGCTTCCCCAGTGTGGGAGGCCAAATTCTCAGAGAGCGTGCAAAATTCCCACTCCTTTTATACATGCTCTATGCAGTCTCCTCTTATTGAACATGGACAGCATCTGTGAACATGACAGGCTGTCATTCTACTTAGGTTATGTTGCAGAAAGGTGAAAGAATTCTGCATGTGTATTAAGGTCCCCAATCAGTAGATTTTGAGATCATCAAAAGGGAGATTGCCTGGGGGTGGGCCTGACCTGATCAGGTGAAAGGCCCTTCAAAGGTCTTTCCTGGAGAGAAAGTCCCCTGCTGACCTTGAAGAAGTGAAACGTGATATGGTGAGAGAGTCTATAAATGGACCATGTAGCAAGGAACCGAGAGTCACCCAGAGGGGCTCTGTCCTTCCATGCAAGGAACTGAATTCTGCCAATAGCCTGATGAGCTTGGAAACAGATCTCAGGCTCCAGGTGTGAGTGCAGCCATGGAGGGCATTCTGTGAGATGGAGCAGAGAGCCCTGCCACCCGGGGCCCAGACCTGTAACCTTTGATTGCTGTGGGCTGTAAATGTGTGCTGTTCCAAGCACTATGTCTGCGGTAACACTGTTAGACAGCAGTCACAGGGAAGACACTGGCTCCCAGGAAAGCTCCAGGTGCTGCTTTTTTCACATCTGGGGGTTCCTATCCCATCTTGCCCTCTCTGTTCCCCTAAAATCGGTGGGGCTCATGGACACTGTGGCGTAGCATCTGGGCTCCAACTCAGTGTCATCGAGGCTCCAGCAATGTCTGTCCCATTGACTAGCAGTGGTACTCTGGGCATATTCCTTACAACCCCTTGGAAACTCATCTATAAATGTAATAATTGCAAGAACGCACTCTGTTCAACCAGGGTGAGTAGTAAATAACTTCATACATGCAGATCCCTTGACTTAGTGTCTGGTAGCACATGACATTTGTAATGATGCCTTGAAATAATTCTTGACTGCTTATTCCCCTGTCTGCAGACACCAAATTGAGTCTAGTTTGTATTTTATTTTATTTTTTATAAAGGGAAGGTGCAGGCAGGAATGAAGGTGAAGAGGCAGGTGGGAAGAGCGGGAAGGAAGAAGCTTTTTATTTATCTTATTTAGTTGTTCATTTTGGTTGCTCCCCCTGACCCAGGGACTTTTTTCCAGCAGACTAAACTGTGAAGCCACCAGGGCACATCCTAGTTTGTATTTTAAAGAACACTGCCATTTTTTCCTGTTTTCCTATTTTCCTTTTCTTCAGAGCATTTAATCACCTGTAATGTCCTGTAAGATGCGTATGCACTTGTGAATTTCATGTATACCTGTGGAATCAACAGTTCTGTTCTCTAAAGTCATAGGAAAGGCTAGACAGGAAAGCAAGAAGGACAAGTCGAAAGCAGGTGCTTTCTTTCTCTGCTGGGGATTCAAGGCTCATGGCCCATCTCAGTCCCAGGCCGTGTTGGACCTAGAGCTCTCCTCTCTGCAAGGTAGTGGGGGCAGGCCAGTGGTACTTGCCCCTTTTTCAGTTTTCAGGGAACCTGCTGAAATGGGATTTTACCTTTGAAATTCCAAGTTAAATATGAGCTTTTACTAACAGCTCAGGTTTCTGATTTGCATTTTTGAAGAAGACTTTCAAAGGACCTATTTCAAATTTCTTTCTTCTCTATTTAATATTATTTTCTTCAAAAATTAATTTTCTTCATGACTTTAATGAAATTTTTATAGTAATATTTATTTCTCTAGTTCACAACGCTAAATTCTATTTACAATATTGAAACTGCATCTCAGTCTATATTTCACATCACAGCCACCACCAGAGCTCCAGTGACCCATGCTATCACCTACTCCCCTCACCCCACTCCTCCATAACCGGTCCTGAGTCCTGTTATTTTTGCTAAAATTTCTTCTGAAAGAGTTGGTGGAGTTTAAAATTTGCAGCAACTTTGGGAAGCAATTGTCTTCTACTTGAGGCAACCTTCGAAGAATAATTGGCTAATCTCTAAAAAAACTAGATTTGGTTTCCAAAGCAAAACTTTGCTTGAACCCTGGCCACCCATTACTTCCTGTCTAGCTCTTTCTAGCAGAACTTTCTGTGTCAGTAGGAATGTGCTCTTCAATATGAGTCAAGAGTCACATGTAGCCACTGAACACTTGAGATGTGACTGTGTGGCTGAAGAACTGACTTTTTAAAATGCATTTAGCCTTAATTAAAAGTGAGTTACATGTGACTACTGATTTCCGTATTGGATAGTTCAACTCACTCGATTTCTCCTGTTTTGTTTTTCTTCATGCATATATATTACTACTTGACATATTTCTATCTACTATTTGTTTTCCATTCTAGAGTATAAGCTTTATGAGGGCAGGACTTCATTTTGTTCTCCACCTTATCTCCAGCCTGATGTGTAGCATTTGGCGTGGAGTAGATCTTCATTCACTCATTGTTGAATCCATTCACTCATTATTGAATTCACTCACTCATGAACAGATAAATCCAACAGGAGGTAGAATGCATGGAAGGGCTAGAAGTTGACAAGTCTACAGAAGACTGAGCACTAGGAACAAGGACACACAAAGAAGAATTGCAAGACCTGAGTGGAAATCTTGATTCTGGCAACATTTTGTACAGTGTGGTGAATTCTCTGGGCTTTGGTATCTAGTAAAAATTTACTTAAACTCCTCCATTGCATTGTTGCCTCAGCATCCATTTTGTGTGACTAGGCTGCCTTCAGGGATCTTGAATGGACCCAACCCTCCCTGAGAGCACCTGTCCTCCATAACAGCCCGCAGAGTCAAAAGCAAATGCAAGCTCCTCATATGACTCCTCAGCAGGCCTGGGGAGCCACATGCTGCCTTCCCCTCCCAGGCCTTCCCCTGTGTGCCCTTAGATATGAGCCCTGCAGTGCTTACTCAACCCAGCTCAGTTTGGTTTGAACTGATTGTCTGTCCTTAGCCCAGAAACCCTGAAGCACATCACTCATGAACCCTAACACGCCTGTTTCCTCTTTGTACCAGCCTTGACTGCTTGTGTGGCTCCTCTCGTCCTGCCTTGAACAGGTTTCCCCTGCTATCCAAAAGCAGAGCTCCTACTTGTTCTGGTTTCTAGGTTATTTTAGAGGCTGGGAATACTCAAAAGTTTTTCCATATGAATTAATGGTAATAGTGTGTCCAGACCTCAAAAATAAACTACCAAATCAGCCCATAGAGGAATGTTCACCCTTTGGATCTCAAGGAAAATGAACGCTTCCTTTAGTGTCTGTGAATATTTCCATTCTCTGAGGCCTCTGGCAAACTGCAATGCCAGCCCAGGTCTCCACTTAACCAATGTCACATTAACAAAGCCACACGGTGTCCTTACTTAGGGGTGAAGGAGCTGAGGGGAAGGCTCCCTGCTATTTCTCCAGCTGCTCCACCCAGAGACAGGGGCGGATGCCATGCTCGGATTTAAATCTAGATTTAAATCTAGTTCTGAATGACCCAAGGCCCTTGTTGCCTTCTCTGTGAAAACTTTGGATTTGGTCTTCTAAATGATGTATGGGGATCCATGGTATTAAATACACACTCACTGGCTGACTCCAGGGCATTTCACGTTAAAACGCTGGCTCTGTTCTTAGAATTCTAGCCTCTTCTGCTTTGGTCGTGTCCGGGAGGAGAGACTCAGCTGCTCGCCGTGATCGGTGTCCAAGCACCAGAGGCTGTATAGGCAGGATATTGTTTTTCAAAACAATACTACGGTTCTGATGAAGTTGGATACATTCGTTCTAAAATGGTGATGTGCCCCACATTTTGTACCCCATCAGTTCCCCTTTATATATTCTTGCCACCTGGAAGCTGGAGTTGTGTGTTTACTGCCGCAGTGTCTTCCCTGAGTGCTGCCGCCTCCCTCCCACGCCCCTGCTGGCAAGCTGGAATTAACTCTTCCCTCCCGTGGTCCTCAACCCATGCCATTTTATTTTTAAAATATTAACAACAGTGAGCTGGGGCTTCCATTTTGGTCTGAGACTTGAAAACAAAGCATTTGATTCTGCTACTGGGAGCCCACGGGTGAAACCAGTCCTAACATCACAAGATGCCACTGAGAACCTTCTCCGACTGCTTCTCAGGAGCCAGAAGCGGCAGAACCACAGAGCCTGACAGATGCTGGATGAGGGAGCTCACAGCACTGGTGGGTGTGAGCTTGAGGGTGTTTCAGCACTGGAGACTCACAGGCATCATGAGTTGGAGGGAGTGGTAACAGTGCCCAGGGTAGGGAGACCAGAAGGATGTGACTTGACAACAAGAGACAAAGGAAGAGAGATGCTGAGTGGGGAGGGGAAGGACTCTGGAGAAACAAGGGCAGGGGGCCTGGGCATAGCAGATCCTCTCAGACCAGCACTCCACTCCAACACACACACACACACACACACACACACACACACACATACACACACACACCTAATTGGGGTGGAGGTTACAGTGGACAGAGCTCAGGCTTGATGATGGACCTGGACGAGAATTTCAGTTTGGAGGGCCTTGAGGTGATTTACGGAACCTCACTCACCTCCGTTTTCTCAGCTGGAAAAGGAACTACTAACACCTGGCAGGCTATCCTAGAGATCAAGTGAGATGAAGTTCCAAAACCTCAGCTTAATGCAGGTCACCTCAGGGATGGATAAATGGCACCCAGTAGCAGTCCGATGCACGTGTGTTGACTAAATGAAGGGCTGAAACAGTGCATGAAAGCTGGAGACAGCTATCGTGCTGCTGGGTGTCTGGAGATGACAGTTTGCGAGTTTGAAGTAGCCTTCTGGGACCTCCACTTAGCTCTCTTATGCAGCCCTTTCCCCTTCCACGAACACCTACCCTCCCCAGCCCAGGGCTGCTCCAGTCTCTCATGTAGGTGTGGCCTCCCATAGGGCTGGGGGCAAGTTTACCCCCCTGGAAACAGCCTTTAACCACTGATGGGAGGTGGTGCATAAATACCCTTCGTGGAGTAATTCAGGCATGTGGTAGGTACACTCCCTCTGAGAGGTCCCTGGAGGGACTGACTGCAGCAGGCGGCAGTCTCACTGAGGCCCCTGGGATTGGCTTCCTTCCCATCTCATTAGTTTCCCCATTCACCTATCTGCTTCCTGGGATCAGCTCCCAAATAAAATATGTATTCACATACCCTTCTCCTAGGGTCTGCTCCTGGGAGAACTCAACCTAAGACAACATTCCAACCAAAGAATTTGAGCCTAAAGTTTTTTTGTTTTGTTTTGGGGGTTCAGGATTTAAAAGGCTGGGCTGCTCTTCTGCCCAGGATTGATCTACAGGGATCTGCCACCTGATGTCTGACATGAGTCGAGAAAAAGATGCTGAACGCTCTTTGGAAGTGCCTAACAGCCGGTGAGCCAGACACCCTGCTCATATCTATGGAATAAGGAGGACGAAGTCTCTGCGGAGGCCTGCTGTGAGGCTGACACAGGTGGCTGGCTTGTTTTCCATGACGCAGCAGCACTGTTGAACAGCCTGCAGGGTTTTTTCCACTGCCTCCTCTCTTGGGTTCCCATTTCCAAAGCGCTGATTGGGCAAGGCGGGGAACTTCTGGAAATTTAGAAGAAAAGCTTCAAATGCAGTTGTCCTCACCAAGACAAGCCCAAGGGAGATTTCAGATAAAGAGACATCATCACAAAACTAGAAGAAGCTGATGTTTTGTTTTCATTTTCCAGTTTGAATCCAGAAAGGCTTATTTATTCTCAGGGTTCACAGGAGAAAATGTTTCCTTTGATTCCCCCATGAATCACACATCTTAGTGTGCAACTGTTTAATTACTTAGGAGAGAGGCAGTGAGAGGTTCCACGTGCCTTCCTGACCCAAGGAGATCCCAAATTTAAACCCCAAGTCTCCAAGTTTGGTGGGGATGGAATTATGATGGCAGGGTGCTAAGAATATATGCCTAAGCTCTATAGAATTTCGTGGATGTTATATAGTCCCAGGATGAACAGACAGTCTGGTACCGAGTTTTGCCAGCCTATGGCGGACAGAGTGGCTTTCTCTGACATATGCTCCTAAGATTGGAGGGTATTGTAATGACCATCCCCACACACACACACCAACTCTGTGCTTGGTCATGTGACATAATTTGACCAATGGACAATAGCAGATGTGACCTAAATAGACTTGAAAAGCACTTACACATTAGAGTGTGTCTTCTCTGGCTGTTTTGAATGGTGTGGTCGTGGCTACATCAACCCTGCCACATGCGTTGGGAGCTAGCATGAACCCCATTCATGGAAATGGCACATAGAACAAGAAGACCTCAGCCAATCTACCAGCTGACTAAAGAACCACCAAGTTAGCACACAGGCCCCTGAGCAAGAAGAAAATGGTTAGAGGATAATTTGTGACACAAATGATCTCCGAGCTGCCACAGATATCTGGATGACAGGCTGATCTACTTCACTGGCTTTTTCCCACCCCACCATTGGGATGACTAGAAGAGGGCTCAGACCCTGATGGATCATCAGTAGAAATCTCAGGTGCCTTTAGATCCCTTTAAAGTTGTTGCGTATATGTCAAAATATCATATATTCTCATCACCACTTTGAAATGATAGTAGTTATTAGACTCACCACTAAATATTGTTATTTAATGCTTTAATTTTTAAAATAATGTCATGTCACTATATCACAAAAATTTAAAAATAGCTTGATAGCTGTATTTAAATAAAATTGGTTTCCTAATAAATCCTATGTATTACATTTTATACATTAAAAATATCACTTTGCAAAGGAATTCATAGGCTTTATCTGTCTGTCACATCAATGGGAAAAATAAAAAGCTAATTCTATTCAAACAAAAACAACAACAAAAGAACAAAAACTAAAATTTGTCTCTCAAAATACTGAGATAACTTATAATGGATGATGACCTCTGTAGGGAAAAGTTGTAGTAAATAACGTAGAAAACTTCTAATTATATATGGTTCTGTCAGATCGCAGAACCACTCAGAATGTTTAATGTTTGGTAGGCAGTGGACATGAACTCAAGGGACTAGAAGGGTAACAAAAATGTATTAGTTGGACCAGATATATAAAGACATATAGTGTTAGACTCTATAGCATATTGAAGAGGAAATACATTGCCTTAAGGCAGATTTAAGATATTTTCAAAGCCAGCATGGGGCAAATAAAATAAGCTTGTAGATAGTATTAGTTTTCCATTCATGGATTAGTAAACAAAACTGGACATCTGGTTCATCTTCATCCTAGCTCTGCTGTTGACTGAAGAGGTGTTTTTATCCAGGGCAGTCAAATTTCTTGTGCCTGTTTTTGTATCTGCAAAATGGTTAATGTTGGCCTTATTATCTTCCTTTCCAGAGCTGTCATGGAGTTTAAAAAGTTAGATCATAATGGGGATAACAATTTGGAAAAAGGAAACAAGTATCATTAAACAGATTCAGGATAAATCAATACAATATGTTGGCAAGTGACCTGGTGAAAATTAAGCGTGTGTATAAATAGGTTATGATTCCTTCGATTCACCAGCTTACTGAATCTAAAATAGACACCTCAAAAAATGATCGAGGATCCTTGCCTGCTTCCTTGAGAGGCCAACTCTGATCCATCTGATGCTTCATTGGCCAGAATTAATAGAGCTGGGAGGAAAGGAAACAAACAGTACAAGGCCCATCCATCTGCATTGCAGGCCTTCATGTGGAAGGCTAATTTCCTGAGTGAAAGTTTTACTCAGGAAACGGAAGTGAAAACAAGCTCAAATATATAAAACAAAGAAAAGAATGGGGAAAAAAATCCAGACTCCTGGAATATAGTACAAGAAAGGACTAGAACAAGTAGAATGAGAACATAGTCTTGAGCTTGAATTTACTGGTCTATAAAGAAAAGCTTGTAGCCTAATAGCATTACCTCACTTTTTCCTCTTCTAGGACCTGTGTGCCTTCCTGACTCCTTGCATTCAATCTGATGTCAACTCATTTTTACCATCTCATGGGACCAGAGATGACCTGGCTTTACGAGTCTTTTTGTGATTGATGGAAAGACAGGTTCCCGTCAATGAATGATTCTCCCTTCTCCTTCCTTTTATTCTTTTCCTTCTCTTTTCTTCCCCTTATTGTGTCCAAGGAAATTTGAAGCAAGATTCAAACTGTTTGACTGGGACAGGGACTTTTGTATGTTTTCCCACTGAGCCACATATGTCCTTATGAAGCCCACAGAGGACATAACCTAAGCAGCTATAGAAGAAACTAGTAGTTTGAGTTCTAGGCTTAAAAGAAATAAACCACTTAGTTAAATTTCCTGTGTTAAGAGTCTTGGTCTGGCTCTAAGAGCCCATCAGCCTACAAAGGCCATAGCTGTCCCTCTCTCATCAAAATATGGACACAAATAACATGGTCATGCTAAGTGGGGCAAAGTGAGCCAAAAGAGTTAAGATTTGAATCAGAGTCCCAGAATTATCCCTTGTTTCTGTCAATGTGGACTGTTTGGATTTCATGGAGTCACTTTCAATGCACCCTGGAGCTATAAATGTCCTAGGCTTTGAAATCTGGGAGACAAATAAGAAGATATTGGGAAAACATATCTAAATTATTCAGCGAAAGACTCAGCTTATTTTATTGCTGGTACATAAGAGAATCAAGTTTGGGGTTCTGATAAAGGTGGAGAGTGAGTGAGAAATATGAATCACTGAACCTTTAGGTGATTTGGTCTCTGCTGGAAGGTCACATCTCAGAGAGGCCTTCTCTCATGACTTTCTAAATCAACACTCTGCCCTCTTGTGGACATCACCCTATTTCCCCATCCCACATTTTTTTAATGTATGGTATTGTATATGTAGTTATTGTCAGTCACTCTCCACTAGAATGTAAGCTCTACAAAAGCAAATACTATATCTGACTTTTTTAATGCTCATTTCCATTCCTTAGAACAATGACTAGCATATGGTAGGGAACAATAAATATGGGACACATGCATGAATTATAATGGAGAGGGGAATAATCTTGCAGAACCAGGAAAATCTGAGCCCAGATGTGAAAGAAGCATATTTCTTCATTTCTGTTAAGTTTCCCTAGGTTCTTGAGGATGAGTGTTTCTTCCAAAGCAGCACAGATTTTGCTTATGGTGTTTTATTTGAAACAAAGAAGGAAGACTGGCTTATTATTATATATACCTTATTCTTCCCCAAATCAAATTTTGTGGTTTCATTATGACTATACTTTCACATATTGCTTCACAGCCACAACTGATTGGTGTTAGGTCAGCACCCAGCCCACACTGGACCAATTAGAATATGTCCTTAAGATTTTTTAACATAGGGCACAGACAACAAATTGCAGTCCCTTTTCCATATGGGATGTACAGGAGGAACAAGTTGTGTGCCCATGTTTCTGGTATGAGAAGAAAAAAAAGGGAATGGCTCTTGAGCAAGAGAAAGTGAAGTCAATGTACAGAAAGAAGCGGGGGGGTGGAAAGGAAAAAGAGAGAGAGACTTGGTAGTGTTTGAACACTGGGCTGGAGTTGCTTCTGAATTCTGGTTACCTCTCTCGCCTTCCTTTGATTTGACTTTTCAATTCAGATTCTTTGAGCCAATCAGTTTCCATTTCTTTGCTCACATCATTTACTTACATTTGGGTTTCTGTCATCTTCAAAACCCAAATGGACACCACAACATAGCCAATCTTTTCTGGTGGCAACTCAAAATCATAGAAGGGTTACTACCCTCTTTTCATAGATTTGGGCCATCATTTGAGGCCAAAGATCTGCAAACTGGGGCTGCAGAAAGAACAAAGGAGCTGCCCTGGTATTTGGTGAGACTTCAAGGAGTTTGAGATGGAGCCACAGTTGTAGGAGAAAGCACATCAAAAGAGTCCACTGACTGTCCCATGCATATAGACTCTCATCCTTGTTCTGTGGACACGCCCCTTCTTCATCCTTCAAATGTATCCTGAGGAACTATTGCATCTTTATTGCTAAGTCAGAGGAATGAGTAGGGACTTCTATCCCCTGGCCTGGGGCAGCTCTTCTCTCTCCAAGGACCTAGTGACAGCTTTGGTAAGGTAGAAAGAATAGCGGAAAAGACACCTCATCCTCATCAGGCCCAGTTTAAGATGGATATGAACACTCTGAGGAGCTATGAAGATCTCTAGGATGGTGACTCCCAAACTCAAGCATATGTTAGAATTGCCTGGAATTTTCAGTGACACTGTAACAGCATCAACGAACACGGAGAACCAAAGTTTGAGAAGCGACGTCCTACTCTATTGAGTCATTGATGCTGGAGGGGTCAGCAGCAATGCCCTTGGAATCTTAAATTTAAACTCAAGCTCTCTCTCTTACCTGTGTGGAAGGAGGAATCATTTTGCTCCCTCTCTAAAACTCACTAATCCCTAATTCGCTCCTTAAAATAAAACCTTTCACTCTTTGGGAAGACTAGTATTGGGAAGACAACTCCAGCATTCTCTCTAGCCCTTCCTTTATTTGCCACCTCACCCCCAACTTCAGTGCTCTGTGAGATGGGGAATGGGGAGTGAACAAGCACAGTTCAGTCCCCATTTGGCTTTTTCTCGGTAATCTGCTCACAGTGCACTTGTATTTTTTGTAAAACTATAACACCCAACACTAGAGAGGTTGCTATAGAGATTAAACATAATAGTGATTACAATAGATAATAATATAATAACTAGCACACTGTAGATGCTCAAAAGAGTTTCCCAGCAAACTATCTTGTCCTGTGGGCCTAGACTTGCACAAATTTTCTGAAAAGCAGAATTTGAGGTCACTATGGTATACAGGGTTGCTTTGGAAATATTTTCCAACTTTGAATCTTTGAGTGCAGCGTAGCAGCATACATTTTACTGTTCATATAGCTTGCCTATATCAAATAAATTATATTTATTGGTTTGTGAATAAAGTTAATTTGTGACAGTGAAGTGATGATGTAGGAATCTTGTACCGAAGACAGGATACAAGAGTCTGCGTTAGTACCTCTGTATCTGCAAATTGCATACACTTGTAAAAATACATATTTATATACAAACACAATATTTTTAATCCTTTTCAACAATAATGACAACAACTAAACTCTTCACACAAAACTGAATACAAAAAGAAGTCAACTGATGTAACTTCAATAATGCATCCCTAAATAAGTTTCAGCAAAATTCTTTTTCTTTAAGATAAAGAGTAGAAGGAAAATTTGCGTATCGTCTCCTTTTAACACCTCAAGAGTCTTAAAACCCAAAGCATTATGCAAGAGGGGACCAGTGTTTATTTAAACCATAACCAAACCTCTTCTGGTCTAAAAACATTATCCTGAGAATCACAAAGCCATTCTCAAAACAGAGATGATATTCAAAAGGCATTTTTAAAAACCTCCCCAAAATAGAGAAATTAAGGACTGTTGACACGTTTTCCTATTTTATCATGCATACCGCTTAAGTCAAAAAATGTTATCACAACACCTGTTGTTTCTTCAAGCAAACTCAACATCATAAAGAGGAAATGAAACATCTGGCCTTCGCATAACCTACAATAAAGAATACTGGAAGTTTAGCCGAGTAAATGGTGGATACAGCACAGAATCACAATCCCTTCCTCTCTCTCAGAGTGGTGGCGATAACTACTTCAAAAGCATTAGCTCCTTCCAGCTTTGTGACAACCATAGGGCATATGCATCGCAGCTGTTGCTTTCTTTTTACAGATGAGGCTTGGTTCAAGTTAGATAAGTTGGACAAGGTCATACAACTGAAATGGCAGATTTGGGCTAAGTATGCAGTCATTTGACTCGTAATCCAATGCTCAATGTGCTGGTCTGGATACACTTATTTTCTCCCGGTCATTTAAACCAATATACCTCACCTGACTTTTTCAGCCCAGAGGACTGAGTTCTTTGGGTTGTGTTGACTCATGTACAGGTTAGGAACATGCTTTTTATTAGAAGATAATGAATTGATACAACTCATGGGGTGGTGGGGAAAAAACATGGACTTTGCAGTCAGAGAGATAAGACTTCCAAACTTTTTTAAGGTTACTGTGGAAATTAAATAAAATGATGGATGTGAAGGGTCTAATTTGGCATAGCACAGTCACTTTTTTCTTTTGGTCATTAAGTGGCATCTTAATTCTCAACTGAAGAAAGTAGGGTACAGAGTAACTGATCATGATTTTAGACTTGTTTTTTGAGAAGGACTCAGGGTTAAAAAAAAAGAAAAAAAGAAAGCAACATTAAATGTTCATTAATGAGGAATTATTTTTAAAGGTAAATGGGACTACACTTGCCATGTCATGTCTTGGTTTATTTTTCTCTCCTAAGAGCGTATTAGGTGTTTGAAAGGAAATGTTAGAGATGGATGCATTTGGAGGACACATTTTTAGGAAGCAAAATCAACACAGAGAGCTTGTATACCTCATGCCACCAGTTCTAACAGAGCCAGAGAAGATACCTGACCCTGAAGATAAAAGCAGTTTGAAACCAATAATCTATCTAGGGTGACAATATATTTCCTAATATATCTCTCAATGGATATGTGAAAAGTGACATCAAAAACAGCCTTTCCATCTTAGTGAAAAGAAAATAAATTTAGTTGTATATTTTATAAATGCTAAACAGTTTGTCTCTAATGTGAAATTGACTTAAATAGGCAATGCTGTTTTTTTTTTCATCTTTGAATATAAATCTGCTTTTCCTCAGAATTTTCTGATTCTTCATAACCAGTTTAACCCCTGATGCATAGGTAATAAAAGAGCAAGTCAGAAAAATAAATGACTGGCCAAAGTTTGACAATTAGTTGTGGTAAACCAAAGTGTATCCTTGGGACATAATTTGATTCTAACATTTAAGGTAAATCTATCTTCCTGAGTTGTTCTGATCATAACATCTGATTAATGCAAGGAAGAATTACTCACAGTGGCAGAATTCCTTTCTCTGTAAAGGGGTAGCCAGTATCCCCATTCACTCATTCATTCTTGCATACCTGGAGTGTGCCAGGCAGTTATAGGTACTGAGAATTCAAAGATGGTTAAGATATTACCCTTGCTCTAGATAGCTTTCATAGCCAATTAAGGAAGAGAAATGTAAAAGTAAGTACATAATTACAAAACAATGTGATAGATTTTATGAGGGAGATGGAAGCATTACTCACCCATAAAGAGGCAAAAGTTTAAAGCAGGGCTTAGGAATTAACATAGACTTCTACTTAATCCTGAATTTGAGGCTTATTTAATGAGGGTGTTTTCAGAGTAGGGATGTGGATTGACTGAGGAGATTCCATCAGCTAAAAGATGTTGCTGTTTCTCTCTTGGTTTCCCTATTTTTCACATTTTTCCATTAATTCTAGAGCTGAGATTAGGTTTGCTGACTTAGTAGGCATCCTGTTTTTCAAAATTTGTCCCATTTTCTCCCTGAGTGGTAAGGAATATACAGAGAAGTCTCCATAGACTTGTAAACTGTAATATAGATATGTATTTAAGGGACATTTTGATGACATCCTAGTTGATTGTCATGTAAATAGAGATAAATTTACACAAGGATATATCTTAGAAATTTGCTTGATGGCTGAGGTTGGTTCTTAATATAATATTCTATTTGTGATACAGTCACTTGCTTGTGAACATTGACCACTCAGAGAAAACCTTCAATTAATTGCATAATTTGAATAGTCAAGCTCTTTTCTAAATTGGATTAATGTCTTAGATTTCAAAAGGGATCCTATGCTAAACAAGTCTTCTAAAATAATAATACCTCCAGAGGGGTTGCCCAGCAAAATGCCCTGAGAGCAGAAAGATGCCTTTTCTATTTATTGCTTTATCTTCAGTAACCAGTATTGTGTTTTCCTGGTACATGACAGATATTCAGCAAATATTTGCTGAGTGAATTAATTAATGAAGACTGCCATAATAACAGCTGATTCATGTTTGAGAGATACAGGGACAATTATGTTAGAAATGGAAAAAGTGGATACATTCAGTAATTTCTTAGGCATAAGTCAGGAACACTATCAATATTTCTAGTGTTATATTGAAATTACATACTTTCCCAATAAAATAAAAATTTCCTCAATAGGACTACTGCATATTGAAATCAGTTGCCAGTATTATTCTTAGCAGGTTTTCTGGCATTTATTTCCCTCTATTTTCTCTTTATAGACAGGAGGAGAAGTCATAGTGTGATTTATCTACAGCTAGCTGGTAGACCAGCTTAGAATAACTGCAGAGGAATTTAAGAAATACACTGTTCTGTGATTTGTCAGACATTATTCTTTGAAACTGTGCAAAAGATAAATATAAAGGAGATTCAGCAATTTGGTCTGAGAGTCTCCATTGAGAGGGAATTCTATACAACTCACAGGACTCAGAGCTCCACTGAGATTTCCCTAAAATAGGAATGAGGCAGTAGTGCAGGGTGATTCTGGCCTCAGGGGGATACCTAAGAGGCTTTCATTTTCTTACATTTTGTCATCAGCAAAGAACAGAAACCAATTCAAGTCTGCAGGCACATAAAGTCATCTTCCAAGTGCAAAACCTGAGACCAGTGTCACTTGAATATAAGGAGTGACAGAATATAGGACCAGATGGTCATTTTGTAGAATTTACCATCTTAGCAGGAAAACAGTCATATTCTTCAGTGTAAAATGGACTACATTGGAGGATAAGTTACAGTGAGTCAGCAGAAAGTGCAAACGGTTTCGATTTAAGACAGGAGCCTTATCCATCTTTGGGAAATAGTGAGCAAACCAAACTAATGGTACCACAAAACCCCAAAAGTGGAAGCAAAACTAAGGGAGTTGTTTTAGTTTTCCCTTCACATGATTCAGAATTTGGCTTCTTGTACTAGCTAAGTAGACCCAGTGCATTTTTCTGTGACCAAAGACAGCGATCCACAGCCCAGTGCAGGTGTCACTCAGCATCAGTCCTGTGTGCACTCTGTCAGCCGTTTTTCTAGAAAAGTTCTGGTGCACTTAAAAAGAAACACTTCACAGAATTATGATCGCTGTTATAATGGTTCTAGCTACTTGTTCTCCCTAATTTTCTTCACAGGATCTCATTATAAAATTCCCAGCAATTTCTGCTTTCTAAACAAATGATGTAAACTTTTGTCATATGAATTCTGATAGATTAGATTACATGACTGAGCCATAAATCTGATTTAGGAGGACCAAGAAACTCAAAGCAGTGATTACTTAGACTAAGCCTGTAGGGGAGAAGAGAGAGCCACTCATTCTAAAAGTTTTTACCTGCATTAGTCACTGAATCCACATAACAACCCTGTATTATTATGCCAATTTTACTGATGAGGACACAGAGACAGAGAAAAGCAAAGTAACTTGCCTAATGTCACAGGACTTATGCCATCAGTCTGACTCAGACTAAGCTCTCTCTTTTAAACTTAGCTACCTCTCCCATCTTTCCTATTTTTCTGGTCTAATGAAGCCTAGAGAATGTAGATGATTTTTCTTTGCAATGGTTTTTCCCTTCTATTGGGCAGTGGGTGTGATAGAAGGATACAGGAATCAGGAGACCTTATTCTAGCCCTGAAGCAACTGCTTGTAATTTCCTGTTCAGAAATCTGTTTGAATAAGTCACTCAAACACAGCTGAAATCAGTTTCTTCTGCAGAATGACAGCAGTGGATCAAAGTTTCCCAATATTCTGCCATTCAGAAGTCAGTGAATTCAGGGCTGAAAACCAGCCCCGGAAATGGGCCTGGGCCCAGTGACCTGAAGATCTCAGCACAGTCTTAAATGTTTTGGCCATAAAGAACTTTTCTGCCTCCCTGTTGTAAGAGTTATGACATCCACAGCCTCTCTGTGCCTCAATCTCCACGCCTCCCATGCCTCCCCCGTTGATAACTTTGATATCATTTTTCTGAAGCCTTTCTGATCAGACTTTAGAAATCCTAGCTTCTTGGTCAAAGTCCTGACCTGAGTCATCACTGCTTTGGGGATCTCCCCTTCTTCTCAATCAGATTTACTGCTGTCTGATACAGACTGTTTCTTAAAGCTTGCCTAAATCCTATGTCTGACCTAAAGCAATTTATTAGCAGCTATTTCCTATCTCTTCTTTCTTTCTCTGCCACTTAGAAAAGGGAAAACAGAAGCTTTTATAGAATCTCTGAGCTGTGAAACACTTAAAAGTAATATTTCCACATGATCCGAATCACATATTAGTAGCCAGCCTCAAAACTTATCAAATGTTATTTTGCAAAATAACATTTAAAAAAAAATTTAAGGACTAAGGACAAAGAGGGGAGGAAGGCTTTGGGGTTTTTTTGTTTTTGCTTTTTTGGTTTATTTTTTAGAAGAAGGAAGCAGGCAAGAATGAAGGCAAATAGGTAGGCAGAGAGGGGAGGAAGAAGGATTTACATATTTATTTAGTTGTTCATTTTTTTTGGTTGTTTCCCCACCCTGGCTCCTGAACTCCAGTTCCTGGGCTTTGCATGAACTAACTGGAGCCTCAGACTTAATGTATGTGCCACCAGGGCATCTGAGGAGAAAGTTTTAAAGTCGGTAAGATGTAAAGCTAAGAGATAACAGCTGGCAATGCAATATCTATTAATTAAATTTGATCAAAGACAAATTCAATTCACATGTTCCAGAAAAACCACATTCTCCTTGTTGTTACAACCTCATTGTACTGCATTTCTGCATCTTTCTGCCATGGTAAAACCTGATATTCTAAGAAGAGATCCTAACTGATTTTGTTACTGCTGACTCAGCAGCAGGTTAACCTCAGCAGCAACGAACTGATGACTAGAACAAATCTGTATCCCTAAAAAGAGATGGGTGAGAATCCCATTGAAAGCTTAGTGTTTGCTTTTTCAGTGTTTTACAGATATTCTAGAGAAATTCAGTGAATTACAATGCCCACACAGGACTAATGCTGAGTGACAGCTTGTCGGGATTATGGATTGCTTTTTTCAGGTTGCAGAAAAATATATTTGATAGTAGTCAGGGTGCTCTGGAAATTTCTGTGAAGTCTATTTACTCTTGTAAGACTAGACATTTTTATGAACTCTTTCTCCCCTCACCATGTCCTGCCTCCTCCAAGCTGTTACATCTCTCTGTCCCTCTGACTTGATACTTGGAAGCCCCTCTGCATAATGACCAGTCTGACCTTCTAAAGAATCAGGTGGCACTGCCTCCAAATTTCCCCTTGAGAGTCAGCTTGGAAATCAACATGTTATCCTAAGGGTGTCTCTCCTGCCAGTGTTTTGGTGAAGAAAAGATGAAGGTAGTCCCTTGACACCTCAGAGCCAGGATTGAAATAGCAACAAGGTCTGTGTCTGCAACTGCCATTTATTTCTCCCCGTGAATTCACTGACTATTTCAGTTCACCAGATCCATTGACATGTGGAATTCTGAAGCTCTTAAGATTAAAAAAGAAGTGGGTACACTTCAGACCTTGAGGTAGTCCTAGACTGAGAGTACTCAGCTAAAGACAGCCAGGGTGGTGGAAAAAACAAGATATGATGCCCTCTTCATCTCAGTTTTCCAAAAATTTTACTATAGCAACTATTTAAAGCAATTAGCCATGTGGGGCTGGTTCTATTGCTATACTACCTAGAACATGTACAGAAAAACTGACATTTTTTAAACCATCCAATCAGTGTATTTGATAATGCAAAATACTCGGGGTACAAGAGAGTTCTTCATGTTTACTATTCACGCATACCTTTGGCACATCTTGTCACCAGGTTCCTTAACTGTTTTTCAATCTCTCTGGGAGATGCTGATCTTGAATAATGTGTTCTGGTCAGTAACAAAAAATTGAAACTCACAGTTAACTGGACAGGGCTTCTAGTCCCATATATTCTGAGGAGTCACCTTAAAAGCTGCCTTCCTGAGAGCTGATTTTTTCAAATCAATCATATTATACCTATTTGCTCCCCACCCCCCATCTCTAGAAGAATGTAAATGGAATATGCCCTGTCAGTAGCAATTTCCAGATACTAAAAAGAAGGAACCTGATTACTTTGTTAAATCAGATTCTGCTCAGAAATCAATGTTAGAGTCCTCAGCTTGGCATTCAAGGCCTTCATCAGAAATCTCCAAATCTCTGTTCCAGCATATTTATTCCCTGACACATGCTGCCACACAATGCAAATGAAGATATTTTTAAAGTTTGCTGACCACAACTTGGGGTTTCCCTATCTTGAAGTTCTGCTTGCATCCTAACTTTTACCTAGCAGACCTCCCTCACCTCTCTTTAACCTCTAAACACCAGCACCAGTCCTTCCACCCCCCTCAAATCATTCCAGTACACTGCTATAGTCCTCAGAACTTATAAACCTTGTTTTTTGTCACATTCATATGACAAATAATTACATATTCCCCTCACGATCTTTTTATTGTCATATTGCATTTTCATTCTGGTTTTCTTTACTAATCTGTGTTGTTTTCATTAAGATTACAAGATGCCAAACTTACTAAAAGTCAAAGACCAGATAAGGAGACTTTATATTTCCTGTGACGTTATTTATGTATATGTTGTTGCCTGATTGATCAAGATCATCCTATCAGGTTGGTTCTTGCTGACCAGCAATGACACTGCAGAAATATACTTAGCATTAGTCTGAAAATATCAATTTTCTTACCTTTATAGAATTGTAAAGCAGTTCCACAATGTGAGAAAAATCAGTTATTCATAGTGCATCATCTAAAAAACAGATTTATCTATTTTTGTCCTGCAAGTCTCCTCTCTCAACTTCTTTCTCAAATCACCTCTCATTTCCACTAATCGTCAAAACCTACATGTTCTGCTGAAGAGCGGTTGCTTCGGGAAAAGCTGGAGCTGGCAGAAACATCAATCTTCTAGCTGATGACCATCACTCTGGGGTCAACAGAGTTTAGGAATGGCTTCAGACAATCTATTTACATTTATATTGCATTTGAGCATATGTTATTGTGCACATTTCACAAAGTAAAAATAAAACTGAATTCTCAGGAGGTTTTATCATGGAAAAGTTAAAAAGATTATAAATCATTTTGCATCCTGAATGCCTAGATGATAATGCAGAAAATGCCAAATAGCAAATAGGCAGGTACTTTCAGAAGGTCTGTGTGAATGTATCTTGGCGCATCTTATGTCCATCTGCTCCTGCCTCTTCTCACTGTATAGTCCTGGATTTTTAAAATCCACAACTTAAAATCTCTTGATTTCTCCTGAAGTTTATTAATAATGTAACTATTAAATACATGCTTCAATTGTATTTTTCTTTAATTTATTAGGAAGTTATTCCAGAATTAGCTTCATAATTGGGCACATCCCCACTTCCTTCCAGATCCGTGCCCTTTGCCAGCTTCACTGCAGTCCTCCACCCCCATCTTCCTCACCCCCTCCAACCCAATCTGCCATTAGCAAACAAACCAGCAGTAATTACTAATGTCCACGCACATAATTCCGGCAGTGTTAGGTTTTTCATTTGACGCAACTATGCAGAGATCTAGCTGTCTAGACACGCAGCAATAAGTCAAAAGAATTTTTTAAAGACTCATACCCACCTTTTCTCCCCTCTTCCCAACACTAAAGCAGTTGTTTATTTCAATTGCTGCAGATTCAAAAGTTATAAAAGTCTTTCGTGCAGTTACATACCTTTAAATACATTTTCATCCAAATAAATTTACATCCATACACAATAACAGATAATATATATTTAATATGGAAACACATGATTAGCCATAAGGTTGAAAAACACTAGGAAATAAATAGCTGGAAATGAAAATATCTTTTCTGTGTGCACAGAACATTTTCGCACCTCTTGTATATAAATGCTTGGAGTTATAACTAATTAAACAAGATCCCAAATCTTATTCTGAGGCTTTTGGGGAAGTCAGACAGCACTTCTTTAATGTATTGTATATATTATTACATATGAAGCTGTTACATTTAATGACTATGCAAATAACACAGTTTTGCTCCTGGTTATCTTATGGCAATTTTATCTATACGAAACAGCTGAAATATCCATTTGATAATTTCTGTTCACTCAGAGGCTCCAAGCCTCGGAGAAGAAAATGGTTCAAGTATTAGCATTGCCTCAGCAAAATCCCGCAGTGCCGTCATAGAAATTGCAGCAGATCTTTAGGTCAGAGTCCAGTTTCAGTCTAACAGCATGGTCCCTTCACCTGCATTACTCTGAAGGACACAGCTGGATTCTTCTGAGGAAAACCAGATGCAATGTTGTCAAAGTCAAAAACTATCGGCCCGAGAAAATGAATGTTCTTAGGAAATACTTCCACTCACTTTGAAAGTATGGCCAAAGAGGTCAAATCTACAGAGCTTAGGACTTACCATTATGTGTTTATGCCTAATTATAAGGACGAGAAGGAAAAGGAAGTGGGATTCATTCTTAAAGTAGATTCTTCTTAGTTCAACTACCCCCATATTTTTATCAAATAGAAATACATATGGAACTAAATCAGTCCTACAGAGTTGATGTTTTTATATAAACACTTCATTCACACTCATCAAAGATCTATTCTATGTTGGAAACAAAACCAAATAAAACCTTTGGTAGATTTTTAAAAAATATTTGTGTATTTCCTACCTAAAGAGGAGCAAAGAGGACATGATGGAAAAATTTCCACAAGTAGGCTTTTTTTTTTTTTTTGAAGCTGTGCGGTTGCTGAGGACGGAAGAAGGTAAAAAAGGAGTTCCTGTCGGCAGAATTTTTTTTTTTTTTCCTTTTCAACCTACCATGCCTGCTCTATGAGGGGGTCTCTATAAAACTTCTCTATTAGGGGTCTCAGAGAGGCAATTTGGCCTCCAGCCCTGGAACGTCTAGCCCTGGACAGCCATTTCTGCGGCGCTGCGGCTGGACCGCTGTCCGCCGTGCTGAAAGGTCGCGGGCGCCAGCGCGGGCCCTCCTATTTGCTGTCCAAGGTGCTGAGTGAGGGCCGCCGCAGTCCCCGAGGCGAGCCCACCCCGCCAGCTCTCCGCAGAGCCCTCCCAACCAGTGCGACCCGCCCGCCTCCTGCCCGCCTGCAGTTGACGGAGCGGGCGGCATAAATCAAGTCCTTGGGGGCATGGAGGCTGCTGTCGCTGCTGCAGCTCTGCTTGCCCGGGGTGGGAACTACCCTCTTCTCCTTTCCCCTCCCAGGGCCCACACCCCATCTTCCCCTTAATTCTCCCTCGGATAATACGCCCTAACGACTACAGTCTTAATAAGGTTAGAAGGACAGGGTTTGTTTGCGTTGGTCTACAAAAACAAACAACAACAACAAACCCCAACAGCCTAAACACCTCTGAAAACCGCATCGCAAAATGCAAGAGAGGGTCCCACTACTGTTTCAAGAGTAAGTTATTATTCGGTACGTATCCTCGCGCTTCTTCCCCATCGCTCCATCTGTCCGCATCCATCACTTCCGAAGCCGCTCACCTCGAAAATACTTTATAAAGCCCCAGGCGGGAGTCTAGTCGGACGCGCACACATGGAATACCGCATTCGGCTGCATTCGGTCTGCCCAGCTGCGGTCCCCTGTGGGTCTGCAGCCATTAAGAGCCAGAACCACGATCTGGGGAGGGGGCTCCTTACCTTAGCTTCTCCAGAGGGTGGTGTTCGCCCTGCCCCTGAAGGCTGCAAATGTAGAGTCGCTGCTGAGCAAGGAGGGAAGGAAAGACAGCGCCTGACCTCCCCGAGGTTTCGTCTTCAATGCAACGTGAGCTCTGCCCTCATCAAAGATGGCTGTCCCTTTTGACGTCAGCAGCTTTTAATAGCCGACTCCTGGAAGGGCGGGGAGGAAGTGCGTTGGGCAGGGGGGAGGGCGGGGGGGGGAGGACGGGTTTGGCTGGGGGCAGGGGAGGAGCTGCGCGCTGTGGAGCGCTTGACTCAGCTCTCCGAGCGCTTTACTGCAAACCTTTGTATTTTCCTCTTTTATAAACACCCGAATGGGGCAATTCTTATGACTCCATTTTAACACCGGGTCTCGGGCAAACACATTTATCTCCCTAGTGATTTTCTGATTATCTTTTTTGTGACTGTGCGAATGTATATATGCATGTATGTATGTATGATGTGTATGTATGGGTGTGTCTGGTGTATATATGTATATGCGCATGCATATGTGTGTATATGTATGTATGTGTATTTCCCTTGCTGAGTAGAGTCTGAGTCATAGATTGGGGGAGGGAAGGCTGAGGAGGAGTAGGAGGGAGGGGGAGAGTAGATTTTCTGCATTTCTTTTTTTTTTCCCTGAAGATGAGGGTCTGAAGGGGTGAGGTCCCAGTCAGCCCCAGCATATCCATATATGGCCTGGCTACGTGGGTTGCTATTTTTATATGTGATTTCTTCATTTTATCAAAGAGGCATGCAGGGCTCAGAGTTGGCATTCATGTGGTCAGTTGGGGAGAGAGACTCACACACCTTATTTTAAAGTACGTCAGAGCAATTGTCGCTGAGAGATATCAAAAGAGTTGGGCGGAGAGGGAGAGAGGATAGTTAACCCTACCAGCGTGCGTTTGTGGGAGTTCAATACTTGGGAGTTTAGAGTTGTTTTTGCGAAAAGCAAAATAGATGACGCTCTTTTCCGATGAATTTACAGTCTGAGCCTCGGGTTTTAGATTGGGGCTCTTAAGTACAGAAGCGCGTCCACGCCTGATAGAACCGTTCAGACTTCCGGGGTGTGCGTGGAGGGGTGCGGAGTGGAGGGCTTTGGGTCCAAGGATCGCATACTCTGGTGGTTTACTCTGCGCAAATCCTGGCTACCAATCGAGGCTGGTTGCGAGAGTCGGGGGGACAATTATTCTGGGCATCTGAGAAATTAAAAATAATCATAAAGCAAGAATCCTAACTGTCCTCTGTTGGGCATTAGACGCCCTGGGAGGAGGTGGGGGGCGGTATGCAAATGCTCCGCAGTGGCAGCCTCGCTGATGATTCACAGGTGTTGGGGAGGCTGTGGCGGGGCTCTCCGCGGGGAGGGCGAGCTGGGGAGCGCGTGGGAGGTGGGGGACCTCGGCTGAAGAACTGTTTGTACTTTTCCCGGAAGAAAGCGATTAGACGTCGTGCCTCTTGGTGTTAAAATTTGATGGCCTCTTTTGGGCAATGGAAAATCCTTGTCTCATTTAGAAGAAACCATTCAGTCTTGAAAAACACATCTCTCTCTCTCTCTCTCTCTCTCTCTCTCTCTCTCTCTCTCTCTCTCTCTCTCTCTCTCTCCCTCCCTCTCTCTCTCCCTCTCCCTCTTCCCCTCTCCTCCCCCTCTCTCCCCCTTTCCTTCCCCCTCCCCCCCTTTTCCCCCCCTTTCCCCCTCCCCTCTCTCTCCCTCTGTCCCTACACTGTTGTAAAGAGAAGAAGACAGAGGAAGGGAAGAGAGCAGGGAAAGCACAATTATAAAGGGATAGTAACAGAACTAGGAGAGAATTTAATAAAGGATGCCTTAAATTGAGTAAGTTGAAGGCATTGCCTCTCCAAGATTCCCTGACCCAAAGGACATTTTGAAATATTAGTATTTTCAATAATAAACAAGAAATAGTGTTGGGATTTTTATTAAAAATAAAAATGGTTTTCTAAACAAAGCACATTGCTAGAATTTGTTTACTTCAATGTGCATTAAACATTTAAGATTTTTAACAATAAAGAAGAAGAAAATCTGCATGGTTCTAGAATACTTAATTGCTCATAAAACTCCTAGTTATGGTTCTTACTTTCTTTATAAGCAAGCTGGAATGGGCCAGGAGAAATGATGAGGAAAGCAATGTTACTACAAAACCCTTTATAGTCAGAATTAGGTTTTCCAAATGTGACACCTTTCAGCATGTAGAAGGGTTTTTTGGGAGTTTGGGGGTATTGGGGGCATCCTGCAGTGGGGAGAAATGGAATAGGTATGTGGCCTTCACAATGAAAGTTGTTCAGGCATAAAGTTTGGGATTTTCCAGGTTTAAAAAAATAGAAAAAGGAAGTCAGTGATTTAGGCTCAGGCTTCAGGCAAAAGCTATGTGTCAGTACAGAGTAGGAACTGGCTTGGTATTCTGAATTTTCAACTGCTGATGCCCATACAGACATCTTTTAAAATTACTTATAAGAGTAGAGAGACTGATTCACAGCATCACAGAAAATACCACAGGCCGTTCAGGATTATCTGTAGCATTTTCTGTTCTCCTGAGCTTGTGTTGAAATGATGTTTGAGAGGTTCTTCATTTTGCTCTGGGAAAGGTAGATGAGTCTAATTTGAGAAACATAAATATTGGCTAAATAGAGGTCTACTAAGGATGACCAGATAGCCCTAATGTATTTTTATTATGAAATTGAGATTCCCCACCACCACCCCCAGGGTTTTCTTCTTGCTTGATTCAAAAAAAAAAAAAAAAAAAAGTTCAGTTATCATCCTTGCCAGCACAGAAGAGAAGATTCAAATTATTTGGGGTCTGTAAAGGCCTGAATCCCACAGAGAAGGGAAGTGATGGAAATTTTGCTCTGAAATGATTCAGCTGCCTATGAGTTATTTCTTCAAAGAACCAACGTGCAGAGTAACTAAAGTTTAGGAACTCATTCGGTGAGTAATGAGAAAATTACCTGCTCTGCTGGATGGATATTTACACTATACTAATTCAGTCTCTGAAAGCTTTTGCTGGTACACCATGCCCTAAAGTATTCTGTTTGCAATAGTTTCAGAGTCAAGGTATTTGTTTAGTTTGCGACTCTTTGATATAGTACAAGATTCATGATTGACTCAATAATTACAACTTCATAAGGATAATAAAAGATTTTATTAAAAAATATGATCTTTCCAAAGCCATTTTGCAAGGAATTTGGAACTTGTCAAGCTCAGAGAGTCCTTTCCAAGGTCCTCCTTTGGGAATGACTGGAACCCTGTGACAATATTTCAAAACAAGGCCCAAGACTTGGACACAAAACTGTTTTGGTTCCTTGGTTTACTTCCGACGTGGCTAGTTTGCCACTTTCACTTGCTATGTTCTTCCAGCCTTTACCCCAACGCCTATATCATCTACAATGAGTGACCTTATATTATCTTTCCAAAGCTTTACTGCCCTCTGTGTAAACTCCCCAGGTAGCCCTCTTTTCCTGAAGCCTCTGAAGTAGGCATATATCCTATGGGAGGTAGAAAGAGAACCAGGAATACTAGTTACTGTTTCTGGTTTACCATGTTGAGAAAAAATAAAACAGACAGAATTTTAAATAACACTTTGTTCTTTATTAAGAACAGCATTGTAGGAAGGAAGGGGGAGAATGCCCAGCAGAGGCTGGGTGCTTCCACACTCTTGTTCCTTAAAGCATCACCATTATAAGCTGTCTTTTATAAACTAACGCATCCTAGGACCCTTCCCAATGCTGACACATGCCTGCAGTCAAGTAGGCAGGGGGGATCCTACTGACAATCAGGAACAGAGGAAAGGAGAAAAAAGTAGCTGACATGCGTAAACCACAAAAAGGCTATTGATAGGGATCACAGTATTCCCTCAGTAAGTGTCTTAACTATCTTATTAGTCCTGTATCCTCTTTGTATGTCAGTTATCTCGTAGGTAAAATGGGAATAATAATTATAACCAGCTCATAAGGTAACTGAAGCACTTCGAATCCTATCTGGAGTGATGAAGTATTGGTTAAATAAAATCTATCAATTTGATGAGACTTCAATTTTCCTTCATCATGGCCTGTAACTACTGTAATAGGGAAGGCTAGCATTTTTCATTAGTTACTAACTAGATGTTTATGATTTAGTCACTGGGCTTTAGTTTCTTCATCTACATTCATTCATTCATTCACTCAACATCAAATACATGACATATGCTTGTCACTGAAATACACTGACATTTAGATAAAACAGAGGAAAGAATTGAGGATTACAGAGGTTAAACATCTGAACTAAGGGTAATGCTACTAAATGGTATAGCTGGAACTTTACCCCCCAGAGTCCTACCATGTAGTAACTCTGCTTTAGTACAGACTCTCCCAACCCCAGAGAGAAATAGAACCAATAGAATTCATGTATATAATAAATATTATTAGATTTATTGATCTTTATGTGTGTGTGTATATATATACATATATATCCTCTCTTTTCTATCTATCTACATCTCCTCTTTTCTACATACACACAAACACATGCAAATAGAGTTATTGTAAGGCATTACCTCACATGATTATGGAGGCTGACATGACTCAAGATCTAAGATCTGCAAAATGAGTCAGCGAGATGGAGACCTAGCAGAGCTGATGGTATGGTTTTAATTGAAAGGTTGGCAGACTGGAGTCCCAGGAAGAGCTGTTGTCTCCATTTGAATCAGAAGTCAGGAAAAAGTCAAAGTACCAGTTAAAAGACAGTCAGGCAATGGAAGTCTCTTGGTGGTGGTGGTGGAGATTCAGCTTTCTCGTTCTATTCTGACCTTTAGCTTATTGGATGAGGCCCATAGGACAACCTGATTTACTCAAGTCTACTGATTTAAATTTAATCTCATCCAAAAACACTCTAACAGAGACATCCAGAATAATGTTTGACCAAATACCTGGACACTCCATGACCCAGTCACATTGACATGTTAAATAAACAACACATTTCCTCTACAACTAACCTCTCTGCCTCAGCATACTGTGGTTTTTGTATGACTTATCATGAACTGTTTCAGGGTTCCTTTGTAGACGGGATGAGCTGGTGGATCACTGAAAACAAAGTTTGGTTGCCATAAATTCCAAGAGAGGCATCTAGGCTGGAAAGATGATTACACAGAGTAAATAGAAGTTACATATTCAAAGTAAAAGACAGCCACGTACAACCAAGGAGGGAATTCAAAGATCAATATCTAATAAGGAGCATAAATAAGAATTAGGTCAAAAGATGCTCTCAAAATATGCTTGGGAGAGTTAGCCAGAGGTCAGAACAAAATTGTTATGTTAAATTACTGGCTTTCAGGGGACAGCATGAGGTCTGAAATAATTAATTTTAAGGGCTAGGAACTCTAGCAATGAGAATCAAGTTCAGATGGGTTGTGGTGAAAAGTTTAGGAAATGACTGGGAATACAGCAAGGATATCGGACCATTCGATTAGTGTTGGCCATGAAGGGCAGTACAGCTCTTCCAGCTAACAGGCACCAGATTGGACAAGGTACATTATAGCCTTAGCAGATATAACTGGAGAGCTCTTGGTCCTGTCCATGGAGCCTCTCCTTAATTTTCACTTGACCACCTGTAGCACTCATTCCATTTTTTAAAGTACTGTATCAGGTGCCCCACCTCTGTTTCTCTCTCATCTTTGTTGGCTCCTCATTTTCCACAGCAGATGGGGTGAAGCAGCAAAGCTGTGGTGCGCAAAAGGGTAAGCTGGACACTACCCTGAGCTCACACAAGCCCTCTAGGAGCTTCATATGCCCATGGAACATGTCCTGGCTCTCCTGGCACCATGAGCACTTCTGTTCTCCAAGTCAACGAGAATAAAATTGGACAGCTCAAACTCAGATAGCCCTGTACTCATTGTAAAGCATGGTCACACAATATCTCATTTTATTCTCACAGTTTTCTGAGGTATATATATGTAATTATTATTTTAATTCCCAATTAATACATCAAAATTCAGACTGATTCTCCAGACTCCTGTACTGACCATGGTTCATCAAGAGAATCCAATATCCTATTCCTTCCTTTGTATGTTGCCTTAAAAAATGTGATCCATGTTCTTCAGTTTAACCATCCTTGGTATATGTGTGACTCTTAATTTTATATCCCCACTGTCATCTTTCATGAACTTCAGAATCATGGTCCTAGATTCTCAGTGAATAATCTCATCTGAAGGACCAAAGGCATCTCGAATGGAACATTAGTTGATTTTCTCCATTCTTCTTCTTCTACATTCTTAATTAACAATCTCACTGGTTGTCCTGTTTACTAAATTAGCACCCAGAAGCATCGTAGTTTCATTCTCCTTCTATGACTTCATCTTCCCAAGTCTATAAGCTCAAGCCATGGGCCTTTTCCAGATATACTTATTGCTTGTTTCTTTCATCTAGTTTTAGAACCTGGAGTAGCATCTATGTGTTAATGCTCTCAACTTTGCATATCAGGCGTAATTTATCTCCTGAACTCCAGCTTTTATCTCCAATTTCTTACTCAATACCTGCACTTAAATATAGAACAAATATTGATGTAAAACCTTACATGTACAAAACAGAATTTGTGATGTTTAACTTCTAAATGGCTCTAGTTCCCAGCATTCCTGATCTTACTAAATGGCAATTAAATTCACCTAGTTCCTCAGGATAGAAATTTCATCTTACTTCATTGATCTCTCACATGCCCATCTAAACCATGAGTAAATGTTGCTCTACTTTCTATATCTTTTCCAAATACATTCACTTCTCAACATTCACATATCTTACCTTAGTTTAAGCTACCATCATCTCCATTTGGGCTATTACAGTATCCTCCTAATTTGTTGCTTAGAAACTAATTCTCCACATAAATGCCTCATGATTCATTTAACGAATATTTCTCAAAACATATTCAATGACTTCTGTTATACAACATCATGTCCCTGGGCACTTCTCCCAACTCATGCACTAGCAGTCTCCCTCTGCTCATTCCACTGCAGTCATACTGGCCTTCTAGTTGCTGACTGCACAACGAAGCACTCTCCCAACTTGGGACCTTTGCATTTGCTGTTCCCTCTACCTGAAACACTCTTTCTGAGATTTTCTCATGTCTCACTTCCTCAAATGCAACTTTTCAAAGGAACCTTGTCTGAGAATCCAAACTAGCTAAACTTGCTAGCCTCCAATTCATTATTCTTTATTATCTTTTTTCATCACACTTTTCTCTGCTTGACTTTATATATATTTTTATATCTTTATATAACTTGTATTTTCACATGGTAACAATTTTCAATGATGCTAGCTTTTCTTTGGGGTAAATTCTTTTTTTTTTCTTCTCAATAATTTATGTCTTGCTAATCCTTGATTCAGAAGATAGGCTATCATTGACTTCTGTTATAATAAAATCAAGCTCAAGCTCTCTTATATAACCTTTTTTCCCCTCTCCCTATCCTCTAAATGCTATAATTTTTTCATAAGTAATGACTCAGTCATTGATATGATGCAAAGTATTATTAACTGATAAGTTAGTACCACACAATGAATATGCTTCTTCTTTGCATATTTTCCCACAGAGAGGATTTTAAGAGTTTCTATGAAGGAGAAAGAGATGTTCGCTTACAAAGAAAAATGAATTGCATCAATATCAGACTTCTCAAACAATAGTAACCTAACTTAGTAGTAACTTAATAGCAATAGTAACCTAATAGCAAACAATAGTAAGATAATAGTAACTTGTGGAATAGTATTGAAATATTGTAAGAAAAAGTAATTTTAGTATATAAGTGTATACAAAGTCAAAGGGTTAATGAAGAATCAAGGGCAAAATAAAGAGTTTATAAATACACAAACTCAGGAAGTTTTCTTTCTATGTACTCTGTCTACAAATAAAAATATTTCCTGAGGATTATAATCTAGTGAAATACCAACTCATAAAAGAATCCACAAAACACAGGAAGAATAGGGATCTGTTAAATATTAGAATTAATTTTATTTTCTATTGTCAAAGCTAGGAAGCATTTATACAATAAATCAATGCAAATTGGATGGCTCAAAAAATTTAAAAGATGGATGATTCTAGTATTAGGTTGATAATGATATAGATATTTTCTCTCAGCAATATTAACAAAAAGCCCCTATATATTCAAGGAAAACAAAAGCTGTACCATACATTTTGGGACCAATATGAAACTAATTATAACAAGACACAATTTTGAGCAATTTTTGATAGAATTAAAGGAAAGATCTTCTGTTTACTATTTTCTTTTATTGAAGATTTAGTACCATAGAAATATTGAAAACTCACCATCTACCTGCTCTTGCAGTAAATAGTATTTATATAATCCCAATGTTGTAAATGTTTTTTATTTTCCAAATGTATAATCATGTTGTAGAGTAAGCACAAAAGATTCCATTTTCTTTTAAAGGAAGGAATGAAGATAAACAGACAGGCAGGCAGAAGAGAGAGGAGGAAGCATTTCTATTTATTTTATTTGTCCATTTTGGTCCTCTCACCTGGTCCCCAGGACTTGCATCTGGGTCCCTGGGACATGTGGACTGTGCTTGGCCCAATTCCTACACCTCCAGGGCATGCCAGATTTAATTAATTTTACCAAGCAGAATATAAATGCTATGAGATCTAACCTCTAAAGATGGTGGTAGAGCTTTCAGAATGTAATTACTGAAGGAGAGGCCTGAGGATGGGACAATGTAGAGATGTGTTACTTAATTTGGAGTCTCACTATATTCATTTTATATGATAAGGTGTTGAGTGAATTGGTACAAAGTTGGCAGAAGAAAAATTAAGTTTGAACATATTACATTGTTTTATAAAGTTAGATATTAAACAAAATTAACAGAAGCAGCAAAGTTCAGTTGTTGGAACAGGGAGAAGAGCCAATGAGATCATGATCTACTCTCTAACAAGAGAGAGTTAATGTCTATTAAAGTTGCTAAGTCAAGCTGATTCAAGAAATAGAAGTACATAGTTTAAAATTAAGGTCATAAATGCCAAGAACTTAAAATTGAACTTTATTTATTTATTATTTTTTAAGGAAAGGTACAAGCAGGAATGAAAGCAAGTAGGCAGTCAGGAAGGAAGAGAGAGGAGGAAGAAGTGTTTTATTTTATTGCCATTTCTATTTCTGTTTTCAGTTGTTCACACTCATTGTTTATCCCCCAGACTTGGGCCTCAAAACCATGGGTAGGTGGCCTGCATCCTTTGGAGGAAATTGACCCAACCACTGCTCCACCAGAGAATGCCAAAAATTGAAATATTTAAAGATGTTTACTTTTGGGAAGGATGAAAAGTAAGGTACATTATTTTCCTTGTTTTTTAATGTGAATGTATCACTTTTTTAAAAAAGAAAGGAGACATCACAATTATCTCAGAATGTTTTTAAGAAAACATTCCTGGTTTGGTGAGCAGTAATGTTCTATCTGTGATGTCTACATCATAATGCCTTGGCAGTTCTAAAAACTTACTTGTTTAGATTCTCAAAAAAAAAACACTCACTTTTATAATAGAGAAGAAAACAGATTCCTTGAAATGTATTTTGAGCTCTTTTGTATTTCTGGGTATTGCTAAGGAAAAACTCTAGATTAAAATGAAAATTCAGATGTGAGATGTTATCTGTTATCTAACAGGAGACCTATTAGAGTCAACATTTTAATAATAAAATTATAACGTGGGAGAGTCACCTGTGGAATGATGGTATAAGAACTTCCAAAATCTGTTCCTCCATACAAGTCATGAAAACACTAGAAAAATTGTCAAAATTTTTTTTTTAGAAGTTGGGAAATGAACCAAAGGCTTGCAACAATCAGAGGAGCATTTATTCAAGAAAAATGACCGAAAGTAGGAAAGAATAGCTGAAGGATGTGGTAATCAGTTCAGAGCTCCCAGAACTTATCTAGAGAGATTTGTCACTACTTGCACTAAAAATTCTTAAACTTTCTGAAGTTTCAGACCTGAAAGTGACCTCTACTTGACTTGAAAATCTTTGGAAACTACCACTCTTCAGTTTTATTAAAAAAAAAAAAAACATACACCACTATTTTTTGTAGTAACTTTCATTTTACACATTAAAATAAACTCATATGTGTAGCATGCTTAATTTCTCCACTCCTAAGACATATGTCAATACACCCTGCCCTCCACCAAATCACCAAGTTTCTTCACCATTGTCCAGTGGGCTCTGCCACAATTCACCCCACCCACCTTCATCCCATTCCATTCCTTATTGCTAACCTCAGTTCTATTGCTAGTTTCCAAAGGTTGGTTTTGCTACATCTGTTTCTTTGTTTGCTTTATATCTATTTTTCTTCTTTTGACTTATTTCACTTAGCATAATCCCCTCTAGTTCTACCCATGTTGATTCAAATGACAGGATTCCATCTCTTCTAAGGGCCGTGTAGTATTCCATTGTATATATACCATATCTTCTTTATCCATTCATCTGGTATTGGGCACTTAGATAATTTCCAGTTCTTAGCTATTGTGAATAGGGCTGCAATAAATATGGGGGTGCAGAGGTCTTTGCAAATTAGTGTTTTTGTATCTTTTGGGTAAAGACCCAGCAGTGGAATGGCAGGATCATATGGAATTTCCAACTTCAAGTTTTTGAGGAATTACCATACTACTGTTTTCCAAAAGGGTTGCACCCTTTTGCACTCCCACCAGCAGAGTAAAAATATACCCTTTTCTCCACATCCATGCCAACATTTGTTTTTTCCAGACTTTTGGATACTAATCAAAAGATATAATATGATATCTCATTGTTGTTTTGATTTGCGTTTACCTGATAATCAGTGAGTAGGAACATCTTTTCATGTGCCTATTGGCCATTTGTATATCCTCTTCAGAAAAATGTCTCTCCAAATCCTCTTCCCATTTTTTGAATGGATAATCTAATTTTCCGTTATTGAGTTTTATGAGTTTGTGTATTTTAGATATTTAGCCCTTGTCAGAAGTGTGGAACACGAATATCTTCTCTCAGTTAGAAGGCTTTCTTTTTGTTTTGGTGATGTTTTATTTCACTGTGAAGAAGCCAGGCTTATCTTTTTTTGACATGATTCAGAACTCACTCAGTATGAACAGTGTTTCCCCCAAGACATTTGTCAAACACAATCAGCAGCAAATGTTTAACTTGGAAGCTTCCTGAGGCAGTGATAATAGTTGGGGCAAGCAAGAAGTTGACCAAAAAACTTAAAAAGTAATGCTGATATGTAAGATTATATACAGGGACTTTGAAAAGCTTCAACATTTTCTGGGAACTCCAGAAGATCATGAACATGCATAGAGCTACGTGCATGAATTGGAAAGATCTGAGAAGGTCCTATTCTTTCACTTCTGCATGCCGTAAAACTTTATAGGCAAAGTCTAAGTCAGTGTTATAAACTTCCTGCAGGAGTGTGAAAACTATCCTAACACACAGAGATTTGCTGCAATGATTATAGACTTATTGGCTTAAGGCACATAGCTGATCACTAAGTTATCTGAGTAAAGGCTTCTGGCCACAACAAGGAATATAGACTCTACAGAAGCAGCTTAGAAAAGTCATTAAACAAACAAAAAGTGACAACAGAAAATTCTGGGAGGGCATGGTGGCAGAATTACATGTTCAGTTGCCACATTATGCTATGTAAAGTGCCCAATTTTACCTAACTATTGAAATATGCAAAGACATATTGCCCATAAACAGGGAAAAACCTCAACAAGAAGAAGAGCCCCTGGTGACAGCATTGTACTTGTGGCCAAGTATTTTAAATCAGCAATAATAAATATGTTCAGGAACTAAAGGAACTTATGTCTAAAGAATCAAAGGAAAGTATTAGAAAGATAACTCACCAAAGAAAGAATATAGTAAAGAGATAGATTTTTTTTCAAAGAGAGAGAATCAAGTAGAAATCCTGGAGCATAAAAGTATAATAATTGAAATGAAAAATTCACTAGAGGAGCACAATATCATATTTGAGCTGACAGAAGAAAGAACTATCAAATTTAAGGACAGGTCAATTAAGATAATCTAATTTGAGGGAAAAAACGGAAAAAGAATGAAGAAACATTAACAGATCTTCAGAGACCTGTGAGACACTAGCACACATACCAAATATGCATAGAGAGCCCAAAAAAGAGAAGAAAGGAAAGACAAAAAGAATATTTGAAGAAATAATGGTTAAAAATTCACAAATTTGAGAATAACATTAATCTAAGTATCAAAGAAACTTAACAAACTCAAAGTAAGAAAACTCAAGGAGCCTGTACTTCTTACATGCACAATGAGCAAACTATCAAAAATCAGAAAAAGAGATAATTTTTTTTTCAAATCCCATCACTCGGTTCCTGGACTGTACACTAAGCTTCTTTAAAAAGTAGTCCCCAAGAACATTTCCTTCTTTTATAAAAAAAAAGTACTTCTTTTGTTTAAATTGCTACATGATTTTCAGGATAGTGGATTCATACCTGATTGTCTCTGCACATTTCACTCTGTATCTGTCACTGGAATTCTAGTGCCTATCTCCATTACTATATTACCTCCTTCAAAGAGAGAATCTTGAATTTAATAAGAGAGAAGTGGTTCAACACATACAGGTAATACTCAATAAAATTAAGAGCTAATTTCTTATCAGAAACCTTGGAGGATGTGGGATGAAATATTCAGTGAGATGACAAGAAAAAGGTTTTTAACTAAGAATTCTGTGCTTAGCCAAACTATCCTTCATAGAAGAAGGAGAAATTAAGATATCTCTAGATTAACTCAGCTAAGAGAATTAGTTGTTATTAGAACTATCTAAAAGAATGACAAAAAAGAATGCCCCAGCTTAAGTTGAAGGACAGTAGACAGTGACTTGAATTCACATGAAGAAATTAAGAGCATAAATAAAGGTAGATACATAGTTAAATATAGAAGTCAATATGTTTTGTTTGTAACTTTTCTCCTACAGATTGAGGAAATAATTGCATAAATCAACAATTATAAAACAATGTTAATGCATGTTAATGTGTAATTTTGATGAAAATAGAACAAAGGTAGAGAGAGGAAACAGATACAACAAAAATTGTGTATTTAAAATAAAATTTATATATTAATTAATGTTGATATCAGTAGGTATTAATAAATATTAACCTGAACTATATTTTTAAAGTTAATATATCAGTCATAATTCCCAGGGAAACCATTAAGAAACTAACTAGAAAAATATGATAAAAGATAATAAGTAACAATCAAATTAAAATGGTATACTAGAAAGGAAGTTAGCATTGGAAGAATAGAAAAAAACAAGATATATTTAAAAAGTCGCAAAAAGGCAGACAAATATTTATTAATACTAATTAACAAAATTATCAACATAATTAAAAGCTAATAAATAAATATTAGTTATATTAAAGGTAAATGGATAAAACACTTTAGCAAAAAGGCAGATATTGGTAAAATGGCTTTAAAAATGGTCCAGCTATATGCTCCCTATAACTGGCCCAGTTTACAATCAAAGTCACAAATAGGTTGAGAGTGAAAAAAAGATGGAAAAAAAAGAACAACGAATGACCAAAAGGGAACAAAATTATTACTAGCGACAAAGAAGAACACTTAACAATCATAAGATGAAAATTAAGAAGGCAATTATAGACCCCTATATATACTTAATATTATAGATAAATACACCGAACAGGGGAACCGAAAATAAAAAGATTAAGAGGAGAAATAAACCAATAAACAATAGTTGGAGACTTCAGCATTCCACTTTCAATATGAATAGAACATGAAGTAGAAGTACAAGAAGAAAAATCTTGAACAACACAAAAACACACTAGACCTAATGGACTTTTCTAGAACATTCTACCTTAAAATAGCAGAAGACACATTCTTCTTAAGTGTACCTCATTTTCTCCTCTGTGTACATATTTTCTAGTATCCAAATGACTCTCTACCACCCTTTTATAAGGATACATTGAAACTGGGTCCAAACAATCACTATCTGACTGAGAGAGGCAGTCTTATATTATTCTTCTCTTCACCTTTTCTGCTCATCTGTATACTTTGTTATCATACTCATTTGAGCCAGAGTCTCCAAAAAATGATTGTCTTAGAAAGTTCAGGTTGCAGTAAATCTCCTACATAGTTGGATATGTTCATTTCACAGGTGTGGAAACTGAGGCACAGGATGAACTAGAAGACCAGTCCTCAGATAGGACCTTTTCCCCCACTAGATGACACATGTTTTTGAATAGCATCTGCTTTGAGTAGTGAGTTTCTAGAAAAATCCTCATGTTATACTTAAAATTCTTTTCCCCCTAGATCTCTAGGGGTATGTTCAATATTATATTGTAAACCTCCATTAGGCTTGTGATTGGCAACAAATACAATTACAAACATTTGGGGATATGGAGGTTGGAAATGATCGTGTCAGAGTGCCTGGGGAACAGAAGAGAGATTGACATATGAACTGAGGAATTGTATGGGGTTAGCAACTAGGAATGTGGGTGACTTTGTGTAGCAGGACCATTTTACTTACAAGTTACAGAAATCCAAATCATAATGACTTAGGACAGAAGGGAACATATTGGCACACATAATTAAAAAGTTAAAAATCACATCTGGCTTCAAGCAAGCCTGGATTCAAGTACTCAAACAGTGTCACATCAGAAATGTATGCTTCGTTACTAAGGGTTGGCTTCATTTTCAGATAGACTCCACCAGCTGTGGTCCACAGCAGAGAAGAGCATGCCCCTTTCCCACTCCTTCCAAAAAAATCCCTGACCATTCCTTTCATTGCCCTGGCTTGGGTCAAGTGATCTTCCTCGAACAAATCACTGTGACTGGAAGGATGTTGCCTTCTAATTTGACTAGTGTGCATCACATAGCTATTCCCAGAACCATGATAAGTCTTCCCCCAAGCCCCTGGACAGGAAATGGAGGAGGAGAGGTGTCTCAGGGAAAAATGAGAATGAGGTTAAAGAGAATAAGAATGCATGCTGAGCAAGTGAAAACAGCAGATGTTTGTTCCAGAGAATGGGACCAGTTGAGCAAATGAAACTATTAAGAACTTGGGAGGGAGGTCAGAAGCTCAGCAGACTGAAGGGTGAACTCACCTCCTGAGCAAGATGAGTTGAGATTCTAATCCAATGATGTGAGTCTGTGAGATTCTTGCTAGAGTTGTGCTTCTCATTTCTGAATGAGAAAGTCTGAGGTGGAGTCCAAGAGTCTTTGTTGTCTTAAGACGAAAGAAGGCAGGAAGGGAGATAGAGGAGGAAGAAGATTCTTTTTTAAATTTCTGACTCCACTCTGTTTGCGCTTTGGGCATAGACTGGAGAGACTGGTCAAACCCCAGATATCTAAAGCCGCCTGATGGGCCCTGCCGAGGCCAGCTTCAACTGGCAGAACTGCCTAGCTGACCTGCAGGTTCTGTTATGAGCCACTGAGTTTCCAGGGGTTTTCATTACTGCATTATTGATTGCTAAGGGATTCTGTATAAACCTGGCAATTTTTTAGTTCTCTCTGACTCTATTTCCTCTGTAAAATGTTGATAAACATATAGAATTATGGTAAAGATTAAATGATAAGGGAGATGAAAAACTTAGCACAGTGTTCTAATAAGTGGCAGAGTTAGATCAACAATTTGCCCTGCTGCAACGAGGCTTCAAGTAGCCTTCTGGAGAAAGAAACTTTCCAATAGAATAAAGAAGACATGATGTGAGAGAGACAAAAGAGATGAAGAAACACTTGGTGATCAAAGCTTGGTGTCAGGCATGATATATTTTATAGCATTCTATCCTCCTACCAATGTTATGTTTTATTATTCCCTTTTGATAGATGAGGAAACCATGACTCAGAAAAGTAAGCGGACTTTGCCAGTCCTGACAGCTAGTAACGGAGATCCTGAGAAAAAAAGACATTGGTCTTTTCCCTCTAATGACCATGCTCTTTCCAACATTAAAACCCAATTCAAATTTTAATCATATTGCAGTTTTAATTAAAATATTATATTCAGTGCTCTCATGCAGAGTAAGAAAGTAGACATTAAGTAGTAGTAGTTAAATCTTTCAAAAATTATTTTTGCCTTTTCTACTTGACTTATAGTTTCCTCTTTCTAGAATCAATCTCTTTCCCTCCTCCTGTCATCCTCGTCCCTTATCCTTCCCTCCACGGATCTCTTCTCTCAAGCCCTTTCTCCCTTCCTCTCCCTTGATCTCTCCTCTCTTCTCACCTTCCCCCATCTCCCCTTCTCCTTCCTTCCTTCTCCCAGCTGCCTTCAGATCCTAGTACTTAAAATTCAAGCAGAAGACAAGTGACTCAGCAAGTTGAATGTTAATCTGCATGGTTTATTTGTTCTTAAAGGAAAAAAAAATATTCTCTTAGCAGCAGATCTCGAAGGAAGGGAATAAAATTTGTAAAGCCCTTGTTGGAAAACCATCATAAGTATACACAACCTACATCATTATATTTCTTCAACCAGGCAGGAAAAGAGGCTCAATTTCACAGGAGAATTTAAATAAAGCTCTATAGACCATTTATACTCATACGAATGAGCTACTTTTTTCTTCCTATGTTTAACATCTATAGGAAATCAGGCCTAGGATTGACCTTGTCCAATTTGATCCCTTGCTTCCAACTAAATCTTGATTTGCACACATACAGCTTTTCTATTTTTATTCATAGAAACAAAGGATGCAGAACCAATTGTTTTCATTCGGAACCATATGACCTGGATTTGGATGATGTACTGGTCAGAGAAGCTAGATCGCACTGCAGTAACCAGCACTCTCACTTTCAGAGTGATTCAACCTAACACAGTTTCTTCTTCTGCTTGCTACTTGTGCAGAGCAGATTGCCAACTTCTTTCTTCATTATAATCACTATG